>CM042171.1:33133300-33205800 GCA_023376005.1 Doryteuthis pealeii
ACATACACTATCACAATCTTGTCTTCAATACATTTTCTTTCTTTGCTTCTTTCAGATTTGCGGGCAAACGAAAAATTTTCAAAATTATATTATGATGGACAGCTTATTGGTGAGAAACGATTTGATACGGTCCATGACTTGGTTGCAGAATGGCCTGATACGTTTACCTGGAGTCCGCGCACCTGACTACATCGAAACCCATGTCCATTTCCAACTATGCTTGTAATCCCCTTATCTTGCCTACAGTACGAAGAAAACGATTGCAACGTTCACACGAAGATCAACAAACAATCAGAATAAACAGAACCCTGAAAATAATTCGTCAAAATGAAAACAACACAACAGAATGAAACAGGGTAGAGAGTCATGAAGGCGTCTTTTGTTTTTTCTAGCTTTACACAGCGCTTTTGTTATACCAAAAAGATTTCTTGCGGATGAGGGAGGGGAGCAGACATAATAGTCGGGAATGTGCTGAGCCTTTTATCTTTTTTTTTATATTCATTTTATTTATTTTTGAAACATTGTTTATTTTATTGAAATCACATCCTTTACATTAAGTAATAGCTAAATGGTAAACAGGTCACCCAAGTTGGCAATTGGGGTATTGAACAACAAACTTTCTCAGCCTCTTTTCAATCAACTGCCAACCATTTAGCTATTACTTAATGTAAAGGCATGTGATTTCAATAAATAAACAAGTTTTCAAAAAATAAATAAATGAATATAAAAAAAAAAAAGATAAAAAGGCTCAGCACATTCCACGACTATTATGTCTGCTCCCCTCCCTCATCCGCCAAGAATCTTTTTGGTATAACAAAAGCCGCTGTGTAAAGCTAGAAAAAACAAAAGACGCCTTATGACTCTCTACCTGTTCATCTGTTGTGTTGTTTTCATTTGACGAATTATTTTCAGGGTTCTGTTTATTCTGATTGTTGGTGGATCTCGTTGTGGAACGTTGCAATCGTTTTTTCTTCGTACTGTAGGCAAGATAAGGGGATTCAGCATAGTTGGAAATGGACATGGATTCGATGTAGTCAGGTGCGCGCGACTCCAGGTAAAACGTAATCAGGCCATCTGCAACCAAGTCATGGACCGTATCAAATCGTTTCTCACCAACATAATGCTGTCCATCATAATATAATTTGAAATTTTTCGTTTGCCCGTCAAATCTGAAAGAAGCAAAGAAAGAAAATGTATTGAAAAGACAAGATTGTGATAGTGTATGTATCTTTTATATGACAAATAAGAGGTAGAGGAGGAAAAAGAGAAGTAGAAGAGGAAAAATAGGAAAAATAGAGGGAGAGGAGGAAAAAGAGAGATAGAGGAGGAAAAAGAGAAGTAGAAGAGGAAAAAGAGGAAAATAGAGAGAGAGGAGAGAGAAGAGGAAAAATAGAGATAGGGGAGAAAAAAGAGAAGTAGAAGAGGAAAAAGAGGAAAAAATAGAGGGAGAGGAGGAAAAAGAGGTATGATACATGCAAGAAGAACAAAGGCATGAAACAACATGATAGTGTATGTATCTCTTATAAGACTGAGAAGAGTATTTGTCTGAATTTTAAAAATGAGGTTTTGTACTTTTTGGATTTTTTCGAACTGTTGACTTCATCTTTATTGTTATATACACAATGTTTCAACCGATGTGCAATCCAGCCTTCTTCAGGTGTTTCTTGTCAAACTCTGTTAATGGAAAGAGTACAGTCTACCCCAGTGGATTGATTAAAGGGTTTGGTTTGAAGTTCCATGATGGCTCCAGATTACGACATGAAGTCTTACTAGTTCAACAAGAAACACCTGGAGAAGGCCAGAGGGCACATCAGCCAAAATGTTGTGTATATAACAATAAAGATGAGGACAACTGTGTGGACTTGCGAGTAATAGCAATGAAGAGGTAATCCAGACTCCTCAAAGATCCAGAATTGGAATCTCACCATTAAAAGATATTCGTAGTGCATTTGAATGCTGCAGATTTTGGTTGAACCATGAAATATTTGATAAATGAAGAGAAAACAAAAATCTTGTGAACTTACTTGATGGCCAGTGTAAAGGCATCGGGGGCACGTTCACTCTTCCGAACAAGGTAAGCGCCATCACTATCACCCATAACTCGGTCTGTTTCTTCCCGGCTGATGTTGCCATGATATCTGGAAATTAGAGTTAAAAAAATTAGAAATATATATATATTTAAAGTTCTAAACACAAACTGTGCACATCTATTCAAATAATCCAAAAATGATTTTCAATTATTCTTACACTCATGTTACACACTCAGCACTAAACAATGTTAATTAATATTTTTGTCACTTAATCTGTTAAGCACCGGTTGTAATTTGGTTATTAAGTTTTAAGAAATCATAAGTATCAGTTCTGTTATTGTGTAAGGAAAATGGAAGTACTAGTTCCACCAATGTTTTTTTTTTTTTTTTTTTTTTTGTCAATAACTCTTTGGAGTTAACATCTGTTTAGGCTGATATATAAGAAGGAAAGAAGACAGAATGTGACATCAGATTGACATGTTTTACTATAAGGATAGAGTCAATAAAAAGGTAATAGGACTCTCACTTAGGAGTTAACATCTGATTGGACACTTGTGTTGAATTTACTAGTTACCTTCCCAAGTGAATTGTGACACTTGCCATGATGTTTGAATATTGTACACACTTGGACATAAGTCAATCTTGTGTATAGGTTGACCTTTGACTTATGGTCACAAAATCATTAATTTATAAAGCCAAGGAGTTTTCCTAGCCCTTCCTGTTGTAATTTGATTTTTGATAAACCAGAAGTACTAGTTGTGCCATTCTTTAAGGAAAACAGAATTAACGATTGTACCATTGTTGTTAAAAAAAAAAGGTGGTAGGACTCTCTCTTTCTCTCTCTCTCGGGAGCTAACATCTAACTGGAATCTTGCATTGAATTTATTAGTTATTGAGTAAATTGTGACATTTTGATGATGAGAATGAGATTTTTTTTTCCATACATGACGATGTTAGGATGTCTGAATGAGTACTATCTTGAAACTTGAAATATTTCTTATCTGGACCGTGTGGAACAATTTTTTGTAGCAAATGATATCGCATAGGGCACTCAAACAGAAAGTAAATAGAAGACAATTTTACTCAGCCCCATCAGAAAGAAAACACACAGAATTCTGGAGGATTTTTATTCACCCCAAAAGAAAAGTGAAAAAAGTCTTATGAAAAAATTCAAGATCTGTTAAGTTTAAAGAGGGAAGGAATGTTGTAATTTATTTCTTGAGTTTTAACAAATCAGAAGTTTCAAATATGGTTAATTCATTCTAAAGACAAACACTTTTTTGTTAACCCTTTCACTTCCACTGGGATACAATAGTGTCCAGGTCATATTTCACTTTCATTTCAACCCTTAAAATGTACTCAAAACATAATTTTATCAAAAAAAGAAACTTGGCAGTGAAAGGGTTATGAGGTCAAGTTATTTGAGAAGAAGTAGGAAGATTGTGTTGCAGCAATATTACAAATGGGGAGAACGCACCTTGACAAAATCAGCATTTAAAAAAAAATTAAATTAAAATAAAAAAATGACAGATCTGACTTTTACCTGGAATTAAATACCAAATAATAATAATAATAATAATAATAATAATAATAATAATAATAATAATAAGAGAACTTGTCAACTGGCAGACTTTGCAGTTTCAGCAGATCACAGAGTGAAGATAAAGGAAAACGAAAAGATAGAGACAAATACCAGGACCTTGCCAGAGAATTGAAAAAGCTGTGGAATATGAGGGTGAAAGTGATACCAATTGTAGTTGGTGCACTTGGAATGGTCCCAAAAAGCTTGGAAAAAGACTTGAGGAACTGGAAATCAGAGGGAGAATTGAGACCATCCAGACAACTGCATTGCTGCAATTGGCTAGAATACTCAGTAGAGTCCTGGACACCAGAGGAGACTTATTGTCACTCAGACTCCAGTGAAAGACCACCAGCTTAGGCTGGTGTGAAAAACTCATAATACTAATAGTGTGCGTGTTATATTTTTAGAAATGACTTAGATATAGATTATAGTCATATAGAATATTTGCCCTTCTTGAACTTTCAAGACAGTTTCATTTTCATTTTGTTTATCTGAACAATGTTAAGTGAATTGTTATACCTTAAAAAATAAGACTATTAAGTGATAGATGGATTTGAAAAATGTTTTATGGTGAATCAACTATATAATTAAAAATTTGATTGTAAGTATTACTTTTTTTGTAGGTCTCTCACCACAAGTATTCAAAAAGATATATATTTAGCTTATCTGCTTGAGTACCATGCTGCTTTTTATTTTGTCTTGTGTATATCCCTCTGAAAACCCACTGTTGTTTTGTTAATCTACCCAAGTATAAGATGTATGCAAAAATAACACACATATTTATGAACCTTTTCAACATCAGCAACATGCATTCCCAGTAAAATGGGCCAATCAAAAATGAACCCAGAAAAGCATTTGAGCATTTAAGATCTTTTGCAACAGTCCTCAAGTCAGTTGCTAACTGGATTCTCTGTTACAAGAAGCTACTCTTGTTCTACCAAGGATTTCAAGGAATACAACAGACTTTCTACTAAAGACTTTCATCAATCTCTAGTCACCTAGCAGATCTATATACAAAACTGGCATAATCAAGTTGGGAACGCATCAGTGATACATTGCTAATATATTGTTAAAACCAATTACTACAAAAGTATAAATATATATACACAACATATATTACTTCCTAACTGTTCCCTTCCCCTCGGGGGGTCCAGTGTGCTTCGACCACTGGACCGGTAAAGTATAATTAATAGTGTCGATCCCAGGGGGCTTTCGCCCCAGGCAATACCTGCCCTCTTGGGGGCAGGGCTGGGTTTATTGCCCAGTGCCTGAGGCGCCCCCCTTGAGGGGGAATGCCGAAGGGATCGACACAATTTTTGTTCTTTCCCACCCATGAGCCTCGGCTTGTGGGTGGACCCATGTTAAAACGAGGCCTTGTGCTCAGCCCATACAAGTGGGGTATGAGGCAAATACCTACTTCCTAACCGTTCGGCATGACATAACCCTAGACGAGTTGATATGCCCTTAAAATCAACCAACCAACCAACCATCTACAATCACACCAGGTACACCAATTACAGTGATTTTCTTTAAAAAAAGTGTCAGCACAAACTCCCCTTAAGTTTCTCCAGTGTATGGCATTTTTCAAACCCATCTCTGGCTTAATGGTCTTATTTTTTTTAGGTATAGTAATTTACTGAACATTGCTCTAACAAAACAAAACAACAGTCAAGAAAATTTGAGAGAGACGAATATTTATTAAAATCCAACTTAGTAAATAAATAAATTTGTGCACATCAACTTCAGATGAAAACAATTGACCATTCAAATTTTGAAGTAAAACCCTTGACCAGCAAATATTATTGCTTAACATCATTTATGAAATTAACATTATGCACGTTTCAACAGGACTTTAGATGCTATTAAAATTCAAGTTCAAACATGTTTCTATCTTAACTATTAAAAGATACAACTTGGTAGGACGACTTTAGTTTCTTAAAATCAGGTTTCACTAGTTATTAACATACTTAAACTTTGCATATCATTTGCTGTTGACATATCTCTCTCTCTCTCTCTCTCTCTCTCTATATATATATATATATATATAATATATAATATATAATATATATATATATATATATAGAAAAATGAAGTATTCCAAGATGAATTTATTCTTGATGGAGAAGTCAACGGTATGATGTTTTTGGCTAAAACCGAACAAACATGTGTTTATAAGAGAACCTTTTATACACTGATGCTTCTAAAAAATGAGAAGTAATAAAGTTTTTGTGGTTTTTAAAAAAATAATTTTAGGGCTGGAATTTATCACACAAGATCCCAATTTTTTAAGTGGCCAGTAATAACCCAATGAGTCTATAGATTTATTTTTGCAGTCCTACTTAATTGTAGAGTTTCCAAAAAATTTGAAACTTATGTGACAGCGGGTATATTGCACAAGTGTGATTAAAAACAATTTTTTTATTCACTGATACTTCTAAAAAAAAAAAAATAAAAAAAAAATTGTTTTACTAAAGTTAACTAAAAAAAAAAAAAAAAAGTAAAGTTGGCGGAGTGGCTTATTGTCAGTATCAGCCGGACAGTGAGTGAGTCTATCTTCTTTTCATTAGCTAGGGAGATTGTTTCGCTGAGGTGGTGCATCACACCTACCCTCAGCTCCCCACTTTACCACACAGATCAGATTAGCCAATCTGTGCTACTCATGCGCCGAGTTGGCAAGGACCAGTACCAAACTCGGTACCTTGTGATTCTTAGGTAGGTGCTCTACCAACTGAGCTAAACCAGCCAATAAAGTATTGTTATTTTTTTTTAATTTTAGAGCCAGAGTATATCAAACAAAAGGCCAATTTTATTTTATCTGTTTAGAAAACTACAGAAAAAAATATTTGTTAAGCAAAAAGTAAAGTTTGGCAGTGGGAAAATGTGAGTGAATCTGAGGGTAGATATTGGAGATAGACAAACCTAGAATGAGGGCCATGAGAGAGAGAGAGAGAGAGAGAGAGAGAGACCAAAACTGAAAATAGAGCTAAAAATCACATTCATGTAAGTGTGTGAAGTAGATGTAAAGCTAATAAAAGGTTATCATCAGGATATGCACTCCCAATTTTTTCAGCTTAAAAAAAAAAAAAAAAAAAAAAAAAAACGAATGCTCAAAATAGCAGCAGGAGCCAGCCTTGTATGCTCTTTTGATCTGCTTTAATTGGGAATATAAACTAGTTTTATCTGACTACTTAAATAAATTATCATTTGTTTTCAATTCATTCTTTAAAAAAAAAAAAAAAGTTTTCAAATTTTATTGAAAAAGTTAATTCATTCTAAAGGAAAAAAAAAAAAAACAAAAGTTTGTTGAGACATTTATTGAAAAATGGCCAAACTAATTTATTGTAAAACAAGATTATTAAGAATTCAAATTAAAAATAAGTTTATGCCCCCCCCTCCCCCAAAAAAATCAGATCAAAATAGTGTATGAGGCTGATAATTTGAAGGGAGCATTCCTTCATAAAAAATGCTGGAAAATTTGGGAGTGCATATCTTGAAGATAATCAATAAAATAAATACTAACTTTATTAATAAATAAATAAATAAATAAAATAAGGTAAATCCACTGAACCCTAAGCTTATACATAAAAATAAAAAAAGAATAGATTTTCACAATATAACTGTGTGATATCACAATAACTTGATAATTAAATATGCACATTAATGTGAAATAAATTCTGTTGGTTTTAAAATAAAAATAATATTTTTGTATATAAAAAGGGTGGGTTGAAAAATTGACAAGATGACATAGTATCTGCTGTTGATGACTTTTTTGAATTAGTAGGATCCAATTACTGCAACAGCTATGGAATATGTATGTGGACTGCAAGGAGGACTATGTTGAAAAATAAATATTTGGTTACTTTCAATGAGAGTATCTTGGTGAGCCTATGAACTTTACAGGCAATCTTGGTAGATATTTGATAGAGAGAGACGTCCATTATTGTGGAATGCTTATTCAAAGAAAATTAACTCACTATTAATGGATTGTAAAAGTCTTAATCATTGGAACTAACATTTAATTTGACTCTGAGAACTAAAAGAACAACTCATCAAAAAAAAAAAAAAAAGAAAAAAAAAAAGAGAGAGAGAAAGAGAAAAGTTTGGGTGTTAACCTCAGCTAAATTTTTTATTGTTTTTGCTTTTTTTTCTTCAATAACCCCCCCCACACACACTCGTTAAAAGGATGTTGTTGAATTGAGCAAAGAAATTGTTGCAGTTTATGCAATGGTCATAAACATTTCAAAGAAATGAGCACCCAGTAAATGAATGCAGCATTGTCATTAGGACAGAAAATAAACATTTGATTAAGTAAAAGAAATGAAGAGAGAATAGAAGTAAATGGAGAGAGAAAAAATAGAGAAGAAAAAAAGAGAGAAACGAGAAAAACAAAGAGAGAAACGAGAAAAACAAAGAGAGAAACAAGAAAAACAAAGAGAAGCGAGAGAGAGAGAGAGAGAGAGAGAGAGAGAGAGAGAGTGAGAGGAAAAAAGAAAATAAAGAGAAAAGAGAAAGAAAGAAAAAAACAAAACAAAACAACCTACAAATTTGAAAGAAACAAATCCTCATTGCATTTGTTTAAATTTGAATTTTTGCACAGATCCATTCAATAAAGCTTTTTTTTACAATCCATAAGGAAAGAGAGGAAATCTTTTCGCAAGGGACCAGGGATAAATAAACTAAAAATAGCTAGGTATTTACCCAACCCCTCTACTACAGGCAGGATTTGAAACAAGTTCAATTTTTAAATGAAGTACAGTTGGTTGGAATTCAGAGTTTTATTTCTCCTAGAAAGGTTGCCTAACCAAGGCTAAATAGCCCAGTCTGCTCTACTATTAACCCATAGCTGGAGGGACAATGGATTCATGCCTTCTCTAAAAGTGCAGAGTGAGTTAAAAAAAAAAAAAAGAGCTTTGCTCAGGATTTGAACTTGAATTGCCAATTCCATTTCCTTTTTTTTTTTGACCAAATGGAATCCAAGGACTGATAAAAGAGAAGTGTGTATACAGCAAGGGAGAATATGTTGAAAAATGAACCTCATTTAGTCACATTTCATGAGAGTATCTTGGTCAGTCTATGAACTTTACAGCCAACCCTTATATTATTTTCTAAGACAGAAAATAGGAATTTCAGTGATAGCAACAGCAAGTCCATGTGAATTGTACACATGAAGAAGGCTGTAGAATGGGTTGGCTGAAACATAATAAAAGGAATAGAAAGATCAATTTCAATAGCTCAAACAACAATGGCAATGAAAAGAAATATGCAAGCAAGTCTCTCAAGCACCTACATTCTGAGAGAGAGAGAGAGAGAGAGAGAGAGAGAGAGAGAGAGAGAGAGAGAGAGAGAGATGTCTGTCCCCTTCACCTACTGCACCCATAAATTCTCTCCCTCACCTGAATCTTCACTACCCAACCACAGATGCATACATTCTTAGACAAAGTTTCTTCCTCTTAAAACAGGATTCTAACATTCCCTTTCAATCAGGATTGGGGTGGGTGGGTGCATAAAAGCTTAGTGATCACCGGTTGTCATATATATATATATATATATATATATATATATATATATTAGTAATCGTATATGGTTATCAGTATCAGTATCTCACTTGGTGAGTTAGTTATTTGCAGTATTATTAGTGGGGTGCTTAATATCAGTGATAGAGCTATTATATATATATATATATATATATATATATATATATATATAAGGAAAATAGGATTGGAATGAATCCGACAGAATGATATATATATATATATATATATATATATATATATATATTGGATGGGAGTAATTCTGTTATCATGGGTTTCATAGCTTTCGATATTCATCAGACAGATGAACATCTAAAGGTATGAAACCCAAGGTCATAGAATTACTTTCATTCAATATATATTACATAGGAATTTTTATGAATCTCAGTTTCACAATATTACCATGTAATATATAAAATGTTGTTTATTCTGTATATTACATAACATTTTAGAATTGTTCAAATTAAAACTGTTTGATTTCTAAATGAGGCCCCCTAGCACATTCCTATCATCACCAATTTTAAATTCTCTTTTATACAATTTTTCCCCCTGTTCAAGGGATTCTAAGAGAGATTTCAAGATTGATTAAAAAACATATTTATGAACACATCCAAGACTTGTGCCCTCTTCTTTGTTGATGTATGCTACTACTTTGGAATTGTCACATCTCAGAACTCTCTCTCACTCTCTTCTGACATCAGACAGTAGCTGAACAAGTGCTAGATGGATTGCTTTTAGCTCTAGCCAATTGATATGGTTCGTTCCCTTGTGTTCGTCCCAAACTTCTGCCACTTGGTGAGTGTTTAAGTGAGCTCCCTAATACTTTTCTGATGCATCCATCCATAGACCTAGATGTTCTATGTGGTGCAGCAGAACTCCTTTGAAGAAGTTTTCCCTTCCTGTCCATCATTCTAGGTGTTTATAGGGATCATATTTTTTGATCCACCATGACTGAAGATAGAATTGGATTGATCTCATATGCAAACAATCAGATCTTTACATGCAGCCATGAGACCCAGAAATTTGAGAAACTATAAATTATTTCCACTTCCAAATTGAAGATTGTCTCTTGTGATGGAATCAAGAGAGATTTCTGAGAATTTATGAACAATCAAAAATCCTGGAGGAAGTCCTGTATCAAAACTATTTACAGACTGAGAATGCATTGATCCTGATTTCTGATCATCCAGTCATCTAGGTACATGAATATATATTCTTGAAAGGATCTTAGAAATCCCTGCAGTGCCAACACCATCTTTGTGAACATCCTGGGTGCTATTGTTAGCCCAAAAGCCATAGCTCTGAATTGGTAATGTCTCCCCTAAAAGTGAAACTGTAAAAATTGCCTGTGAACTGGGAAAATAGGAACATGGAAATAAGCATTGTTCAGGTCCACAGTAATTACCCAATTGCCCTTCTTCAAGGCCTGACAAATAGTACTGAAAGTTTCCACCTTGAAATGAGGAACCATGAGATTGGCATTTATCTCTGTCAAATTTATGATTGGATGGAACCCTTCATCCTTCTTGGGAACTAAAAAGAAAGCACTGTAACACCATTCTGTTATTCTTAAGCTTTGGGAATTAATTTTATTTCTTGTTTTCCTAACAAACATTTTATTTCATCTGAAATAATGCCATTCTGGCAAGACAAACTGAGTACGGTTCTTTTTACACTACTTTGTTTTGGTGTTGAGGCAAACTGAAGCTTTAGTCCCTCCTGGATTACACTTGGAAGTGATCTTCTTCCAACCCTCCAAGTATTGTGTTAGTTGTTCCCCAAATAATTGAGAAATTATCTGTGATATCCTCCGAATTCTGGTCAATTTCTGCCTCAGAGAAAAGACTGCTATATTCAACCTGTTTGAATCTGATTTAACCTTCAGTATGAGTCTCACTTGCTTGGTTTTTGCCAAAAATTAGTTTAATTCTGCTATCTATAAACTCATTCAAATCTTTAAACCCCTCTATTTCAGGTAGGAAAATGGAGGGGTAAGAAAATTTGGTTTCCGTTGTTACTTTTCTTCAATTGATTCAAGTTGGAGCTTGGTCAGAGTAATGGCCAAGTTTACCTTCTCTCAAAGAAGAATTGATGTCATAATGCTCTGCAGCCAGAACTGCAGAATTCAACATATGAAATATTCAAAAGGAAAATTAATTCCAGTTTAACAACTGAATAAAAAGAAGTAAAAGGCAGAATAATAGTGACTCACCAATTTTTTCCTCCTTTTTTTTTAATTTTTTTTTAGATTGACAAATTTTTTAAACACGCCAATCCTTGGCACCAAGTATAAAAAAGTGAGATATGACTTATTTAATGAAGAGGTAGTCTTGGGCAAGGGAGATAATTAATTTGAAAAAAAATATTACTTGGATGGTAAACTAAATCAAGTATGATTGCATTAGTTACACAGGTATGTATAGATATTGATATAAACTGAAGGTTGCTAAAAAGATTCTCTTTCACACACACGCATGCACCATTGGATGATTTGAGTGCAATTCTCAAGTTACTTTGTAAGAAGAGTAATCATCACTATTAGAAGAGCAATTAAAATGGATTACCCCCCTAATGAAGAGAATAATCTGTACAATATTAGCAGAATGGGGGTGGGGCAGGGAATGGTTCACAGGTTTTACACACACACAAACTGATAGAATCTTTAGAAAAACTTCTATTTACATAAAAAAAAACTGCCAACAAACTTGTAGCTGTTAATTATGAAGAGAGGATTTTTAATTTTGCATTTAGAGAACAATTCAAGAAACATTGTAAGGCTTAGCCCCCCCCCACAACATCCCACCTTTTTAAAAAGAAATCATTTTTTCTACCTTTTCAATTATTTAAAGAAAATTATATTTATCTTTTTTATGATTATTTTTTCTCACCTCCTTTAAAAATAATTTTAATAAATTATATTTTTTTTTACCCTAAGATATTTTATAGAAATATTTGATATTTTAAAAAATGATGTTCATGTCCATGCCCCTCCTAAAAATAAATAAAAATACTATAAAAAAAACGTAAACAGAAAATAACAGATAAATACAGAACACCCACTAAACAAAAAAACGAAGAAAAAAACAAAGTCCCCCACCAACAACACAATCTTCCCCCCAAAAAACAAAACAAACTAAATCACCCACCCACATCAGTGGAAAAGGGGTGGGGGGTAGTTTTATGCTCATTGATATTTAGATGGGTTTTGTTATAAAATATAATTTTCATTTATACAGACACAAATTTTAATTTATTTTCTATTGGTAAACACCTTAAAATAACAGGAAGTGCAATTTCATGTTCTCTTAGGATAGAGAAAGATTTTCATGAAACATAATAAAAACATCATTATGTAGAAAACAAGACTATTCTTTCATCTCTTTTTATAAACCCTAATCTTAAAGAAGATAAGGTTTTTTTTTGGTTAATGCTAAAAAAAGAAAAAAAAAGATACTCACTCTTTTCCATAGTAGTGTGGTTTGGTAGGAATCTGAAGAGAGAAAAAAAGATTTTAACATTATTTACAAGGAAGATGGAAATTTCATGGTGTATTTATGCATTTATAAATAAAATTGTACAAGTCATACTCTTTAATATAACAGGAGAGTGCCCTATACAAAAGGATAATTCCACTAGTTTTGCAGAGTAGGGAAAAGCTGAAATGTTAATGGATATTTTTACTATTAAAACTTAGCCATCCTATCGTGGTGTAATGGTTAGCAAGCTAGTCTCATAGATCGATTACTACAGAATAGCGAGTTTGATCCCTGTTGGATGCTCCATATTTGTGACCTTGTGTCACATCCTACCTGTGGTGAACAGGTTCGGGGCCTATTAAGCTGAATGTCAAGTAAATAAGGGGAAGTACTCTATAATTAGCATTCAAGAGTTACCTGGGGGGCATTAAACTGAATGTCAAGTCACATCCTATTTATAGAATTTATATTAGAATGGCAAATAAATAAGGGGAAGTACTCTACAATTAGCTGTTCTGTGAAGGCTCTCGAGTTTGACAAGAAACATCTGAAGAAGGCTGGAGGGTACATAAGCTGAAACGTTGTGTATATAACAACAAAGATAAGGACAACAGACCGAATAAATGTAAATAGTACCCTTATGAGTTATTTAATAATGAAATTTGATTCATTTTAAATTATAATCATAACTATTTATATTTTCAAAATTCCATTTTTTTTATTGTACTTTTGTTTATGATGATGATGATAAATCTATAAACAATGATGATGATAATGATAATAATCATTTGTTTTCACACAGACACAAGGTATCAAGTATACCTAATACAAGTAATTACAGTTATATGGTTTTAGTTGTTCCTTTTTAATACTAATAATTATAAGCAATTATATGGTTTAAAGTAACAATTTTTATTAATAATAACCATTAGTTTGCACACAGTTATATGGCTTCAAGTATTCCGATCTAATACTAATGATTTATAAAAAAAAAACTAGAAGCGGCTACCCAGTTTCACCTGGAGAGGGGGAGGAAAATACCTGGTGTATTGATTTGTTTACTTTTAAGATTTACAAATGCTGGACGTTTTTAAGTAGGTTTCAATGCTATTTCTATGTATATTTCAATTTTTAAATATCTTCAAATATAAATCAAATCTTCATAAGAACCAATGATATTTAATGTGCATATATATTTACTTTTGTTAATTATCTCATTTTCATAGTTTCATCTGGACATACACACACACACACATTGCCCTTTATAACAAATCAGTTTTGATATTTTGATCCCACCTTCTACATTAGTAAGACCTGGTTAGCAAAAAAAAAAAAAAAAAAAAATTTTTTTAAATCATTTTCTTCCTGTTGAAACAGACTTAGTAAAAAACCTGACAAAATAATCCAATATAACTAGTAATATTAAAATGTATTTTTTGGTGAAGGGAGTACATTGTTTTATAAAAAAATGTTTACTTTAACCGCTTCATGATTGGTTGGTTTTATGGCAGGGCAACTCTTCTTGGGTTATTTTATGCTAAAGTCAGTTTAACAATTATAGTCTCCAATTATATATGTTACAATTTTTTTTTATGCAGGTATACAATTCATTATCTCAAAAAGATCTATTTGACCCATAAAACACAGACACAGACACTCTGGGTTGTAGTGGATCTGGAAGTAATGGCAATGAAGGGGTGACTCTTCACTCTTCAGAGCTCCAGAATGAGATTGGTTGAAGACCTGGTCAGAAGATTGCATAGGCGAGAAATTGTCAGTGACAAGGCACAATTGACTCCATGTCCACGCTACCTTAACTTAGATATAAATGCTCTTCAATTATATTGAACACTACACACACACACACACACACACACACACACACGAGTCTGAAAAATCAATCTGGTGGCTGAGCAGTCCATGAGATGCAATACTCCACTTTGGCCCTTACTTAGACTAACAGGTGGTCGGAGAGACTGCCTCTGATCAATCAGCTGATCATGTCAAGCAGTAAAAACTATATGACTGTCCCAACCCTATTGCCTTTATGGCAAACTCCAAGTCGTTTTTATCATATGGGTGCTAGAAGGCAGTGACCGAAAGTCTTAGTGTCCTGGGTATGACGTTAAACTATCTGATGGTGAATAACTTTACCAGCACTTTAGCTGAAATCAGTGGACATTGACAATTTTGCCCTTAATCAGTTCAACTTGCAATTTCTCAAGTATTTCTGATCCAATCTTAAAAATATTTATATGGTTTGAAAGAAAATAAAATAATCTTTCCAAATATGTAATTTGTATGTGTTTTATCCATTGAATTATTTTTTACAGCAATTAAATCTGTATTTTACATTGAACAGCCAAAAATGTGTAATATTAATTTTTTTCAAAACTAAATTTTACACATTACAGTTTTTTTTAAAATCAAAGTGGATAATTTTTATCAATATTCTTGAAATTGCACACTTAATTAGAAGAGACTTTAAAGTACAAGCAGAAACTTGTTCTTTTCTTTCTCGGACCTGTGAAGTGGAAATACATAGAGAAAATTTGACGGAGATTTCTTCAAAAAGTATAAGATAAGCAAAATAAAAAGGGCACTATATCCTTAATAGAATTATTATTTTGATATATAATGTGTGAAATTTAGATATCTTAATGTCAGGGATTTTTGTCAAAATTTTAATGTTGGAAAAAAAGAAAAAAGAAAACAATTTCTTGTAAGTAATACAACATAGCAAGTATTTAGAAAGGTATTTTCAGTTCAAAGTGATGTTATTATTTTTAATTAATATTATATATGTCTATACATGCAGTATTAAAATGAAAATGTTGAATAATCTTGTGGTAAACTTTTAAAAAAAAAAGAAGAAATGTTGGTATCCATTCCTCTTATTCTCTAAATAATAATATAGAGATACACACGATTTGAGTGCAGAATGAGAAAGAACATACAATTTTACATAAGAATGCTGAGTTTTATCAAAATTGTTCCCAAAATAAAGAAATGGTAAAGAAATTACTGAATTTCTTGTTTTGAATTAGTCCATGATTTGACATTTTTTTTACAAAATCATGTCTACTTTTGTACCCCCAATTTCAGGGTTTTAAATTCTTGTAACTTTTGAACCACTGGGGATATTTGCATAATTCAAACAGTTCTGAACTCCATTTACAGAGCTCACTAATGTGATTAAATAACTATAACCTCAAATAAAAAAAATCAACTGGGAGAAACTATGGAGGATCTTAATGTCCTGGGTATAATGTTAAACTCTTTCCAATGGTGAAGTTCTAATTCTGGAGTTCTGGGGAATGTGGAGTACCCCTTCATCACCATTACTACCAGGTCCACTCCAATGCAGAGTAGTAGTTCCTCTTAAGGTCCCATCTTTGGGTTAAATAAAAAAAAAAAAATGAGTACCTATTAAGAATGAATAAAATAATGTTTTCGGCATAAAATAACCCAATGGGTTGACTGCCGTAAATCCAACCAACCAATCAAAAAAATCAAAATTATACACATCAAGACTCATCTCAAAAATTCAGACAAATAATCACAAAAATGTTCAGCTTAATTTAGCAGCCTCAGAATTTATAGAGCATCATGGGAAGCAAATGTCTTGTAGAGAATTGATATGCGTTGCTTAATAGAAATCATGTCTTCTAATAATCAGCAAGATTAATATAAGATGGATTTAATAACATATAGATGGCGCCTCTACTCTACTAGAAGAAATATGTTAACCATTCTGTAGGGTCTTATTTTCAGCTGTGTCCATTTCTTAATAAGGTCCAATTAATTTTAAATCAAAGAATTGTACACATTCAAAGACAAACGTTTGGCAAAGATTGCTTGTTCGACATTTGACTGTGCAATTGATCTTATTAGCTTGGGACGAAAGGAAGACTGATCTTACCGAACGGATGCTAATAATAGGGAATCAGTGGCATTGTTCATCTTGGAGATGTGGTCAACCAATTCAACATAAGACTTCAGACTGATAGATCAAGAGAAAACATGCCAACTATAATAAACTGATTCTTAAACAAACTGACAAGTCGCAAATAGTGACCGACCTCCCCCCTCACAACGAACTCAAAACCACCCACAGACTATCGAACTGTTCTCAGCCAACAGATCAACTGGTTTTGGAATTCTCAAATAAAATTGCTAAATTTGGCTTCATATAAAAGTACACTATATAATATGGGTGTTTTGGAACTTAAAAAAAAAAAAAAAATTCCTTAAAATTCTAGATTTTAATTTCCCATTGAATAAACTTAAATAAAGATTCTTGATTATTTTGATTTTTTGAATGGTTGTCCTCATCTTTATTGTGCTATGTAAAAAACAATGTTTCGGCTGCTTTATCCTCCGATCTTCTTCAGGTGTTCCCTGCCGATCTGAGCATTTCACATACCACTAATACCCTTGGTAAAGGTATGAATCCAACTATTCTCCTTTCAGCTAAGGGTTAATAGTAGGGCAGAATGGGCTCATTAGCTTTGGTATGGCAACCAGTCTAGGAAAAAAGAAAACTCAAAAATGAAAATTCAAACCTTGTAAACTCCACTTAAGAAATTGACCTTGTGTCACGTCCTACTCATGCAGAGTGGTTGGTAAGTATGTATATGATATCAAGTATTTCTATCTAATACAAATAATTTGCAAACGGATCTATTTGACCCATAGATAAGGACTCTAAGATTTCCTACTACTCTGGGTCAGAGTGAACTTGGGAGTAATAACAATGAAGGGCTATTTTACACTTATCAGGTGCAGTGTACTGTCATACCCAGGACACCCCTTTATGGGGTCTTACCCCTCTGTAGGTGGGGGGGGATACAGTCAGTGTATTCTAATGTGGCTGTTATGGCATGTTAACCCATTTTGGGTTATTCTAGGCCAAGAGGTTAGGGAATTGCATTCATTGTACATTTATATTTACATTTTTTGTGTAGCTTATGAGTTTATTGCACACAGTTATATGATATCAAATATTCCTATTAAATACAAACAATTTATATACAATTTTATGGTTTCAAGTAATTATTTATATTTAATAATTGTCATTTGTTTGCACACAGTTTCAGTTAAATGCTTTCAAGTAACTAATAATAATAATCCTTAGTAAACAATTATAATTTCAGTTAACTATTCTTGATACAGGTAATTTACAGTTATATGATATCAAGTATTCATATCTAATATGAATCCTTTTAAAATAGATCTATTTGATTCAGAGATGGGACCTTAACAGGTTTCACCACTCCGGGTCAGAGTAGACCTGGGATAGCAATGGCAATTAAGGGGTATTCCACATTCCCCAGATCTCCCAAACTTAATTATTTAACAATAGTCATTTTTCAGTTATATGATTTCAAGTAACTAACAATAATGCTTAGTAAAGTATAACTTCAAGTAAATATTTTTAATACAAATAATTTGCATACAATTATATAGCATCAAGTATTCCTATCGAATACAAATAGTTTTTAAAAAGATCTATTGACCCATGGACGAAACCCTAATATGAACTATCACTTCAGGTTAGAGTCGACCTGGGAGTAATGGCAATGAAGGGATACTCCATACTCCCCAGATCTCAGAAACTCACCATCAGATGTTGATTACTGTCATACCCATTACCCCAATCCCACCCCACCTTGGAGTGGGTGCTTACCCCTCTGGCAGGGATACTGTCAATTCCAAGTTCTAAGACCTGCTGACAGGGTGGTAACCAAAATGAGGTAACTGACAAAGCTAACACTACCAGCCCTTCATTTTAATCCTTAAAAAAGGAGGAAAAAAGTATACATTACTCTTTTTGAATTTATATATTATATGGATGAAAGAAAGTGAGAGAAACGGACCCATCCCTCACGTCAGCCGGCAAATATTGGCTAACGTTATCCCCCCCCCCACACACACTTCCAACCCCATTAAATTTAAGAGAACAAAGTAAACAATAGAGGCAATGTTCAGTGATGTTGATTCAATTCACATTAACAGGCTTGTTTATTCTTTTTATTATACACACACACACACACACATTATATATATATATATATATATATATATATATATATATAATATATATAATATATATAGAGAGAGAGAGAGAGAGAGAGAGATAAATGTATATATATATGTGTGTGTGTGTGTGTGTCACAGTGAGAGATAGGTCACAGCAAAGATGAGACTACAGTAGGGAAGTGGGTCGAGGGTGGGGGAGGTGTTGTTAAGGGAAACCATGCAATGTAATATATCTTGAGGGTTGCCCAACCTGGGTCATTTATCTAGATTAGTCCCGGCCTCTTGTCCATATGTGGCTGTCACTGGACAGCGTCAGGGTGGCTGCAAGGAACAAAAAAGATAAAAGAAAAGATATTTGATCTTTTTAGAGTTGACAGCAATTTTATTGTGGGGAGAGAGAGAGAATCATCACTTGAAGTGTGAGAGAGAAGTAATAATGAGGTAGCTTGTGTATTGAGATTCACAGCAAGTGATGCGTGTGTGTGGTGTGTGTGTGTGTGTATGTGTTTCCTGATTATTGGTATTTGTGTGTTTGGTGCTAGAAAAGATATTTTAGTAGAGTCCTCACTCACCAAAGACCAATCTGCCTCATTGGTTGGGGCTCTAAAATATACTGACTTCATCTCTGCAGAGGGGTAAAATCCCCCCAATGGGCCACTTGTTGGCTGTGGGTGGTGATCCGTAATTCTTAAAGACGGAAACCTGGTGGCTGAGCATGCAACACTCCACTTTGGCCCTTGCTAAGGCTTGACTGGCAGTCAGAGAGGCCACTGCCAACCAATCTCAGTGAGCCACATCAAGCCCTAACACCTATATGATTGTCCCAACCCTATTGCTCTTATGGCAACCCCCCCCAAGAGACTCCCAACAGACATGACCATCTCTAAGGAAGATAATTATATGTTTGTTCCTTCATTGGGTTTCTGGAAACTATCAGCTCTGGTATCCGAACACAAATAAGGACTGACCAAATTGTGAGACCAGTAGTGATAAAAAGAAAAAAATCTCACTACCAGGAAAGTCATTTTTTTATGTCTGTATTGTACAAGTAAATGTTATTTTTGTTTTGTTTGAAAACTTAGCGTATCTAGTTGTTAGACAGTGGGGTCATAGTAGTAAGAGGATTGAACATACAAACACACTATGTCATTCTGTTCACATCTGAGTTTATACTTATCTTAGCCTGAAAATATGAATTTCCATTTCGTATGTTTATTATCTATCTATCTACCCCAGTCTGTCCATTATCTATCTATCCATTATCTCTCTTCATATCTATCTATCTACCTCTCTTCATATCTATCTATCAGTCATAGTTTAGTATCATACTGAGGACAGATAATTTTTATGATGTAGACTGTCTTACAAATCATTTTCATTCTATAAAAAAGAAAGACATTCCTGTCAGTAACACGAATTAAAAAACAAACTTACCAGCAGAAATAAGAACAACTTCAAAATAAATGAATAATGTGGAATAAACTAATAAAAAAAATCAACGAAAGCCTAGTGAGTGAGGGAGTTGTCTGTTATCCCCACCCCCCTCACAAGTGCAACATCATCTTCCTACTGACCTTATTGTGTAAGACTCATCTTAGTAAAAGATCAATCGTCTGAACAGTCATAAAGCCCGAAATACATGAGAGGAGAGAGAGAGAGAGAGAGAGAGGGGTGAGGGAAGGGTTAATAGACGCCCCCCCCCAATTCACAGAACATTTACATCAGCCTAAAGAAAAAGCAACTTGTAAAACAGAAAAAAATGCCCTAAGAGTGGGGCTTAGAATACATTGATTGAAGATTATATCCCCTGCACAGGGGTAAACCCCCCCCCGCCAATAATGTGTCCTAGGTATGACACTAAAATGCATTAATGATGAAGCTCCAGTATAAGAGATGTGAGTGTGGAGTACCCCTTCATTGTCATTAATCCCAGGTCCACTCTGACCCAGAGAGGTAGTACCTGCTAGGGACAAATAGATATTTAAAAATTATTTGTATTCAATAAAATCGTGCGAAACCCCCACCACCACCACCAAAAAAAAAAAGACTTAAACAACTACACAAAAAAAGTACAATGAATGCAATTTCCTAACTTACTAGGCATAAAATAACCCCAGGTTTGACATGCCATTAAAATCAATAGGTCACAAGTACCTATACTTGCGACTTTGTGTTACAGTCTACCAGTGAGGATTGAACTCACTATTCAGTAATAACTAGAAAAAAAGAACTTGTCATCTGATAGATTTTGCTGTTTTGGCAGAACACAGTAAAAATGAAAGAAAACAAAAAGAGAGACAAATACCAGGACCTTGCAAGAGAACTGAAAAAACTGTTTAACAAAATCACAGGACTGTGATTCTGTTAGATTAAGGAAGAAATAGTAAACAAGAAATAGTAAACAACTTCTAAAGACCAAACAGTTGTAACATAGATTATTGGGCCTCCCCCTCCCACCACCACAGTGCATCTATCAAACAACTCAATATTAAGAAAAAGAATAATTAACTACTAGCAGGACCTGTGGATAGACGACAGTATGATAATTTAATTATTACAATGTTTGATATATTTACTTAAGAGCTATTGCTAAATAGTTCAATATGTAAAATGTATAATAATCTTACTTTAACTCTCTCACTTTTTTTCTTTCCTTCATTTTATCTTTTCATTATGTTCGATTGAAACAGATTAGCGTTATGGCTTCCACAAACTCCCCTCCCCTCTCTATTTTTCCCCTACCTGCTTTCTTAATATATTTTTTCTGTGTAGGATGTCCTTTTTCTTCCCTTTCTTTCTAATAAAAACGGAATGTTCTATTATTTAGCTGAGCTGACGAAACTCATAAGAAATAAGAATTTGGCAGATAAGCAACACCAGATAATCAGGATTTACATTTTTGCATTTCATCTTGGATGGTTCCATTTTTAACTAGTGGGTGCTGCAAGATGATAACGGTTGTACTTTTAAGGAACATGAGTATTAATATTTAGAATTGTAAACGTGTTTTAAAACGATTTCATTTAATGTCTTTTTACATTTTAAAAATGTAAAACTCTTCATAATTCTAATTTATCTCTTTTACATTTAACAGGTGTGTGGTGTAATGTTTATCATGGCAAGAAATGGACTCAGCGACCTGTGTTCAGATCCTGGCAAAACTATTTGCATCTCACATAGCACTAATACCTTTGGGAAAGGTATGCATCCAACTATCCTCTTTAACATTGTTTAGGCGAAGGAAAATTCTGAATTCAGACCTTTTAAACTCCACTTAAGAAATTAACCTTTCACATCCTGCTCATGTGGAGTTGTTAAATATATACCTTTAACATAACATTAAGAGTTTTTCTGTTATATCTAGAAAGAACTCCACCACCCATGGCAAAGATACAAGGGACCACCAACTTGTACTAGTTCCTGTACAAGATGGCAAATGCCTAATATTTAATAAACACACCATGAATGTTACAGCCCATCTGAAATACCTTAATCATTCATGTTACGCACTTTTCACTCCACATTTTAAAGCCTAAGTGTTGGCAGTGTATTATAAGCAAGAATATTAACTTTTTATCTGGCTACGTCCATCATCATATTCAGGACAGTATGACCGAATGTAAGTTATATCTATGATCCAAACTAATTTATAACAAACACTTCTGTTTTATACTGCTACAGAGAAATAGCCACTGGAATGTGTGTTTGTTTATAATTTTCTTTCTCCTAGTGTTGAGCTTATTTTTGCCATAAGCTTGTTGCATTTTCATGTGAACGTGTCCCCGTGTAAACGTTTTGTTTCAAAACATAAGTAAACTATATGAATTTTTATTTTTAGTCTATATGAACCAGAAAAAAAGTTGAACAAATGTTAAATTTACCTGCTACAAAAGTCAGGGCATATTAGTGGAGAAGTGTAGTGTAATGGGTAGAGTAGTAAGAAATGGAATTGTCATATCCTGGATGAGACTAATTTTAATTTAACATAATGCTAATACCTTTGGAAAAAGTATGAATCCAACTATTCTCCCTCCAGCTATGGGTAAATAATAGGGCAGACTGTGCTCCTACACCTTGGTTAGGCAACCAACCTAGGAAACAGCCATAATCAGGGCAAAATGTTTGATATTCAAAATATCAAACATTTTGTCCTGATGATGACCATTTTTCTGTATACTTAAAAAAAAAAAAAACTTATATATATTCTATTATTATCATTTTATCTTATTTCATATTTAAAATAATAATGAATAGAATACCATGTGTACAAGAACATTTTCTTGGCTGAAACACGTGTCGGCATTCCATTAAATATCTTTATCCATTCAACATTTTTTCTCCTTTATCTATTTATTTTTTTAACATTACACACACACACAAAGATAAGCTTTGTTTATTGTTAAGAATTTCTTAACCCAAATTTAGGGGTGCACGTTATACACGAGTGTGTGTTATACATAAATAATTACGGTAGAACAACTACAATAACTAAACAGGGATGAGAAAATATTGAATGGAGCATTTTCATTTCACCATGGAGGTGGGGGTACGTTTTCATTACAAAATTGTTTCATTAGTGAGATACAAAATTTCTTGGTTTGTAATTGGTTAAGATAAATATAAACCAGAATAGTCATACTGTTTATTATTGAGAAAGATTTGTACTAACATTGTAGAAAATATATTTTAGGTGATGAATTTACTATATATATATATTTGGAATGATCTTAGGGGTAATAATTTTATAAGGTTTAAAAGCATAAGGACTGGAAGTAACCCTTGACTTCAAAAATTAATTCCATAAATCAAGAGTCAACCTATTAATATATACAGTGATATGATAAACTTTATAAAAATAACATAAGCCCCCCAGCTATGGGTATAATAGTAGCATTACTGTTCTTCTAAAAGGGTGGCTTTGGCATTAAATAACCCATGAAGGTTGATATGCCATTAAACAAAGAAATCAAATCAAATCAAAATAAAATAAAATAAGTTCATTTTTAATACCATACTTGCTATAATTTTCTTGAAAACCCAGTTTGGTAATTCTTGAGTTTTTAACACTACAGACACACAACAGAAAATGCCATTTACAATTAGGAAACCTTTTAGTTGTGTAGGAAAAACATTAAGTCTAAGATGAAATAATATTATCATTATTCAATCTGCCTCATCTTTCATAAATATCAATTTCCTTTCTTCATCTTTGATCTTAGAGAAAGAATATATATATATATATATATATATATATATATATATATATATATATATATATATATATATATACACATACTTTGAGCAATGTTGGTTGTTTACACTGTTGTTTACAGTGCAATTGCAAAGAGGTTGACCTAATCAGAGAAAGCTCCTGATGTGTGTGGGAACAAGACTGGAGAGAGAGAGAGAGAGAGAGAGAGAGAGAGAGAGAGAGAGAGAGAGAGAGAGTTCCTGATGAGGGTCTGAGTAGGGGAGATGGCTAGGGTACACATGTGCAAAGATCATAAGTAATGAATTTAGGATCCACAAACCTTTAAATAGTAGAAAGGTTTCCGATACATTAGGCCCCTCTTAACGCTGCTAGATCCAAGGACTTTGAGGGAATTCCTTCCAGAGACAAAAGACGACGATGTACCAGTGGAAAACTGGACACAGATCCACCAATCCTGTTCCCTTCGAATCATGCAGGATAGATCCATAATCCCGACGCAAATACTCGTGTGTTAGGTTCCTAATCGGATTATAAAGTATTCTGAAATCTTTTTTTTTTTTAAATCTATTTCAAAATTACTAAAAGGATCGGAGGTAAAGTCTGGATCTGCCTGATTTGAACAATCTCATTTTCGAAAAAAATTCTTTGTCTCAAATGTCTAAAGAGAAGTAGGAGGAGAAGGACAAGACTTGCAAGAATAACGGTTCTTTTTTTTTTTTATACCAGTGCTCGGAAAGTGGTCAAACTGTTGAAAAAGCCAAGCAGGTAAATAGAGTTTCCTTTTGCATACATAAACAAGGGAAAGAAAGTAACTAAGGAATTCTGAGAGGAAGTCTGAATAAAAAAAAAAATGGTATAATAACAATGGCACTAGAGATTTGAAATTCCAGTGAATAACAAGAGAGAAGTATTTTAGTTGTGTTGAGAATAAATAATGTCCGTTAAATGGAGGGTTAATAATAATATATAAAAAAGGAAGATGGTAATTAATAATCTGATTGTACCAAACAAAAAAGTGAACTAGTAATAATTACAGAAGTAATAATCACTTGTTATTCAAATACTAATTAATGGTAATAATTAATAATAATAATAGTAATTAAGATAGTAATGTTAAGGTCATGGGTAAATTTGGTATTTTAGTTCTTTTAAGTTATACGACAGATCCAAGAGTCATTTGCATTCCTCAGGAGAAGACTTTACCGCTCAAGGTTGACAGCTCAACTGGTCCCCAAAAATCTTTTGCAACTACTTGCATTTGTCACCCAATCAATAACAACAAGGGGGCCAGGGTGGGAGAGAGTCCTCAAGAGAAAAAAAAAAGGAGGGCTGGAGGGAGTACATTCTTATTATTCACAAATCATACAATATAGTGTGCAATAATTTTGATGAATAACTACTGGTAGATGAGTAGAGTGATTAGTGGCGAGGGTGGATGGGTGGAAATTCTCTATACCAATCTCTCCACCCTGCGCCCATCTCCTTCCTTTTATTTTTAGGATTTGTTGCTGGAACCCTGTAAAAATGAATGAGATGAATAATCTCAACTGTAATAAGTTGACAAGTGTTTATTGAAATCTCAACCCAGTGAGTAAGCCTATTCATTTTAATCATGGGCAGGGGTAAAGAGGTGGGGCTGAGTGATCACTAGTGGAGAGAAATGGGTGGGGGGTAGTATAAGTGTTGCAAAGAGTGCGGGGGGGGGGCAAAGAAAGTTATAAATACTCTTTCTTTCCCAACCACAAGAAAGAAATTTAATACTTTGTTAAAAAAGAAAAATTTAAAAAAACAAACAAAACACTGGAGAACTTCATGCTTATTAACACACTGATTTTTGGAATAGAGTTTGGTTGTTTGGATTTTATGGCATGTCAACCTTTGTTGGGTCATTTTATGCCAAAGACATTTTTAAAAAATTCATTCTTGACGGGTACTTAATTTTAAACACTTTTTTTTAAATTCGTTTTTTTTTTCCATTTAGCCCATAGATGGGACCCTAACATTCAGTAGTAGACCTGGGAGTAAGGGGCAATAAAGGGGTACTCCACAATCCCCAGAACTGGAGCCTCACCATCAGACCCAGTTTAGTGCAATACATTAGACACCACAGAATGGGTACTTTAACCTCGGTATGGCAACTGGTGTTGAAGGAAAACTCTGAATTCAAAACTATTAAACTGATAAAAAAATTGACCATACTGCTTGAGTAGGGGGCTTGGTAAATCCATACCCTGGATACCACGCTAAACCAGAGAGGGGGGTCTTATTTTATGCCAAAGATGTTTTGTTTTATTCATTCTTGATGGTATTCAACATTTTTTTTTCAAACTCAATTTTTTTCTATTTAACCCATAGATGGGACTCTAACAGGTACTACCACTCCAGGTCAGGGTGAACCTGGGAGTAATGGGGATGAAGGGGTACTCCATATTCCCCAGAACTCCAGAATTAGAACTTCACCATTGGAAAGAGTTTAACATTATACCCAGGACATTAAGATCCTCAGCCACTGTTTTCTAGCATATATATGATAAAAAGGGTTGGGGCTTGCCATAAAGGCAATAGGGTTGGGACAATCATATAGGTAGTAGGGCTTGATGTGATCAGCTAATTGATCTAGCCTAAGTAAGAGCCAAAGTGGAGTGTTGCATATCCTGGACTGCTAAGCCATCGTGGTTCCATCTTTAAGCATCACTGGTTGCCACCTATGGCCAACAGGTGGCCCCATGGGGGGTGGGTCTTGCAGTCGGTATATTCTAAAGCCACAGCTGACAGAACTAGGTTCCAGGTTCGATACCGGTCCTTTCTAATAACGTATAACTAGCACAGCTTGGATCTGTGCAGTAAAGTGAGGAGCTTATTGGGGGGTGTAGTGCTCCATCACAGATGCAAAAACAATCTCTCTGGTTTAGTGCTAGTGAAAAGGGGATAGAATCCCACACTGTCTGGCCGATACTAACAATAGGTCACTCTGCCAATACCTACTTTATATGGAGTTAACTTTTAGAAGGGTTGCCTTCACCATGGATTTGTCATTAAGCTGGAAGTTCTTCTACCCCCACTTATACATATGTAATCAAAATTGCTGGAGTAGCCTATTGTCAGTATCAACTGAATTGCACTAAACCAGGAAGATTGCTTTTTACTGAGGTAGAGTGCCACACCTACCATCAACTCCCCACTTTACCACACACATCAGATTACCCAGGCTGAGCTACACATGCTGAGTTGGCAAGACCCGGTATCAAAATAAATTTGCTGGAGTGGCCTATTGTTGGTATCAACTGAATAACGAGTCTCTTTTTGCTAGCACTAAACCAGGGAGATTGTTTTTTACTGAGGTGGTGCACTACACCTACAATCAACTCCTACTTTACTGCACAGATCAGATTACCCAGGCTAAGCTACTCATGTGCTGAGTTGGCGAGAACCGGTATCAAACCTGGAACCTTGCGTTTCCAAGGCGAATGCTCTACCAACTGAGCTAAACCAGCTAAAGAATGACAAATACCTGTTGAAATGAAATATTGTCAGGTAACATATTAAAAGTTTGTAAAATCTCATTTATTAAAAGTGTTGAGTGGGGTGGGTGTTCAGATGAAAAAGAAAATCACTTTTCGTCTTAAACTAACAAGGAGGAAGAAAAAGGGAAGAAGGTGAGGTTGAGTTTATTTCCGAAGAATCGAAGGGCGGAAAGAAGAGAGGCAGTCGATGGAAAGAAGGGATGTTGTTGTTTTTTTTTTTCTTTAAAGAACAAAGGCCAGGATAATAGGAGTCTTTTCTATCACATGTTTCTTTGCTTCTTTCCAAATTTTGGAAGTTCTTGTGAGGGTGGTTGTGGTGATGATGGCGGTATAGTAGTCAGAGTTTCCTGAAGAATGACATCACATTAATTTGAAGAAAGGAAGAGGAGGGTGGGTGGGAGGAGGTGGGAATGGAATGGATCCGATGTGTCAAAGCAACAATTTAACTATCATTACAATTTCCCAAATTCCAAAGACGAGACTTTTCCATAAGTGTGTTTCTCACAACCTGGTGCCAACCACTTGGATGGTTCTAATCGGATATTAGTCAGAAGAGATCCACAGGTTATGGGAGAGTGATTGTTTGCCCAAGTGCTCATTTCTTACTCACTTCTTTAAGGGTACTGTCTATAGTGGCAGAGGGAGAGGGGGGGAATAGAAAATTCAGAATTCTGGGAGATTTTAAAGGGTATTTGATGAAGTGTAATTGTTGCTCATTAACTTTTTTTGTTTTTATTTAAAAAAAAAAAATTAAAAAAAAGGAAACATTTAGGTTTTAATTGGGTCAGCAAATTAATGCAGGATGGTTTAAGAGGGTAGAGGCCAAAGATGGGGTATATTCTATTATTAGGCATCCACCCCTCTTCATTAAGAGAAAAGTCTCAAAACTGAAGAAGACCCTGAGAGATGGGGAATTTCAAAAAAAGTGGTGGTGCTTGCAGGGGATGAGAGGGACTTCCCAAATTTGAAAAAAATGTAATATAAATAAAGTCATTCTGATGAAGTTTCTGAAATCAACAGAGACAGAATATTAATTGAACTGATTGTTTGTGTTAGTTATTCATGTTTCCAATATATTTCCTCACACACACTTATTTTTAGTATTAGAGATTTGAAAATAAAGTGCTCGATTACAGGTGTATGACCTGTATTTATTTGTTATAGAGTACAATACATTTAAGGTGTCATTGTTACCATTGGTTTCAAAGCAGCATGTTAGCCACTTTTCATCAAGACAATATGCCTGTGAAAGCCCTCTTTTTTCTTTTTTGTATTGTACTTTATGTCAAACAAATTGTGGATTAACTTATTTATTTTATATATATATATATATATATATATATATGCACATGCAGCCTTTAAAGCCTTACAAAAATTCAAGTTGAAAAGTAAAAAAGACTTCCACTCAGCTGTAAAAATCTTTGAATAAAGAAACTTTCCTGTTCAATATAATAAGGGGGGGGGGGGCAAAGATCATCCCCTTCCCAAAACTCACTTAAATGTCAACTTCCAAAAGAAACAAAACAAAAAATGACATAGTGCCCCCCCCCCCCCCCCCTTCCTTGACCACAATCTAATTTACAACCTTCCTAGAGTGACATATTAAGAGCTCAACAGATGGTATAACAGTAGCAATGGCACACCCAAGGATATAGTTTACACTGATCATGGGGAGCTTAACAAAAGACTAGAAAATATACTACTGCTATTAATAATACAATGTAGCCTCCTATCAGGACAGGTGACCAAGGGAAGTCTAGAAGGGGGTAATAAATCGGGTATGAAGAAAAAAGTATTGAAATCATTAAATATATATATATTGCTATATTTATAAATAAAGAGTGCTCAATATCAGTGACAGAGCATATATGTCTAAGCTAGGAAAGCATAGACACAGTTAATAGAGTTCGGTGACTCTTAGTTTGTTACCTATGCGATCATCTCTCTATCTCTCATATATATCCTCTATCACTGATATTGAGCACTCTTTATTTATAAATATAGCAAACGATATATATATATATATATATATATATATATATATATATATATATATCCGTATAGGTGAGAAACTGTCAGTAACCAGATGCCATTGACTCCATGTCCATGCTACCTTAATTTGATATACATGCTCTATCATTGATATTGAACACTGTTTATTTATAAATATAGCACCCATATTATCTATATATATATATATATATATATATTTTTTTTTTTTTAAATATTCCAACTTTTGACTAGCAGCGTTCTGTTTTACGCATTTTTCTTCTAACGGTCATTCCATCCCGTCTTATTTTTATTTTTGTTGAAGACCGATCCACATGCACTCGATACAGATATTCCTAGGGACCTCACATCAGTGAGGGGGGGGAAGATGTTGCTTTTTAAAACCGTTGAGAGGAAGCCCCGAAACGGTTTGCACATTCTCTCCTGATGATCCCATGCATTTGTAAACATCTCTTGTTTTTTCAATATATCAAATTCACACTGTCGGATTAAGTTCCATTTTATTTCATATATATATATATATATATATAGACATAGACACAGACACACACACACACACAAACACCTACTAAACTTGCCTGTTCGCTCTCATATATATATTTTTAAATATAGTCATATATTTATATGAAGTAAAGAAAAAAAGTTTGTCAAGACAAATAAAAACTGACACTTAAAAAAGTTGGTGAGATGCAGGTAGTTTAGTTTCTTGACCCAGACAAACCTGTGTTTTTTTCTTTCTATCTCCTATATCATATTATATATATATATATATATATATATATATATATATATATATATAAAACCATTACACTATGCACCTGAAACTCCTCCAGTTCACCTTATATCTTTGCTTAGTAAACCTTTTCCCCTATCCTTAATACTCTTCATGTATCTTCCTATTATTTCTTTGTTATAAGTATATATATATATATATATATATATATATATATATATATATATATACACACACACAGATATAGATATTTGTGCAAACAGAGAAATTAGGAAAATTGGTGGACTTTGATGACCCTGGATGGAGAGAAGACATCATTATGCCCCTTGGGGGTCAATTAATAAAGAGATTTTTTTTACAAAAACATTTTTTTCTTTTTTTTTCTTTGTACAGTGGAGGGATTTCATCATTGCCTTTAGTGAACACCATGACATATCAGAAAAATATTCATCAGCTGAGTGTTCTGGTTAACAAGGAGGCAGGAAATTCAAAGATGAAAAGGAAAGTGAAAGTCTGGTGGGTGGGTATACGAGGGAGTGATGGGAGGGGGGGGGCAGAAATATGCAGGAAACTAGAAAGGAGTAAGAATTTTATTGAATGAATTTCACAGAGAAAGCTTTTAAAATAAGATTTTCATTTAGAAAAAATACACAAAATTTCCTTTTTTTAATTTGGACAGGAATATTCCTGACTATGACAAAACTAACAGGTCTCTTACCCTATAAACGTCTATTAGTTTCAAAGGAGTTTTGAATAAGTCTTATTGATTGCCAAACTTATCAAAAGAGGTCAATGGGGAGAGATGGGATTTGGTTGGTTGGGTTTCATGCCAACCCTTGTTGGGTTATTTTATGCCGAAGACGTTTTGTTTTATTCATTCTTGATGGTATTCAATTTTTTTTAAACACATTTTTTAAACTCATTTTTTTCTATTTAACCAATAGATAGGACCCTAATAGATGCTACCACTCCAGGTCAGAGTGGATCTGGGAGTAATGGTGATGAAGAAGTACTCTACATTACCCAGAGCTCCAGAATTGGAAATTCACCATCGGAAAAAGTTTAAGACCCTCAGCCACCACCTTCTAGCACGTATATGATAAAAATGGTTGGTGTTTGCAATAGGGTTTGGACTATCATTACTAGGGTTTGATGTGACCAGCTGATAATTGAAGGAGGCCTAGATAAGAGCCAAAGATTTTCAAAAGAGTTTTAAATAAGTCTTATTGTCAAACATCAAAATAGGTAAATGGGGAGAATGAAGATGGCTGGAAGTAAGAGACTCAGTTTATTCACATTATACAGAGTGGGGGGGGGGGGACACTTTTTTCAGCTTGCTAGCAACTTTTAAAATGACCAGGTAAAAATGATCTACCTGTATTAAAAATGATAAACAAATTTATTTATATATTTATGTAACAGGAGTATCTGAGTTAACAGAGAAATAATAGGAAGAAACACAATGAGTATTAAGGATAAGGGAAAAGTTCTACTAAGCAAAGATATAAGGTGAACCGGAGGAGGAAGTGGAGGCAGATGGTGTAATGGTTATCTTCATAGGAAATGGGCATGGGCAAGACGAGTTAAATCCTTGACGCGGCTGTTTGCATTTCACATAGCGCTAATACCTTTGGGAAAGGTGCTAATCAAACTATTCTTCCTCTAGATATGGGTAAATAGTAGAGGAGACTGAGCTTTTTAACCTTGGTATGGCAACCACTCTAGGAGACGGAAAACTATAAATTCAAACCAAAAGGGCTCTCTTCTCATTAGTCAAAACTACTTTGAGAGTCCCCCTCGCCCCTCCTCCTCCTGAACAGAGTAATTAGCAATTGCTAACAAGTCCCATGTGATCTGGTCGTTTCTCTCCTCCAAGGTTTCACCCCAGACATTATTTATAGGAAAAACCGAACATTCCATTCTCATTTAGGTATTATTTGACATATATGTACAGAGTATACTTTATATACACAATAGGTATTTGTATACCTTGCAAAAGTGCATGAAACCTTATGGCACAATACAATTGAATACATTTATGGTCACTACCTTGGGCTAACATCTAAAAAAAGAACTCTTTTTGAATGGTGTGATGGTTGGTTGGTAGGATTTTATGGCATGTCAACCCTTATTGGGTCATTTTATGCCAAAGACATTTTGTTTTATTCATTCTTGATGGGTACTCAATATTTTTTTCTAAACATATTTTTTATGAACTCATTTTATTCTATTTAATCCATAGAAGGGACCCTAACAGGTACTACCACTCCGGTTTGTTTTGTTTTACGGCATATCAACCTCAGTGGGTCATTTAATGCTGACAAAGTTTTTGAAATAATTTTTTTTATGTGGATACTCAATTTTTTTATAAACTCATGTTTTTCTATTTAACCCATAGATGAGACCCTAACAGGTACTACCACTCCGGGTCAGAGTGGACCAGGGAGCAATGGTGATGAAGGAGTACTCCACATTGAATGCTGTGAGATCTACCTGTCAATTGCAATCAACATATTGGGCACTTCAGTGTAACATTAATTTTGGTTGGGGAAAGGGGGTCAAGGTATTTCTATTACTAACTGAAATACCCATTTTCCATAGGATTGGAGACCTGGATCAAAGCTATTTAACAGAAAAATATCCTTTTAATACAAATAGTGAAGTGGTAAGTGTTGTTTCTAGCATAAGTTATGTGTACTCCATACTCCCCAGATCTCCAGAACTGGAGTCTCACCTACCCAGTACACCCATTTACAGAGGGGTTCTTAGCCGTCTGCAGAGGATAGAGTGAGCAACATAGAATGCCAATTATAGAGTACTTCCCCTTATTCATTTAAAATTTAATCTAAAATAAATACTGTAAATATGATGTAGTTGAGTGGTTCTCAACTTTGTTGCCTTTTATTCCTATTTTTCTCTGGTAGACCCATTCCCCCCCCCCCATAGCCACTCAATGTTTAAAAGTCCTATTGTATTTTTATTATTAGATTTTTTTTTGCTTCTCTACACATTTTTTTTGGAGGGGGGCTCCAAAAAAATGTCATGGCCCCCTGGTTGAGAACCACCAAATTGTAGTTGACATTGAGCCTGAAATGGCCTCTGAAATGAGTCAAAATATAATTTGAAATTTTTTTTAGACTTAAAGAGGAGATGGATATATATATATATATATATATATATATATATATTCCGAGAAATCAAGAGATTTTGTCTGGGAGTGAACCTGCCATTATTTGGATTGGATTGTGAAGTGTGACAAAAGTAGAGAGGAGGGCACAATAGAGAAAGGGGGAAGGCACTAGAGAGACAGAGATTGAGAGAGAGCAGCAGCAAACAAGAGAGCGGGAGAGAAAGAGGGAGAGAGAGAAGAGAGAGGGGGGGGAAGGCACAAAGATAGACAGACAGACAGACAGAAGATGGCATGAGATATAAAGAGAGAGAAGGTAGAGAGAAAGAGAAAGAAAGAAAGAGAGAGAGAATGGGTGAGGAATCAAAGAGAGAAGGTAGCTAGTGGAGAGAGAGAGAGAGAGAGAGAGAGAGAGAGAGAGAGAGAGAGAGAGATTGAATGAAAGGCATTTTTCCCGATGTTTTCCTTGATGTTTAATGAAGCTGATCAAAAAGAGGATACAACAGAGCCGCTGCCGCCGCCGCTGCAGCCACCAATGCTGAATACCACCGAATGCCAGGATTGAGAGTAACGTCTTCTCCCCCTTCCTCCTTGCACCCCTCGACTGATAATATTCAGAATCAAAGAATGTCAAAAAGTCCACATAATTCTCTGCACCCCCCCTCATTGTATCACTGGCACAAGCCAAGGATCCTCATTAGGGTTGGTGGTGGTGGGAGGGGGGAAGAGAAGGCAAGTTACTCTCAAGATTGGGAGGTAGGGGGTGGGGGGTCAATTTTAAAAATACTTTTTGCTGCACATCAAGAGAAAAATATTCCAATAATCTCAGTTTGACAGACATAATGGGTGCCAGTCCAAATGAATTGTCACAGAGTTTTTTTTCCTTCCTTTTTTTTGGGGGGGGGGTGACCTTTCTCTACAGTCAGCCTTAATATTCATATAAATTCTAAGTATACCCGTATAAATCCAAGACTGTTTTGGTTTCTAAGAAAGAAATCCATTTTTTTTTAAAGAATAAAAATGAACTACAAAGAAAATTCTTGAACAAATTTCAGGATGTTAAATAAGTCCTTAAATTTCCCATTTTATAAGGATTTTTTTTCTTTTCTTTTTAAAAGACAAGTTATTGAAACCACTGCTCTACAATAGATGCTTTAAAGGTTGTCTGCACACAGCATCACACACACACACACACATATATATACTTAAACCAACTCTATAAACGTATTGTGCACTTTTATATTTATCCATTATTACGACTTATTCAGTTATTATCGACAGTCAAAATTGCAACTCGCTCAATTTTTTGCCTTCTCCGTTAAGTCACCCCTTTTCATAAGCGCGCACTCACACACACACACACACACACGTATATAAGTGTGCGTGTGTGTGTAAATCGTATTGAGTGTTTCCGTAACAGGATTCTACCAAAATTGAGAACTCAAATGTACATATAAAGATTTTGTGTATATATTTCTATATATAGGGAGTACTATAAGTAAGGATACGGAAAATCATATTAAACAGGCCTGATATGTAAACATTACACATTTGAAAATCAGCCTTGAAGAGAGGCAAAGGCACCATACATATATATAATATATATATATATATATATATATATATATATATATACACATACACACACACATTCTTCTTGAATTAACAATAATTCTCTTTATTTTACAATCCTATAAGTTATTAAACCATTTTTTCAACTTTAATTTAAATATAATTTAAATGACATCTAAAACCGGAAACCAACAGATAAAATTAGATACATATTCAGATCATGTCTAAACAGGATCTCAAATAGGTAGGTAAGAAACCCATTAGTCTTAGTCTATTTGAATTTCCAATTTTTTAATACTTTTTACATTTATTTTTCCTATACCTCGTAAAAGTCCAGTAAAAAATATAAAAAAATATATTCATTACCAGATATATATATATATATATATATAAGAAATAATGAAATATATATATATATATATATTTTTTTTAATACTAATATAGTATATATTCTAAAAACGAAAAATATCTACAATCAATTTTTTTCCAAAAATCCAAGTTTTGAACAATTGAAAATGAAATTTTTATAAACACCCTCATGCAATCTATAACCTGCAACACCAATTGTGTATTGTAATTGGGAAACTCAAAAAAAAATTGAAATCTGGTCAGGAAAATTCAGGCTGTTTCAGAAAATGTTAACAGCATGCAAAGAAAGAACTATAAATTCTAGGTTTAAAAAGTGGAGCTATACAGTCTTTGGGGCCTATGTCCAGTGGCTTCAGCCTCTGGACCGGTAAGATATTAATATCAGCTTGATCCTAGGGAGCCATTCCCCCAGGCAGTGCTTGCCCTTTCCCCCATCTAAAAGGGTCAGGGCTGGATTTATTGCCTGGTGCCTCAAAAGAGGAATGCTGAAGGGATTCACACAATTTTTAAACACTAGCCACATATGAGCTTTGGTTTGTGCATGGTTCTCCACTATAATGATCCTTATGTCAATTGACATGGTGGGAGGTCAATAAATAACTATATAGTCTTAAAAAAGAAAAGAAATCTGTGAGTTATAATTTAATATAAAGTTAAAAATCTCCTAAATTTTAAGGTTAGATTTTAGGTATTAAATTAATAATCAATTTATTTTTTCCTTAACAAAATTATTTTTGCAAAATACATCTCTAAAATGCTGTTAGGTGCATCTGCAGTGTCTTTAGTTTGTTGGGGATTTTGGGCAGAGATTGATAACATCTTGACTGCATCGAACATCCATGTTTATCATCACTTCCTGCGTCACCTCCAGATAATTTTTAAAGGTTCCATCTTTTAAATATGTGGTCAGGATGTAATTTGACAAATGAGTATCTATTTCTCATCTTCTAAGATGGTAACTTTCTCTATGAATATGTTGGCCATTAGTGTATCAGTTTCAACCAACTGATCATAGGCAAATCCTTTACTCTAACAATGACAGTGTCCTGTGACGGACGGATCTTAGTACCATTTTTGTATGTTTTTAATTTTTTAAAAATTTATTGTGTTTTTTGTACCACAAAGACTTTGTAGCCGTTTCTGCCTTTTCTGATATTTGCATATGGCATTTCTTTTTTCCAACACTAAAAAAATAAACAGCAATAAACCAGCTCACTATTTAGGGCAGGGCATCTCAAACTTTTTCATTGATGTAACCAAACTTAATTTCCATTCATGGTCCTATTGAATACAAATAATTTTTAAACAGATCTATTTGACTTATTGGGACCCTACCATTCCAGATCAGTGGACCTAGGAGTAATGGCATTGAAGGGGTACTCCACACTCCGCTTGCAGTTTAGTTGATTGGTTGGGTTTTATGGCATGTCATCCCGTCTAGGGTTATTTTATGCCAAAGACGTTTTTGTTTTATTCATTCTTGTTGTATATTCAATTTTTCTAAGTTCCTTTTTTTAATTATTTTAAACACATTTTTAAAACTCAGAATTTTGATCAATCAGCTGGTCATGTCAAGCCCTAGAGCCTATATGATTGTCCCAACCCTATTGCCCTTATGGCAAGCCATAAACCTTTTTATCATATATGTGCAAGAAAACGGTGGCAGTGAGGGTGTTGGTGTCCTGGGTATGACTTTAAACTATCATATGGTGAAGTTCCAATTTTGGAGTTCTTCATCCTCATTACACCCAGGTGCATTCTGACCAAGAGTGTTAGTATCTGTTGGGGTCCATCTATGAGCTAAATAGAACAAAATGACTTTAAAAAATGTTTTTTAAAAATTGAGTACCTATCAAGAATGAATAAAACAAAACATCTTCAGCATAAAATGACCCAACAATGGTTGACATGCCGTAAAATCCAACCAACCAACCTTTGCTATTCACAATGATTTTTTTTTTTTTTTTACGGCAGTAGCAGCAGCAAGTCAAGTTAGCAACTTGTCTTGTGGCTAATGCTCCACTCCCATTCTGTCTTTATTTTTGGCAAATCTTGGCCAAAATTCAAGCAATCCAAGAGAAGTTTTTTTTTCTCCCCCTCCGCTCTGTCTAGCCACTAGCCCCACCCACATGCCTACCAGCAGCAAACATGAAGGCAATCAGATAATTTCTTACAATTGATGCCAACACCTTTTAATCAACAATTTCTTTTCTTTTTAGTAGGATGGATGATAACTCCTATTTACTATCTCTCACTATATATATATATATATATATATATATATATATAATGAAGATAAGAAAAGTGCTCAATGCTAAATTAGGAGAGCAGTTTTAAAAGCTAAAATACAATATTATGGGACTATATTACCATTACTCAAGTTTCATGTATATTACACAATTCTCAGACGGGTGAATAGTAAATAATATTTGTATATTGTAACATGTGTTCACATGATTGGATCTTTTTATGTGAGACTTATAAAAAAAAACATAACATGGTTAGTATTAATGCATGGGGGGGGGAATACAATAATATAAAAAAAATGATGATATATATATATATATATATATATAAACAAATGAATACAAAAAAAATGATTTTTTTTCTTTTAAATAGAGGGGAATAAAATATGGGATTAATTAGGATCAGGTGATAGATGACACAAGAGAAATTTGTTGATATGTCTACATTTAAAAACTAGTTCACTTCTTTTGTTCAGCAAATTTTTTCAGCATTTTGTAGAATACATAATTTTTCTTCTAGGCATAGTCTATATATATATATATATATATATATATATATATATATATATATATATTAAAGATGCCAGACAGGGATTTAGAGTTCTTTTATTAACATTTCATGTTCGCAAACTAAATATCCCAAATGAATTGTATAATTGTCCAAAATTATTTGTGTTGTATCCCAAGTAGATGTGCTTTCAATTTTCGTTGGTCATTGATGAGAATGAGGGTACAACCATGCCAAATTGTATACAATGTATAAGGTGAACATTGAACATTTTGAATTTGAAATGTTCAGGGTGTTTCAGAAAGATTTATACCATTTTGTAATCTAATAATTTGACCAATTCTCATTCAGATGATCTTAAATTTTAACAGCATGTGTAGAAACAAGTCAAAATTCTGTTTAGCAATTTAGTTTTTTTTCCTTTTCAGATATAGAAAGGCTATTCACTGTAAAAGAAAAGGTGTTTAAACATTGAACATAGCTATGATGATGATGGTGGTGATGGTCCTCACTCACTGCCCTGGGGTAGAAGATAAATCCACAAGGAAGAGTGGGAGAAAGCAGTGATAAAAATTCAGGAAGATTTTAAAATCTTTCTGGAATGTTACCATGGAATTTGTAAAACAATCAAATTGATTATTGTTTGAATTCAACCAATGGAAAGTTAAAATAAATAAATAAATAAATAAATAAATAAAATAAAATAAAATAACCCCCCAAAAAACAAGTATTATTTTTTAAATTTTAGATTAAGCCCATGAATTATTATCACAAAAGTTGGGATTACTCATTTAATGTGTGTGTGTGTGCAATATGCACGTGTTTTCAGTGATTTGGCCCAAAGAGGATGTTCTTTTTTGGTTTGGTTTCTTTGTTTAATGGCATATCAACCTTCATGGGTTATTCAATACCAAAGTCATCCTTGTAGAAGAACAGTAGTGATACTATTTAACCCATAGCTGAATGAGGTTATTAGTCTGAAAGTGAACATAATAGCGTGACTGAAGTTATTACAATGTCTCAGTCCAGTACTTTAACTATTACACCATGGGGACCCCCCCTACCCCACTGGTTCTTTTTTGATGCTGAAAGTTTAACTTTCAGTAGAAGTGGAATTGTGGGATATTTCATTTGATTTCATTTTTATATTTTATTATTTGTATTTTATTATTTGATTTCCTTTTTGTATTTTATTTTTGTATTTTATTATTTGTTTTATTTTTTATTCAAACTTTATTAATTTATTAATCCCCAGACTCAACTGGAAAAATAAATAAAATGTTTTTTAAAAAAAATGAAATAAAGCAAAAGTTTTAAGTTTGTAAAAATAAAGAAAATGAAAGATGCTAATCTATGTTGATATTATTAACATCAACAAAGATTTTTTTTCTGACTTGATAAATGCACATATCCCCTCACCCCTTGCAATACAGTAGAGGGGGTGGATTTCCTGTCATTTGGATTAAAAAAATTCCCTCCTCCCCCTCACATTTGCTTAGACATTTTAAAAGTGGAAGAATTTAACGAACCAATTTATTCCTTCCAAATTTATATTTTAAAATTCTTACGCCTAATTTAAAGTCATGTTTGTAGGTAATTTATACTTTTTAAGATATTTTCATGTTTTTTTTTTTTTTTTCCCTCCTTTGTTCGGGTTCTGTGTAGAAGAAGTCTCAACAGGAAATGACCATTAAACTTCATGCTAGAACCGGATGTCCAAAATGGAAACTAAACACCAAGAAAACCCCCCAAACGCACATCCTGTGCCCAAGAGAAACCAGATTTTACACTCACAGACTTTGTGCTTGATTCTTTATAAAAAAGAGAAGAAAGTAGATAGGTCACATTCTCCCCCTACTCTAGACTCTAACCATTATTTCAGAGAGTTTTTCAATAAAAATTCCTTTTTTCTTTAGCATACTACCAGATTCATATTGTATTCACACCTTTATAAAAAAGATATAAAAAAACAGAGAATGAACAAAACTATCCTTATACTGTTTCTTGAAAATATACCAATTCAAAAAAAAAAAAAAAAATAAAATAAAAAATCAACTAGTATTTATGAAGGGGAGAAAGAAAAGTTAACCCTTTTTTATGACCACAATTTTTTGGTAGCTTCCAGTGCCAAATTTATCAGCACCCACCCCCCCAAAAAAAAACTAGGTATTTATCCAACCCATTAGTCAAAGTAAAATGTGACACAAGGTCAAAAGTATGGGATATCCAGTGAGGATCAAAATCGCTTTTCAGTAGTGACAGATCTGTGAGACTAGCTTGCTAACCATTACACCACAATAAGTCTTTTTAGGTATTTACCAAACCTGTTCACCATGAGTAGGATGTGACACAAGTTCAAAAGTATGGGGTACATGTATAACCACCAGGAGTAAAAACTTTGGTGTAGGATTGTGAAAAGTGTGTTTTGCAAAATATCCTAATTAAAAGTGAGTGTTTTATTATTTTCATGCTATTGTACTATGACACACAATTGCTCATCAAATTATCTGTTTTTGTTTGTTTTTACATATGATTAATTGACTTGTCTGAACATAACCTCTATTTTGCAAATTTTTTGAAAATAATTCGTCCAGTCTACAAAAGTCTGTCTGCGAAAGGGTTAAACCATGAAGGGGTACTCCATACTCCCCAGAACTGGAGCCTCACTATCAATGCATTTTTGTATCATACCCAGGACACCTCTTTTTGTGGAGGGGGTGCTTATCTCTCTGCAAAGGATACACTCCTTGTATCTTAAGCCTCACCAATAGGATAATTTTGTTTTTTCTGGGTTTATAAACAGAGATATGCAAGAAACAAACTATTTCAGTTACCAATGAATCCCAAAAATGATAACTCTTTTTTTTTGTTAAATAAAGGATAAACAAAGTCCAAAATAAATAAACTTTTAGATAAGATCTCTAAACAATTATATAAATATTGGTTAAATATTTTAGAATCAAAGGAAATAAAGAAAGAAATGAAAGGTAAAATAGATAGGATCATGGGTCACCAAGTTGTTATCAGGAGGGTAGAGAGGGGTTGGAAAGAGATTGGGGGGTGGAGAGAGATCAAGAGAGAGGGTGGAGAGAGATCAAGAGAGAGGTTGGAGAGAAAAATAGTAAACAAAGAAAAGAAGAAAAAAAAAGTAGCCAGTAGAAAAAAAGGGAGGCGGGTGTCGAAAATTACTGGGTAATGTTGAGGAAATGAGTCAACAATTTTGTGTGAATCCATGTGACAAACATTTCCATTCACAAAAGAAACAAAGGTATGACATTCATCATCATCAGAGAAAAACCAGGAAATAGATGACCACAAAAAGAAACAATTATAATATTTTGGGTTTGAGAGAGGAAGAGAAAAATAAATCTATTCAATCAGAAGGCAGGTAAACAAAATGCTTCACCTGGTGATTAACTGACTGTTTCTTAAAAATGTAACATGACCCAGAGGTCATTGACAGATAATAAATAAACAAACTGAAATTTCTTTAGAAAGTATTTTGAGACGATAGAACAGATTGGATATCAGTATGACTGAAGCATTTTTATTGTTTGCCTGTCATCGGTATTTTTAAAAAATATTTTTCTTTTGCAAGGACAAGAATTTTAGAAGTTAAAAGAAAAAAAAAAAAACAATTTATTGTCGTGAAATTTGGAAAATCAAAATGAGTGCCAGGGAATGAACAAAATTTTGGAAAATCAAAATGACATAAATTTTCTCCATCCCAAAGGGGGGTGGGTGGGTGAATTGCCTTATTGATCCTTTCTGATCCAGGGTGTGCTACAAGGCATGTTTGAGCCTTTAGCATAACAACACTCTTTGTGCTTTTAAATAACTTTCTTTATCAGAAAGACTGGCAAGGAAATAAAAAAAACATTTTATTATCTGTCACAACTGACAATGTCTAGTATTGTCTCATGTAAGAATGATAAATTCTATATCTTATTCGCATTTCCCTTGTCATCTCTCATCGTAGAAATTTAGTTACAAGTTAAAATGAACAATGATAAGACAGAACAGTGGTTCTCAACCAAGGGCTATATGACCCCCGGGGACCATATAACATTTTTTGGTGGAAGTAAGCAAAGCAACAAATATTTAGTTTGGTTTGTTTTACGGCATATCAACCTCAGTGGGTCATTTAATGCCGATAAAGTTTTGAAATAAATCAATTCTTAATGGATAATACAATTTTGTTTATCAACTCATGTTTTTCTATTTAACCCATAGATGGGACCCTCACAGGTACTACCACCCCGGGTCAGAGTGGACCAGGGAGCAATGGTGATGAAGGGGTGCCCCACATTCCCCAAACCTCCAGAACTGGAACCTCACCATCAGAGTTTAACGTCATTCCCAGGACATGTAGACCCGCAGTCACCACCTTCTAGCACCCATATAATAAAAAGGGGCTGGGGCTTGCCATAAGGGCAATAGGGTTGGGAAAATCATATAGGTGCTAGGGCTTGACGTGACCAGCCGATTGATCGGAGGGGGCCTCTCCGACTGCCCGTCTAGCCCAAGATAGGGCCAAAGTGACAAATATTTAATTATAAACATACAATAGGACTTTTAAACATTGAATGACTATGGGGGTCCACCAGAATAAAATAGGAATCAAAGGGGTTTATAGGCAAAAAAATCAATGTGTGTGTGTGTGTGTGAATGGTATCAGGTGTTTCCATGATAGTAGGATTCAACCAAAATTGAGACCTCAAACATACATATAAAGATTTTATGTATATATATTTTTACATATACAGAGTATTATGAGTGAATAAATATCATTTGAAGCTCAGTCAGTAGAGCGTTCGGCTACAAGCCACAAGGTTCTTAGTTAGATACCGGCCCTCGCCAACTCAGTGTATGAGTAGCACAGGGATCTGTGCGGTAAAGTAAGGAGCTGATGGTAGGTGTGGCACTCCACCTTAGATGCAAAAACAATCTCCTTGGTCTAGCGCTAGTGAAAAGGGAATAGACTCCCTCGCTGATTGGCTGATACCAACTTTAAGCCACCCCAACGACTTTACTTAACTTTATTTATATATATTTTGAAAAGATAAATGGGAAAAATATTTTATTATAGAAGAAGAAGAAGTAGTAGTAGTAGTATTGGTAGAAGAAGAAAAACAAAATTAAGCATGTAAACAATAGATAATCATCAGAGAAGAGTGTTTTCATTTTTTTTTTTGTATATATATTATAATAATGAAATATATTGTGTACAATGCTCAGGTACACCACAACTCCTCAAAGTCTCATGTCTAGTACACAGAATAATGTATTAGTGTCAGAAACATGAACAGTGTACAGTAATAATATACATGTATGTGTGCGTGTGCGTGCATATGTGTGTGGAGAGGGGTATCAGGTATAGTGTTGGCGGACTACAGGAAGCATGGAGGTTTTGAAAGATGCAGTGTTTTGGCAGCCTACAACGGACACAGGTAGCTTATTCCATGCCTCAGCAATTCTGAACGTGAAAAAAATGTTTCCGAAAGTCATGTGAGCAATACTGTTTTCTGACTTTGTAGGCATGCCCACGTGTGTTAGAAACATGGAGATCAAAAAGGTGCTCAAGATTGCTGTTGTTAAGATGATTAATGACCGTATGAGCGTTTACCAGGTCAGTTGCCAGATGCTGGAGTTTCAATGAATCCATTCCCAGGGCAGTAAGACATTCAGAATATGGCAGATGCCTGATGGAGGGTATTCGTATGGTTGCACGTCTCTGTACAGTTTCTAGGAGATTAATGTTCTGAGCTAGATAGGGGTTCCAGACTGGTGCATAGAATAAGACATTAGCAAACTAATTTTGCTAATTTTACATTTTAAGTCATGAGCTGTTTTTAATGGCATATCAGCCCTCGTGGGTTATTCAACGTCAAAGTCACCCCTGTAGAATAACATTAATGGTACTATTTAACTCATAGCTGGGGGATGAGGAGGTACATAAATATCCCAAGAGTATTAGTCTGAAAGTGAAATGTAATAGCGCCACTGGAGTTTGAACTCATTACTACAATGTTGCAATCCAGCACATTAGCCACTATGCCATGGGGATTCCCCCTCTGTGAACTGTTGTGTTAATTTCAGTACTTAATGCACGTTTTCACCCTTGCAAACTTTTGGGACAGAAAAAAAAAGAAAAGGGTAATGCCTGCTTGAAATAAGATTTAAGCAATTTCATGGTCTTACCTCTCGTTGAGAAATTATCCTCCGTGGGTGTGGGGCTTCTTTTTGCAGCTGGTATACTGGAAAAAGAAGAAAAGGAAATCAATTAAGAAATTTACAAACATGAAACAGTCAAAGATTTTTAGGCATTCGGGAATTAAATAAGATTAAAATTAAACTTTTGATAAATACAATAAAAGTTGGTTGGTTGGTTGGTTGGTTGGATTTTACGGCATGTCAACCCTTGTTGGGTTATTTTATGCCAAAGACATTTTGTTTCATTCATTCAATGTTTTTTAGCTCACTCTTTTTAAAACATTTTTTAAAACTCATTTTTTTTAGATTTCAACCCATAGATGGGACCTTAACAAGTACCACCACTCTGGGTCAGAGTGGACCTGGGAGTAATGGTGATGAAGGATTACTCCACATTCATACAATTAAAAGAACACAAGTATTAATATCATATGGATAAAGAAAGGCTGAAAAATTTATTCATTGCATTGGTAATACCTCATTTGGAATTTGCTAATGTGGTTTGGAGTCCAAGACTAATCAAGGACATAAAACTCATTGAGTGAGTTCAAAGGAGAGCTACTAAAGTAATGAATGATTTAAAAAACCTTTCGTATTAAGAAAGACTTAAGAAGATTGACTTACCAAGTTTGGTTTATCGATGAACAAGAGGGGATATGACTGAAGTCTACAAATATACCCATGGATTTTATTCAACGAACTTTGATCTACTAAACATTGCTCAAAATATCAATACCAGGGGTCATAAATTAAAACTCTTGAAAAAATTTTGCAAAACAAATGCAAGATAAAATTATTTTAATAACAGAGTGGTGAATACATGGAATAAACTACCATTATCAATAGTAAACGCCCTATATCTGAACTCCTTTAAGGTAAGGTTAGATAATCTGTGGAAAGAGTATAAATATTCTGTGGAATTAAGCTGAATGGTTATAAGGAACAGCTGACAGGTCTCAGACCTAATATACTAGCTGAAAAAGATATCATTATTATTATTATTATTATTATAATATATAGATGGTACTCATGTTTATGTTTATAATTTTTGGTATAAATCTATTTCTCTCAAGAAAGACAAAATCCATATCATCTGCAGTTTGGTATCACTAACTAAAATTGGTCCAATTCCTATGTTGCTTTGATCCAAAGAAAAACAAATATAAAACACCAAAATAGTCTGTGTCTATGGCCCAAGCAAAAACCTAAAATTGGCCAAATTAAAAAAATAAATAATTGATACTAAAAATAATATTCGTTTTTCCTTAATTGTATGACCATTATCATCGTGCAAAATCTGGTTAAAAATGAGACCAAATTGTCCAATGAAATGCAAAAATGTAAAGCCTTATTATCTGGTGTTGCTTATCTGCCAAATTCTTATTTCTTATGAGTGTCGTCACCTCAGCTTAATAATGGACTATACTGTTTTTATTAGAAAGAAAGAAAGCAAAAGGACATGCAACACGGAAAAAATATAATAAGAAAGAAAGAGTAGGGGAAAGATAGAGAGAGGGGATGAGTGCGCGGAACTGATAACACTAATCTGTTTCAATTGAACATGATGAAAAGAAGGAAAGAAAGAAAAAAAGAGTGAAAGAGAGTTAAATCAAGATTATTATACTTTTTACATATTGAACTATTTAGCAATAGCTCTTAACTAAACATATCAAACATTATAATAATTAAATCATCATTGTGGTATATCTACAGTTCCTGCTAGTTGATATTAAAAACTAGAGACTAATGAGGTTATCACATTATCAACCCCTTTTTGGTGTGGTAGTAATGGTCTGTAAGACACTAACAATAAGCTAAGATTCAAATATGGTTGGAAGATTCGAGTTATCTCCCCTGAATGAAATTCATTGAAAAAGAAAAATGAAAAATGGTAGCAGCCACACATGAGGCAGGACAGTTTAAGGAGGTCATCTCATTACAAGTCAGTTTATCAATAAACTTTCAACATTAGGAAAGAATAAACAAATCATCTAATTAAAAGGATTTTACCAGCTAGGACAAAGAAAATGTTTTATCTATACCTATACATATGTAAAAGGCAGTTGGTCTGTATGTATCTATGTATGAAATTATGAAAATAAAACAATGACAAAATAAACACACACACACACACACACACACACACACAAGCTCTTTTTTACGTGGGGATTAAAAAATGGGGCATCTAGCAAGGATCCAACTCTATTCAGTAATAATGGATCTGCGAGACTTACTGAACACCAGGTTTTTTGCCCCCAACCCCCCACTACCCAGGCAACGCCAGATATCCACTTCTAGTACATATATAAAGGGCAGTTGGTATGTATGTATGTATGTATTCAGGATGAAACTATTAAAATAAAACAATTAACAATAAAGTATATATATATATATTATATATATATATATATTATATATATTATATATATTTATTAAATACCAATGGTTCTTGCTTTTTGTGCAAAAATCATGGAGATTTGATTTATATTCAAAGATATTTAAAAATCAAAATATACATAGAAATAGTATTGAAATTCTACTAAAAATGTCCAGCATTTGTAAATCTCAAAGTAAACAAATCAATACACCAGGGTTTTTGTTTTTTTTTTCTCCTTCTACCCAGGTGATACTGGGTAGCAACTTCCAGGAAATAATTAAAACTGACAAGTTTGCACTAAATTTAAATTTAGATAGATTTATTAAACTTTTGACAGTTTGTGTGAACTAAGAGAATAGAATAATAAGTTAATTATGGCTAATTTTTAATTAAAATATGAGGCTGCTGATCGCATAGGTGAGAAACTGACAGTCACCATACTGTGTTAACTTTATTAAAACATATATAATCAACTGTTCTGGTTTGATACCGGTCTTTGCCAACTCAGCACATGAATAGCATAGCTTGGGTAATATGATCTGTACAGTAAAGCATCTGGGAGCTGATGGTAGGCATGGCACCCCACCTCAGCAAAAACAATCTCCTTGGTCTAACGCTGGTGAAAAGTGGATAGACTCCCTCGTTCGCTAATACCGACAAGAAGCCACGTCCATAGTCCATTTAGACAAGTGTTTCTCCGCCCTTTTCTTCCTTGTTTAGATGATACCAACTATAGGTCACTCTGCAGAGTATGTACCTATAATAAGTTGTAGTACACCTGATCACTGTACACAATAATTTCATTATTATTTATATATATTTTAAAAGAAAAAATAAAATCTTTTTGGCTAACAAAAAAAAAAAAAATAAAAAAAAAAAAATAAAAATCTTATTATCATGAGATTCAGTGTTTGCCTGTAACCGAAACTACGGCACTGTTGACATCACAATACTCAGGTAATATATAAGTTTATCAATGAGTATTTAATCTATAGTCAAATAATACACAGAATAATCTTATTTAATAACAAGGTTTCTAAGAAAATCTGAGTGAGATTTTCCTCAAAATAGCCCATGTTATCATTGTGTTTAAAATTTTGCAATGTGTCTTGCATATCACTAAGAAATAAAGGTTTACATAATATATGGTGTGGTCAATTTGCATACTAGTTTAAAAAAAAAAACAGGTTAAATAAATATTTACATAGTGTTATTGATCTCTAATATTATTGATTTATTCTCCAACGTATTAAAATCAATACTATGAATGATTTCGTATAGAAACCAATTAAGATATAATTAAAATAAGTGTAATCATTTTATATGTGTTCTTATTTAATTTCATTACATTAAAACTTAAATTCTTATGCCCGGAGTGCGCATATTCTTGTTAGTAAAAATAATTAAAAAAACAGATGGAAAATGTGTTGATTGATAAGTCAATGTAGAATATATAAGTTAACAAGGCCCAATTGTTTGTGTACCTGACAAAGAGAGACAGAGGAAGATAATAGACACTTGTTAAACCTACCAACATTTTAGTAACAATCAAAAGGTGTGTGTGTGTGTGTGTGTGTGTGTAAAGGAGTAGGGTTGAAATGAGTCAACTTGTGTCCCCCATAGTCATCCTAATTTCTATGAAGGTGTCTCATCAGTATGTCCTGTTTTTTTTTTTTTTTTTTTTTTGTTTTCATTAGATTAATACCCTCACCTCCCTCATGCCCCCTACCAATCGAGCTATAAGTAGAACAAAGAAACTCAAAGATTTTTTAATTGTTGGGGTCTGCGGGCACACATTGTTGTCAAAACAGCTTTGAGGCAAATAAAAAAATGTTTTTACTCATAAAATAGGCAGATTAAAGAGGAAGACATTTTAGCTTTTTGAAAAACAAACAAGAATTGTCATTGTTGTTGAATATTCCAGAAATATTTTTTTAAAACTGGACAGATTAAAACATATTGAAAATGAGGAGAAAAAAATTAAAATTTAAAAAAATAAATAAATAAAAATGAGATACTTGTCAAAGAACATCCCAGCATGAAAAATTCAAGGGGTATTTTAACAATTCTTTTTTAAACACATTTTTTAAAACTCACATTTTTCTATTTAACCAATAGATGGGACCCTAGTAGGTACTACCATACCGGGTCAGAGTTAACCTGGGAGTAATGGTGATGAAGGGGTACCCCACATTCCCCAGAATTAGAACTTCACTATCAGATAGAGTTTAATGTCATACCCAGGACAATAAGACCCTCAGTCATCACTTTCTAGCATGTATATAATAAAAAGGGCTGGGGCTTGCCATAAGGGCAATAGGGTTGGGACAATTATATAGATGTTAGGGCTTGACATGACCACCCGATTAATCAGAGGGGGGGGGCTATCCGACTGACCATCTAGCCTAAGTAAGAGCCTAAGTAGAGTGTAGCATGTCATGGACTGTTCAGCCAAGATTTCATCCTTAAGTATCACGGGTCACCACCCATGGCCAACTGGTCTGCAGAGGTGCAGTCTGCATATTCTAAAGACCCAGCCGACAGCAGACAAGGAGTTTTGAATGGCATGTCAAAACTAGCCCAATCCTCCAGACCAATGTCATGAAATCCATTGCTAGCCTCATTTTGCATAATCCAGCCGGAAGAAGAGAAACAGATACTGCATTTTTAAATCCTACCCTGGAGCAGTGTGTTTTTTTTTCTTTTTTAGGGAGTGCTAGTCTTTTTTTTTATTTTGCAAGCACAGCAATGGGAAAATGGGAAGAATGAGATGAAATGTTAAGCAACGTTTCACCTAGTCTTTATTAAATGAATGACTCTTTAGAATCCCAAGGTCTGTTTTTGTTGGTTTATTTTGGGTATAAGATGTATGACAAATTACTACTCCTATTTATGAACTTTCCCAACAGAAGCAGGAACTTCCAGTAAAAATTGACCAATCAGAAACGGGTACAGAAAAGCATTTAAGATCATTGTCAACTGTCCTCAAAACAACTGTTAATTGAACTTTCTGCCAAAAGGAACACCACAAACTAGGATTACAAGGAGATCTAATGATTCTATTCTCTTTTCAAACTAGGATTTTAAGAAACACTACAGACTAGGATTATAAGGATTAACCAACTGAATCCAAACTCAGTACCAGCTTGGATTTACCTACAGAAGAACTAAATGCCTAAAATGTCGACCAGAATTTTGACACTTTTTTTTTTTTTTTTTTAGGAAAGAGAGAAAGTGGGTGGGATGTTGAGGTGTGGGGTAAAGAACAGGCATCAGATATTGTTGATAACTGCACTTCAGGTCTGATGCCAAAGTAGCAGACAGACAGACACCCCCCACCCGAAAGAGAAACTCTCGTATCTACAGATAAGAAACAATACAAAAAATAAATAAATAAAATAGAAATAAACCGAAAAATTTTTGGCAGACAAACTTGAATGTTAACCTTGACTAAAAAGGAAAATTAAAAACACAATTTTCATTTTTCAATTAAGATGCAAAGTAACAACAGTGTCCGATGAACAACAAGAATTCTCATTTATTATTGGAAGGATTAACAGACCAGCAACCTACCCTACCCTCTACCCTTCACCCTCAATTCCTTGCTCAGATAAGTTGATCTTTGTAAAATCAACAACAAAAAAAAAAAAAAAAAAAAAAAAGAAACTTTCTTCAAGAAAGAGACCATCTGCAAATTATTAACGTTGGATCATGTGTGTAAATATTGCATTTTATGCATCTTGGATGAGAAAAAACTTTTCTTTTTTTTTTTTGTTCTCCTTGTAACTTTAGAGTTCGTTCAAGAGACAAAGAAGATTTTAAGTCGTTTGTTTTCTGTTTTTCAGTTACGGCATTCACTGTGGGTTGGTTGAACTAGCTCCAACAAACGAATTCACCTGTGGTGAACTCATGGAAAGAGTAACAAGGGAATAGGAAATTCACAAGCAGACCCCAAACCCTGCATGCATATGCCAGTCAGGGGAAGGAGATTCCCTTGTTTGCCGCACATTTTACACAGACACTGACTACGCCAAAAGGCGTTGATTCCTGATGACAATGAAGATGCCCTTTGGATTTTAAGTTGCCAATAATAAAATGCACACATACTACATCACTTTTACTTTTTAAAAGGACCAAAGTTTTTAGATAAGATCTACATGGGGGAGGGTAATAATACTCCTAATTTATTAGTAATCAATTAGGATTCCATTACTCATTAAGCAGACTTGCTGTCACTCAGCCTCCAGTAAAAGGCCACCAGGTAAAATTGCTGTAAAAAAATTGCAAAGACTAAAATAATAATAATAATAATAATACTTGTAAGTAAGGTAGCTCCGCTAGTGTATGTTAGAATTCTTAAAAGGAATTTAATGACTAGTCAGTAGTAAACCTGGGTCACCTTGACTGGTTCTAACTTAAAAATATTATCATCACCATCATCAGAAATGTTCAATATTTCAAATATAAACTTTATTGATGATTTTAATTTAGCCATAAAAACATTTTATTTATTTTTAGATCAATTATTAATTTTGACTGGTATTTTCTTTCATCTTTCAATTTTTCCAACCCTCACATTTTTGTTTCTTTTTTTCTAATTGTAAGCCATTCAAAATCACAAGGGAATATGAGTTCAAATCTCACCCAGAACTTAAGTTTATGTTTGATGCATGCTGTGTGGAGGGCAGGGGAAAAAATCCCATTTTTATGAATTTTCTTTCTTCATTTCTTTTTGATTTTACAGCATGTCAATCCTTGTTGGGTTATTTCATGCCAAAGACACTTTGTTCTATTCATTCTTGATGGGTATTGAAAATTCTTTTTTAAATCAATTCTTTTTAAACACATTTTGTTTTTACTCATTTTCTTCTATTTAATTCATAGATGGGACCCTAATGTGAATAAAAACAGATCTATTTGATTTAGAGATGGGAGCCTAACAGGTACTACCACTCTGAGTCAAAATGAACCTGGGAGTAATGGTAACGAAGTGGTACTCCACACTCCAGAACTAGAGCCTCAGATGCAATTTAGAGACATACCCAGGACACCCCACCTTTTTTTTTCGGGGTGGAGGTGGGGGTCTTACCCTTCTACAAAAGATACAGTCAGTGTACTCCAAGATCTTAGGACAAGGCTAGATAAAATCAAAGTACAATAAAGTTCAGTGTCGTTTGGGCTACAAATATTATTCCTCTCCAACAATTTTCAATGAAAATTACATTATTTGTATTATTAGATTTTTCCGACTCTTTATTGTTATACACACAATGGACCCTTTATTGTTATATACAAAATGTTTCAGCTGATGTGCCCCCCCCAGCCTTATTCAGGTGTTTCATGTCAAAATCAGGAGCTTTCATGGAACTCTGGACCAAAACTCTAATTTAATCCATTGGGGTAGATTGTTCTCATTCCGTTAACTATGACCGGTACAAGTGTTAAGTATTCTATGTTATTTTCACCTGTAGTCAGGATTGAACCTGCAACCTCCAGATGATTGTCACTTATAACTGTATTAACACCTATATCAGGTATGCCATACGTCCTACTGAAGAAGGCCAGAGAGCACATCAGCCGAAACGTTGAGTATATAACAATAAAGATGAGGACAAGAGTCCAAAAAATCTAAATAATACAAATTAAGCTTCATCTAAAAAATTCAGACAAAGTGATATTAATAATTTTCACATTTCAGACTGTTGTCCTCATCTTTATTGTGGTATGTATAAACTCAACATTGAAGCCACTGTAACCTCAAGGCCTTGTTTAGGTGAATAAAGTCATCAGATGATCAAGCATGGTTTAGGAGCATTATTATTGTTGTGGCCTGATACATACCACAATAAAGATGAGGACAACAGTCTAAAATATCAAAATTATTCACATCAAGCCCCATGTCAAGAATATAGACAAAAGTGACATCAGTTTTCATTTTAGCAGTGAGAGCAGATTATTTGTTGTTATTGTTGTTGCAAATGCACCAAAAGACAAAAAAAAAATCTGCAACAGACATCAAAGACTGGGATAAGTCAGTGCATGTACAATAAAATGTGCATACATGTGCACTGCTTGGGGGTAGAGTGAATGCAGTTTGTACAAATTAACAGCCAACTGCACACAATGCAGCAGAGAATGCAGGAAATGAATGAAAGACGTATCAAATGAACATCTGTACCTGGAAAAATCAAGAGCCACAAAAATGCAAAAATTTGCTTTGAAAATAAATTAAATAAAATGAAGGGGGAAAAAAAAAAAAGAATTTTAAACACTAAGTACAATTAAAAAAAAAAAATTCAAATCTAAAAAAAAAAAAAAATAAAAAAAAGAAATTCTCCATTTTTTAAGATAATGAAGAAAAGGTAAATAAAAATGGAAAAAAAATTTGAGCTGATTTGGCTGGGGGAGGGGGAGGGGGGTAAACAAAAAAAATGGATTCCTACATTGATTTTTGAATAGTGATCAATAGACAGTGAGTTGTGTGCATATCTTTGTGCTATTTACACTGAACAAACACTGGTGGTAGGAGTACATGTAGACAACCCTTTACACTTAGTGCCCTGTTCTGGGTCCCAGCCCATTCTTTAAAGAAATAAAGAAATTTAAGCTTTCTTCAAGTAATAGAAAAAAAAAAAAAAAAAAATGAATCTTGAAATTTCAAGAAAAGTGAACAGATCTTGAAAAACAGGACCAAAAATGTTAAATATTAACATTTAAAACTTTGGCTCATGGTAGGTTATATACAGTCTTTATCACTATTATTGGTATCCTTTAATTTTTTTTATTAACTATATCTTCAGAAATAAACAAAAAATAACCAAATCTATGTAAACTTTTGTCTGTATTTATGAGATGTGGCTTGATGTGAATAATTTTGATATTTTGGACTGTTGTCCTCATCTTTATTGTGTTACATATAAATACAACGTTCACGCCACTGTAAACAAGGCCCGAAGTTATATATGTATAGATAGATGGGATGACCGAAAGTAAGTTATATCCATAGTCCAAACAAATGTGTTTTACATGTTATATGGAATGTATGTTAGTTTAGAATTTTGTTTCTCCTAATTTGAACTTATATCTGTTGTAAGCTTCTTGTATTTTTGTCTGTTTGCTCTAAATACTGTATAAATTTTGTGTTTTAAGACATAATGAAAACTATATAAATTCTTATTTTTAGTCAATATGAACTGATAAGAAGTTAGACAAAGCTTAAATTTAGCTGCTATAAATTCTCAAAAGTCAGACCGCCCCCACCCCCACCCCCACCGAACTTATCGGGGAAAAAAAAAAAAAAAAAAAAAACACAAATATAATCATAATTAAAAGTTTCAGGATGAATAGTGATCATCAGTACAAACATTTAATTGCAATCATATTTTTTAAAGTTTTAATATATTTTTACTTATATACAAGCATAAGCATTTCAGTATTATATACTAGAGTGAGTCAAAAGTTCTGCAATATTTTGGTTTGTGCTAGTTTAAAAGGTTTGGTTTCTAGTGGCATATCAACCTTTGTGTGTTATTTAATGCTAAACCCAACCTTGTAGAAGAACAGTAATGATACTATTTAACCCACAGTTGGAGAGAGGGTTGAGTAGGTTCATACCTTTCCTAAGGGTATTTATTTGAAAGTGAACATAATAGCACGATTAGAGTTCAAACTCGTTTACTATGATGTTGCAGTCCAGTATGTTATCCACTATGCCGTGCGGATTCCCACACCCACAAATATACACTAGTTTGCAGTGCATATATCATGTGACCAAAATAGTTCAAGTCATGGAAGATACTGGGGTTAGTAGTATCGTGGTAGTTGATGTGCTTACACGTTGTGCATTGCTTCATTCCATGTATGATTGGAAAGCTTTACAGATAAACGTGCAACAAAATCTAATTTGAGAACTTATACTTTACAAGTTCGAACTCGGCCATAACGAGGCAGAAGCGACAAAAAAACATTCATGTGGAAAGTTAGCTAGAGAAAATCTGTTTTTGACTGAGCACTGAAGGGAATGGACCACAATGGCTGGTTCCATTCAATTAGCAAAATTCTTGCACGTGTGTTGTTGATCTCAGATTTATAAAAATTAAATATGAGCTTAAAACAAAGCAAAGTCTTGTGCCATTACTAAGAACAAACAAACAACACAAGAACAGAAGATCCAGCCCAGATTAAAAACATCTACCAGATGTTGACATTCAGCCCAAGCTAAGATAGAAGACAGCAAGATAGATGAAACAGAAGCTAAGTATATCCAAGCAAATAAGATAAGTGTACCTGTGTACAACCATGGATATACTATATACAAAGAAATAAGGTATACAAGATGAGTACGTTAATTTTAAGATGAGTATACAACAAGGTCAGTTAGGCCTAAAAGCGTAGATTCCAAGATGAGTAGCACTCAGAGTATGAGGCATGGTGAGCTCAGTATCTTAGTCCAGGCACAATTTAACACTCTCACAACCTTTGCAAAGTATCTGAAAGAATTGCAAAACTTTTGACTCACTAGTATATAAATTATCAATGATAGTTGTCACAGTGGAAGTGTGCTGGGCCTATAACCCAGAGATCTGTAGATCAAAACTTCGCTCAACTACCATAATAATTGTCCAGATCTGAGATAGTGCCTCCAGGCTAGTCATGGGTAAATGATTCTGGGACAAATAAGTTTAAATAGTGTCTATGTTCCTGCTGCTGCTAGGGTCAGTTCATTAAGTTGGGAAGGGCGGGGGAATAACCTTTTTTTTTTTTTATACCAGTTACAATAGTTAACAATCAAAGATATTCAATTTTATTAAAAGTCCAACAAAAAAGAAAATCTTCTCTAAAATTTTAATTTTCAAATGAAAAAAGTTGCCTGTCAAAAAAGTAACAGATGTTAAAAAAGGTTAAACTAAGAGCAAAACTTTTAATCATAGAATCATTGTTGTTGTTTTTTTTTAATATATTCTGGAACCACATTAACCACAATCAGGAGTGTGAATTCTCCACAAACAGTCCCAGACCCCCACCCCCCTCCTGGTAGCCAAATGCCCAGAGTCTCTTTAACAGGCCTCAGGTTAAAACATTTAGATGAATAAATAAATAACCATGAAAAAAAAAAAAAAAAAAAAAAAAAAAAGTACATTTAGTGCCAGAGAAGCTTCCCAATTCTAAAAAAGTTTTCAAGAATAAAACAAGAAAACGTCTGATCCTAACCACGAATGGGCTTTATATCACAAACGTTCTCTTGCATCCGTTCTTTAGGGAAAGGAGCTGTGTGGTTAGTTTTGGCTCTATCAAGAAAACCTTATTAAAATGTTGGGTAGTGTGTGTGGGGGGGATCATGTTTCTTGGCGGCTGCAACTGCCTTTACAGGGACAGTAACTTGGGATGCCATGATTTAGTATAGTGGTAGTGGGATAAAACTAAGTTTATATTTCAGACTTGAAAATCACTTTTGTATATCTGCCATAACCACAAAACAAAACAAGTGTGTGCTGCTGAAGAATATGATTTTCATACCAAATGCTTTCAAAATAATATATATATATATATATATATATATATATATACCCACACACACATGAGGAAATGTTAAGGACAAAGTGAATAACAAACAGTTATATTCAATTAATATTTCGCCTCTTTGGTCTTAGAAGCTTCATCAGAATGAATCTTTATAATTTTTAAAACAGAATGGTATATATACACGATGAAAAGGTAAAAGATAAGGTGGAAGAAAGAGATAGAGAGAGAAGAGGTAAAAGGGGGTGTTGCCACAGATGTATGGTAGATCACAAATTTGAGTGAGGGGATCAAAAAAGAATTTAGGTTAAGTGAAGCATTGAATGATTAGTGAGAATGCTGGTTTTAAAGGAGACAGTTTGCTGGTTTTATCTGTGTAAGAAAAGACTATGTCATTTTGGCGATTATGAATTTTATCCATTTCAGTGTTTTTGTGATTTTGAGTTTCTTATATTTTTGCATTATTATCCAATGTCAGCTTCCATCTAGCTTCTTCTCTAAGTGCTTCATTAAAGTCCAAGTAATGCAGCCATACAGTAGCATCAATATGCCTACAGCTTGGAACAACTATCCCTTGTTCTTATCAGTGAGATTACATTCAAGTACATCAGTGTATAATAATGAGAATTCCTCACCTCAGATATTCAAACAAAAAAAATATATTATATATATATATATATATATATATATTATAATATATACACACACACACACACAATACACTTGGTATTATACATTGATTGATTCAGACAAACAAGAAAACAGGTTGAAATAAATCAATATATAATAGTTCAATCCTCAGTAGGAAATTGATGAACTTGTTATTCTTGTATGTTAAAAAGAAAATCAAAAAGGAACATTTGATTCTTAGATCAAGTACCAAACAAATTAAATGTTACTAATTTGAAATGGTGTGAGGTCTACAAACTGAATAAGACAGGTTTATAGAATTAATGATTACCAAATGTCTAATAGAAAAATCATTAAAAAGTTGCACAAAAAAAGAAAAGAAATTATCTTGGCATCAGGATGAACTTAAAAAAATATATAAAATAAAATAGCCAAAAAACAAAATCAGGTGCATAAGAGTTTACCCCCTCCCCCACAAAAAAAAACCCTAATCAATTCCAGATGTGTGTATTCTTGCTTTCTGAAGATTACCATCTCTTTAGACTAACATCATATCCAAAAATTTGTATTATATTTCTTACTACTTATTATTGGAATATATATATATATATATATTATATATATATATATATATACACACACACACACACACATTTATACATATATATCTATTTATTTCAAAGTTTATTAATTCTTGAATTTAAGAAAAAAAAACAAAAACACTATGCATCCCAGAATAAATAAAAACAATTTTTTTCTTTAGGTAAAAAGGAATCCAAAGTTTTCAATAGAATAATCTCAAAGTGAGGAAAAGTGTAAATTTCTAGACCCTCCATTTTGAAAGTTTTACTTTATGAGCCAAAAAAGAAAACTGTGCCTTGAACCTCCCCACCTCCCACACTATCTTTTAAACAAAGATAATTGATTTGCAGTGCTTTCTATTGGCCACTCCTAAAAAGAAAAGAAAAACAAAACAAACTAAAAGACAATTATATGTCAAATCCCTAACAATCAACTCAATGTCAAAATTTCTTTGTAAAGACAAAACTTTAAAAACAAATAAGTGTGTGTGTGTGTGTGTGTATATATATATATATATTGGTAAAGAAAAAAGCTTAAGAATCTGTCATTTTGCAGTTTCTATTTCTACCCACAAGTATCTGTGTATACCTAAGAGCTTCATCAGGCTGCTAACTTTATTGGAAATTCAGGAGGCTATATATATATATATATATATATATATATATATATATATACACACATACATACACACACACACATCTATTATTTAACAGAGAAGATAAAATATCAGGTTAATCGCAACTTTGTCGATAAAATAATTAGCTGAATAAGTTGTGGTTATTAATGAATATAAAAGTGCTCAATATGTTTGTAGAGCAGATTTAGTAAAAGAGTAAACTTTCTGACTATATATATATACACAATTTTAAAAATTGTAGGGCTTTTGTGTATGCTTCACATATTTGATGACAAAATTTCTCTGGTTTAACGCTAGTGAAAGGGGGATAGACTCCCTTGCTGTATGGCTGATAATGACAATAGGCTAATCCATGTACTTTTCTTAACTTTTAATGCCTTGAGAAAAAGCCAGATAGGAACAATACAAGGGTGGTGCATGCTGTTTTGAATCAATTCTTGGAGGCAGCACCTTACAAAATTCCAGCTGTACATCCACTTACCTCCCATCTCACAAACCACCCAAGTAAGAAGAGGAAGACATGTTAGGCACTGCTGGTGAAGGAAGAACAAACTCATAAGTGACATTCTCCTATGAACCCCTCCACATGGACACATCAGTATTGGCCAGCCAGCATAAACTTAACATTCATCAGCTCTTTGACAAGCAAAGTTCAAATTCTGGATGAAGCTGTCTGCATTTCAGTTAGTGTTAATGCCCTTGAGAAAGGCATGAATCTATCTCTTCTTCCCCTAACTATAGGTAAATAGTAGGGCAGACTGGGTCCTTTATTAAAACCAGCAGTATTTGGCTGAAAAATTGACTTTGTGTAGCAGAGGTTCAGTAAATATATATTGGAGAAAATTTTTTTAACCCAAACCCAGCCCTTCCCAACACAGCCCAACCCAGCCTATTTTTAACACTTCATACATTGAATGGTAAACTAATTTGTTCTCAGTGATGCATATAATTAAAAACCAATTCCACAGACAACTTCTAGGAGTTCAAGTCAAACTTCAAATACATTATAATCATTTGAATCATTTCTTATAGCTGAAACTCCACCTGAACAAATTCAACAAGAAAGTTTTGGGAAATCCTCTCTTTTAATCTATTCTCAATAAAAAGAAACAAAAAAACAAATATTCAAGACAATCCCATTTTGTACATTTTATTGTTATTAGCAACAAATACCAAACCCTAAGATGTAAACCATACAAACCCAAAAACTACTCTTTACTAGACACCCTGCAGAAAAACAAGACCAGTAAAAGAGCAGAGGTAGCTTTTTGCTCAAAGGTCATCTAGCATATTATTTCTAAAGTTTAAACCCTTCCTCATCACAGCATGACTCTGTAAACTTGGTAGTATCAGTTCCTAGTAGAGCCACCCAAGGTGGACGGGTCTGGCACCCAGTGATATTAGGGCCATAATCCGGCCAAAGAAGCTCTGGCAGAAATCCAACAGGGCATCTCCATCATCTTCATGAATTAACAGCTTTTGGCATATTTGTCACAGTGTCTATGGAAAATCTGCTACAAACAAGGGCATCTCCTTCCCCTGACCGGGATATGCATAGAGTTTGGGGTCTGTTTGTGAATTTCCTATTCGCTTGTTACTCCTTCAATGAATTCACCACAGGTGAATTTGTTGGATGAAGCCAGCACAACCAACCCAGGGTGAATGCTGTCACAGAAACAGAAACAGCCCTGTCAGTGGGGCTGTAGAATATGCTCTTCACCTCTACAGAGGTGTAAGATCCCCCAGTGAGGCTATCTGTTGGTTGTGTGTGGTGACCCCTGCTGACTAAGCAGTCCATAACCCAGGTACTAAGTGATCACATGACCTTATTTGGGCTAGATGGATGCTCAGAGAGGCCTGATCCAATCAATCAGCTGATCATGTCATTCCCAAGCACCTATGATCTATATTTCCCAACATTATTCTTTAAATTGCTCTTATTGAAAACACCCAACCCTCTTTATCTTAAAAGGTGCTAGAATGTAGTGGCTGTGGATCAACCACCAGTTCATTAATACACATGAAGTTATTTCTTCTAATTTATTAAATCCTAGAAGCAGTACCTCTCAAAAAGCAGTTGTAAGGTCAATTACCTCCTTTCATACAAACCATCCAAGTAAAACAAACATGTTGGACACAGTTGGAGAAGTAAGGACAAAGTGACATTTTCTTATGGACACACCTGAGTGGGCCTACCAGCAAAAACTTACATTGATCAGTTCTGTGCTGATACTGGATGTTGTGAGGAGGACTTACCAGCAGTAACATGATGATAATGAAGTTAATACTAAACTAAACCAAACAAAAATATTTGCCTAAATTATTCGATTACAAATTATACATAAAAAAAATGAACTGGCATTAAATAGCCCACAAGAGTTGATATGCCATTAAACAAAATAAACAACTGTAATAAGTAATTGAGAGTTAACTCCCTATTTTATTATTACCTCCCCTTTGGGGAACTCTTTGGTGTTTCTAAGAGTATAAGCTCTCAGTAAACTGTAACATTATTCTAAGTAGAATAAAGCTTTTTTAAGCCTATCCGTGTTTTCGTTTATTCATACCAACCAACCAACCAACCAACCAACTTCTTTAAAAGTCAAATAACATTTCAGTTAGGGTTATGATGTGACTAGTCAGTTGCCAAGGGCGGACGCTGTCGTTGGCTCTTGAAATGTCACTCTGGATCCACACGGAATCTTTATGGGCTGGGTTGTTAAATAAAAACTTAAGAAAAACAACTAAGTCTTGTTAAGTTATTAAAACAAGAAATGGCCAGCCCAACAAGAAAGAAGCAAACCACAGAAACAGCCCAAGAAATAAGCCCTGCGGTCATATTTTTGTTTACAGCAGTTCGACCAAAAATACGGTTTTAACTCAATGTAAAAAATAATTCAATTGATGAAAACCGATAAAAGTTACATATTTAGAAAGATTACTCTATTCTCTTTCCATCCATATAAATCTTTAAGATTGGTTAAGAAATACTCGAGAAATTGCAAATTTAACTGATTAAGGTCACAAATTTGAAAATGTCAGTGTTTTTCAGCTAAATGCTTGTAATGCAACTGTGAGCAATCAGGGTTCTTGGTTTATCAAAGTAACTTGATTTGGCATTAAATGATCCGAAAAAGGTTGATATGCCGTAAAACCAAATTTCCCTTAGTTGTAGCAAGAAATCATAATTTTCCAAAAAAGAAAATTCTCAGAAATACAAAAAAATAAGAAATTTCTTTAAAGTTTCTTTTCCTTGATTTGATATCTTAATTTCTAGTTAGTCCTTTGCTAATGGCTAGTAAGCAATTGAGCTTGAAAAAGGTCAAATTGTGGCATGCAATGATTGTGGACTGTCACTTTTTATATTGCAATGACATTGAATCACTCAAAAAATTGTAAGAAAACAGGAAATTATCATCAAAAAGGTTATAGACAAGAGAAAAACCATTGCATCTGATGCTAATGGATACCTTATCAATTATTAAGTGCTCATAAATTGTTCTAACTTTGTCATAAACTATATCAATTGTCTTCATGAACATTTTTTGTCAGGTGTTTTTTTTGTCCAATTATATATATATATATATATATATATATATATATATATATATAGGGTTGACTATAAAGTTCATAAGCTGACTTACATATTCTCATAGAATGTGTCAGGTTTATTTTTCAATATAGTCCATGTTGCGGTCCACAAAGTTCTTCCATCAGTTTTGCAGTGCTTGGATTTCATTGTTCAAAAAGGTCATTAACAGCAGATATGATATGATATGATCATATAATTATTTTAACCCACCCTCATATATAACTAAAACAAACAAAAAATTTAAAAAACAACATACAATTAATTGATGAAAGGACAATAATGATTTACTAAAACATAAATTACTTTCTCATCCAATTGAGTTAACAGTTCATCTAAGTTTCCTATAATTGGTAGAGAAGTACTCACTTTACAAAACCTTAGATTATTTTGAGATTACAAGAGAGATGGATTAGATCCGCCTGGTATAAACAGTCCATATAGATATATTGAGGCATGCGGTGTAATGGTTATCATTGTAGGAAATGGACTCGCATCCTGGACGAGGTTGTTTACATTTCCCACAGCACTAATATCCTTGGGAAAGGTATAAATCCAACTATTCTCCCAACAATTATGGGTAAATAGTACGGCAGACTGGGCTCTTTAACCTTGAATAAGGTAACCAGTCTAAGAGAAGGAAAACTGAAATTCAAACCTGTTAAACTTTGCTTAAGAAATTGACCTTGTGTCACATCCTGCTTGTGCAGAGGGTTGGTTGATTGGGTTTTACGGCATGTCAACCCATTAATTATTTTGTCAAAGAGGTTTGTTTTTATTCATACTTGACGGTTACGCAATTTAAAAAAAAAATATCTAAACTCATTTTTTTCTATTTAACCCATAAATGGCATCCTAACAACTACCACTCCTTGTGCAAAGGGATTGTATATATGTGTGTATATATATATATATATATATATATATATATATATATATATATATATACATGCATACATAGAGACATGATCTTAAAAAATAGATTTTTATTTCTGCTTATGCACACCAAGATTCTTGATGTCAGTAGCTAAAAAAATTAATTATAAAAAAAAAAAGATTTAAAAAATGCTATTCACCAATGTTTTTATTAGGCATTGATTTGTACAGTCACAATAACAAACTTCTATCAATGTCTAGAAATTCCGCATCCCATAATTTCTAGAAATCCAGGATTCTACCTCGGTGCAAGAAGGTTCTGCTGTATCAGTCCTGCAGGTCCTGGTTGGAATTTGAGCCCTACCCCTCCCCAAACATACACCAGAGAAAGAGAGAGAGAGAGATAAAGAGAGGGGGGCAGAAATAACTGCAATGACAGAGGAAGAGCTATGATAGAAGGAATAACAATAATAATATTGAAGAAGAATCAAGAAGGAGTTGTCCATTGATGCTACAAGGATGGGAGCTCTTTTCTAAAGGCCTTGTACCCGAAGCAGACATTTGTCAGATGACACAGAATCCTGGTACAAAAGTAAATAGAAAAACATGCCGAGTGCACCAGTGCATCTACACTCAACACATGCAGCCTCCTCTCACCTGCCTCTCCCCTTGAGGGAGCACAAGAAACAGCACTGCTGCTGCTGCCGCTGCTCTTCCTACGGTTAACAACAGCCTCGGTGCAGTCAGTCAGCAAATAACAGCAGGTGTAGCCATGTAGTAGCAGTTTGTGTCGTCAGAGAAGAGAAGAGCAGTAATGGCAGCAGAAATCGTGGAAGTGCGAGGGGAGACTTCCTATTGGTACTTCAGTAGTCTCATCGGACTAATAGTTGTTGTAGGGGGGTGAGAACATGAAGCTTTCAGTTCTGTCACATCTTTGTGAGAGAGAGAGGAGAGAGTGAGAAAGAGAGAGAGAGTGTGTAAGAGAGAGAGAGAGAGAGAATACAAGTTGTAGTCATTCAAAGACTACAATTTCTTTTTGTTATACTAGTATCTTTGCTTTTTTTTTTCATATCATTTTTTCCCCCATGGGGAAAACAGTAGTTGGATAAGTGTACATAGATTACTATTGCTACTATATAGATGTTCTGTGAGTGTAGTCTTTAAAAGCATTTCCATATTTCCCCAATTTGGAGAAGTGCCAACAATTACAGAAAGATGCCAAAATTCTTAAGGAACAAAAAAAAAAAAAAAAAAAAAAAAAAAAAAAAAGTGAAGAGAGAAACATTGGTGCAGGTAAGAAAGATGAATGGCACTGTTTTTATAACTCAGTATCCAATAAAAGTTCTTTATTTTCAGAGCCAACAGCTTTTGGGTGCCGCAATTCGGCTTAGAACCCCCCACCCCCACATGAAACATTCACCTTTCGTACTTAAAAGATTAGGAATGGTTTTTCCATTCCAAAGATATTGAAAATTCATACATACTAAAAGATAAATCTTCGCCTTTTCAATGCGGATACTGGATGCTGCGCAGAGGACCTCCCGAGGACAATGAATGATATGGACGGTGGGAAAGAGATAATCATGGATATCCATGCTACTAGCACAAAATGATTATGATGATAAGATCAATCTGTGTTTACAACAATAAGAGATTCTTAAAAATTTTAGTATTACTATCAACCACTTGCAAAAGTGAACCTTTTCTCCGTTAATACTTTCACTACTAAGTTAGCAACTCTAGATCTTTTTTTGGGCTGACCCTAACAGTATTGAATTGTATTCTTGTAATTTGGTTTAGATTGTTAATATCATTTGTCAAGACGAAAAAAAATATTCAAGAATATATTTTGGTTAGTTAGTTGGATTTCATGGTATGTCAAACCTTGTTGGGTTATTTTATGCCGAAGACGTTTTGTTTTATTTATTCTTGATGTTTACCCAATTTTTTTCTTTTTAAACTCAATTCTTTAAAAAAAAAAAAAAAAATGTGTTTAAACTCATTTTTTTCTATTTAACCCATAGATGGGACCCTAGCAAGTACTACTACTTCAGGTCAGAGTGAATTTGGGAGTAACAGTGATGAAGAGTTACTCCACATTCCCCAGAGCTCCAAAATTGGAACTTCATCATCAGAGTTTAATAATATATTTTGAAGAAGCAAAAATAGTCTGTTTGAATATTTCATCAAAACAATATTATCTGAATGTTAAATATACAAACTTAACCCTTTCAATACCAAATTAGATTGAAATTGTTTAATAATAATCTTTCTTTTTTTTTTTTTTAAATCTTTGTCCTACTAAACTTTTACAGATAAGTTCCATCTTTAATCCTCTCATTACCAAGTTTGTCTTTTTTAAGTTTCAGATATGAAAAATTATGCTTTAAGGTGGCAAGTATGGGACATCCAGTGAGGATCAGTAGTAATGGGTCTGCAAGATTAGCTTGCTAACTATCACACTACGATGGGACGCCCTCAGACGAGCCTGGCATCTTATAGTCTAATGTAGTTGTGGAGGTGTTTGGTGTAATGATTATTGTCGTAGGAAATGGACACGAGATGTTTTCAAATCCTGGACATGGCTGTTTGCATTTCACATAGTGCTATTACCCTTGGGAAAGGTATAAATCCAATTATTCTCCCTCCAGCTATAGGTAAATAGTAGGGCAGACTGGACTCTTTAACCTTGGCTAGGTAACCAAGTCCAGAAGGAAAACTGAATTCAAATCTGTTAAACTGCTTAAGAAATTGACCTTTAGTCACATCCTGCTCAGGTAGAGGGGTTGGTAAATATATATGTTGTCTAGTGTAGTTTGTCACATTTATAACCTTGGCAAAAGTGTCCGGAGCTCTCTGAATTGTGTTTAAACAAAATATTGCAAGTCTTTTGACTCATTCTAGTATTTTTTTTAAATCTCCAAAATCACAAATTAATATTAAAAAATCTCCAAAATCACAAATTAATATTAAAAAATCTCCAAGATCATAAAGAAAACTTTTAGAGTTGTGTGTGATTATTCCAAGAACATCTTCAATCTTTGAACAAGAGAATCTTCAGAATAGAAACAATGGTTATTTTCAATAAGCAAGATTTATTTGTCAGGATTTTTCAGATGAAGCTTGATATATATTATTTTGATTTTTCAGACTGTTGACCTCATCTTTATTGTGAAATATAAAAACGGTAAAACTATTCAAAATGATTTCTCATGTTGAATCTATGTTCAGATAGACTAGCAACACTGGAGAGTACAACAATTGCTTGCCTTTGTTTTACATCATATCAACCTTTTCCCCATCATTTAAGGCTGCAACCCAGCCACAGGGTCTCTAGTAAAACTCTAAAGGGTATCTCCATCATCATCAGAAATCAACGGCTCTTAGCATACTTGTCACTGCATCTGTGGATCTGCAGCAAACAAGGGCATCTCTTTCCCTTGACCAGAATAAGAATGTGGGGTTGGGGTACCGCTTGTGAATTTCTTATTCCCTTGTTACCCCTTCCATGAATTCATCACAGGTGAATTTGTTGGATGGGGCTGTTTCAACTGACTCAGGGTGAATGCCATCACAGAAACACAGAATGAAGTCAATTTGATTAACAATGAACTAAGGTGCTTACAGTACCTGCTGTTGCTGAAATGGTGCTCCATCTAAGTATTGAACAGGCTCATCACTGCTTTCAGCGAGGGTACAACGGCCGAAACATGTTTTTGTATACCACAATAAAGATGAGAATAACAAGTCAAAAAAAAAAAAAAAAAATTCAAGCAAGTATTATTTGGATTTTAGAACTGTTGTCCTCATCTTTATTGTTAGACACACAACATTTTGACCAATGTACCGTGCAGCCTTCTTCAGGTGTTTCTTCTCAAACTTGGGAGCCTTCATGGAACTTTGAACTGACTTTATTCAATCTACTTGGGTAGACTGTTCTCATTCATGGTTAATGAAATAAGAACAATCTACCTCGGTGGATTTAATAACTTTAAAAAATTTGGTTCAAAGTCCTGTGAAGGCTCCAATTACGACATGAAGGCACCCAAGTTTGGAGGGCACATGATTTGAAATGTTGTGTACATAGCAATAAAGATGAGGACAACAGTACAAATAATACAAATTATCAAGCCTCATTTAAAAAATAACAAGAAACACCTGAAGAAGGCTGGAGGGCACATCGGTCGAAACGTTGTGTTTATAACAATAAAGATAAGGACAACAGTCCAAAAAATACAAATAATACAAATTATCAAGCCTCATTTAAAAAATAACAAGAAACACCTGAAGAAGGTTGGAGGGCACATCGGTCGAAACGTTGTGTTTATAACAATAAAGATAAGGACAATAGTCTAAATAATCCAAATTATCAAGCCTCTTCTCAAAAATTGAGAGAAATAATACAAGCAAGATTTCCATCCAAACTCTAAAAAGAGAAGAGCCACCATTTGATTTCCTTGAATTACAAAACAAATGTTCACAATGAATTGCCTGAAAATGTCTTACAAACTAGGAAAATCAAATTGTTAAAATTGGAACACGAAGAAGAAGAAGAAGAAAAAAACTATCATCTAGTGTGGGTGGGGTGGTGTGTGTGTTTGGGGTAGTGTTTGGCTAATTGATTTTTTGTGACATTGTTTAAGAGGAGGAAGGAGGAGGAGGAGGAGGATTATGTAAGGACTAGGTAACTGCTTCTTCTAACCGAGACTGGAACTGGATTTTCCAGGACAAAATTATCCCATTAAAGCAGTCTTATAGGAGGAGACAGAAATGACATCAGAAAAAAAGAAGAAAAAAAAAGTCTAATTTAAAGAAAATAAAATTTAAATGAAAAAATAAAATAAAATAAACAAAACATTTTTATTTTTACAGGATTATATCTCTCTAAAGAAAAAAAATCTTTTCCGCTTGACAGAGACAGACAAATACACGGAGTAAACGATCAAATGACAATGAGAGAGTGAGTAATTGAGCAACAGAGTGAGTAAGCAACAGACTGATAGAGAAAAAACAGAGAGAAGAGGGTTTGGGGAATACAAATCTGTAAATACTAATTTTCTGATTTCTAATGTTTACTTCCTTTTCTAATGTAAGTTTCCTGTTAACAAAAAGGGCATTGTTCTTAAAAATAGATCTAATGTTTCAGAAGGTTTTATTCTGTTATTCAAACTTGATATTTGACCCCATGTCAAAGATTATCATTCTGACAGATAACCATTTCTTAAAAATTTTGTTTATTATTCTCTTCACACATTACAGAAAATTTCTATATATTCTATACAATAATGACTTCTTGTTTGTAAGTGAATTTTTGATAGAAAATTGGTAGGAAATATCAAACAGTGAAAAATGGCATATCAACCTTCATGGTTGGTTGGTTAGATTTTACAACATGTCAATCCTTGTTGGGTTATTTTATGCCAAAGACATTTTGTTTTATTTATTCTTGGTTGGTTGGTGGGTTGGATTGGTTGGATTTTATGGCATGTCAATCCTTGTTGGGTTATTTTATGCCAAAGACATTTTGTTTTATTCATGCTTGATAGGTATTCAAATTTTTTTGTTTAAAAACTCATTTTTCTATTTAACCTTAACTAGGTCAGAGTGGACTTGGGAGTAATGGTTAAGGTCTGGTTTGTTTACTTTGTTTAATGGCATATTAACCTTTAAGGGTTATTTAAAGCCAAAGACATCCTTGTAGAAGAAGGGTAGTAATACTATTTAACCCATAGGTGGGGTGATAAGGGGCTTCATATTTTTCTCAACGGTATTAGTCGAAAAGTGAACGTAACAGCATGACTTCAAACTCGCTTACTCTGATGTTACCGTCTAGCACTTTAGTTACTACACCAAGAGGACATCCCCTTCCCTGTAAACATGTTAAGGATATACTCCACCCCTAAATGCTGGTGTTGAAATGGCACACATAAAAATATATTCAAACTCAAAATGAAACAAAATTAAATGGTTGAAGTAAATTTTTCCCCGCCAGACATATAATTTTTCTTAGCCAAGTCAATTATAAAGGGTGTCTCCCCCCCAAAAAAAGTTCCTGGAATAGCGCTAGTGAAATGGGGATAGACTCCCTCACTGACTGTTCAGCTGATTAGGCAAGTCTGTATATTTTGCTTACTACTTAGAAAGCAAGCTTTTTGACATAATGAACCAACCATCATCAAGATGTGCTGACAGTAGGGATTCCCTTGACCCCCCTGTCTTAATCCTGTATGGTTGTGGAACTTGGGTGAAGAGGGCTGGAGTCCTGCACAAACTTTGGGTGCTTGACCATTACTGCCTTCGTGACATCCTCCATATTCGATGGCAGCAATTCATCTATATTGCCAGAGTTCAGAGGGGCACGATGCAAACTCTCTTTCCTCTAGCAGGATCTTCTTGCGAGACCTTCTTGCTGGTCCAGTTATGCTCTTTATTGACAACCTGGTGACATCATTTGTATCCTAGTACCACGTCAGGGCTGGAAGAAATGCCAAGTGGGTCAACTTAAAACTTGGCTCAAAACAGTTACGCAAGAAGCTGAGCTAATCCTGAACCCAGGATTTTATGTAGTTCATCGATGGAATTGCAAATGGCTAACACTATTCAGGGTAGGGTGTATTTGTTGGGGGGAGCCAGCTCAACCAACCCAAATGGTGTGGTTAATTGTGACACCCGTTTGGCTCTATTAAGACCATATTCATTTGGGACCTACATCAATAATAAATGCAGTCTTTTCTGGTATAATCCTTAATATGCACAGGGACACACCACCTCCTAAAACAGAATAATCCTATCCAAGTGATGAATATTTTATTTTTATGATTGTTTTTTCTTTGATATCTTATATGGTGTTTGTCGAAACTATGTTACTGCTTATATCACAATACCCTCAGGAATTGCATGTTTATCAATGAGTATTCAATTTATAGTCAAAATCTTTAATACATAGAATAAATCTTATTTATTAATGCTATGATGTCTATGAAAATCTGAGTTAGATTTGCCCCAAAACAGCCTGTGTTATTAGTGAGTTTAAAATCCTGCTATGTGTCTGATACATTACTAAGAAATAAAGGTTTACAAAAATATATGGTGTGGTTAATTTGCTTACTAGTTTTAACAAAACCGGGTTTGATAAATAATTAGTTGATGTTATCGATCTCTCATGTTATTGTTTTATTCTCCAATGTATTAAAATCGATCCTATGAATGATTTTATATAGAAGCCAATTAAAATATAATTAAAATAAGTGTGATCCTTTTATATACATTCTTATTTGATTTTGTTAATCTTTCTAATTCAATATATTTAAGTACATTAAAACTTGAATACTTACGCCTGGCAGAGGGTGTATGTTCTTGTTAGTGAGAATAAAAAGCAATGTTCATGTCACCCAAATTCAATCTGAAATTCCAATGTGTCTTCAAAATTCAAGAGGATCTTTAAGTTTGAACATGCACAAGAATTCCTATGACAATTGAACTGTTGGACTATCATAGGTATAAGCTGTACAAAAAGTCACCACTTTTATTTATAGACTTTCACAAACAGCAGGAGCAGGCATTGACCAATCAAAAATGACATAGAATGCATTTAAGGTCATTGGTAATTGACCTGAAGTCAGTTGCTAACTAGATTTGAAACCAGATGGATTATGACTGGATTCTCAGCAACAAGTACACTTTTGTTCTACCTAGGATTTCAAGGTCTACAATTGGAATTTCTACTACTGAGACTACACCCTTTTCTACCATTGGATTTACCAATAGGAGACCTAAATGCCTAAAATGGTGACCAGAATCATAACATGAACAAAGATTAAAAACAATAATGTTTTTTCTTCGCAGAAATCCACATAAGACATTTTAGATTTTCATAGTACTCAAATCTTTATTTTTAATATAACAGTTTTGGATCACACTTCCCCACCCCAAAAGGTACGTTTGGTATGGGGTGTGCATTGAGTGATGTATGTAACACCTGGTAGTCTGTGTGTGTGCCTGGGTGGGGTTCTATCAGATCTTCAGACTCAACAGTGTGTAGAATTACAGAAACAGACCCAAAAGCCATGTAAAAAGAAAATACTGTAACTAATGATTAACACTTAGACCCCTTTATAATCTACTTGATATATTCTCTCTTAACTCAAAGAGTACAATGTTGTCTGATGACAAAAAAACATGGCTGACAGAGATGAACAGATACCAGACTTCTTTTCTTCTGTCTTTCTTTTTTAGATTTTACAGCATGTCAACCCTTTATTTGTTTGTATTTTTGAGATGAGTCTTGATATGAATAATTTTGATATTTCAGACTGTTGTCCTCATCTTTATTGTAGTATGTATAAACACAACGTTCAGGCCACTGTATCCTTGGGCCTTGTTCAGGTGTTTCTAATTTACCTTAAAATAACGTCATCATCAGACAATAACCTACTAGTGTTGATAATAATAATGTTCCAAAACCATGCTTAACTCAAGCTTATTGTTTGATGATGGACTTTATTGTAAGGTAAATTAGAAACCCCTGAACAAGGCCTGATGATACAGTGGCCTGAATGTTGTGTTTATATATACCACAATGAAGATGAGGACAGCAGTCCAAAATATCAAAATTATTTATGTCAACCCTTGTTGGGTTATTTTATGCTGAAGAAGTTTTATTCTATTCATTCTTAATGGGTATTGAAAATTCTTTTTTTCAACTCAATTTTTAAAAAAAAAACACATTTTTGTTAACTCATTTTCTTCTATTTAACCTATAGATGGTACCCTAACAGGTACTACCATTCCATGTCAGGTTGGACCTGGGAGTAATGGCAATGAAGGAGTACTCCACACTCTCCAGAGCTCAAGAACTTCACCATTAGATGCAGTTTAAGACCCTCAGCCAATGCCTTCTAGCACATATACAATAAAAAGGGTTGAAGGTTTGTCATAAGGGCAATAGAGTCGGAACAATAATATAGGTGCTAAGTAAGGGTCAAAGTGGAGTGTTTTAAGTCATGGTGCTCAGCCACTTAAGCCTCACTGATCGCCACCTATGGCCAACAGGGGGGGGGGTCTTACCCCTCTACAAAGGTGCAGCCAACATATTCTACAGCCCCACTTTAATTCCAGCACCCACAATAGTATCATGTCCATACCTTTCCTATCCATATATTTCTGTAGATGAGATATTACTACCTAGGTATGTGAACTGGTTACCTCTTTTTAAGGCGACCAAATCTTGACTAAAGGATTCTATTCCCATTTAATAATTGCTTGTACATACATTTGTTAGGCTGAACTGGTGTGGTAGGTGTATAACAAGTGTTACTGTGTAATCTGTGATTTATCCTATGAAACACCTGATCCAATCTCACAGGATCCATCAAAATCTGATTATAAAACTTGGTTCTGGATTTTTGTCTTTTTCAGCTCCTCTCATATCACAGTGCAAGTCAGGTCATGGGATCATTCCTTACAGCTGGTACCAGGCTACCTAGTACAATCTGTCACTTATAGAGATGAGCACTGCCAAGTTAACACATTGCCCTGGGAAATACCATGAAGAGGAATTACTTGGTACGACACCATAATGACTTAATAGGTTGACCCATAGATGGTACACCATAACAGGTATTCCGACCAGAGAGCAATGGCAATGAGGGGCACTCCACACTCCCCAAAGCTCCTGGAGCCTCACTATCAGATGTAGTTTAGTGTCATACCCAGTGGGGGTCCTGCGTAAGAGCCACAAGGTTCTGGGTTCAATACTGACCATCACCAACTCAGCACATAACTAGCACAGCTGAGATCTGTGTAGTAAAGTGAAGAGATGATGGTAAATGTGATGCTTCAGCTTAGACGCAAAAATAATCTCCCTGGTCTAGCACTAGTGAAAAGGGGATAAACATGCTCGCTGTCTGGCCGATACTGACTTTACTTTTACTCACCGTTTTGCGGAGGATACAGTGAGCATATTTCAAGCACTGGCGACAGGACTGTTTTAACAGTTGATCTACACTAAGCACTCATCTTTTAAATATTTATTTACTTAGTATGGTACAAAAAAAAAGAAGTTAACAGAGTGGTCTATGGTTGGTATCAGCCAGGCAGCAAGGTAGTCTATACCC
>CM042171.1:33210800-33238300 GCA_023376005.1 Doryteuthis pealeii
GGAGGAGGAGGAGGAGGGGGAAGGGAGGGATAGCGAGAGGAGAAGATGGTGAGGGTGAGGGAAGGTGACATCTTTACCAATCTCTTCCTTCCCCCTCCTCCTCCTACTACAGCCCCTCCTCCTCCTCCGATCCTGAAATCCTTTTACAAGTTAATTACTAATTATGTCTTTATTTATTCACAGTAGGTCACTAAGTGTTGTGCACCTCACATTTTGCTTGCACGCACCGATGGTGTGGCAAATGTTTGTTTGCGTGTATGAGGTTATCGCAACACGGGAGAGAGATAGTTGGGGGGAGGGGTAGGCGTTGGTGGGGGTGATATGAAGCACCCCCCTCAACATACTCAAATGAAGCGATACATAGTTGGCCAGTGGCCCTCACATAACGGCAAAGCAACAACAATTCAAGATCAGAGAGAGAGAGAGAGAGAGAGAGAGAGAGAGAGAGAGAGAGAGAGAGAGAGACAACAAAGAACGAGGTTCCCTTCAAGGCACTTAAATGACCTTCTTTAGGATGGGGTAAGGGAAGAATTGGTGCTTCGTATGGGGGTGTAGAGAAAAATTGTTTAGGATTTTTGGTTAATGCTGATATCATCTATAGCGTTTCGATGGACTCGATGGAAGAGAGAGAGAGAGAGAGAGAGAGAGAGAGAGAGAGAGAGAGAGAGAGAGAGCTCGATGCAGATCAGCCAATCAGAAGCCTTCAATAGACACGCCTCCTCTACTACAGTGAAACTATCTGATGACTCATGTAATACGACAGATAGCCACTCAAGCTGACAGTAGAACAACGTACCTTGTTGTCTTTGAACCACGACAACCGAGCAACAGACTTGAGCCCAGTACCAAACAACAGAGATTGGCATCCGTTAATAGCACCCTTCCTTATTTTCCATCAGGAAAAGGTTCGATCCAGTTGTATTCTTTTATTGTGATCAATTATTCTTGCAGAACAGAACCACGGCACACAGGACAGATGATATACACAGAATGGAGTTCAATAATTGTACTTAAGTATAAAAAAAATAACGATTTTACCTACATACTACTTACTGAGAAGGAAAAACAAAGAAGAAAAAAAAAGAAGGAAACGTTACTACTGCTGCTGTTCTTGTTTTGACAAGATTAAAATGAAAGCACGACAAATTCACGAACATTTTTTTTTTTTTGCGCCAACCACCTAAAAATTAATAAGAGCAAGTTGATCGAGAAATACGAGAGCAATCTTTCAAATATTTCTGTTAGTGATGAAATATCTTTGAAAACCAAAGGAAAAAAAAATCACGGACCTTTTCAAATGTACCAATCACCTTAAAATTAATAAAATTAATAATTAAAATTGATTGATTGGTTTTAATGGCATGTCAACCCCTCTAGGATTATTTTATGCCAAGAGATTAGGGAACTGGGATCATCGTACATATTTATATTTTGTGGAGTTGTTTGTTTCTTAAGAGGTTTCGTTTGTTTTGTTTTTTGTTTGTTGGTTGGTTGGTTAATAGATTGGATTTTACGGCATGTCAACTCTTGTTAGGTTATTTTATGCTGAAGACATTTTGTTTTATTCATTCTTGTTGGGGTTCTTTTTTTTTTTCAAACTTAATTTTTAAAAACACATTTTCTTCTATTTAACCCATAGATGGGACCCTAATAAGTACTATCACTCCGGGTCAGGGTGTACCTATGAGTAATGGCAATAAAGGGGTACTCCACATTCCCCAGAGTTCCAGAATTAGAACTTCACCAGTAGACGCAGTCATACACAAAACACTTGTTGTTTTTGCCGTTATATGATATCAAGTATTCTTATCTAATACAAATAATTTGCTCACAGTTGTATGGTTTCAATTATTCCAAACTAATATTTAAATTATATGGTTTCAAATAATTATTTCTATTTAATAATAGTCATTTGTTTGCACGCAGTTATATGGTTTCGAGTAATTGATAAAAATAATCCTCAATAAACAATTATAGCTTCAGGTAAATATTTTTAATACAACTAATTTACATTTATATGCCATCGAGTCTTCCTATTGAACACGATTCATTTTTAAACAGATATTTGACCCAGAGATGGGACCCTAACATATACTACCACTCCAGGTCAGAACGGACCTGAGAGTAATCGCATTGAAGGGGTGCACTCTCCAGAACTGGGGCCTCCCATCAGATGCAGTTTAGTGTCATTAAGGGCTTACCCCCTCTGCTGTCAGCATATTCGAAAACCCTCCGACAGGGCGGAATATAAACAAAACTAGTAAGAAAAGAAATGAATTTATATATCTTTTAGTTAGTCGTTTTTATTTAAAAGGTTTAAAATGGGGTGTAAGGTAGAGGGGGAGATTTTATTTGAGCAAGGGTTAAGTGTAAAGGGGGCGTACAAGCAAGAAGGATTATTAATATTAATAATAATAACAACAACAATATATGTTGTTGTTCTTTGCAACTACTGTTACTTGCATTCACTGGCAATACGTTAAAAGCTCCACTTTCTCTCTCACTCCCTCCCTCTCTGTCTTTTTCTCTCACCCTCTCTCTAGGCTGAAACTACTGCATCTGTATTGCAGAACGATGCTTGGTGGTTGCACACAGTATCACATCAATAACAAACATCTTTCGGATTTGACAAATATTTATGATCAAACTCTTCTTACACGGAACAATAACATTTCTTTTTTTTTAAATAACAAACAGTAATAAGAAATTGTTGGTTGGTTGGATCTTACGGCATGTCAACCTTTGTTGGGTTATTTTATGCCGAAGACGTTTTGTTTGATTCATTCTTGATGGGAACTTAATTTTTTTAAACAATTTTTTAACTCATTTTTTTTTCTATTTAACCCATAGATGGGACCCTAACAAGTACTACCATTCTAGGTCAGACTGGACCTAGGAGTAATGGTGATGAAGGGGTACTCAACATTCCTCAGAGCTTCAAAATTGGAACTTCACCATCTGATAGGGTTTAACGTCATATCCATTAAGAAACAAACACACACACACACACACACACACACACACACACACACAAAAAAAAAAAAAAAAAAAAAAAAAAAAAAAAACACCCAAAAAAACACGTACTTATAGGAAAATAAGTTGAATATTATTGAGGATTCAGGAGTTTAAAAAAAAAGTTTAATACAAAGAAAAGTATTAAAGACTTCCCAAAAGAAGCTAATATCTCGTTATGGTTTGGTTTCTTCGTTTAAAACAAATTAACCTTCGTGGGTTATTTAATGCCAAAGCCACCCTAGTAGAAGAATAGTGATGGTACTATTTAATCCATAGTTGAAGTAATGAGGAGGTTCAGACCTTTCCCAAGGGTATTACTCCGAAAGTGAACGTAATAACACGACTGGATTTAGAACTCGCTTACTACAATGTCGCAGTCCAGCACGTTAGCCACTCGTTAATATTAGTAATATTTTCCTCTAATATTCGATAACCTTAAAAACCAAACTTTATTTCCAACTACAATTACATGACTAGACGATTCGTCAACAAATTGGGTTCGAATTGTAACAGCGATTCGTGATTATATCAATGCTACTATTTACGATGGAGCAAAAGGATTCTAATTAACATTTCATACTTATCTCTGCTATATCAAGAATTTGGGTGATTTAAAAAAAAATGACAGTGTGGATACAGACCCCCACTAAATTGCTATTCAGTTGCAAATTGTCCTGGATAGTGCGTATTGCTCAAATAAAAATCTCGTTATGATGTGGTGTCTTTACTGGGTTATGTTTAAATAATATAAACAAACATAATGAGATTTTTTTATTATTATTTGTCTGTATTTTTTACATGAGGCTTGATGTAAATAATTTTGATTTTTCGGACTGTTGTCCTCATCCTTATCGTAGTATGTCTGAACGTTGTGTTTATACATACAACAATAAAGATGAGGATAACAGTCCTAAAAATCAATTTTTTAAAAAATTTCGATAAACCAAAACGAAATTTTAGATAAACATAAAATCTATAGTTAATAGAAATAGGTTAAGGTCTACGGTTAGATAGCAAGATTTTAGACAGTTTCTTTTTTCTTTTCTTGGAGGTTTATCTAGAGACTTGACAATGAGATAACTAATAATTATTATACAAATAGGATTGTTTGGAGAAAAAACGTAATATAAAAAAACAGAACAAAAACGACAACTAAATGTCCTAACCTGAAGAGCTAGGCCACTGGTCTCTGAAATAAATGTCACAACAATCACTAGGGAGATTTTTATTTTGGTGGATAGATACAAAAATAATTCTAAAAAATAAAAAATATATTTCTAAAAATGAATTCAAACCTTGAAAAAAAAAAATCCAGAGGTTTATATAATAGAGAGAAGAAGGAAAAAAATAAGGACATTAGCACTACAAGCCAAACACACTTTCCTCTGTAATGTGCAGTAATAGAGGGTGGCAGCTCGCACTGGGATTTGAGAGAGAGAGAGAGATGGATCCAAAATAATCTAAGAATGAAACGTGGGTGGGGATTAGTCAATTGTTCAAAGAACAGAGGGTGGCAAAATCCAATTCTTTAACTATGCTGCCTACCCCCTCCCATTTTTATATTCAGTGCACTGGATAACAACATTGTAATATTGGAGAAGGGGGAGGGGTACAAAAAATTTCCTCTCTCTCTCCTTCTTCTATCTCCTTTTCTCTAATGAAGGTTGAGACAGACACTTGTCTTAACCCTTTCGCTTTTAAACCAGGCATTTTAAAGATGGCTGTGCAGTGTGCCCGATGAGAGAGAGAGAGAGAGAGAGAGAGAGAGAGAGAGAGAGAGAGAGAGAGAGAGTTTTAAGCAGGCATTCTTTAAAATAGACTCCAGATATCCTTTCGGTGGGTGTGGGTTGAAGAATATCTCTTGAAAAATAAAATTTAATATGAAAACTATATATATATATATATATATATATATATATGATAAGGTTGTAAAAAAATAAATGTATTGTTTTTTTTGTTTTTTGCAAGCATGAAAGAATAGTGAAACTAAGAATTCAAATAAACTAATTCAAGAAATACAGCTGACTTACTCATTTTGTTCAGATTAATTGTGTAGACAATACTAGTCTAAGGAAAGTTATATAGTAATTGTTAGTTGTAGGCTTCTGGTTTAGAAAGTATGGGAGCTAATTATAACTTGATGTAAAAAAATTTTTTTTTTTAAATGAAGTTAATAGATTTTGATTAAAAAGTGAATTAGAAAATTATTTCTTAGGAGAACTAATAAGAGGTCCAGTAATATTTTAACAATTAAGTTTTTAGTGGTATCTAAAGAAATTGGATAATTCTTAAATTGTGAAGAGTTAGAGGTAATTGAATTTATATATTTTTTGTATGTTGAGTGATGAGAGGGGGTAGATATTGGTGTAATGTTACTTAGAGACATTATTTTAGTAGTATTGTGTATTGTTAGTGTTTTATTTTTTTTTTGGGGGGGTGACAGGATGATTGGGGGCATGTCATTTTCAATTGTGTCCACCTTGAACTTTTAAAAAAATTTGAGATAAAGTATGGTTACCTTCCAAATAGTGTCCACCTTGGACTTTGAAAATTGAGGAAAGGATAAGATGTGTGTAGGTTTAATGTGGGATAGATTCCAAGTCTTCATCAGATGAGTCGAACGTGGTTTCTGGGCCTTAGTATCATTACCACTACCCAAAGTGCCCCTAGCAGTATTAAATATACCACCAGACTTATTGGATGGGTGTTGGAAAACTACTGTGTAAGACTTACTTGTTAGTGAATTCTATAGAGAAAATAATTCATATCTAATTAGTAAGTCATCAGGATGTCCTAAATTCAGTATTGGCCAGACAGCGAGGGAGTCTATCCCCTTTTCACTAGCACTAGACCAAGGAGATTATTTTTGCATCTGAGGTGGAGCGCCACACCTACCTCAGCTCCTTACTTTACCGCACAGATTCCTGTGCTACTCATACGCTGAGTTGGCGAGGGCCGGTATCAAACCAGGAACCTTGTAGTTCCTATTCGAACACTCTACCGACCGAGCTAAACCGGACCTTATAATCAGTATATAAGCATTAAAAACCAGAAACTAGAGGGTTTTTATTTTTTATTCATGCTTATATACTAATTAGATATCAATTATTTTAATAAAGGACTACTTCCATATCTTTATTTTTCTTTCTATGTAGAAAGTATTTAAATAAATGAAACTCTTTAGTAATGAAGTTCAAATCTTCTTAAGCTTTTTTATTTACTTAAGTTTACAGAGAAACATAGTGAAACGTGTATGTATTTACTTAAAATATAAATGTCCATTTGGTTTCTTTCTTTCTTTAATGACATTTCAACCTTCATAGGTTATTTATTGCCAAAGCCATCTATTTAACAGAACAGCAGTGGCACTATTTAACCCATAGCTGGAGGGATAGGTGTCATACCTTTCCAAAGAGTATTAGTCCAAAAGTGAATTTAATAGCACAACTCACTTACCACTATGTTGCAGTCCAGTGCTTTAACCACAACGCCATAGGGTGTGTGTAAAAGATTGGATCAAATTGGGTTGGGTAAGAAGTTAAAGCTCTTTATCACGTGCGAGTGATTTTGATAAATAGTCATTTACTAAGCTTTGCTCAGTTGTGGCACAAGGCTGGAATCATTGGGCACCCAGTGAGACACGTACTTACTAGTAATAGTCTGCCAGTCTAACTTGTTAACCATTACACCACCCAAGTTGTCCTGATTTTAAGAAGTACCAAATTATAGTAGAAATTTTTAAAAAAAATTTTTTTTCATAATATTTCCATAGAAAAACAAATGAGAGTGAGTAAGACAAAGTGTTAGTACAACACTAAACTGCATCTAGTGACAAGACTCTAGCTCTGGGGAGTGTAGAGGCAATCTTTCATTACCATTACTTCCAGGTCCACTCTCACTCAGAGTTTTAGTATCTATAAGGGCTTCATTTAGAATTATGACCCCCACCCCATGGAATGATATAAACATCCTAAACTTCAGTGTTTAACAGACACTGTCAACATTTCCCAACTAGAAGTAGAAAAGTTTTTATTTTACCTATACATATATAAAGGGCAGTTGGTATGTATGTATGTTCGGATGAAACTATGAAAATATAACAATTAACAATAAAGTAAATATATATACAAATTAAATATCACTGGTTCCTGCTTATTATGCAAAAATTATGAAGATTTGATTTATATTTACAAAGATATCTAAAAATTAAAATATACATAATAATAATAGATAAGTACAACTAACTTGCTAACCATTACACCACATATTTTTGTCCCCCCTGTACCTAGGTGATGCTAGGTAGCTGCTTCTAATTTACAATAAACTTTAAATAAAAAATAAATAAAAAAGCCGAAAATAAAAACAAACAAAAAGCAAACACACACACACACAAACACAGATTAGGAATTGTGTTTAAAGTGATGTGAGATTTGATTTGCCTTGTACAAGCTGAAAGAACAAAGATTATTAGATCTGCTGCTACACAAGTTTTCTCAACATTATTTTGTACACACACACACACACACACACACACACACAGATGCAGATTGCTGAATGTTTGTGTTTACTGATAGAACGTTCCTATTTTGATTTCTCAAACATGTTGGGGGTCACTTTTTCCGAGGTGTTTTATATTCAAACATTGCAAATCAATTGACTCTTTTGTTCTTATTTATTTTTTCTTATTTCTCATTTTTGAGGAAAAGAAGAAGAAAAAAGAATCCCCGAATGACAAGCCATTCTGGAAATGAAGAGAAGGTACATACAGACAGGATGAAAACATCGGAAAAACAATTTTTTTTTTCTTCTTTGCTACCCTTAATTTTGAGACCATCTATATATTAATACTTGTGTTCCTTAATGTTTCAACCATTGTCATCTTGCAACACCCTCTGGTTAAAAATGAGACTGTTCAAATGATCTAAGAAAAAATGCAAAAATGTAAATCATGATCATCTGTTGTTGCTTATCCTCTGAATTTTTATGAGTGTCGTCACCTCAGCTAATGGACCATTCTGTTTTTATTAGAAAGAAAGAAAGGGAAGGAAAAAGATATGCCACACAGAAAAAATATAAGAAAGAAAGAGGGTAGAGGAATGATAGAGAGGGGGTGAGCACGCGGAAATGATAACGTTAATCTGTTCCAATTGAACATAATGAAAAAAGGAAAGGAAAAAAAAAGTGAGAGTTAAAATCAAGATTATTCTACATATTGAATTATTTTGCAATAGCTCTTAGGTAAATATATCAAGCGTTGTGATAATTAAATCATAATACTGTGGTATATCCACAAGTCCTGCTAGTGTTTTTTTTAAATGTCCTAATATGCAATGTTTTGTGGTTCATCAAGTGTAAAACAAGAGGATTTTCTTCCATTACAAATTAAGCAGATTGATTGGATATTTAATAGGGCAATGATTTTAGGGAGTTTTGTGATGTAAGGCATTTCTATTCAATTTAATTCTATTGTGTGTCACTGTTGAAAAACAAAAGATCAAACAATTCTTTTTTTTTTTCAAGTTATCAAAAATTTTAAAAATTTAAAATAAATAAAAATTAAACAATGAATTAAAGTTTGTATTTTTTTAAAATGGTACTTATATATAAAAAAAATTCTCTATTGAAAGGAACTTAATCTAATATATTTATTATGTCAGTTGAGAGCTGATGGTAGGTGTGCTAAAACAATCACCCTGGTCTAGCATTAGTGAAAAGGGGATAGACTTCCTCACAGTCCAGCTGATAATGACAATATTTTTCAATACAAAATTTTCAAAATTTGCCAGGTCCTGGATATGGCACCTGATGGTAAGGCTCCAGTTCTGGAGATCTGGAGAATGTGGAGTCACCCCTTCGTTACCATAATTTCCAGTCCTACTCAAAACATACAAACACTCTGGTTCTAAGGCTCCATTTATGAACCAAATAGATTTCAGCTCTGTTTAAAATGATTGTGAAATTTATTGATACATTGTCATTACTCCCAACCTCATATATATATGAGAAGTCTGCATCAAAACTTTTTAATGTTTATATAATCTTTGACCTCAAGTGGTAGTACTTATTAAGGTCTCATCTAAAGGTCAAATAGATCAGTTTTAAAATTATTTGTATTTAATAGGACTGAGCTGAAAAAACAAACTCTTAAACAATTACAAAAGATGTAAATACAAAGTATAATGAATGCCATTCCCTAACCTCTTCCTAAAAAAAAAATAACCCTAGATGGTTTGGTATGCTGTTAAAATCAATCATAAAATTTGCCAATGCTTAAGCCATCATGCATTTTACAAGTACATACCCATTAACTGACTGAATATAAGTATTTAGTTTTTGTATAGTCAAGACTTGATTTTAAGAAGACGGTTTCCTTCCAGAGAAGACAAGCAAGACAAGAAAATAAAGATTTAAAATAAAAATTAAAATCATAGTTATTTACAAAACATGTCATAAGACCATAATAATAGGGGAACTGAGTAAGGATTGAACACACTACTCAGTAGTAATTGATATGTGAGTTCGGCGTGTTAACCATTACACTATATCAAGGTGACTCAAGATTAGAAATCATTTTTACAGTCTAAAAAAGAAAAGTTTTTTTTCTTTCATTATTATATATACATACCATCGATAGTTAAGCCTCACCCTGGTGATCTATGGCGGGGCATAAATTATCTTGCTCAACTTCAAAGGGTTATTCCCTTGAGGCAGCACCCCCCAATCCACCTTACATTAAAAATACAGAGGGTAAAGATTAATCCCTGATGCCTGAAGCATAAAAAAAAGAGAATGCAGAGTTGAGCTATTTTTGTCACCACCCCTATATATATATATATATATATATATATATATATATATATGATAAGTCTGCATCAAAACTTTTTAATGTTTATATAATCTTTGATTAACTCTTTACCTACTTTAATCCACTCACAGTGGCTCTCCCACCATGGCCAAGCAATGTACAAAAACTCATGGTTAGTTCATTATCATCGAGTAGAAGGACTCAGATTACAATAATAATAGCACTTTATTTGAATAGAATGAGTTGTGAGGTGAATAAATAGTGAACTTTGAAATATCCGATCATACAGGTAAAAAATACCAAGAAAATTTTTGTACAGGCATGGGGGAAATTTGGTAGGCAAAGAGTTAAGTGTTTGAGGTGGGGTGAATCTGATAATGATCTATCTGGGTTCAAGTGTAACATGTATCCACGCACACACACTATGTGTATATATTTACCCAAACACTCTACCGTAAGTAGGAAATGATACAAGGTCAATTTTTATATCAATTTTTGATATCATCACTGTCGTCACTGTGTGCAGACAAATATAGGCAAAAGTTTTTTTTTTTAAATGCGATAGAAGATTGAAAATATAGTTATGATTGCAATCAAACATTTAGATGGAGTGGTAGTACCTGTTAAATAGATAAAAAAAAATTTGTTTAAAAAATCTGAATACCCAACTAAAGGAATAAAACAAAACATCTTCAGCATAAAATAGGGTTGATATTCCATAAAATCCAACCAATCAGTTTTCATTAATACAGATGAAATTAATGAAAATTATTCCTTAAATAAATCATATATATATATATAAAAGTGTTGTTCTGGTTCCAACGGGAGAAAATTAAATATTTTATAAAAAAGAAGGTCCGCAAAATGGATTATGTTTTTAGAAAAAAATTTTTATTATTTTTATCTTACATTTGTGACACGTGTTTCATATAAACAATATTTGGTGTTAAATAACCCACAATGGTTGATATGCCATTAAATCCAACAACCAAACCAATCAATTAGAAATTAACAAAATTTTGGTATTAAATAATCCATTAAGTGTTAATATGTTGTTAAGCAAACCAAACTATTTTATATTGATATTTTTTAACTTAATGCAGAGGTACAAACTCATTGAAATCTATAAGACCTGTTTACTAACCATATTTTTAGTATATAATTCTACACAATAGACATAATAACCAAGGCTGAAGTGTAAAAATCTGTTAGGTAGATTTAGACTCAATTGTGTTTAATGTTCAAGAGAGGACAATTCTTCAGCCTTGACCAAATTACCCATAATATTCTGATCTTAAATTATATATATATATATATATATATATATATATATATATATTATTTACATTCAAATGAGATAATAGATTAGTCATGTTTTTTCTTTCATTTGAATAGTACAAAAAACAAAGTGATAAAATAAACTGTTTTTAGTTATTGCTTATAGTTAATAATTTTAATGAATTTCACATGTGATCAAATGAGTCTGACAGTGTAAAAAAAAAAACCCAGATGATGCAGTTTATAAATAAAGAAATGTATATCGGCTGATATCGGGGGGGGGGGATATTACAAGCTCATATCTGGGGAAAAATGTTTAGAACAAGAAAAGACCAAAACACCATACAGTTTGAAAATAATCTCATCAGTATCATAATGAAGTGGCCAAAAGAAGAAAAAAACACTGAAGGTGTTATACAGGTAGAAAGTGCTCAATACACTAGAATTATCCTGATGAGCTGTTTAGATGAAACCTAGGTAGGTAGTTTCCGATTCCTTCAGGTCCTTGTGTGTGTGTGTGTATATATATATATATATATATATATTATATATACACACACACACACACACACACACAAAGACACATCGCACACTCTTGAGAGAATTCTAACAACTAAAGAGTGCTAGGTTCTATCTCTTTCTCTTTCCATATTTGTATTAAGTACTGTTCATGCCATTTCAAATGGATGGTTTATTTCAGTCCGTAGAGTATCCACTTAGGAACAACAAAATTTGCCAACTCAGTGCATGAGTAGCACAGCTGGGATCTGTGCAGTAAAGTGGGTAGTTGATGGTGGGTTCTAATTTGATAGTTTGGTTCATAGGATGAGGGAGGGGGAACTTTTTTGACTAACGAGAAGAAATCCCCTTTGGTTTGAATTCAGTTTTCCTTCTCCTGGACTAGTTGCCAAACCAGGGTTGAAGAGCCTAGTCTGCCCTTCTATTTACCCATAGATGAAGGGAGAATAGTTGGATTCATGCCTTTCTCAAAAGGGTTTTAGCGCTATGTGAAATGCAAACAGCTGCATCTAGGATTTCAATTCTTCTCGCCACACCCATTGTTACCTATGATGGTAACAATGCACCTCCAACCTCAGGTGCAAAAACAATCTCTCTAGTGTAGCACTAGTGAAAAGGGGATAAACTCCCTCTTTGTCTGGCTGATACCTACAATACGCCACTCCACTTACTTTACATGGTTTCAAGTAAATATATCTACTCACGACCTGTGAATATACCACAATATGATAATTTAATCAAGTTTGATATGTTTACTTAAGAGCTATTGCTAAATACTTCAATATGTAAAAAGTATAATAATCTTGATTTAACTCTTTTTTTATCATGTTCAATCAAAACAGATCAGCATTATCGCGTCAGTGCGCTCACCCCCTCTATCTGTCCCATAGTCTCTTATTTTTTCTCTGTGTAGCATGTCCTTTTTCTTCTCTTTCTTTATTTATAATAAAAACAAAATGGTCAATTATTTAGCTGAGGCAACAACACTCATAAGAAATAAGAACTTGGCTAATAAGCAACACCAGATAATCAGGATTTACATTTTTGCATTTAATCTTTGATGATTTGGACGGTCTCATTTTTATCCAGAGTGTAGCAAGAGGATAATGGTTGTACAATTAAGGAACACGAATATCAATATATAGATTTAATAATAGTCATTTGTTTGCACGTGGTTATATGGTTTCATCGGGTTAAAAATGAAAGTAAAAGTATTTCCAGGAATTTATCTATTGAAAAGAAAGAAAAAAAAAAAAAAAAAAAAAAGCTAAACATTAACCCATTTTCAACCATCTTTTTTTTTTTTATTTTTTTTTATTTTTTTTATTTTTTATAAAGGTCCATTTATTGTTCTTTTCCAGCATCCCCACCACCAAACTGCTTTGCCTACGACATGATGCCACACAACTACTGGAATGAAGGGAACATAAAATGAAGACGGGGGGGGGGGGGTCATGGCCCTTCTCTCTTTTTCAATGATTTTTTTTGGGGAAAAAAACTGTACAGCTGGATATTGATAGAAGACTTGCACTGGATTTCCAGCCCCCCAAAGCCCCCCTCCCCCGGGTCACGGCCTAATCATTGTCAGATAATTCTGGTTTCTCATGTTAAGCAATTTAAACATTCAAAAGAAGACCAGAGATACCTACTCATCTGTTTCCTGACACACATTGGAAAGCGTGCCATTGCTATAGAGTGCCACAGTAAACAGAAAAAAGGGGTTCTTGCTCACTTGCATTCTCTCCCCCTCCCAACACACCTCTACTTCGTCTCTGCATTATAAAAAAGGGGGTGGGAGAATGATTCACATCTCAAGAGAATTGGAGAGTTACTGCTGTTTTCTACTGTCAGGAGAAAGCACCAAAAGGGGGGGGGACATATTAGACATTTTGAGACTCCCACTCCCTCACACCTTTCTACCATCCTTACACACACTTAACCCACCCAGGGGCAAAAGACATTCCTCAGTAAACAAGCACCATGCATTAATTCCAACTAATTATACATAAATATGAGAGAAGGAGAAGAGAAAAGCATGCATAAAAGTTAGATATTGGGGGGATATATATATATATATATATATATATATATATATATATATATATAGGGTTTGCCCAAAGTCACGACATATGCATATTTTACAAAATAAATTTAACAGCCCGATTGAAAAGAAATTTACCAAAAATCAGGGAATTATCCAATTTTAATGAAATTTTCAGTGTTGATTTATCAATGAATGAATTTTATAATGCATCAGTTATTGTATTCCAAAACTTTCTAATTTTTTTTAGGTCACTAAACTTTGACCATCTACCATCCTTACACACACTTAACCCACCCAGGGTTTTGGGGTGCAAAATATCGGTGGGGTTATATAAAGTTGAAACTAATTACAGTATAGATAAAAAGACAAAAGACTGAAGGTGTGAATAGAAGGAAAAAAATTCTAAGGGAGCTATCCTGGTAGAAAATAAGTACCGAAAATCAGAAAATTAAATGTAAAATAAAAACTAAAAGAAATAATTTTTGGAGATCTTTTTTTGATGATTATTTAATAGGCTATTATCTTATAAAAGAAAAAAATTATACATCAATATTTGTTCTGTTTAAAGGGGGGGGGGGCTAAATTTTCAATAGAAGTTTTCTACAAAAATTATGGGATAACAGTAATAAAGTAGTCATTAAATAAATATTTGCTTTTAGAATCTAAAAATATGAAATTAGAAACTTAAAATTAGGCATTTCATATTTTGAATTAATTTTATCTATTAATTTACCATAGCAGAAATACTTAATTAAATCAGAAAGTTTTGAAATAAAATAACTGATACATTATAAAGTTGATTCATTGATAAATCAACACTGAAAATTTAATTAAAATTGGATAATTCCCTGATTTTTGGTAAGTTATTTTCAATCAGGGGGGTTAAATTCATTTTCTAAAATGCAGTGTTTATGGCCATATTTACGATATAATTTAACAAAATTGACCAAAAAAATAATTTAAAATGTATTAAAAATAAATTACATGTGTAATATTATTTTGCCTTTTTTTTTTTTACTGATGCTTATTATGTTACTACTTTTTGACCGAGACAAAAATTTGACTTTAAATAATCAATTTAATTAATTTTAATTCGTTTTTAAAATGAAAACGAGTCAACATTTTGGCAGACCCTAATATATATATATACACACACACACACACACACACACACACACATTTAGTTTGCTAAATTCATAAATAAAGAGTGCTCAATATCAGTGATAGAAAATATACATCTAAGTTAAAGTCATCAATTGCTTTTGATTATGTCTATACTATTTGACCTTATAAGATAATATATATATATATATAATTGATGCAATTTGAGGCCAGAAGGTACATCGGCCGAAATGTTGTGCATATAGCAATAAAGATGAGTACAACAGTCCAAAAACTTTAAATAATACAAATTATCAAGCCTCATTTTAAAAATTCAAACAAATAATAAGCATTTTATTCCTAGTTTATTTCTATCTTGGTAAACAGTGATCAAACTTTGATCCTCTTTTGATGCACATCGTATTAGTATCACGATGAAATAATGACAAACATATCACAAGTAATGGTGGTCAGTTTTTATATTAAACACATGGTGTAATGGGTATTGTCATAGGAAATGGACTTGGCAACATGAGTTCAAATCCTGGATGAGGCCGTTTGCATTTGATATAACAAAAATATTATTGGGAAAGGTATGAATCCAGCTATTCTCCCTTCAGCTATGGGTTAATAGTAGGGTGGACTGGGCTCTTTAACCATGACTAGGCAACTGGTCTAGGAGAAAGAAAACTGAATTCAAACCTTTTTGACCCTGCTTAAGAAATTGACCATGTGTCACATCCTGCTCATGTGGAGGGGTTGGTGTGTGTGTGTGTGTGTGTGTATGTACAAACACACATACAAAAAAATTAAAATATAGTGAAAGACAGTAAAATCATGGACAAGACTGTTTGCATTTCACATAAATCTAATCCCCTTGAGAAAAATGTGCATCCAATTATTTTCCCACCAGCTATGGGTAAATAATAGGACATATTTGGCTCTTTACCCTTGGTATGGCAACCAGTCTTGGAGAAGGAAAACAGAATTCAAACTGTTAGACTCTACTTAAGAAATTGACCATGTGTCGCATCCTGCTCATGTCGGTTAAATACATATACATACAAGATTGCATTTTAAAATACCTTAATCGACAAGTTATATTTGTTACTAGTTGAAATACTTGTCTATGGCAGGCCAAGGAGGCAGGTTTTGGAGAGAAGTAAATTTTTTTTTAATTAAGTGAGCAACACTCTAGACATTTATCAATTTTGTTTTTTTTGTTTTTTTTTTTTGTCTGGATTTAGTTGTCATAATTAAGCAATAACACCATATAATTATTTTACATCTTCCACTGGAAGAACCACCTATAAATCTAATCAGTAATATCTAATTAAATGTAATTAATTATTTTAGTAAGACAATTTTTTTTTTCTAAATTGAACATTTTTTAATTCTATATGATCAGTTACAGCTTGCAGCAATATGGCTTCCAACTGATTAGTGTTAGAGATCCTCACTCTCTATGAGAGCAACACACCCAAGGCACAAATTTAAAAAAAAAGATTTTTAATGTTAAAACCATCCCCTGGACCTAATAAGTAAGCATACCAAATGTTGTAGATCTACATTAAACCAGTTGGCTGTCGATAGAGGACAGACAGACAAACTCTTCCCCTGTTGGATGAAATCTAAAATCAAAGAAAGTTACTTTTAGATAACAGAATTCTACAATGATAACCAACATTTTAATAGGCACAACATTTTTTTGAATATCTTTTTTTTTTTAATATTAAATTATTAAAAAAAAAGTAAAGTTGGCAGAGTGGCTAATTGTCGGTATCAAGTGAACAGCAAGGGAATCTACCCCTTTTTGCTAGCACTACACAAGGGAGATTAAATCATAGAAGAAAATTCTACTTTAAATCAAATTAAAGATTTCAACACATTTTTTCTAAATATAAACATACTGGATATGCTATTAACGGTTGTCTATGTCGGTAGAGCATTCACCTAGGAATCACAAGGTAGGCTTCACCAACTCAGTTCATGAGTAGCACAGTTTGGTAAATCTGATCTGTGTATGATCATAGATTGTATGATGGATATCTGATCAGACTGGGCTCTTTTATAGTTACCAGCTGAAATAAATTTATAATAGCCAAATGACAGTCTGTTAAGTCTTTCTCTCTTATTGTAAGTGTGTGTGTGTGTGTATATATATATATATATATATATATATATATATATATATATATTGGCTTGGGCAGGTGTATTTGTGAGAAGCACTAGATCATACCTACCTAAGCCAGATTGTGAGAGAGAGTCATGCGAATCTGTGCTGTCATCACAACTCAATGATATATATATGTATATATTATTCATTATTTGTCTAAATTTTTTATATGACCCATAGTACAACAGATATAAGGGTTGAGTTAATAAAGTTGTATGAGAATCATCTGGAGGTTGCAGTTTCAATCCTGACTACAGGTAAAAATAACAAAATAACATAGCTTAACGCTTGTACTAGATCATGGTTAACGGAATGAGAACAATATATCCTTAAGGATTGAATAAATGGTTCAGTTGGAAAGTCCATGAAGGCTCCAATTTATAACATGAAGGGTCCAGAGTTCAACAAGAATCACCTGAAGAAAGCTGGAGGGGACATCGGCTGATATATTATGCATATAACAAAGACGAGAACAACAGTCTGAAAATCTAAACAATGCATATTATTTATTACTTGATGATTATATGCCATGGATTTATTTGTTTTTTTGAAATGTGGTTCTATAAAAAGCAGCAGTAACTAAAGACATTTAAGTACATTAGCACTGGATTCAAAATTATCTTTTTTTATAGAACCATATTTAAAACAAACAAACGTTACTACATAACACCAGCATAAATAGAACACTTACAACATTGTATTTTTTTTTTGCAATATATGCATCCCCCAATGATGGTCCATGATGGAGCCAAAAGTACTTGGGAACAAATTAGTTATGGTAAATTCATTAGCCAATTCAAACCAGATATATTATCATCCATTTGGCGACTTGAAAAGATTGAAACCAGAATATGTAGAAAAAAGATGTATGCACTATTTAACCAAATATGTCTGAATGAAGAAATACTGCCCAACGGCGCTCAGCTAAATCTCACTTTGTTTACAAAGTTTGAGAACTCTAGGTGAAGTTAATTTCCACTTAGGAATGTAGAGATTATATAGCCTGCTATACTTGGCGACTGACTGTGGCTGTGTGGGTAAGAGATTTGGCGAGCGTAAGTTCGTTCGGGTCTCAAACCCGGTCAGAGGCAGCTGCTAAAAATCGTATAACTATACTGATGAGAGGTGATACCTCGAAACACGTGTCTATAGTTTACCCTATTATACGCTCCCAATTTTCGGTTGAGCACTTTATTTAGGAGGTATATAATTGCAAAATCACCGTATTCGGCGCTCAGCTAAATCTCACTTTGTTTACAAAGTTTGAGAACTCTAGGTGAAGTTTATTTCCACTTAGGAATGTAGCGATTATATAGCCTGCTATACTTGGCGACTGACTGTGGCTGTGTGGGTAAGAGATTTGGCGAGCGTAAGTTCGTTCGGGTCTCGAACCCGGTCAGAGGCAGCCGCTAAAAATCGTATATATATATATATATATATATATATATATATATTATTTTATACACATACAAAAATGCTGACCAGAAGTATGGAGAATTTGAACAGCATGAGAACCAAATGTAGTACAGACTTTAGCTGCAGCTACTAGTTTTATGAACCAGTGTACAAATAAACTCTGGAAACTTTTGAAATAATGATAATTCAGTGTTAAAGTAAATTTTTCTTTTTTTTCTTTTTTCATGGACAAATTCCCTGAACTTCTGAATACCATCTAATGTGGGTGTGTTGTAGGACAGTAATTATTAAATTAAACCCACAAGCAAAGAAGGCTACAGATTTCACTGGCTCTGTACTAAACTAAATTTTGAAGAGAAGGGAGAGAGGGAGGAAATTACATGTAGATATTCAATAATTTTAACAAAGTCTGACACTAAGTCAAAATAGTAGGTTAGTTGTTTGGCTGTTTTACAGCATATCAACTCATTTTGGGTCATTTAATGCTGAATCAAGTCATTTTGATAAACAAAAGACCTGCGTTGCTTAAGTGGTTATCCAATGAAATATTGAACTGGCTTATTGCTGCTTAACTCAATAAGCCTAGAACAGAAGGGCTGGAAAATCAAACTAAGTAATTCTTAATAGGCATTTACGCAAACTGTTCACCATGGCTAGGGGTTGGATTATCTATTGGTATAAAGATGTACACAAACTTGTCAATCCTATTTATGAACTTTCCCAACATCAGCAGGCACTTTTAGTAAAAATCGACCAATGAGAGATGAGAACAGAAAGCATTTAAGATCGTTTGCAACTGTCCTCAAATTGACTATTGGTTGAACTTTCTGCAGGCAAGACCTATCTTTGGGATTACTAACTGAACACCTTGGACTTTTACAAGGAATCTACGTACTAGGATTAATCAACTGGATTCTGTGAACAACTGAACCCTTACAATGGTGACTAGGGTTTTAACAGTAGGATGTGACACAAGGTTGCAAGTATAGGGAATCCAGTAAGGATCGAACTCACTATTCAGTAATAATGGATCTGCAATATTGGCTTGCTAACCATTACACCATGATGGGACGCCCCTATGCAATGCTTAGTATATCACAACTGCAATGTAATATGAGAATTATGATGAGATGGTTTGATGACCATCAATGTCAGCATTGAGCCCGGTTGTTTTGTTTTACAGCATATCAACCCTTTTTGGGTCATTTAATGCTAAATCAAGCTATTTTTTAATAAACAAAGGACTCCGGTTGCTTACAGTACCTGCTGTTGCTTAAGTACTCACTCAATTAGACTTACCAAAGATAAGTAACTGTGTATGAAAAAAAAAATGAATTCAATGTAATTTAAAGGGAAATATTAGTCTAATTTTATGATTCTAGTCACCATTTTAGGCCAAGAAAAAGTTACAATTTATGTCAAGAAAAAGTCACAATTAATTTATGGTGGCCAAGGAAAAAGTTACTATTTTTGTTAAGAAAAAAAATCATAATTGATTTATGATGGCTAAGAAAAAGTCACAATTTTGGCTAGGAAAAAGCCACAATCTATGATGACTGGTAATAAAGTTACAGGAGGAAAGTTATTATTTTGACTAAAAAAAAAAAAAAAAAAAAAAAAAAAAAGGCACAATTTATGGTGATCAATAATAAAGTCACAATCTTGGCTAGGAAAAATAGTCACAATTAATTTATGGTTGGTGGTAATAAAGTCACAAGAAAAAAGTCCCAATTTTATCTAGGAAAGAAAGTCAGGTAATCTAACAAAAATATTCAAGTCAGTTAAGACTTATTTAAGTACCATAAACAATTAAAGTAATAAAATAGAAAAATATTTTAAAATGACTTATTCACTGGCAATACATGAGTTGTACATATTGACAATACTATTTATGATGGCATAATATGTATGTGAAAAATAAAGTCACGTTTTCTTCAATATCTTAAACACAGCAAGGTAATTAAACAAAAATATTTAAAGTAATAATTTATTAGGATTAGGAACTTTTTATTCCTTTAATTTTTTTTTTTACCGAAATTCGTGTACATCAGCATGTTAACAAAAATGGGAACAGTTGTAGGATTATTAATTCAAAAATAATAAATAAATAATTTGGTTCATATTTGTAGTATTTGATCAAATAGTTTTAGTTAACTAGTTCATCAGTTTTAGTTGACTAATTCGCAAGATTTTTTTTTTTCAAATAGTTCTAGTTTACTAGGCCATGACACTGAACAATGTTTTTGTTTGAAGCCATGCTTTTGGTTATATGAATTTTTATGAAACTAGTTTGATAAGTAGGAATATCATAAGAGGCATGCAGGTCCCAATTTGAACTCAGATGACGTCACAAATTTGCAATCTACGTCTTGCAACAATCAGTATAGTCATTCTCTTCGTATTTAATAACTTTATTATAATAAATCTATTTTAATTACAAAAACTTAATTTTAATTTAAATCATTAAATTTATTATATAATGAAAATTTAAAAAAGAAGAAGATGATTATGTTGTGAATTATGTTAAAAACTTGTGACAACAACCGAATTCAAATTGGAGCTAGTATATGTCAATGACATTTTGTTTAGATACGTAGGAATAACCCTTTGATTACAACTTGAACATACTAAGTATGTTCAAGTTGTAACCAAAGGGTTATTCCTACGTATCTAAACAAAATAATGCCGTTTATTTTTTTCAAGTGTAAGAGGTCAAATCTCCTTTAAAGATTTTTTTCTGTTCTTTTCTTTTTAACACCAAAACTTTATTTAAAGAAAAACAAAGTTTTATTTTAGATTATAAACTAATTCAAAATCATTCAACCACTGCTACCAAAACATCAGAAAATCGTGCCCCCTTCGATCAGAGGGTTATATGATATAACCCTCGGATCGAAGGGGGTACGATTTTCTTAGAAAATAACTTAATAATAACAGTAATATCAATTATGTAAGTGAACCAAGTTGTTTGGGACGTTTTCTCTTTTTTAAAAATATATTATTGGATTTAAAAAGAATCATACTTATTTGCTAATAGTTTTATGAAATAAATATGATACAATAAAAAATTGTTCAACCTCTTCCATCAGACATTTTTCAGGATATAAAAGAAATTCATAACAACAACAATAATAATAAAAAAGAAAAGGGATAAAAATAAAGTTTTAAAAAAAGGTTACTTACAATACGTCTTCCATGTGGGCAGTTGTTCGCTACCACTACAGCTGCTACCCCCACCACCACCACTGCCATCTGGAATAATAAATTGATAATCAGAATCACTTTCCTCTTCAGGTAGCAGGTGATATTTCGGCATGTCAGTAGGGTCCAAAACAATGATGCAAAGTTGAAGATAAGATATATAGGTAGATAGATATATATAAATTTAAAAAAAAAAATGAAAATAAAGCAGCAACTTCCTAGTTCAGACTTTGAAACATTTTTACACACACTCATACAAAAAGAAAAGAAAAAAAAACAAAACAAAGGAGACTAAGATACAGAGGGAGAGAAGTGTAGTTGAAAAAGTTTGACTTTTTTTCTTTCTTTTTATAACAACAAACAAAAATCTAAACACAGGAAGTTTGACTGGCTGAAGAAAACTTTGTTACAAAGGAGTATTTTGATCATTGGCAATATATGCAGGGGAGAGTGTGAGGGAGAGGATCAAGGATTCGAAAAGAGAGGGGGAAGGGGAGGGAGAGAGAGAGAGAGGAAGATGTTGCTTCATATCCTTGACAAACCCTCATTAGGACGTGGTCACACACACGCACATACACACACACTTTCTAGTGGGTCTGTTAATTGTTGCTGTTGTTGCCCCCTCCAGGTCAACCGGAGACACCGCGCTTTTTGAAATCAAAATGGCGACTCAATAAACACACACATACACACGAAAAAAAAAAAACTTGCATGTCGGCCAGAAACAATGAGGTAGATCAACCTTGAATGGAGGGGTCAAAGTTTAGGACGTGTGTCGAAAAAGGGGGGTGCGCTTAATGAAAAATTGTGATATTGTGAAAAGTACCTGCTACCTTTATTACTTAAGCATAACATTCATTATCTAGATGTAGATATAATATAAATAATTCATTTATGATCTAGATAATAGATTAAAATAAGTTATAATAAACTATTTAATTTTTTTTTAAATGCATGTCATTGTTTCTATTAACTTTAACTTAAAGTTAATAGAAACAATGACATGCCTTTTAAAAAAATTAAATAGTTTATTATAAATTATTTTAATTTATTATCTAGATAATTAATGAATTAGTTAAGTTAAAGATTTTAACTTAACTAATCAAGTCATTTTAGAATCTAATAAAGATATACAGCTCATTCAACTGTGGCATATGCATGGAAATCTAATAGATTGCAATGGGGTTATCAGAATAATAATTGATTAGAAATTCTTTTAATTTATTTTGTTATTGTCAAAAATAACTACAATGGTTAAATTACAAAAATACTAATAGTATCATGTACTTGCTTGGTTACCTCATTCTAGGAATGAAGCTGCCTCCTTTAGAGGTACCAGATACATTTTACAATATCACATTTTTTTATAAGGGGATCTCCCTTTTCGGCATACATGCCCAGTACCTAAACTTTGACCCACCCCCCACCCCTGTTTGAATATAAATTTCCTTATCACATTTAATTTGCATCTTAACTATTATTATAACTAACTTATAATTCCCACAAGTATTCTTAATAGTAAGGTTGAGAGTTACCCACTGTAAAAATCGTATTTGCTATTATTACACAAACTAGAAAATATATGCATCTTCCTCCGGGTGCAAGTATTTAAGTTTTAATGTAATAAGATATTGTATTAAATTAGAAAGGCTAATGAAATTAAATAAGAATGCAGATAAAAAGATTAAAAACAGAGGGAGGTATAATCGAAAAAAAAGAACAATTGAAACTTACTCTTCCATCACTTCTGTCTTTCATTGCTAAATTTTCCTAATTTAACTATTTAGTTAAAATAGGAAGTAAAGAATAAAATTACAGTTATTTCTTCTTGTTAATGGATTTATTTTAAGATTTACCCCTGAGATTTTTGCTCCTATTCATTAAGATAAAACCAAAATATTAGAAATCAATTATTCTAAGCACATATTTATTAATATCAAATTTTTGATATCAATATGCAAATTAGCCTTTCCGTTCACACTGTAAACCGCTATTTTGTTGTATATATAAATACAATTGCATGTCATTAGTATGTAGATATGGCCAACAGTATTAATAATGTAAAACAATTTTATTAATAATTGAAGTTTACATAAAAATAAAAATAACAATCATGGAGAATGTGACGTAAATAACTAAGGGAATTGTGACTTGAGTAGTGATATAGTTTCGGTTACAGACAGGCAGACATATAATCTCCATTAGAATAAGATGTAACATTTTTGAAACAATTCTTTGATTAACTCAGAGAAATAAAGATTCAATGTAAAACTGCTAGTCCCGATTGGAATGTATCAAGTTTTAACAGGTCAGTAGTAGGTATTTACCCAACCCATTTGCTACGGGTAGGATGTGACACAAAGTCGCAAGTATTGGGGCCCCCATTCTAATAGAGGAAGATAGTGACAAAAGATATCCAGCCCTATCGGTATTTCCCATCTTATTTGTCTGAATTTTATCTGAAGGCTTTCAAGACCAACAAGAAACACCTGAAGAAGCCTGAGAGCACATCGACCAAAACCTTGTGTAAAGACAAGAACAACAGTCCGGAAAATCTGATAATACAAATTTCCCATTTCGCTCCTGTTTTACTAGTATGGGGTAGTTGCAGCCAGGGTGGATCCTGGGGCTGAACTTAGGAATGATTTGCACTTCAGCCAAAAACACTGGTTGTCCAGGAGAGCCCAACAAAAAAAATGTTCCTTATTTCGGTGGTAATGTACAAAAATAAAAAATAAATAAAAAGGTATAGAATGTAATTCCCCATCCAGAAGATGTATGCCAAAATTACTTCTTCAATAGCTACAATTAGTTTATCGGCCAGGTGTCAAGTTACATAGGATGTCCAATCTGTACTTTTGAGAGTCAACTGCAAGTTCAGTATAAAAATTTTTCTTTTTTTAAAAAATGAAGCCAACGATTGAAATTTACTTATCCTGAAGGTGAATGTAAGTAGTGCTTTTATGGATTATTTACTAAACTTAGCTTAGTTGTAGGTCAATGACCAGTAGTACAGGGCACCCAGTGAGAATCGAACTTGCTAACCATTACATCACGTGCAGTGGCCACATCAATGAAGTACATTACATATTTAGAAATTTAAAATTTCTTTGATAATGAATACCTTAGATTGTAAAATAGCCATTTCAGATTTTCATTGAGTTTTTTATATAATAAATTGTTTCAACTACAATTGTTTTTATAGTAGGGATTTACCCAACCCATTCACCACAATGTCACAACTATGAGGCACCCAGCAAGTATCAAACTCGTTTTTCAGTAGTAATGTAGTAGTGGAGGTGCATTGTGTAATGGTTATCGTTGTAGAGTATAGACAAAGCCACATCCAGGATTTGAAATTGTGTCGCTGTGTTTGCATCTCACATACTGCCAGGACCCTTGGAAAAGGTATGAATCCAACTATTCTCCCTTTAGATATGGATAAATAGTAGGGCAGGCTGGGCTCTTTAACTTTGGCTAAGTAACCAGTCTAGGAAAAAGAAAACTCTGAATTAGAACTCCACTTAAATATAGACCCTTCATTAGATATTTCTCATGCAGAGGGGTTGGTTAAATACATATAAACCTGAGTGGCCTAAATTCCAGCCAGAGAATCCCCATTTCTATATTGCTATTGCCTAGCAATAATACAGCCTATCAGGCTGTTAAATAACAGATTACAACAGTTTATATTTCAACCAAGAGTCCATAGTTAAGGATAATTTGATAATGAAGGCAATAATGGAGGATTTTACAATATGAAACATTTCTGCTAACTTCTGGAAAATAATTTTAAACTTAAGATTAGTCTGCCTGAAGCACCCAGGGCAAAAGAAGAAAGAAAATTACCCTTGGACTCTTCTTTTTCTTTTTTACACTGAAATACGAGAATGTTTTTAAAATTCCATATTTGCTTTTCAAGTCTATACATTAATACTCCTGTTTGAACTCCAGTTGCGCTATTACACTCACTTTCAGACTAATACCCTTGGGAAAGGTATGAACCCCCTCATCTCCCTAGCTATGTGTTAGATAGTACCACTAGTGTTCTTCTACTACAATGGTTTTGGCATTAAATAATCCACAAAGCTTGATATGCCATTAAACAAAGAAACCAAACCAAACCCTCACTTCCATCCCAGTGATAAACATATTTCTGCCCATAAGTATTATTGTGATCTTAATCTATATATTAATACTCTTGTTCCTTAAAAGTACAATCATTATCATCTTGCAACACCTTCTGGTTAAAAATGAGTTCCCAAATCATCTAAGATGAAATTCAAAAATGTAAATCCTGATTATCTGGTGAATTCTTATTTCTTATGAGTGTCTTCACCGCAGTTAAACAAAGGACCATTCCATTTTTATTATAAAGAAAGAAAGGAAAGAAAAACAACATGCTACACAGGAAAAATATAACAAAGAAAGAGAGTAAACATATCAAATGTTGTAATAATTGAATTATCATACTGTGGCATATCCACAGGTTCTGCTAGTAAGTCATTAATTTAGGATAGAATATTAAAATGGAGAATACTTGTGTTTGTAACCAAAAGTTGCTTTTAGCACTTCACAGTAAAACTAATAGCCTAGGTTAAAAGCGCAGAAAGCCAAACTGTTTTAGACCTTATTTTTCTACTGCAGGTGTCATTGGGGAACAAGAAAAGCTTTGGCAAATGGGTTTTTAAGCTGTACTATAATAGCTATGTATAAATTTTTTGTCAAAAAGCTTTTGAGTTTAAGACTTTTTACACAAATATTCTTGTAAAATATCTAAACATAGGATATAAATACCTACATAATCTAATCTTTACCACATCCTGCCTTATCACCAAGAATTTGAAATGTTAGATTTGGGTATATATGTGTGTATATATAAATGTATATGAATAAAGGATAAAGTATCCAACTGACTGGTATATTGAGGATAATTCTATTTGGGATCATCAATATTTCCTGTACATCGAAAATGCATGCTCAGGTTGATGCATACATAGATTTATACAAGGATATTTACAAATCCCCTAGAGAGCTCATTGCATGATAATTGATAAATTAATTATATACAGAGCAATATTTACACTTTCAATGAGAAAAAAAAACCTTTACAAACCATCATTTGGCTATCATAAATTCATTTTCGACCAGAACTCAATAAATGAGCCTAGTCTCATCAGACAGCCAATTACATAATGACCAAGAAATACTATATATATATATGTGTATAGGATGTGGGTGTGTGTATATAATATATATATATATATATATATATATATGTGTGTGTGTGTGTGTGTGTGTGTGTGTGCGCGCATAGAGTCTGAGTAATTAGATTAGTTAGAGATATGTTTAAAAATATGGGGCACTCAGTGAGAATCAAACTCATTAATAATGAACTGCTAACATGATAGCCATGACAGCATGCAAGGTGCCCTGGGTACTGTTGATACACCCCTTGTTTTGGAATCTGTGTATGTATAGATCTATATATGTGATCAATTATGATAATTTTATATTCTAGTTAATTGAAACATATTCAAGATGCCGTGTTATTTTCCATATGTGTTTGTGCATATATATATATATATATATATATATATATATATATACATACATACACACACACACACGAGGGTAGACTGAAAAGTTCATATGATGACATCATATCTTCTCTTTGATGGCTTTTTATACCAATAGGATCCAAGCACTGCAATAACAATGGAATGTGTGATTGCTTGGTTGGGTTAACAGCATGTCAACCACTGTTGGGTTATTTTATGCCAAAGACATTTTTGATTTATTGATTCTTGATGGAGACTCAATTTTTTTTAAACACGTTTTTTTTTAAATTCATTTTTTTCTATTTAACCCATAGATGGGACCCTAACAGGTACTACCACTCTGGATCAGGGTGGACCTGATAGTAATGGCAATAAATGGGTACT
>CM042171.1:33243300-33250857 GCA_023376005.1 Doryteuthis pealeii
ATATTGTCATTGTACGAGTATATACATTATGTATATGTATATATTGTTCATTGTACGAGTATATAACATATGTATGTTAGGAAGGTATATTGTCCATTGTATGAGTATATATATAATTTATGTATTATATATTGTCATTTTATGAGTTTATATATATAATATGTATATATATATTATACTAGTCACTGTATGTAATTATAATATGATATAAGTTCGCTATATATATATATTATATGATATATTTAGTCATTATATGTGCTGTTATATAATATATATATATATTATAATATATATATATATATATACCTATATAACTATACAATACATATATATTATATGTTTGTTGTGTGTGTGTATAAATATATATTACGTTGTTTGTTGTGTGTGTGTATATATATATATAATATAGTATAATATATATATATATATATGGTGTGTGTGTTTGTGTATATATATATATATATGTTGTGTCTGTGTGTCTGTATATATATATATATATTGTTGTGTTGTGTGTGTCTGTATATATATATATATATGTTGTGTGTGTGGTGTCCTGTATATATATATTATATGTTGTTGTGTGTGTGTGTCTGTAATATATAATTATATATAATGTTGTTGTGTGTATATATATATATATATTATATATATATATATATATAATATATGTTGTTGTGTGTGTATATATATATGTTGTTGTGTTGTGTATATATATAGTATGTTGTTGTGTGTGTATAATATATAATATGGTTGTTATGTGTGTAATATATATATATGTATTTTCCTGTATTTATATATGTATATATGTTGTTTTTGTGTATATATATATATATATATATATATCAGATCTGATAGGTACATGTCCTTCATCTTTAATGCACAAAATCTTAAACAGCGGCAGTAAAAAATCATATCCATTCATTCCAATAGTTTTCTTAGGGGTTCAAAGTTAAGTGAAAAAAAATCAGAATTTAGAAATAAAATAACTGGTGCATTATAGAATTCATTCATAGATAGATAACATAGAAAATTTAATTAAAATCAGATAATTCCCAGATTTTTGGTCAATTTTTTTTCAAACGGGGTGGGGTGGGGTGGGTGTAAATTTGTATTGTAAAAACACGGATTTTTTGACAAATCGGGTATACCTAATATATAAAGATGAACAAAAGTGATAAGACAAACAAATATTACTTTTATGTTATTATTTTTTGGGTGTTCTCAACTAGATTTGGCCTTAGTTCACATTAAAAGAAAAAGGTTTTGTGTAAAATCTATTTAGAAGTTTTTAAAATGTTTCAAAGTATTTGATAAACCACAAAAATAGGATGGGTAAGTGGGCATAATCCATTTGTTGAGTGAAAAACATCCTGTGGTTAATTATCTTCAATTGCTTTTTTAAAGCATAAATTATCTCTGAAGACACGCTGACTAATGAGTTTTTTTTCTTCTTTCTGTTAGATGTGAGTGACCAGTGTTGTTGTTTGTTTATATCTGTATTAGTGACTATCCTATCACATTACAAAGCCAGGTTCCTGTTTTGTGTTATCACTTTGTTCATCTTTATATAATATGTATATATATTAATATATATATATGTATATGTATATACACACACACACACACACACACACATGAGAGTTGGTTAAAATGTTCATAGGCAGACCAAGATACTCTATAAGGGCGATCAGATAGGCCCCCTCCAATCGATCAGCTGGTCATGTCAACAAGCCCCAACACCTATATGATTGCCCATTCTCAATTAGCCCTATATGGCACCTACACCTTTTTATCTTATGTGCTGGAAGGCAGTGGTGGGTCAGGGTTGGTGGTGAAGTTTCCAATTCTGGAATTCTGGGAATATGAAGTACCCATTATTGCCATTACTATCAGGTCCACCCTGATCCAGAGTGGTAGTACCTGTTAGGGTCCATCTATGGTTAAATAGAAAAAAATGAAATTTAAAAAAAACGTGTTTAAAAAAATTGAGTCTCCATCAAGAATCAATAAAGATCAAAAAATGTCTTTGGCAATAAAATAACCCAACAGTGGTTGACATGCTGTTAACCCAACCAAGCAATCACACATTCCATTGTTTATTGCAGTGCTTGGATCCTATTGGTATAAAAAGCCATCAAAAGAGAAGATATGATGTCATCATATGAACTTTTCAGTCTACCGCTCGTGTGTGTGTGTGTATGTATATATATATAATATATATATATATATATATATTATATAATATATATATATATATATATGCACAAACACATATGGAAAATAACACGGCATCTTGAATATGTTTCAATTAACTAGAATATAAATTTTATCATAATTGATTCACATATATGATCTATACATACACAGATTCAAACAAGGGGTGTATCAACAGTACCCAGGGGCACCTTGCATGCGTCATGGCTTCATGTTAGCAGTTCATTATTATGAGTTTGATTCTCACTGAGTGCCCCATATTTTTAAACATATCTCTACTAATCTAATTACTCAGACTCTATGCGCGCACACACACACAGCACACACACACACCACACATATATATATTATATATATATATATATTACACAACCCACATCCTATACACATATATATATATAGTATTTCTTGGTCATTATGTAATTGGCTGTCTGATAGACTAGGCTCATTTATTGAGTTCTGGTCGAAAATGAATTTATGATAGCCAAATGATGGTTTGTAAAAGGTTTTTTTTTCTCTTGAAAGTGTAAATATTGCTCTGTATATAATTAATTTATCAATTATCATGCAATGAGCTCTCTAGGGGATTTGGTAAATATCCTTGGTATAAATCTATGTATGCATCAACCTGAGCATGCATTTTCGATGTACAGGAAATATTGGATGATGCCCAAATAGAATTATCCTCAATATACAGTCAGTTGGATACTTTATCCTTTATTCATAATACATTTATATATACACACATATATACCCAAAATCTAACATTTCAAATTCTTGTGATAAGGCAGGATGTGGTAAAGATTAGATTATGTAGGTAATTTATATCCTATGTTTAGATATTTTACAAGAATATTTGTGTAAAAAGTCTTAAATCCAAAAGCTTTTTTGACAAAAATTTATACATAGCTATTATAGTACAGCTTTAAAAACCCATTTGCCAAAGCTTTCTTGTTCCCCAATGACACCTGCAGTAGAAAAATAAGGTCTAAACAGTTTGGCTTTTCTGCGCTTTTAAACCTAGGCTATTAGTTTTACTGTGAAGTGCTAAAAAGCAACTTTTGGTTACAAACACAAGTATTCTCCATTTTAAATATTCTATCCTAATTAATGACTTACTAGCAGAACCTGTGGATATGCCAGCAGTAATGATAATTCAATTATTACAACATTTGATATGTTTACTCTTTCTTTGTTATATTTTTTCCTGTGTAGCATGTTGTTTTTCTTCCTTCTTTGCTTTATATAAAAATGGATGGTCCTTTTGTTTAACTGCGGTGAAGACACTCATAAGAAATAAGAATTCACCAGATAATCAGGATTTAACATTTTGAATTTCATCTTAGATGATTTGGGAACTCATTTTTAACCAGAAGGTGTTGCAAGATGATAATGATTGTACTTTTAAGGAACAAGAGTATTAATATATAGATTAAGATCACAATATACTTATGGGCAGAATATGTTTTCACTGGGGATGGAAGTGAGGGTTTGGTTTGGTTTCTTTGTTTAATGGCAATATCAAGCTTTTGTGGATTATTTAATGCGCAAACCATTGTAGTAGAAGAACACTAGTGGTCTATCTAACACATGCTAGGGAGATGAGGGGTTCATCCTTGTCCCAAGGGTATTAGTCTGAAAGTGAGTGTAATAGCGCAACTGGAGTTCAACAGGAGTATTAATGTACTAAGACTTGAAAAAGCAAATATGGAATTTTAAAACATTCTCGTATTTCAGTGCTAAAAAAGAAAAAGAAAGGTCCAAGGGTAATTTTCTTTCTTCTTTTGCCCTGGTGCTTCAGGCAGACTAATCTTAAGTTTAAAAATTATTTTTCCAGAAGGTTAGCAGAAATGTTTCATAATTGTAAAATCCTGCGCATTATTGTCCTTTGCAATTATCAATTATCCTTAACTATGGACTCTTGTTGAAATACTAAACTGTTGTAATCTGTTATTTAACAGCCTGATAGGCTGTAATTATTGTAGGCAAATAGCAATATGAAATGGGATTCTTCTGGCTGGAATTTAGGCCACTAGGTTTATATGTATTTAACCACCTCTTGCATGAGAAAATATCTAATGAAGGGTCTTATTTAAGTGGATGTTTAATTCAGAGTTTTCTTTTTCCTATGACTGGTTACTTAAGCCCAAGTGTAAAGAGCCAAGCCTCCCTCTATTTATCCATATTAAAGGGAAGAAGGAATAGTTGGGATTCATACCTTTCCAAGGGTCCTGGCAGTATGTGAGTATGCAAGACACAGCGACACAATTTCAAATCCTGGTGTGGCTTTGTGCTATACTCTACAACGATAACCATTACACAATGCACCTCCACTACTACATTACTACTGAAAAAGCGAGTTTGATAACTTGCTGGTGCCTTAAACATAGTTGTACATTGTGGTGAATGGGTTGGTAATCCACTATCAAACAATTGTAGTTTGAAAACAATTTTATTATAAAAAAACTCAATGAAAATCTGAAATGGCTATTTTACAATTCTAAGGTAATGCATTATCAAAGAAATTTTAAATTGCTAAATATGTAATAGTACTTCATTGATGTTGGCCTGCACGTGATGTAATGGTTAGGCAAGTTCGATTCGTCACTGGGTGCCCTGTACTACTGGTCCTTGACCTACAACTAGAGCTAAGTTTAGTAAATTTAATCCATAAAAGCACTAACTTAGCATTCACCTTCAGGATAAGTTAAATTTCAATCGTTTGGCTTCATTTTTTAAAAAAGAAAATTTTTATAGCTGAACTTGGCAGTTGATCTCAAGTACAGATTGGACATCCTATTAACTTGACACCTGGCCGATGAAACTAATTGTAGCTATTGAAGAGTAATTTGGCATACTGCTCTGGATGGGGAATTAGCATTCTATACCTTTTCTATTTATTTTTTATTTTTGTACAATACCACCGGAAATAGGAACATTTTTTTTGTTGGGCTCTCCTGGACAACCAGTGTTTTTGGCTGAAGTGCAAATCATTCCTAAGTTCAGCCCAGGATCCACCCTGGCTGCAATACCCATACTAGTAAAACAGGAAGCGAAATGGAAATTTGTATTATTTAGATTTTTCGCGGACTGTTCTGTTCTTGTCTTACACAAAGGTTTTTGGTCTGATGTGCTCTCAGGCTTCTTCAGTGTGTTTTTGTTGGTCTTGAAAGCCCTTCAGATAAAATGTCAGAACAAATAGATGGAAATACCGATAGGGCTGGATATTTTTGTCACTATCTTCTCTATTAGAAGGGGGCCCCAATACTTGCGACTTTGGGGTCACATCCTACCCGTAGCCAATGGCGTTGGGTTTAAATACCTACTACTGACGCTGTTAAAACTTGATACATTCCAATCGGGACTAGCAGTTTTACATTTGAATGCTTTATTTCTCTGAGTTAATCAAGAATTGTTTCAAAATGTTACATCTTATTCTAATGGAGATTATATGTCTGCCTGTCTGTACCGAAACTATATCACTATCAGACCCCCCCCCCCCCCCCCCCAACCCCCCCTCCAATCCTTAGTTTAATTTACGTCACATTCTCCATGATTGTTTTTTTATTTTTATGTAAACTTCAATTATTAATAAGATTGTTTTACATTATTAATACTGTTGGCCATATCTACATACTAATGCATGCAATTGTTTATATATTACACAAATAGCGGTTTACAGTGGTGAACGGAAAAGGCTAATTTGCCATATTGATATCAAAAAATTTGTATATAAATATGTGCTTGAATAATTTGATTTCTATATTTTGGTTTTATCTTAAATGAATAGAGAAATCTCAGGGGTAAATTTCTTAAAAATCCATTAACAAGAAGAAATAGCTGTAATTTTATCTTTCTCTTCCTATTTTAACTAAATAGTTTAAATTAGGAAATTTAGCATGAAAGACAGAGTGATGGAAGAGTAAATGTTTCAATTTGTTCTTTTTTCGAATTATACCCTCCTCTGTTTTAATCTTTTATCTGCATTCTTATTTAATTTCATTAGGCCTTTCTAATTTATACAATATTTATTACATTAAACTTAAATACTTGCACCCACGGAGGAAGATCAATATATTTTCTAGTTTTGTGTAATAATAGCAAATACGATTTTAGCAGTGGGTAACTCTCAATCCTTACTATTAAGAATACTTGTGGGAATTATAAGTTAGTTATAAATAATAGTTAAGTATGCAATTAAATGTGATAAGGAATTATATTCAAACAGGGGTGGGGGTGGTCAAAGTTAGGTACGGGCATGTATGCCGAAAAGGGAGCTCCCCTTATAAATGTGATATTGTAATGTATCTGGTACTCTAAAGGAGGCAGCTTCAATATTCCTAGAATGAGGTAACCAAGCAAGTACATGATACTATTAGTATTTTGTAATTTAACCCATTGTAGTTATTTTTGACAATAACAAAATAATTAAAGAATATTCTAATCAATTATTATTCTGATTAACGCCCATTGCAATCTATTAGATTTTCCATGGCATATGCCACAGTTGAATGAGCTGTATATCTTTATTAGATTCTAAATGACTTGATTAGTTAAGTTAAATCTTTAACTAAACTAATTCATTAATTATTAAGGAATAATAATATTAAAATAATTTATAATAAATATTTAATTTTTTTAAAGGCATGTCATTGGTTTCTATTAACTTTAAAGTTAAAGTAATAGAACAATGACATGCATTTAAAAAAATTAATAGTTTATTATACTTATTTTTAAATCTATTATCTAAGATCATAAATGAATTATTTATATTATATCTACATCTAAAGTAATGAATGTTTATGCTTAAGTAATAAAGTAGCAGGTACTTTTCACAATATCACAATTTTTCATTAAAGCGGCACCCCCCTTTTTCGACACACGTCTAAACTTCTGACCCCTGCCATTCATAGGTTTGATCTAACCTCATTGTTCTCTGGCCGACATGAGTTTTTTTTTTTCGTGTGTATTGTGTGTGTTATTGAGTCGCCATTTTGATTTCAAAAAGCGGCGGTGTCTCCGGTTGACCTGGAGGGGGCAAACAACAAGCACAATTACAGACGCCACTAGAAAGTGTGTGTGTATGTGCGTGTGTGTGACCACGTCTAATGAGGGTTTGTCAGGATAACTGAAGCAACTCTTCGCTCTCTCATCTCTCGCAGTCCCTCCCTTCGCCCTCTCTTTTCGAATCCTTGATCCTCTCCCTCACACTCTCCTGCATATATTGCCAATGATCAAAATACTCGCTTTGTAACAAAGTTTTCTTCAGCGTCAACTTCCTGTTTTGTTTTTTGTTTGTTGTTATAAAGAAAGAAAAAAAGTCAACTTTTTCAACTACACTAA
>CM042171.1:33250957-33253457 GCA_023376005.1 Doryteuthis pealeii
GAATATATATAATAATATATATAACTTCATACATGACAATATATATAATATATATATTATATATATATATATATACTTCATACAATGACAATATATATATATATATTATATATATATATATACATATACTCATACAATGACAATATATATATATATAATATATATATATATATATATATACTCATACAATGACAATATATATATATATATATATAGTATATATATACTGGCATGTTATGACAATATTTATATATATATATATACTCATACAATGACATATATATATATATATATATATATTATACTATATATATATATATATACTCTACCAATACAATATATTATATATATATATATATATATACTCATACAATGACAATATATATATATATATATATATTATATATAATACTTCATACAATGACAATATATATATATTATAATATATATATTAATATATAACACTCATACAATGACAATATATATTATATATATATATATATATATTATATACACGCAACAATGACAGATATATATATATTATATATACTCATACAATGACAATATATATATATATATATATATATATATATAGATATATAATTATTATATATATATATATATATATCAGAGAGGAGAGACGGAGAGAGAGAGAGAGAGAGATAAAAGGATATAAACACACAATACTGTTAAAAATGAAAATAAAAGTCATGGGAAATTGACTTTTCGCCCCGAGTTCAAATCCTTGATGTGGTAATTGCATTTCACTTAGTAGTAATACCCTTGGGTAAGGTATGAATCCTACTCTCCCTCCAGCTACGGATAAATAGTAGGGCAGACTGGACTTTTTAACCTTGGTTAGGCAATCGGTCTAGAAGGAAAACTCTGAATTCAAACCTGTTAAACTCCGCTTAAGTAATTGACCTTGTGTCGCATCCTGCTCGTGCAGAGGGGTTGGTAAATTATATATATATATATATATAATATATATTATATATATATATATATATATTATATATATATTTGTATATACATACATATTATATATATATTTGTATATACATACATATTATATATATAGCCATTGTATATGTATATTCACACATACAATGGCTATATATATATATATATACATACATATATATATATATACATACATACATATATATATATATATACATACAATGTCAACTTATATACATATATACACACATAAAATGGCAATATATACATATATATACACACAAACACATACAATGGCAATACATAGATACATATACATACAATGCCATTATATATATATATATATACAGAAATACATATATATACACACGCAATGACAATATATATATATATATATATATATATATATATATGAACATGCAATGACAATATATATATATACATACATATATATATATACATGCAATGACTATATATATACATACATGTATATATATATATATATACACATGCAATGACAATATATACATATATATATATATATATATATATATATACCACATGCAATGACAATATATACAATATAATTATTATTATATATATACACATGCAATGACAATATATACATATATATATATATATTATATAATATATGCAATGACAATATATACATATATATATTATATATATATATACACATGCAATGACATATATACATATATATATATATATATATATTATACATTGCAATGACAATATATACATATATTATATTATATATATATATATATACATGCAATGACAATATATACATATATATATATATATAATTATAATACACATGCAATGACAATATATACATATATATATATATATATATATATATATACACATGCAATGACAATATATACATATATATATATATATATATTATACACATGCAATGACAATATACATATATATAATATATATATATATATATATATATATATACACATGCAATGACAATATATATAATATATATATATATATACTATATATATACACACACATATATATACACATGCAATGACCATATATATATTATATATATACGTATATATATATACATATATACATATAATACATACACATGCAATGACAATATATATATATATATATATATACTATAATACACATTATATATATATATACACATACAATGACAATATATTATATATACAATATACACATACAATGACAATAATATATATATATATATACATATATACATACAATGACAATATATATATGTATATATATTATATATATATATATATATGAAATTTTTACTTGAAGGCACTTTACAACGCATGTATCGCATAAAATTCGATACTTTTCTTATAGAAAATGAACTTGACAAGTGTAATCCCAGTAAAGGATGGCTCGATGTGTAGAATGCCGTACAGACTGTTTCGACTTTATTAAGTCTCATCAGCGGTATATACTAACGATTTCCCTCCGACAGAAATCGAAACCGGGACTTCAGAAATATATA
>CM042171.1:33265957-33333457 GCA_023376005.1 Doryteuthis pealeii
ACTACCACTCCAAGTTAGAGTGGACCTGGGAGCAATGGTAATGAAGGGATACTCCACATTCTCCAGAGCTCTAGAATTGGAACTTCACCATCAGACAGAGTTTAACATCATACCCATGACACTAAGACCCTCAGCCACTGCCTTTTAGCACGTATATTATAAAAAAGGTTGGGGCATGCCATAAGAGCAATAGGGTTGGAACAATCATATAGGTGTTAGGGCTATCAGCAAGCTAGATTAGCAAATCATTGTTAGAAAGTTCAATTTTCATTGGGGGCTCCATACTTCTGGCCTTGTGCCACATCTAAGCTAAGTTTAGTAAATAATTAAATAGAGAAACCATCTAATCAACAAATAGCAAAAGTTGTCAACTTATGATTGAGTTCTGACCGACCAATCTTAAATCAATTGAGTCGTAAGTTGGACAGCTACATATACCTTAACTCTGGCAGGTTCTTTTTTTTTTTACTTTTATTTACCCACTTCTGTGCAACTAGTACAGACTGTTTATGACGCGGTTAGGTTCCGACTGACTGGTCATAAGTCAATTCAATTGTAAGTCAGACTGCTACATATATGCTACTAGCAGAGCTACTCGGTATTGCCAGGGATTTAAAAATAAAATCTCTTATCCATATTTTTATATAGACTAATAAAAATTATTTCTTCTATATTATTCTTTATATATTCTTGTTTTTAAGTTATTTATTTTTATTATTATTCTTGTTTGTATTTTTTTATTATTTGCTTTTTATTATCTTTTATCCTTTATTAATTTGTTTTATTTTTTAATATATTGTTTTATACACTTATTATATTTTTATTTAGATTTTTTTATGAAAAATGAGGGGTAAAAAGTTTTAACTCCCTTTCAGATAAAAATAGGGTGTGGAATTTATTGAACTTTGGTCTCCACAAATTTTCCTTTATAAAAGGATATGTATCCAGTCATTGTACAAACAAACATATTGACAAACATACAGAATCTTTACATATATATGGTGGGAATGATTTTATATATATATATATATATATATATATATATATATATTTATATATTACATGGGAATTTTTGTGACCTGGATTTCATGCTTTAGTGCATTTGTCAGAGAGAGTGAAAAGTTTAAAAATAAAAAGTTTTTAAGATAACTTTTCATTGTTTGATGAATGCACTAAAGCAAGGAGCACAAAAAATTCCTATGTAATATATATATATCTATATTCATCAGACCAAGTCACAAAAATTACCATGTAACGTGTGTGTGTGTGTGTGTGTGTATATATTACATGGGAATTTTTGTGATCCTGGGTTTCATGCTTTAGTGCATTCGTCAGAGAGAGTGAAAGTTTAAAAAAAAAAAAAAAAAAAGACATGCACTCCATCTTCGTACAAACAAACATAGAGACAGAATATTTATATATATATTTTAGTATTGTAATAGTATATGGTTATCACTAGCTCACTTGGTGAGTCAGTAGTGGACCAAGGTATTATTATTAACTAAAAAAAAATTTTCTGTCTGATGAATGTGCTAAAGCATGAAACCAAGGCTCACAAAAATTGCCTTGTTATATATATATATATATATATATATATATATATATAATAGAGCCCCTGAACTATATATCCAAAGTCAAATATGGTTTTGTCCTTTTTTATCCTCTTATGTGCTACTAGTACAGACTGTTTAGTCTTTTTTTTAAATTTTTTTTTTAGTTGATTCTATAATGTTTATCTATTTTTATTATTCCGTTACTCTAATATATGGGCCGGGTTAGCTCAGTCGGTAGAGCGTTCAGCTAGAAACTACAAGGTTCCTAGTTCAATTCTGGTCCTCGCCAACTCAGCATTATGAGTAGCACAGGGATCTGTGCGGCAAAGTAAGGAGCTGATGGTAGGTGTGGCGCTCCAACTCAGATGCAAAAACAATCTCCTTGGTCTAGCACTAGTGAAAAGGGGATAGACTCCTTCGCTGATTGGCTGATACCGAAATTAGGCCGCTCCGACGACTTTACTTACTTACTCTAATATATATTGTCTATCTTGGCTGTTAACTTTTAAAATGCTAAAAACCTCAAAAAGCCCAAATTCAATCTAGAACTCAATAATAATTGTCTTTGAATATAAATTCACTTTCCCCTAGATAACAGTATCCCATACATTTAAATGGCTCGTAAAATGTTACAGCTGTATTATTACAACAATATTAACAAGGCAAATGAAAGTTCATTACAATTAATTTCTCTCTTATTTACCAATTAATTTAATTATCAACCATCTGCATTATTTGCACAAGTTATTGGGTAACTAAACTAGGACAAGTTAAAAGGTGAAGACTATGTTTAAAAAGGTTGATAACCATTGCTCTAACCACTAAGCTTGGTATCTAAGACTGATTAGTGTTATTTTCTAACATTTAACATTTACTAATATGGGTGGAACAAGAATGTAGCAACTAACTAAATGGGCAGCTAGAAACTTTTGCTGCCATCACATTTTAACTGGTAATAAAAAATCATAATATAGTAACCGACATGAATTAAAATCCTAGATGAGGTTGTTTACATTTCACATAATGCTAATACCCTTGGGAAAGATACAAATCCAATTATTCTCCCCCCCAGCTAAGGGTAAATAGTAAGGCAGACTGGGTTTTTAACCAGTCTAGGAAAAGGAAAACTCTGAATTCAAACCTGTTAAACTCTACTTAAAAATTGACCTTGAGCCACATCCTGCTCACGCAGAGAGGTTAGTAAATGTTGCAAACTGTTTTAGACATTATTTTTCCACTGTAGATATCATTAGGGAGTGAAAAAAAATGTAAATAGGCTTTTAAGCTGTATAGCTATGAGGCACGTGGTGTAATGGTTATCATTGTAGGAAATGGACACAGTGACATGAGTTCAAATCCTAGATGAAGCTGTTTGTATTTCACATAGCACTAATATCCTTAGGAAAGGTATGAATCCAATTATTCTCCCACCAGCTATGGTTAAATAGTAAGGCAAACTGGACACTTTAACCTTGGTTAGGCAACTAATCTAGGAGAAGGGAAACTCAAAATTCTAACCTATTAAACTCAGCTTTAAAAAATTGACCTTGTGTTACATCCTGCTCATGCACAGGAGTTGGTTAAATACATATAGTAACATTTTAAAGAATCTAATTAGCATTTTATACTTGATAATTTTTATTTTTTGGACTGTTGTCCTCATCTTTATTATGGTATGTAAAATCACATCCAGCCTTCCTTAGATGTTCCTCTTTTATCCGAGAATAGCAATGATCCAAACTGGGAAATCATTTTGAATAGTTTGACTGTTGATCAAACAAGGTGTCAAAGAACTTTTGAAGATCCTATTCAAATAATGATGTCATTGTTTTTTGCATGCCTATCATTCCGACATGTGTCATGAGGAGCATTGCAATAAAAAAAATAGAAATAAATAAAAAAGATACAATGCCAAAAACAATGATATCATTATTTGAATAAGATCTTCAAAAGTTCTTTGAGACTTTGATCAACAACCAAACTATTCAAAATGATTTCTCAGGTTGGGTCATTGTTATACTTGGATACACAGAAACCCCCTGAGGAAGGCTGGAGCATACAGTGACCAAAATGTTGTGATTTTATATACCACAATAAAGATGGGGACAAAAATCCGAAAAATCAAAGTTATATACAAGCCTCATCTCAAAAATTCTGACAAATATCATTTGATAGTTATCTCCGATTTATAGAGAATTTAGACAATTTTTTAGAAAAAAACAAAAAAACATACAATGCAAATGAAGAACCCCACAAAATTATCATTCAGTTGAAAATTGGACTGGAATTTGCTTTATTCACTAATATTATTTTAAGTGTATCTCTAATAAAAATCCTAATATGATGTGCTATTTTTGCTGGATTCATAAATATATGTTAACCGCAACATCTTATCAGGTGACTGCCACTCCTTCATTCATTGTCCGTTTGTGAGTTCGTTCATGATTTTGCAATCCTGTCAAAGTCTTGCATAACTTAGAACATATCTGGTACAAATAATGATCGGTGTTGACTGAGTCGACAGGTGTTGTATACGCATCACTGAACTTTCATGTGAAGTTTGAGACCACCAGCTGTTCACCACACTTTTGTGCAGCAGGAACATAAAAAGTCCTTATGTTGGAGATCATGCTGGGAATCAGAGTGTGGCATAGTAGAGACAACAATTGCATGAATATATACACACATACATATAGATATACAATTTAGAGGTAAATAAATTATTCTGGTTCTAGGTCACATTAACCTACAGTTCCAAGTCACTCCAACTTCTTGCTGACCCTGACCTGCCATGACTGTTTCTAGGTCACATTAACCTACAGTTCCAAGTCACTCCAACTTCTTGTTGACCCTGACCTGCCATGACTGTTTCTAGGTCACATTAACCTACAGTTCCAAGTCACTCCAACTTCTTGCTGGCCCTGACCTGCCATGACTGTTATTGCTCCAAAATTATGCAATCTTGTACAAGACTAAAATGAAATGAGTACTTTATCAAGTACTTAAAAAGTAGGGGCTGGTTTAGTTGGTTGGTTGATTGATTGATTTTAACAGCATATCAACCTGTCCGGGGTTATGTCATGACTAACGGTTAGCAAGTATTATACATTATGCATTTATATTTATACTTTTAGTAATTGGTTTTAACCATGTGTTAGCACCATTGGGGATCATGTTGTATGGTTTTGGTTCATGTCTATATTCTATGGTATAATTTAGTTCCCTCAAAAAGGACAGAATTAAAGCTCAATTGGTACAGCACCTGACTAAGAAACACAAGGTTCCAGGTTCGATATTGGTCCTCACGAACTCAGCACATGAGTAGCACAGATTGGATAATAAGTAGGTGTGGTGCTCCATCTCGGGGGAAAAAAAAAAGTCTAGTCTCGTGTTAGTGAAATTAACTTATTTAATCGACAAGAATGTTAAATGGGAGATGCCTTTGGAAATTAATAATTTTGAATAGTATTATCCTACATCTTAATTCCAGTTGCTTTTTATCACAACTGGTTGTTGTCACTTCTTTGACTAATAGTAGACATTGGATACAATAAACAATGTATTCCCTATGTGAGATTTGAAATCATATCCCCTTCTTCCTCCTCAAGGAAGAGTGGTTTATATTTGTGTGTGTGTGTGTGTGTGTGTGTGTGTGTGTATATATATATATATATATATATATATATATATATTAGGGATGACCCTATATACATACATACATTTTTTTTCCTGGTAGTTAGGATCTTTCCATGTGTGGTTTAACCAAAATTAAAAACACCATATATTATATGTAAACCTTTATTTCTTAGTGATATAAAAGAGACATTGCAGGATTTAAAATGCACTAATAACATGGGTTGTTTTGAGGCAAATCTCACTCAGATTTTCTTAGAAACATTTTTATTAAATAATATTTATTCTAATTAACTAATTATATTTTGACTATAAATTAAATACTCATGGATAAACTTTTAAACAATTCTTGGGAGTATTGTGATATAAACACTAATGTACTTTCAGTTACAGACAGACACTGAATCTCTATAATAATAATGATTATATATATATAAGAAGAGGAGAAAACGGATATTGTTTACACAGATAGGATTTATAAATTTATCTTAAAATAAAATTTGAATATATATTTCAAATTTTATTCTAAAATAAGTAAATTTATAAAGCTGGCACTCTGTATCCAAATTGTATAAATGATTTAAGTTTCCTGTTCCTTGTCTGTGTAAACAACATCCCTTTACTCTTGTTCTTGAAAACAAAAACATTTTCCTCACCATTCCTTGCCCCCCACCCCAACTGGTCTGCAAAAATGGGACTTAATTTGTGACTTGACATTTCACCTCGCTAAAAACGGATTTATGTCAGGATTGGGGGTGAACAATGACATCTGACAAACAATTTATAAAATATTTGTAAGGAAACATGGCAAATTCCACTATGACCAGATTAATTTATCATTATTTTATGTTGTCGCATGGCCTCTGGAGGTCAAACAAGTTTGTTTGAGAAATACTGACCCATATTATAGCCAACAGCTTTCAATTTCTCTAGTTAATAGCATTTGTGTTTTTCAGTACAATCTGAAATGCAGAATTGTTGTTCAAGGAAGAATCATAGAATCACACAATAATCATATTCTTATCTTTGTTTTAGTCTGGTGTTTCAATGGGTACACCATCTGGCTCAAGTGTTATTGGACAAACAACAAAATGATGAGGATATTATTTTCAGAGGGAAAAAAAAGGGAAATGCCTTCAGTAAAGTTTAAGAGAGAAAGCCTGGCAATTAAATTTTAAAAACTTTTTATCTATACTTCTTTACTTCCATCATGTTAACAACAAACACATTTTATTAATATACATATATATACTACTACAAAGAAAAATGGTGTAGCAAATTTTTTTATGAATATATATATATACGTACGGAGGTGCATGGTGTAATGGTTAGAGTCGTGGGAAATGGAATTGTCGACCCGAGTTCAAAACCTAAGACTAATACTCTTGGGAAAGGTATGCATCCAACAACTCTCCTTACAGCTATGGGTGTATAGTAGGGCAGACTGGGTTCTTTAACCTTGGCTAAGAGAAGGAAACTCTGAATTCAAACCTGTTAAAAAAAAGGGGATAGACTCCCTCGCTGTCCGGGTGATACAGTTAAAATTACCTTGGGAATATTACAATTTTTTTTTTTTTTACCTTTTATGGTTGAGTACAGAGTGTCTACAAAAAAAAAAAAAAAAAAGAAAAAAGAAAAAAAAAAAAAGAAATACAGTTTAAAAAATTTACTAAAAAAAATACTTAAAATATTAAGTCAGAGTACACAATTTTGTAGAAAAACACAAGGTTTATTATTAAAGGTTTATTATTAAAGCTTTCAGCGGCACCAGGTTTTCAAGTGTCAAACAGAACACAAAAAACTATAATTATTGAGCATTTTGTGTGCTTGATTTATTTTAACATCCAGGGTTATTTTATGCTGAGAGGTTAGGGAATTGTGTACATTGTACATTTATATTTTCTGTGTAGTTTCTTAAAAGGTTTTGGTAAACAGTTATATTATATCAAACATTCCTATCTAATGCAAACAATATGCACATAGTTGTATGGTTTCAAGTATTCCTATCTAATAATTATATGGTTTCAAGTAATTATTTCTATTTGATAAGAGTCATTTGTTTACACATCGTTATATGGTTTTTTTAACTAATAATAATCCATAGTAAATAATTATAGCTTAAAATAAGTGGAGTGGCCTATTGTCAGTATCAGCCAGACAGCGAGAGAGTCTATCCCCTTTTCACTAGCACTAGACCAGGGGGATTTTTTTGGGGGGGGGCGTCTAGAGATGTAGTGCCCCACCAACTATTAGCTCCCCGCATTACCACATAGATCCAAGCTGTGCTACTCATACAGTTGGCAAGGGCCGGCATCAAACCTGAAACCATATGGTTCCAAAGTGGATGCTCTATTGACTGAGCTAAACCCACCCTTATATAGCTTCAAGTAATGGAGGCGTGTGGTCTAATGGTTAGAGTCGTAGGGAATGGACATGTCAACCAGAGTTCAATTCCTCGACGAAGCTGTTTGCATTTCACAAGGCGCTAATACCCTTGGGAAAGGTATGAATTCAATTCTCCCTCCAGCTATGGGTAAATAATTAAACCATGGCTAGGTAACCAGTCTAGAAGAAGGAAAACTCTGAATTCAAACCTGTTAAACTCCGCTTAAGAAATTGACCTTGTGTCACATCCTGCTCGTGCGGAGGGGTTGGTGTGTATATATATATATATATATATAAGTAACTATTCTCAATGCAAATAATTTACAGTTATATGACATCAAGTATTCCTATTGAATACAAACAATTTTTAAAAAGATCTATTTGACCCATAAATGGAAACCTTAACTAAATTTTGGTTGGTTGGTAGGATTTATGACCTGTCATCCCTCGGATTATTTTATACCGAAGACATTTTGTTTTATTCATTCTTCATGAGTACTCAAATTTTTTTACACTCATTTTTTTATTTAACCTATAGATGGGACCCAAACCACTCAGGGTCAGAGAGGACCTGGGAGTAATGGTGATGAAGGGGTACTCCATATTCTTCTGAGCTCTAGAATTAAAACTTCACCATCAGATAGAGTTTAACATAATACCCAGGAAATCAAGACCCTCAGCCAATGCCTTGTAGCAGATATATGATAAAAGGGTTGGGACAATCATATAAGTGCTATGGCTTGAAATGACCAGCCAATTGATCGGAGGGGGCCTATACAGCCACCCATCTAGCCTAAGTAAGTGTAAAAGTGGAGTGTTGCATATCATGGACTGCTCAGCTATCAAGGTTCCATCATTAAGCATTATATGTTGCCACTGACATCCAACAGGTGGCCCCATTGGGGAGGGGGATTTTACCCCTCTGCAAAGGTGCAGTTGGTGTATTGTAAAGTTCCAGCCAACAAGGCTACTACCACTTTGCGTCAGAGTGGACCTGAGTAATGCCAATACAGAGATACCATACACTCCCCATAGCTTTTGTGTACTTGAATCAAATTGAATGAATACTAATACGTTCACGTGATAGCATTTTTTAGAACACATTTCAGGAAATCACCACAGATCAGATAATCCATCTACAATTGGTACAAGTAGTTTGAAATAACAGGATGTTTATGTAAAAATAGAAGTCCTGGGAGACCATCAGTCTCTCTCCAAAAGTGGTGTGTGTTTGTACTAGTTCCCTAGGCAGCCTACAGAAATCAACAGAGGGGGATAGGTCAGGGGGTTGCAAATTCTACTCCAGGCTGGAAAACTTCACAGAGACTGTTAAAAAGGGGTTCCCTACAGTCTGCAGTCATTGCAAAGTTTAAGTGACCAGACGGCAGAATTTCTGTATGAAAATTTAGGAACATTCGGAAGATGAAACTGTGTTTAAGGAGTGTCTAATTTTCAGTGACGAGATGACTAAATCACTTCAAGTAATCTCCTTACAAAGTGAGTATCATGATTTTAAATATTTTTTAAAACAAATTCATGAAAATCTATTTCTTTTGTAGATACATTTTTTATTAATACTTTCATATCTATCATTCATGTGTCACACGGGGAAAATTATAGAAGATTAACATTCATGATACAGTTCTATACAGAGCAAATTAAGTTTATCAATAAAGCTTTCAGCAACACCAGGTGTTCAAGCTATAGGGAGTGTGGGGTACTTCTGTATTGTCATTACTTTCAGGTCTACTCTGACCCAAAGTGAGAGTAATTCTTTAGGGTCCCATCTATGGGTTAAGTAGATTTGTTTAAAAATTAATCATATTCAAGAGGAATCCTTGATGTCATATAACTGTAAAAATAGTTACTTGAAGTTAGTCAGTGATTGAAGAATATAGCTGTTGAGAAGCCATTTTTGTGTGCTTGAATTAAACAATGAATGTAAAAGTAGAAATAAAGGGAGACTATCAGTATCTGAAAACTATTCTTTTTTTACAGGGTTTGGTTTGGTTTCTTTGTTTAATGGCACGTCAACTCACTGGGTTTATTTAATGCCAAAACCATCCTTGTAGAAGAAAGATAGGGGTACTATTTAACCCATAAATAGGGACATGAAAATGTTTATACCTATCCTAAAAGTATTAATCCGAAAGTTAACGGGGACTGCCACGGGGACACCCCCTTTTTTTAAATTGACACTCATGATAGAGTTTTGTAGAAAAATACTTCAGCTTTATCATTGATATATTTGACAGCACCAGGAGACTCAATGTCAGTCAGGGTGCCAACAAAAACTATAGCTGTTGAGAAGTCATTCTGTATGCTTAAATTAAGCCAAACAAATTCTGTTAGTATGATGCAATAGCATTTTAGAAACCAATTTCAGAAATCCCAATTCACTATGCAATAATCTTTATGGACATCTGCAATTAGTACGAGAAATTTGGAACAACAGGATGTTTGTGTAGAACTAAAAGACCTTTAGAGTTAGGGAAAAAAAATGTTTAATATAAAATTAGCTCAGTCAGTAGAGCATCTGCCTTGGAACATAATGTTCTGGGTTCAATACTGGCTCTCACCAACTCAGTGAATGAGTAGAGTAGCACAGCATGGATCTGTGCAGAAAAGTGTATGTATGTGGGGGAAGGGGGCTGATGGTAGGTGTGGGTCTACACCTCAGATGCAAAAACAATCTTCCTGGTCTAGTACTAGTGAAAAAGGGATAGGCCGATTCCGACATTAGGCCACTCCACCAACTTTACTTAACTACGTAACCCATAGAAATCTACAAAGAGGGAAACTCCAATGTTACCAAATTCCATTTCATACTGGAGGTGCATAGTGTAATGGTTATTATAAGAAATAGACTCAGCGACTAGAGTTCAAATCCTGGACAGGGTTATTTGCATTTCACATATAACTAATACCTTGGGGAAAGGTATGAATCCAACTATTCTCCCTCCATCTATGGCTAAATAGTAGGACAGACTAGGTTCTTTAAACTTGCTTAGGCAACCAGTTTAGGAGAAGGAAAACTGATTTCAAACCTGTTAAAATTTCCTTAAAAATCTACCTTGTGTTACATCTTGCTTGTGTGGAGGGACTGGTGAATATATATATATATATATATATATATATATAAGGCGAGAGATAGATAGATAGATAATATGGGTGCTATATTCATAAATAAACAGTGCTCAATATTATGGATAAAGCATTTATATCTAAGTTAGGGTAGTGGAGACATAAAGTCAACGGCACTTGATAACTGACAGTTTTTCACCTATTCGATTATTCAAACCAACTTGGTTTGAATAATTGCATAGGTGAAAAACTGTCAGTAACCAAGCGCTGTTGACTCCATGTCCATGCTACCCTAACATATATATAGAACGTGTAAAAGCAAAGCTGAACTTCTGAGACACTTTTTGCAACATCTTGCTTACAAACAAGAAAACACAAATAAAAAGCTAAACACCAAATCCTTGTCCATTATTTAAACACACACACACACACACACACGACAGACACAGACACTTTAACATTAATTAAGAAAATTTATATGTAAAAAATTATTTTACTAAAATATTGAGACAAAAAGGCACACACGCAAAATGAGAGGCTGGAGGGGGATGGGATTCACATACACATGTGAACAAAAAGAGGTGAACAGTGAAAGAGAGAGAGAGACGCACAGACACACAAAGGCTTCACATGCACACAAAGAAATAAATAAAAAGAAAATGCTGGAGTGAAGAGAGAAACACATATACAAAGAGAAGAGGTGGATGTGTGCACACACGCGCACACATACACACATGCAAGAAGAGAGACATGCAGTGGACGGGAGGGGATAAATAAATATATAAGACTGATGCTGAACTCGTTCCTATCCTGCACCAACCCAGGCTGGCTCAGTCAGAGGGAGTGTGCTAACTGGGAATATTTAGTTAAGATCTTTTATGTATAGAGCTTACCCATTAACTCATAAAACAATCACATGAAGAAAGAATTTGGGGTTTAACTAAAACTGTTGCTGTTGAGGAGTTGATCAAAAAGTTTATTTCTTTTCTATATATACAGGGTGTCCCAAACAATTGTATATCATTTCATAAAATGATGAAAAAATTGGGACACCCTGTATATAAAAGGCAGTTGGTGTGTGTGTGTGTGTGTTTGTGTGTGTGTGCATGTGTATGTCTGGATGAAACTACGAAAATAAAACAATTAATGACAAAGTAGATACATATATACACATTAAATATCACCGGTTCTTGCTTTTTGTGCAAAAATTATGAAGATTTTATCTATATTTGAAGATATTTAAAAATTGAAATATACATAGAAATAGCATTAAAATTCAACTTAAAAATGTCTAGCATTTGTAAATCTCAAAAGTAAACAAATCAATACACCAGAGTTTCCCTCTCCCTTCTACCCAGTTGACACAGGGTAACCACTTCTAATTTTCAATAATCTTTAATAAGAAATGTGAATGCCAGTGTCACATTTTTCAACTTTACTCCTAGAGGCCATAGCCCAGCATATCATACCATGTTGGAATCAGACCAATTCTGTGAGCAAATTAAAACCTTTAAGACCAAATCCATACCCACAATCCTGAAAAGTTAGATTCCCAAGTTTTAATTATTGTGATTGTTTTTGACGATTTTTGACATGAATTTTTGAAACATATTTTTTGTATTATAATAATTTTTATAACTTTTTTGCAACATATTTTTTGTATTATAATTTTTATAACTTTTTTGTATTATTATAATTTTTATAACTTTTTTGTATTATTATAATTTTTATAACATGGAAATAAACTTGGGAACAATTAAGATTAATTGTGAAATCCAGCGAAAAACATCCAAAATATTGTTCAAATTTAATGGAATTTAATATGTACTCAATGCATGAAATGTCATTGTTGAGCCAAAGACCCAATTAAGAACCTTCTGCAGAAGCTAGATTAATTGCCGCCTGATAGTGTGGCTTTTAAGCTAGCAAGTAATAATTCCAGTTGTACTATTGTCTATATATTCAATATTTGCTTTTTAACTCTTTGCCTACTTTAAACCGCTCACAGCGGATCTCCCACCATTGCAATCCTACCATAATCCACTGACAATGGCTCTTGCACGTCTCACTTGATGCCTATCAGTTTCTCGTCTATGTGATTATCAGACCATGTGGTTCTCACATGGTGGGTATCCAGTTATATAGTTGTGTGTATTAGAAGAATAATTTAGTTTGTGGGGTATTCTGGATGGTTATTAACATGGCTATATATCAATTTTATGATTTATTAACTATTATGGTTAATACATTATTATTATTATCATCATCATCATCAATAATAATTCATTCATGTTTTTTTTTTACTAATTTTCATTAATTAATACTTATATAAAAATATATACATACAAAGGGGTACCAATAAATTCATATGAAAAAGATTTTATAGTGTCTCCAGACTTCAAATATAATCTTAGTTAAGATGTTCCCAAAGATTGCAGAAAAGTGTAGGCGGAGAGCAGATTTTCAAGATGTTTTGAGTAAATAAATAATTATAATAAATTTTAAAAGTAGTAGTTCTCAAAATAGTTCTGACTAACAAGAAGGAAGCCCCTTTAGTTTGAATTTTCCTTCTCCTAGATAAGTTGTCATACCAAAGTTAAAGAGCCCAATCTACCCTACTATTTACCCATAGCTGGAGGGAGAAGAGTTGTATTCATATCTTTCCCAAGAGTATTATTGCTGTGTGAAATGCAAACAGTTGCATCCTGGATTTGATCTTGTCTTGCTGTGTCCATTTCCTACAATAGTCACCATGCACCCACCCCCCACAAAGCTGAGTGCCTACATCGAACTATATATTAGAACAGCCTCAATCTTAAGAGTTATACTTAGATAATCTTAAAGTGTCAATGCATCAGACAAAAGAAAAAAAAATTATATCTCCCTCAGAAAGTTTGAAGAGAATCAATAACAAAAGGCTCCCCCTGCAAATCTTCAGAGAAATTATATTAAATACATCATGGATATAATATTAGATCTCAAGGGAGGATGAGATTAGGGGGAAGGAGGAGGTAAGGGACCTATCACACCAGATTATGGATTGGAGTCCCTTTCTTCACTGAAATGTCAAAAGGTCACATTTGCATAAATACTTTGAATTAATGTTCTGAACTGAATATTTTTGAATGAGGTCAAAATTGGATTTCTTTCTTTCTTTCTACTTACAATTGGGTTTTCTACTTTTTACGTTTGAAATCCTTTTAAACCGGTTGGACCTCTGACCATCTTTAGGCTTTATTTTCCAGACCCCTCCCCACCAGGCAAGATTGATTTCTTTATTTAATGGCATATCAACCTTCATGTGTTATTTAATGCTAAAGCCATCCTTGTAGAACAACAGTTTCCATTGAACACAAAGGGGTGAAATATAGGTCAGAAGATTGTATCCATTGGTTTCTTTATTTAATGGCATGTCAACCTTCAAGAGTTATTTAATGCCAAATCCATCCTTGTAGAAGAACAGTTGTAGTACTATTTAACCCATGGCTGGGCGAGACTGTTAAAAGCAAGAAAATGTCACTCGCTCCTTTCATCAAACCAAAAATGAATTCCTCAGTTTATAAGTAAGTAAAATAAAATTGGCGGAGAGCCCTGTCATCAGTATCAGCTATTGGTTTGTAATTCCTAGGCGGGTGCTCTACCAACTGAGTTAAACCGGCCTAATCCAAGTTAAAAGAGCAGTAAGGATAACCCAAAACTGAACTTTTTAGTCATTATTTCTATGTTGCAGTCATTTTGTTTTCGTTTTTTTTTTGGTCTGTTTACCAAAAACTTTCTCGTTATCTAATGATACCTACATCATAGAAATAAGGCCTTAAAAGTTCAGATTCAGATTACCCTAACCTGTGCTTTTAACCTGGAATAGTTATATTAAAATGTTGTTTAAACTTTTTAAAATGCATGTGTAAACATTGCATAGAAAAACATAAAGCTCAAATGGGGTGAAATGTAGATGGGAATATTGTGTAGAACTATGTATCCATTTGAAGGGCTTGTGATGAAATGGGAAATGGATGTGGCAACCTGAGTTCAAATCCTTAATGAAACTGTTAGTATTTAGTGCTAATACCCTTGGGAAAGGTATGCATCCAACTATTCTCCTGTTAGCTTTGGGTAACTAGTAAGGCAGACAGGGTTAATTAACCATGGTCTCCAGACGAGGAGACAAAAAACTGAATTCAAACTTGTTAAACTGTGCTTATGAAAAAAACAAAGATCTTGTATCAGATTCTGCTCATAATAGAGGGGTAGTGTAAATACCTGTTTCAAATCACTGAGCCAAGAAAAGAAAAGTAAAAGAGTCTTTTTTTTTTACATAATGAAATTTCCAAATATAAAATTTGAATCAAATTGACAGACAGACAGATATACAAGAAGCACATTTACAATGACAAAAGACATAAGAAAAAAAAGAAAGAAAAAAAAAGAAAAACAAACAAACGAGTAACCAACAACATTGAAAATATATAAGAAAATAATACGAGAAAATAATATGAGAAAATAATATAAGAAAATAATACGAGAAAATAAATATGAGAAAATAATATAAGAAAATAATAGAAAATAATATGAGAAATAATATGAGAAAAATAATATAAGAAAATAAATAACTAAATTGTCAACTAAATCATTACAGGACATAGAAGAGACCACTAAACAAGACAATTCTGACCAATATTTTTCTTACCAGAATCCAAAGAGTCAGGAGGCTCTGAGAATGGCAGCAGGAATAAAAGAAAAAGAGAGATAAGTTTAGAAATTTGGAAATCTTAATAATGAACACAGTCTTTAAGAAGTTTTGAAAAAAAATCCTTTTTAAGTACCGAATCCAAATTTGTACACATAAATATCACAGAATCCTCTTTTTTTTTTTTTTTTTGCTCTCATACCTGAAAGATTTTGTTTAGCTGATTTTTTAAATTCTATTAACCAAATCCTTAGAAGATTGAGCTACAAAAACAAATAAAGTAAAAAGAAAATCCCTAGAAGGACAATATTGTACCTTATTTTACTATTTTTGAACTTCAATAATAAGATATCCATACAAACAAATAGACAAACCATAATTTAAAAAATGTAAACATAATATTCTTCATGGAATTATCTAAAACTCATTCATCTGCACCTTTATTAAGAAAGTCAATTAACAAGATGAGTAGAAGAGTAATGATACCTCCCTGCCCCCCGCCAAATATCTTCAGGGTAAATGTCTTTAAAAAAAACTTATTTTTTATTGCTTTAATGTTATTAAAATCCGATATGAATAATTCTGATTTTTCTGACTGTTGTCCTCATCTTTATTGTGTATGTATAAACACAACGTTTCAGCCGCTGTATTCTCCGGCTTTCCTCAGGTGTTCTCTGTGTATCCGAGCATAGTAATGATCCAACCTGGGAAATCATTTTTTTTAATAGTTTGACAGTTAATCAAACAAGGCGTCAAAGAACTTTTGAAGATCTTATTAAAATAATGACTTCATTGTTTTTTGCATGCCTATCATTCCGATATATGTCACGAGAAGAATCATGATCAATTAGAAAATTACTGTACTCGAATACACAGGGAACACCTCAGGACGCCCGAAAGATACAGTGGCCGAAATGTTGTGTTTATACATACCACATTAAAGATAAAGACAACAGTCTGAAACATCAAAATTCTTCACATCAAGCCTCATCTCAAAAATACATACAAATAAAATCCAATAGTAAGCCAATTGAAGGGGGGGGGGGCTAACGATGATTTAACAGGTGCTTGTTTTGATACATCTCTAGTAAAAATTAAAAAAAAAAAAAATTAAAAAATAAATAAATAAAAATTTGAATATATAGACAATAGTGCAACTGAAATATGAATTTGTTCTCTCACAGACTTCCAGACTTTCCCCTGTGGTGCCATCTTCCCTCTCAACCATATTCTTGTCTTTGGTCAGGGTGTGGCAAAAGAAAAAGAAGAAAGTCTGGATCCTGGGATTCCAACCCTGAGAGAAAGTGGGGGTTAGGGAAACAAAATGGTGTGGGGGAGGGGGAGGACAAAGTAATTTAACACCTGCAGGACACTATAATTACCCGCCCACGCACATGCTTATGAGCTTAGAAAACTCAAAATCCTTAGCATAAAACTTTTAATGCACAATACAACTCAGTGGATCTAATGTGTATTAATTGCAGAAAACAAAATTAAACAATGGAAAATAAAATACAGTGGCACCTTGACTTACGAGTTTAATTTGTTCCACTCGTAAGTCAATTTCCTCATACGTCAAATCAATTTCACCCATTAAAATGAAGTGAAATGCTATTAATCCGTTCCAGTGCCGAATAAAAATACCACTGTATTGTGTAAAAACTAATGGTAATAATGCAGAATAGCGCGCAAGAGATAATATCATTAGATTATGTATAAAATGCATTACATTTTATGGAAATACCAGAAAACTTTGAGACATTAGGGTCAGTGTTAGGCTACTTAGGGAGTTTCCGTAATTTAATGCTATTTATATGTAAAATGTGATTCTAATGATGTTATATCTTGCGCGCTATTTCAAATTTATACCAAAAAAAATAAAAGGCTAGGAGGTATGCGGGCACCCAGTGAGAATCGAATTCACTAAAGATGGTCTGCTAATCTAGCTTGGTAAACATTACACAACAGGTTCCCTGTGGAGTTCACTGTTCCATTCAAGTTAAATCAAAAAAGAAACCAATTTTGTCTTTGATGAGGTCATAACACTAAAATCAGTTTTTTTATTTAAATGTGAGGAACGAAAGAAAAGACAAAATCAAGCCACCCTTTACAATTATTGATTGATTTTAACAGCATATCAACACGTCTAGGCTTATTTCATGCCTAAGAGGTTAGGGAAGTGCGTTCATTGAACATTTATCTTTACATTTTTTTGTGTCGTTTCTTAAGAGATTTTTTTTTTCTTCAGTTATGTCATCAAGTATTCCTATATAATACAAATGATTTTCAAACAGATGTATTTGATTCATAGATATGATCCTAGCATGTACTACCACTCCGGGTCAAAGTGGATCTAGGAGTAGTGGCAATGAAGGGGTACTCTACACTCCACAGAATTGGAGCTCCAGCATCAAATGCAGTTTAGTGTCATACCCAGAGCACCCCCTTTTTTTGGGGGGAGGGGTCAGTCAGCATATTCTAAGCCCCGACTACAAGACAGGTCTCTACAATTTATATGGTTATCATTCTGTCAAGAGTGGGGGGGGGTAAAGGTTCTGATCAACATATTTTACTAGTAAGTAACTGTACTTAAAAAAAAAAAAAAATATGCATTCTTATTTTTCTTTTTGAAAAAACGAAAGCCTTGAATAAGATTTTTTTTTTTTAATTATCTAATAGATTTTCCCCAGTACGGTGTTTAGTGGCACAAAAGAACATCAACCATTTTGAGATTTTTCAATGTTTTACGACTGGAAAAGTGTGAGTGGAAAATTACCAAATGATTTAACTTAAAAACAGTTATCAATTGAAAAAAGAGTTTACAGAAATTCGGTCATCAGCTTAAGATATTTTATTTATTTAATGACTTCATTTTCCTCCAATTTTTTTTTTTTTTTTTTTTTCCTTTATTGGTTTACTTTAGACGCAGCAGACAGAGCGTCTATGGTTAGGGAAAAATAGTTTTTTTTAGACTTTTTATTTATGTATATTATATTAGAGACCAACATCCTCCTCCTCATCCTTCGCCCAATCAAAGTTGTTGACCTCGAAGTGACCAAGAAGAGAGTTGAGTAATTCCCCCACCTCACAGAAAACATCAGTAGACGAGGGGAGGGTGAGGTAAAGGGTAAAGAGAACTTTTTTCTTACACTCTCCTCTCCAATTTTGTCAATTATCCCGAAAAATTGATAGCGACACAAGAGGAAAAAGGGGGATAAAAGTACAAGGGACCCTCACCCTCTCTCCCTCTCTCTTTTATCACAGAGAGAGAGAGAGAGAGAGAGAGAGAGAGAAAGAGAGAGAAAGAAGAGAGAGGTTTTTTTTGGGGGGTAGATGAAAAAAAGTGACTGACTGGTGTTTACTCACAGAATAAACAAGAAAAATTAGAATTGTTGAAAAAAGAAAGAAAGAAAGAAATAGTAGGAGAGAAACAAAAAAGAGATTGTGTCTTTTGTGGCACAAAGTCGAAGTTAAGGAATCCAGTGGGGGATCGAACTTGGTACACATTATTAACAAGATTATATTCATTCATGTAACAGGTTCGATCCTCACTGGATTCCTTAACTAACTTGGATAAAACGGACATGGCATTCAATGCCGGTGCCGTGAAGGAAATAGAGTTTCTGTGTTAGGGTTTGTGGTAGAATAAATGACAAAGAAAAGTTTTATATCTAAAATGACTGAATTGTTTAAAAGAAGGGAAATTATCAAATAATTAAACACCGGGGAGTTATTAATGTAAGAAAAGAGAAGAAAAAGAAAGAAAGAAAAAGAAAGAAAAAAAGAAAAAAGAGAAAGAAGGAAAGAATAAAAAAGAAAGAAAGAAAAAAAGAGAAAGAAAGAAAAAAAGAGAAAGAAAGAAAAAAAGAGAAAGAAAGAAAAAAAGAGAAAGAAAGAAAAAAAGAGAAAGAAAGAAAAAAGAAAGAAAAAAGAAAAAGAAAAAAGAGAAAGAAAGAAAAAAGAGAAAGAAAGGGAATAAAAAGAAAGAGAGGGAATAAAAAGAAAGAGAGGGAATAAAAAGAAAAAGAAAAAACAAAGAAAAAGAAAAAACAAAGAAAAATGAGAAAAAAGAAAATTTTAAAAAAAGGAAGGAAAGAAAAACGAAGAGAAAGAGAAGAGAAATAGATAAAAGAAAAAGGAAAGAAAAAATGTTCCAATATATAAGTAAGAAGAGACAAAGAAAAACAGTTAAACGTGTGCGGGGGGCGGGGGGCTCAAAGCGCTTAAAATCCCAACTAGAGCATGGATAGTGAAATATGATCCAGACCGAATTCTGCCCTGCCTTAGCCCTTTTCCGAGAGAGAGAGAGAGAGAGACGACCCATTTCCCCTCCCACTCACCAAACATTTAACTGCCACAGACTCCATCTCCACCCACCCACACCCCTACACCCTCAACATATTCGCGCGCGCCGAGTCTTGTGCCGCGAAGGCTGTGCCAAAGAGGAGGGGGGCGGGATAGAGGCATACAAACACACAAAGAACGCACTTTGGGGAAAGAGGGGTTCTACTCCCCTCCCCATTACCCTCAAAGTCCAAGGTAAATTACATTTTAACAATTGAAATAAAATTGAAAGTTTGGAACTCCACCCACCCACTCCACTTTTTTTTGGGGGGGGGAATAAAAAGAAGGATAATTGACAAATATTTTCATTTTGCACGGCTGTCATCTCACTCTCTCACACACACACGTACACAAAGAAGAGTCGTCGCTTCAGATTTTTGGAATATTTAAACTCAAGAATATGGAGTATCGGGATTTTCGGAACAGCTCAAACTTTCACTCATTTTTTTTTTTACGGATTACAAATTAAACTAGCAAGTCAACTCAGTGTTGAGAAAGAGAAAGTGATTATTAACAAAACAGAACAAAAAAATACCCTGAAACCTAAGAATCGCGGTTGATCCAAGACTTCCATGTGACAGTAGAAGACTACACGGTACAAATGCAGAATAACCCTTACCCTAGCGTCTCAAAGGTTTCGGGTTTTCCGTGAAATGTAATGCTTTATACGTAATCTCTCTTGCGCACTATAACTATTGGATGGATTTTTATTCTTTTTCAAATAACCTACTATGTAGATTGTTACGGGAGTAATGCCACTTTTTTTAAAGATAAAATTAAATGAATAAATAAAAATAAAATAAAAATGGTACTCATGCAGAATAGCGTGCACGAGACGATATCATTAAATTACGTATAAAAAGCATTACATTTCACTGAAATACCCAAAACCTGGAGTTTCCGTTTTAATATGTAAAATGGGATTCTAATGATGTTATCTCTTGCGCGCTATTTCGCATTTGTACTAAAATTTTAAAAACTTTTTTAAGTTTTTAAAATTTTAGTACAAATGCGAAATAGCGCGCAAGAGAATGTAACAAAAAGAGTTAAATTTAATTGTAATATAAATAAGCATTATTCAAAACAATGATACAAACTGGCTGAAGCAACTGTATCTGATGGCATTATAAGAGCCTGCCATTTAAATGCATTTCTGTAGCGTACTCGCTTAGTCAGCTGTGCGATGGAAGTTCGAATTTGGGTACTGGTTTGCTAACCCAACATGCCTTTTAAGAGAAGGGCGCTGATCTAGTCTAGCAGACCGGTACTAGTGAGTTCTATTCTCACAGGATGCCACATACTTCTGGCCTTGTACTGCAACTACACTCAGCTCAACAAATGATACTAATGTGTGGGGAAAACATTAACCTACGAGATACCCTCAACCTCGTATATAAGGACCAGAAGAGTTTTGTTGTTTTTAGTCATTTTATTTCACAGAATAAATAAATAAAAAGTATAAATAAAAAAATGTCGAATACTAAATATTAGCATCTTTGGAAATGAAATCAGTTAAAATCCTGGACGAGTTTGAAAGGTATGAATCAATCTGTTCTCCCCACAAGACTGGATCCATTAACCTTGATTAGGCAACCAGTCTATCAAAATGAAAATTTTGAATTTAAACCAGCTTTATTCCGCTCAAAAATTGACCCTGTGTCACATTCTGCCCGTGGTGGAGGGGATAGGTAAATACAAAGCAACATTTTTAACAACTTTTTAAATCTATAAACTAAAACCGTTTTAAAATTGTCTTTGTACAAGGTGGTCCGAAAGTCTTGTCAATCCTACATATTGTTTTAACTTTCATTATTTTTGGGTTTAATAATATAATATCATTAATTATAATATATAATAATATTGTCAACTAGTACATTTTGCCATTCCAGCAGATCACAGTGTGAAGATGAAAGAAAACGGAACGAGACAAATACCTAGACCTTGCTAAAGAATTGAAAAAAACTGTGGAACATGAGGGTGAAAGTGATACCAATTATTGTTGGTGCACTTGGAACGGCCCACGAAAGCTTAGAAAAGAGACAAGTGGAACTGAAAATCAGAGGAAGAATTGAGACCATCCACACAACAGCGTCGTTGAAATCAGCTAGAATATTCAGATGAGTCCTGAAGACCTGGGGAGAATGTTGTCACTCAGACCCCGGCGAAAGACCATCAGCATACACTGGTGTGAAAAACTCACAAGGAGTGAATCAATATAATTTTCAATTTCATTTCCAGCGGCTTATTTTATGTAATTATAGTTGATTGATTAAGAGTTATATTTTGGTAAGAGTGACAAGACATTCGGACCACCCTGTACATATTACTGGCAACACAGAGCTATGAAAACGAATACAGGAAAAAAAACGAATCTTAAAGCAAATGTGTTTACTCAATAAATCCTGTATGTCTCACTTGAATTAAAATCATATTTCTTAACTCTCACCGGCTACCATGAATAAATTGTGACTTTCCACCCTCTGACTTTATTACCTGCTATGATGAAAACGTTTCAAAATCACTAGAAAGTAAAAGAAATGAATACCTAGAAAGAAGCGGAAAGATGTTAAAAGAGGTGTTATATGGCAGCCATCTTGAATTTCGTCTTTTAACTATAAAAAAAAACCCTCTCACTTTGATAAAATAAAAACAAAATGAAGTAAAAAGGAAATAGAATAATCTAAGTTAGAAAATTACTTTCTATTTATCCCTCCCCTCCTGAATAGCAAAGGGATAATTAGGAGAACAAGTCTATAAAGCATTCTCCGCCTCTTGTTTCCTGACCTGCATAAGATTAAAGCCATGTCTGACTTAAGGTTCATTTCCTTATTCGTAAATTTTCCAAATGTTCAGCGTCACTCTTACATATTGGAACATGAAGGAGAATGACATGTCATTTCTTTTGTCAAAAAACAAAAAAAAACATTACCCGGTTTTGTTTGTTCCTTCTTCTGAGAGAGGAGGATGGAGAAGGAGAGAGAGGCAAGAGGACAGAGAAGGAGAGAGAGAGAGAGAGAGGGGCAAGAGGACATAGAAGGAGAGAGAGAGAGAGGCAAGAGGACAGGCAAGAGGACAGAGAAGGAGAGAGAGAGAGAGAGAGAGGCAAGAGGATAGGCAAGAGGACAGAGAAGGAGAGAGAGAGAGAGAGGCAAGAGGACAGAGAGGAGAGAGAGAGAGAGGCAAGAGGACAGAGAAGGAGAGAGAGAGAGCAAGAGGAGAGAAGGAGAGAGAGAGCAAGAGGACAGAGAAGGAGAGAGAGAGAGAGGCAAGAGGACAGAGAAGGAGAGAGAGAGAGAGAGAGAGACAGAGAAGGAGAGAGAGAGAGAGAGAGGCAAGAGGACAGAGAGGAGAGAGAGAGAGAGGCAAGAGGACAGAGAAGGAGAGAGAGAGAGAGAGAGAGAGGCAAGAGGACAGAGAGGCAAGAGGAAGAGAAGGAGAGAGAGAGAGAGGCAAGAGGACAGAGAAGGAGAGAGAGAGAGAGAGAGGCAAGAGGACAGAGAGAGGACAGAGAAGAGAGAGAGAGAGAGGCAAGAGGACAGAGAAGGAGAGAGAGAGAGAGAGAGAGGAAGAGCAAGAGGACAGAGAAGGAGAGAGAGAGAGGAGAGAGAGAGAAGGAGAGAGAGAGAGAGAAGGAGAAGGAGAGAGAGAGAGGACAGAGAAGGAGAGAGAGAGGACAGAGAGGAGAGAGAGAGGCAAGAGAAGGAGAGAGAGGAGGGGCAAGAGGACAGAGAAGGAGAGAGAGAGAGAGGGGCAAGAGGACAGAGAAGGAGAGAGAGAGAGAGAGGGGCAAGAGGACAGAGAAGGAGAAGAGAGAGAGGGGCAAGAGGACAGAGAAGGAGAGGGGGGCAAGAGGACAGAGAAAGAGAGGCAAGAGGACAGAGAAGGAGAGAGAGGCAAGAGGACAGAGAAGGAGAGAGAGAGAGGCAAGAGGACAGAGAAGGAGAGAGAGAGAGGCAGAGACAGAGAAGGAGAGAGAGAGGCAAGAGGAGAGAAGGAGAGAGAGAGGCAAGAGGACAGAGAGGAGAGAGAGAGCAAGAGGACAGAGAAGGAGAGAGAGGAAGAGGACAAGAGGACAGAGAAGGAGAGAGAGAGAGAGAGAGAGAGCAGAGGACAGAGAGGAGAGAGAGGCAAGAGGACAGAGAAGGAGAGAGAGGCAAGAGGACAGAGAAGGAGAGAGAGAGGCAAGAGGACAGAGAAGGAGAGAGAGGGGGGGCAAGAGGAGAAGGAAGAGGAAGAGAGGAGAGAGGGGGGGCAAGAGGACAGAGAAGGAGAGAGGGCAAGAGGACAGAGAAGAGAAGGAGAGAGAGGGGGGCAAGAGGACAGAGAAGGAGAGGGGGGGGCAAGAGGATAGAGAAGGAGAGGGGCAAGAGGATAGAGAAGGAGAGGGGGCAGAGGATAGAGAAGGAGAGGGGGGCAAGAGGATAGAGAAGGAGAGGGGGGCAAGAGGATAGAGAAGGAGAGGGGGCAAGAGGATAGAGAAGGAGAGGGGGCAAGAGGACAGAGAAGGAGAGGGGGCAAGAGGACAGAGAAGGAGAGGGGGGGGCAAGAGGACAGTGAAGTATTGCAAGTCATGGACTGCTCATCCACCTTGGTTCTATCCTTTAGCATCACAGGTCGCCACCCACAGCCAACAGGTGGCCCCATTGGGGTATTCTTACCCCTCTGCAGAGGTGCTGTCAGTGCATTCTAACGCCCCACTGACAGGGCGGTTAAGGGTCAGGATTAAGTTTTGTAGAGAAATATATTTTTAATTCGAGTGAGACGTACAGGATTTATCAAGTAAACACTTTTGGTTTAAGATTCAATTTTTTACCTGTGACTTTTTAAATCTAAGTAAGTAAAGTACAGTCGGTAGGGTACCCACTTCGGAATCGCAAGGTTCTGAGTTCGATACTGGTCCTCGCTAACTCAGCGTATGAGTAGCACAGATTGTATAATCTGATCTGTGCAATAAAGCGGGGTGCTGACGGTAGGTGTGGCGCTCCACCTCAGCAAAAATACTCCCTCTGGTCTATACCTTGCAAAAAAGAGATAGACTCCCCCACTGTCTGGTTGATACTGACAATAAGCCACTCCAACAACAACTTTTTTAATCTAGATTCAGAACAAACATGGCAATGGTGGATGATGATATCACTTCTTTTTTTTTTTTTTTTTTTAGTTGACATTAATTAGTAATTGTTGAATGAACTTTACAAAAAATAAAAAAAGGCTACGATATTCTAGAGGGAGGGGGGGTAAAATTTAGAATTACCTATTTAATGGTACCCCCTCAGGACACTAATTATGAACACCGAAATGTATTCTTTTTGGTCCACATATCTTTATTTCCCAAAACCCATTTGAATACTCATGGAGAATTCAGCAGAGATGCCAATCTGTGTCTATTTGCTACAGCTGTCGAGTTTAATCTCAAACTAGCTAAAGCTTATGAGCTATTCTGTCATGTGACTCAATCAACCAATCAGCGAATTCTGTTTTGGTCAACATGGGCTCAAAGCCTTTCAATGATACTGTTTGAACCTTTATCTGGTACTGTGTGATTTTTCATGAATACTGGCTGTTAAATTTAAATCTTTACACTACATTACAAAAATGATAAGCTATGCCTATTCATTATATAATATAGTTGTCATAGAGATCCAAAACAGCTCAGAACATAAACCAGACAACAAAACATCAGCAGTGATAGGTATTTATACTATTTATATTGTTGCCAGTAAAAATTGTAAGTCATTATATCCTGATGACATATTGGTTACACAAGACTTACTCCTTTATACCCAAACAAGAACAAAAATATGAAACATGTCAAACACCGACCACTGTTAAACACTTCCTCATAGAATGTGAATTTGGTTGGTTGTTTTGTTTTACAGCATATCAACCACTTTTTGGGTCATTTAATGCTGATTAAAGTCATTTCAATATCAGGTTGCTTACAATACCTGCTGTTGCTGAAATGGTCATCCATCTAAGTACTGAACAGCCTCATCACTGCTTAACTTCGGTGATCTAGCGGGTTAGTTCAATTTTACAGCATGTCAACCCATTGGGTTATTTTATGCTGAAAACATTGTGTTTTATTCATTCATGAAGGGTACTCAGTATTTTTTAAAACACATTTTTAAAAACTCATTTTGTTCTATTTAACCCATAGATGGAACCCTAACAGGTACTACCATTTTGGGTCAGTGAACCTGAGAGTAATGGCAATGAAGGGGTACTCCATATTCCCCAGAATTGTGAACTGGAACTTCACCATCAGATGGAGTCTAACATCATACCCAGGATAATAAGATACTCAGCCACCACCTTCTAGCACATATATGATAAAAAGGGTTGGGGTTTGCCATAAGGCCAATAGGTTTGGGACAATCATATAGGTGCTATGGTTTGACATGACCAACCAATTGATTAGAGGAGGATCTAGCAGGAATGTGCTTTCAATGTGACTTGACCATAAGCATAGAATGGGAGCTTTGACTCCCATCAATAGAAACAATCTCCCCAGTGCTAGTGAAAAAGGGATAGACTCCCTTGCTGTCCGGCTGATACAGACAATAGGCCACTCTGCCAATTTTACGGACCATATGACTTTTAGGCACCCCTTTTGCGATCTCGATTCATAAGTTTTTTTCATTTACACCATAAACATCCGGTTATTTGTTAAGGGTTAGGGTTTAGTTTTATAATTTTAAAAAACCTTCTAAAAATCGCCTGTTAACAAACAACCGGATGTTGACAGTGTAAATGAAAAAAATATACTTATGAATAGAGATCGCAAAAGGGGTACCTAAAGGTCATATGGTCCAATTTTACTTACTTACTTAATCCAATTTTAAACAGACCACAATTTCAATTTAAAAAGAGGCTCAAATGTTACTTTTTAACAACAAAATAAAAAAAAGATTGAAAACATTTACTGTAATCTGTGTATCACAAAGACAATTAACCCAGATTTTATGACCTTTTCTGACAAGATTAATATTAAAAAAAAAAAATTCAACTCAATTTGACAGATTAGAATAACAAAAACTTATCCCCATTATTTACTAATCTTAATGTAAGTAAATTAGGTGGAGTGGCCTATTTCCGGCATTAGCCAGACAGTGAGGGAGCCTATCCCCTTTTCATAAGTGCTAGACTAGGGAGATTATTTTTGCATCTGAGGTAGAGCACCACACCAACCATTAACTCTCCACTTTACCACATAGATCCCAGCTGTACTACTTATGCACTGAGTTGGCGAGGGTCAATATCAGACTTGGCACCTTGGGGCTCCTACACAGAACCCCCACAAAAGGGGGAGGGGGGTCCTGGGTACGACACTAAAATACCTCCGATAGTGAGGCTCCAGGAGCTCTGGAAATTGTGGAGTGCTCCCTCATTGCCATTGCTCTAGAGTTGGAACATATCTGAAGTGGTAGTACCTGTTAGATCTCTTTGAAAATTATTAGTATTAAACAAATACTTGATATCATATGACTGTAAATAATTTGTATTAAGAATAGTTACTTAAAGCTATAATTGTTTGCTAAGGGTTATTATTATTTGTTACCATATAACTGTCTATACAAATGACTATTATCAAATAGAAATAATTACTTGAAACCATATAATTGTATAGAAATTATTAGTATTAGATAGGAATACTTGAAACCATATAACTGTAAATAATTTGTATTAAGAACAGTTACTTGTGGTTCTAAGGCAGATGCTCTACTGACTGAGTTTATAACTAAGACTATATTACCTTGGACATGACTGTGATATTTTCAAATCCTTTAATTCACAGCTTGAATAATGGTCATGCATAAGTATTTTTGAATACTTAAGATAACTACGAATAAGGCTGTGATGTTACAGAGAGAACCACTACATCGTGATGACAGGGCGACACTGAACAGCTAATGATATCTATTGCATAACAATTGATTTTATTTGGTTGGTTGGATTCTATGGCATATCAACCCTTGTTGGGTTATTTCATGTCAAAGACATTTTGTTTTATTCATTCTTTATGGGAAATCATTTTTTTTTAAACTCACTTTTTTTCCCTATTTAACCTATAAATAGGACCCTAACAGGTACTACCACTCCGGGTCAGAGTGAACTTGGGAGTAATGATGATGAAGGTGTACTCCACATTCCCCCAGAGATCTAGAATTGAAATTTCACCATCAGATAGAGTTTAACATCATACAGGTGCTAGGGCTTGACATGACTAGCCGATTGATCGAAGGGAGCCTCTTTCACCACCCATCTGGCCTAAGTAAGGGCCAAAGTGGAGTGTTGCATGTCATGGACTGCTCAGCCACCAGGGCATGACAATTTAACTTCCAAACCGGCGTAATGTTAGAAAATTATACGCATGTTTGTTCATATCTATGAAAGTTTGTAACTTGTACATTTGTAAGTTAAGGAGGAGAGTCCATGGTTGGGAATTATGGACCATATGACCTTAGGCACCACTTTTGCGATTTCGATTCGTGGGGACATTTTTTTCCATTTATACCGTCAAAATCCGGTTAATTGTTTACAGACGATTTTTAGAGTTTTTCTTTTTTAATTATAAAACTAACCCCTAAACCTAACCACTAACAAACAACCGGATTTTTACGGTATAAATAAGAAAAGTGTCCCCCACGAGTCGAGATCGTGGAAGGGGTGCCTTAAGGTCATATGGTCCGGAATTATATAAACCCTGACCTTTCAAATAGATCTTTTTCTTCTTCTTTAAAACAAGGTCAAAATTATCAAATTTTTAAAATGGTGGTTATCAAATCCGGTTCCCTCCAATGGTTTTTTTTCTTTTCGGATCGGCTAATATTACATCACTGAGGGAAGAGAAAGCTAAAAAAAAGAGAAGAAAGAAAGAAAGAAAGAAGGGTGGTGGTGGTGGTGTAGAGGAGCCAACAGAGACTGTCATTTAGTGAACTAGTCCCCCAACTCTTGGCAGAAGTGGGGTATGGTAGGGCATTTAACAAGTGCAGGGACAAATCTCTAAGCAGATGTGCTGCGTTACTAAGAGAAAGTCCTAAACAACCAATAGAAAAGCAAAGAGAATCCTTTAAATTCAACAAGGAAACACGCACACACAAACACATGTGTAAAGACACACGCACCCATACATGCAGAATGCACAGTCTAATTGCTATTCGTGTAGTACTGCCTGAAAGGATATGAAATGAAAATAGCCCTCTTTTTTCTTCTCTTCTCTTTTCTTCTGAAAGGCCTTAGGGAGTCAAGTATCAACTTTTTCACACCAACTAAACCTTAAGTGAAAAGACATCAATTTGTCTTGAAGAAAAATCTCAAATTACAGCCTGAAATAATAATTAAATTTAAAAATAAGCAGCTAAGTAAAAGAAAAGAATCTAATTGAGAGAGAGAATTAGAGAGAGAGAGAGAGAGAGGAAGAGGAATAATTAGAAAGAGAGAGAGAGAGAGTGAGAGATAGAGGAATAATTAGAAAGAGAGAGTGAGAGTGAGAGATAGAGGAATAATTAGAAAGAGAGAGAGAGAGAGGAAGAATTAGAGAGAGAGAGAGATAGAGGAAGAGAGAGAGGGGAAGAATTAGAGAGAGAATGAGAGAGAGAGAGAGGAAGAATTAGAGAGAGAGAGAGAGAGAGAGAAAGAATTAGAGAGAGAGGAAGAATCAGAAAGAGAGAAAGAGTGGAAGAGAGAAAGAGAGATTGGGAAAATAAGAGTTTTTTGTAATTTGCATAGAGGGGGAAATGAAAGAATACAAGAGAAAGGAGGAAAGAGAGAATGAGAGTGAGAGAGAACAAAAGATAATGAGATAATATGAAAGAGAGAGAAAGGAGAGAGAAGAGAGACCAATAAGTTTTAGCAAGGTTTTTGCAGAATATTCCATTAATCAACAAATGCTAAATATAAGATTAACTTGCTTGCACCTCCTCACCCCACCCCTATACACAGACACATGAGAGGTCGCCTGTACCAAATACTCCTCCACTTCCCTGCAAGGTAAAGTGCATTGAGCTGGGTTCACAAGGCATTCATAGTAAGTTTTTTTTCCTCACCAACACTATGCAGGATAAATAATTTGGATAATGATATCCGACTATATATACAATGGTTGAAGTGTTCCTGCTGTAATGGTTATCATTGTAGGAAATGGACATGGTGAGTTCAAATCCTAGATAACGCTTCTTGCATTTCACATAGCGCTAATACCTTTGGGAAAGATATGTATCCAATAATTCTCACGCCAGCTATGGGTAAATAGTAGGGCAGATTGGGCTCATTAACTTTAGTATGGCAACCAGTCTAAGAAAAGGAAAACTGAATTCAACCAGTCTAAGAAAAGGAAAACTGAATTCAATTGTTTAACTTGCTTTAAAAAAACTGTGTCGCATCCTGCTCGTGGGGAGGGGTTGGGTAAGTACATATATATAAAGGTCAACAACTTATATAAAGTACTTTTGGATTAATATCTTTTGGGAAAGGTATGAACCCCTTCATCTTCCATCTATGGGCTAAATAGAACTACTTGCGTTGTACAAGGATGGCTTTGGTATTAAATAACCCATGAAGGTTTATATGCCATTAACCAAAGGAACCCAACCTATATAAAGTAAATTATCAACAAGTTTTTATCAATTATTTAAAGATATTTCTAACAGTGATTTAGATAATATCTTATAAAGGGAATAAAAAATTTTCATGACAGTTTATAAGAAAATTATGATCAAAATTAAAAAGAGTATTTTTTATGTTTAAAATGCAAACTTTCCTCACACTAGAATAAAAATGAAACATCTTTAAAAAAATATTTTTTTAAAGTTTAGCAGCGTTTATCATTAATTATCAAATGTGGCTTGAAGCAGCGACCAGAAAATGTAGAAATACATTGATACATTGTATAATGAGAGAATTATCGGCTTGTCTAAAAGGAAAATAAAAAAACATCTGAATTATTTATATACATTGAATTTAATGCATTAAGTTACAAATCTACAATGAATTGGATATATATATTTCACTACACACAAATGCCCTTGGGAAAGACATGAATCCATCTGTTTTACCCACCCCCCCCAATAGTAGGGAAGACTGGGATATTTAGATTTGGTTAGACAACCAGAATAAAAACTCTGAAGTCAAACCAGCTGTACACCACTTAAAAATTGACCTTGTGTCATATCTTGTGGTGGAGGGGTTGGTTAGATAAATACAATGGATTAGAAATCTTACTTTTTATATCATTAACCTTTTTAATTTTAGAGTAAGCAATTTCTACCCAGCTGCCAAGGATACCTACAAGTCAGCAAATTTTTGATGCTGGAGTTTCCTTCTCCAGTTTTGAATTTGGTGTTAACTTCTCTTAGAATGGTCATCGCAGCTTTGTCATTAGATTGGAGCCCCTTCTACTCATAATAAAATGTTGTTTTGTTTTTTTTTATAGTACAATAAAGAGGTTCATATCTTCCATTCCTTATTTAACTAAATCTACTTGGCTGTAACATTCTACAAGTGGTCTCTTTAATGAGATGGCGCCACTTGTGTCTTCGTAAAGACTACTGTAGACTTCTATAGCTTCAGTCTTAATACTTTTTGAACGCATTTAAAATTTACAATTTCAGAGTGCTAACTATTCTCAAAATCATGGATTAAGATTTACGATTTCTGTTCTCAAAGTTTGTTCAATGCCCTGTTTACAGCTGCCAAGGTAGACCTGTTAACAGGTAACACAATGTAAACAAGGATGTTTATATTTAAAAGGAATTTTGTCTTAACATTTTTGAATATAAATACCTTCCAGCCATGATACCCACATCAGCTAAGTAATGCAACAGATTGGGCTATATATATATATATATATATATATATATATATATAGCCAGTGTTATTAATGCATTCAAAATCTTGCAATGTGTGTTATATATTATTAAGAAATAATGGTTTGCATAGTATATGGTGTGAATAATTTGCATACTGATTTTAACAAAACTAGGTTTAATAAATAATTACTTGGTGTTATTGATTTCTAATATTATTGTTTTATTCTCAAATATATTAAATCAATCATATGTATAGTCTTTTTTTGTGTTATCATTTTATATGTGTTCTTATTTATTTTTGTTTGTCTTTCTAAATTAATATGATATTTGATAACATTAAATGCAGAAGGCACATATTTTTGCTAGTTATTCTAATTTCTTTAGTGACTTGTAAATTTTGGTTAGTGGGTTAGTTGGATTTTTCAGCATGTCAACTCTTGTTGGATTATTTTATGCCGAACCTTTTATTTTATTTATTCTTGATAGGTACTCAATTTTTTTTAAAACTCAATTTTTTTTCTATTTAACCCATACATTGGATACTAACAGGTACTACCACTCCAGGTCAGAGTGAACGAATAAGTGTGACGAAGAGGTACTCCACATTCCCAGAGCTCCAGAATTGGAACTTCACCATCAGATAGAGTTTAACTTCATACCCAGGACACTAAGACCCTCAGTCACCACCTTCTAGCACATATATGATAAAAAGGGTTACGGCTTACCATAAGGGCAATAGGGTTGGTACAATCACATAGGGCTTGACGTGATCAGCCGATTGATCAGAGGGGGCCTCTCCGACTGCCCATCTAGCCTAAGTAAGGGCTAAAGTAGAGTGTTGCAGGTCATGGACTGCTCAGCCACCAAGATTCCGTCCTTAAGCATCACTGGTTTCCTCCAATGGACACAGGTGGCTTCATTGAGAGGGGGATCTTACCCCTCTGCAGTCAGTGTATTCTGAAACCCCAGCCAACAGGGTTCTGTAACTTTTGGATTCAACCATTTCAATAAGTTCCAAGAAAAATAAACGACCAGGGTTATGTTCAACAGCCAGTTGTTGTTTATTTACTTGCCTTGACTAATCTATTGTTGGTTATGCAAGCAGACTATAGAGTTACACTTATAGGAAATAGACACAGCAACCAGAGTTCAAATCCTAGATGAGGCCGTTTGCATTTAAGATTTGAGAAAGACATAAATTTAACTATTCTCCCTCCTGCTATGGTTAAGTAGTAGGGCTGACTAGGCTCTTTAATCATGGTATGACAACCCATCTAAGAGAAGGAAAACTGAATTCAAACCTGTTAAACTCTGCTTAAAAAATTGACCTTGTGTCGCATCCTGCTCATATAAAGGGGTTGATTAATGTACACATGTACATTAGTAATATGAAATGGACACGACAAATAGAGCTGTTTGCATTTCACATAGGAAATACATGAATCCAACTATTCTATCTGAAGTGAGTGTTAAATAGTAGGGCAGACTGGGCTCTTTAACCTTGGTATGGTAACCAGTCTAAGAGAAGGAAAACTCTGAATTTAAATCTGTTAAATTCTGCTTAAAAAACTGACCTTGTATCACATCCTGCTTGTGTGAATGGGTTTGAGTAAATACATAACAGTAACACTAATCCCTTTTTAGGAATTTGTGAGGGTGGGCTACATGAGGGGGGGGGGTTGAAGTCCTTGTTCATTGAGATGATGTCGTGATAGAAAGAGAAAGAGCATTGTGAATGTGCACAACATGTGTTTGATGGTAAGTTTTGTCAGGATATCTGATGCTGTTTATAGGGTTCAACACACACACACACACACACACACACACACACACACTTTGAAGATTGAATAACAAAAAAGAAATTTCACATGTTACCCAGAAGACAGTCCTTTGATTTTCATCAACTGTGAAATTCCAATTTGTTAAAACATTTCAAAATGTTGATATCATTTTTCCTCCACCCAATGAAAATTTTTTTTTTCTAATACAAACTTTAATAGGGCCAGTTTGGCTCAGTTGGTAGAGTGTCCGGCTAGGAACCACAAGGTTCCTGGTTCGATTCCAGCCCTCGCCAACTCAGCATATGAGTAGCACAGGGATCTGTGCAGTAAAGTAAGGAGCTGATGGTAGGTGTAGCGCTCCACCTCAGACCCCAAAACTATATTTAGTCTAGCGCTAGTGAAAAGGGGATAGGCTGTCTTGCTGATACCGACTTTAAGCCACCCCGACAACTTTATTTTTTTACAAACTTTAAAAAAAAAACTTATCTTGTTTTAATAAATTTAGATTTTGTCTAATCAAAGTTTTTTTAAAAAAAACTAACATTTCTTTTTCAAACTGATACCAATGTAATATTTTGTTCGGCTGGTTAGTTAGTTGATGGATCTTAATGGCATATCAACCCGTCTGGGGTTATTTTATGTCTAGAGGTTAAGTAATAATATACATTGTAAGTCTATATTCACACTTTTGTAATTAACAATGTAATATTTTGTTCGGCTGGTTAGTTAGTTGATGGATCTTAATGGCATATCAACCCGTCTGGGGTTATTTTATGTCTAGAGGTTAAGTAATAATATACATTGTAAGTCTATATTCACACTTTTGTAATTATTAGTTTTTTACGATTTGCTAGCATCGTCAGGGATTGTGTTCGGTTTGGTGGCTGAGAAGTGTAAAACATGAAATTTACAAAAGAATGAGTGATGTGGACGGAGATGGTTTTAGTAAAAAAAAAATTTTTTTAAGTTTACAAATGGGTTAAACATGTATTTGCCACTATAAACCAAGTCAAAAAGACAAATCCATGGAGTGGAAACACACACTGACTCTCTGTTAATGAAAAAGTTTCTAGTGCAGAAGATAATAATTAAGGGACATGAAAAGACCCATAACTATTGACTTCCTTAAAAAAATAAAAAAAGGGGGTAACTGTAAACAGTGCTTCCTATTGCCATCTCCTTGGACAATATTTACCTTATTCATTAAATGACCCTTGTATAACACACATTGCAGTATTTTAAATGTATTAATAGCATGAGCTGTTTTGAGTTAAATCTAACTCAGCTAGACTTTATTAGACACATCGTTGATAAATAAGATGCTAATTAAGATTAAATAACTATGGGAATTGTGGTGTCAGAGGTGACATAGATTTTATGTCTAACAAAAACTATTAATAATTATAAGAGTGTGTGAAAGCAAAAGAAAATAAGGATTTTCTTGAAATCCATCTTTTAAATTCAGTGTTAACCCCTCACTTACCGGGTGCACATGTTTTAAATGCACCTTTAAGAACATATATACAGGGTGGAAACCAGACTACATTCTTTACATGCCAACCGTTTGCATTTCACTTTGTGCTAATGCCCCTGGGTAAGGCACAAACCCATTTGTTTTCCCTCCTCCCCAGCTATGGGTTAATAGTAAAAATAAAATCATGGATAATGTGCCGTAAATAACTAAGGGAATTGCGACATCGGTAGAGACATAGTTTAAGTTAGAGACAGACGCATAATCTCCATTATCATAAGATTTCATATAAGTTTTAAAATATAAGAAAGAAAACAGCTATGGGTTAATAGTAAAAATAAAATCATGGATAATATGACGTAAATAACTATGGGAATTGTAACATCGATGGTGACGTAGTTTCAAATATCCATTATGGTAAGATTTCATATAAGTTTAAAAATGTAAGAAGAAAAGAAAAGATTTGAGAGATCAATGAAAAGCTGAATAATTCAAATAAAAATTTTGTCCTTTAAAAAAGAAAAAAAAAAAAGAAAAAGATAAATGATCTGCTTTTTCCTTATTTTACTGATTACACCCCACCACCCACACCCCCAGAAAGAAGAAAGTGCAGTGTGCGCCATCTGCCAACATTGTCTATCAGCCAGTTATTGTAATTAGTGGCCCACAATAGAAATAAGCCTGTTTCAAACCTTCCCCCATCCCACCCCTCCAACTCCTACTGCTGTTACCCCCCCCCCCCCCCACTCTCACCCCGGAGGGCAGTATTAAATGGAGTTGTACAATGGTAAACGTTACAGAAACAGAACTGTTTTAGAACAATTCAGAACAGATGAGTAGACTTTAAGGAGATAATAAAAAGAATACATCCTCTACTGATGATCGTTTTTTTTGTTAATGGGGGGAGGTGGATGCCGGATGTTGATGGGTGGTGGATATAGATAATAAAAATTGTTATTAAATTCTAATTCCTAAATAAATGAGTCCAGCTTTTAAAAACAAGATCAACCTAATAAAAACTTCTTTTTTTTTGTTGTTGTTGTTTTTTTAAAGTTTGTAATCTGTAAACCCCTAAAATCCTTAACCCTGAAAGCATCTGTTGAAATGACTGAGAAAAGATCTAGGCAGGGTGCGGCAGGTGAGGTGTAAGGGTGGAAACAGGAAGTTCAAAAAAGCCTTTCATCCTACAAACTCGTCATCACATGTAGAACAATACTTCCAAATTTAGATCAGTGACAAAAAAGTCTAAACGTTTTTTCATTGGTGCCAAGTTGATGAGGCTCATTACAAATTCCTTTTAAGAAAAACTTGAAACTAGTCCAAAAAAAGGAAAGCTTCTTGAAGTGAGCATTTTATTTATAAAACAAGAAACATTCAAGATTATCATGAAAACTTTTAGATTGATTGATTCATTGATTTTAATGTTATGTCAACCTGTCTAGGACTATTTTATGCCTTGTGCTATAGAATCACGACCATATGTTCCCATCTACATTTTTATGTAGTTGTTTCTTAGAGTTTTTGAACTATTTATTAGTTTGGTTTGTTTTGGTTTCTTTGCTTAATGTAATATCAACCATTGTAGGTTATTTAATGCCAAAGCCATTCTTATAGAACAGCAGTGGTACTATTTTCTTATAGAACAGCAGTGGTACTATTTATATCAACCAATGCCATTCTTATAGAACAGCAGTGGTACTATTTATATCAACCAATGCCAAAGCCATTCTTATAGAACAGCAGTGGTACTATTTATATCAACCAATGCCAAAGCCATTCTTATAGAACAGCAGTGGTACTATTTATATCAACCAATGCCATTCTTATAGAACAGCAGTGGTACTATTTATATCAACCAATGCCAAAGCCATTCTTATAGAACAGCAGTGGTACTATTTATATCAACCAATGCCAAAGCCATTCTTATAGAACAGCAGTGGTACTATTTATATCAACCAATGCCAAAGCCATTCTTATAGAACAGCAGTGGTACTATTTAACCCATAGCTGGGGGAATGATGAGGTCCATACTTTTCCCAAGGAATGGAGTTCAATCTCATTTACTAGGATCTCCCATGTAAAGCATTATACCATGGGACTCACTCTTGCACTAGTTATATGGTATTGAGTATCCCTATCTAATACAAATAATATGTGACAGCCCTGCATATAAGCTTCAGAACCTAACAGAAATGCATTAATTGTGAATTAAAAAACACTCATTTTTTGTTTTCAAGGTTTAATGGCTAAATTCCCTTGTCTTTGGAAAAAAAAAAATCTATCACGGTTCCAGTGTCTCAGCGGCTGATGTGAAACGAAAATGAGAAAAACCCACAAATCAAAATATGGTAATGAGAAAAATTATTCTGAACTAAATAGATATTGTCCAATCATTTGCTTGTACCATCACATGACCTTAATAATTTATGCATGTGACCAAAAAGACAACCAATAAATACAATGACAAAGATTCCAATATCAGATTGTATTAAATTATTTACCATAACAAACATAAGTAAAAAAGTTGTAAAGGTGGGCTATTGTCAGATTCAGCTGGACAGTGAGGGAGTGAATTCCCTTTTCACTAGTGCTAGACCAAGGAGATTGTTTTTGCTGAGGTAGAGCGCCACACCTACCGTCAGCTCTCCACTTTATTGCACAGATCAGATTACCTAATCTGTGCTACTCATGCACTGAGTTTGTGGGGACCAAACAAAGAACTGTGCTCTACCAACTGAGCTAAAGAATAAATAAATAAGAAAAAATTAAAAACAAAAAGCCTAAATGTAAAAAGACTAATTTAACAAAATATATCATTATGATGAAAGGGGCGGGGATCAGTGATGTCATTTTCTTGGGATCATTGAAAATTTGGTATCTTTCAACATCGTATTTTCTCTCTCAAGTGACCCAATCAGGGCTGATCAGACCCAGATACCCCCTACCCACGCCAACAACAGGCTTATGCCTCTATTTTGAAATTGGTACACTACTGACTGTTTTAGGTGGTTCAATAGATTTATATGTTTAGTCATGTGAAAAGATTAAATAAAATAAAATACAAGAAAAAACAAAAGCCTTAACAAACCATAAACACAAAAAGTTACCAAATTTAATGGTTTATGAGATAATTTTCCAATCTTTAATCAGCAAAAAAAGAAAAGAAAAAAGAAAGAATTTACCCCAACTTTATAAAAAATAAAGCCCCTCTTTAAATGCTATTTCACTGTGCACCATAAGTTGGATATTTAGGCTGAGCACTATTTTACTCAGGGAGATTATATCAGATACTAATAATAAAAGACTTAGAATAATGACTGATCATGGCTTTCCATTTAATGGAATGATCTGATGTCTGTGTCCAGAGTGAAGTTTAAATATGCTTCATACTGGATTTTTTTTGTGTGTGTGAATTTAGTGAGCTCAGGTAGAAGGTATCTAAAGGTAAAAGATTTTAGAATTAAACAAATATTTAATCTTTACTATTAGAATTTGAATACCATGTACACCCTTGTGCAAATTAATTAAAACTGCTCTAGTTTCCTTTCATTCTCCATATGGTCAGTGTTAGACCCACTGGAGTGACACTGATGTAATAAATTTCTATTTTCTCCTCAAGATTAGGTCATTTAAAGTGGTGTGCAGTAATAACTCATTTTTGGGGTGTATGATGAAATTTGTTTAACCTTGAAAAATATTGTGATATCTGTGATTGCATCAGATTTTAATCATGCTCAGACACTTTTGTCTTGACTGTTGATTAGTTGTCTTACGCCATAGACTGTGATGGACGTTACTCCAATGAAGCATACAAAAATTGTAATACTGCACAAACACACTGGCAAGCCTTATAGAGAGATTGCGGATATTACAATAATAACGGAATCATTCGTTTTGTTTCAATTCATTTGAACAAGGGTGTATGGGTTTGATCCATAGAAATGGATGATTTACAATGGGGAGCTTCAAAATTTGTTCCACTTGCTTATGGCATCAGGAAGTTACCTATTGTATGTGTAATAGAAGATGATAAATCAGTCTTGAAGATTTGGAAGATAAGATTAGGGTCCTTGAGGATTATATTCAGAGCTTTCCAAAAAACTGATATAAATGTACAGAGAAGCAAATTCTAATAAAGTGATGTCTGGACATGTCAGTATCAATTCTCAATACTTTTTTTTTTTAGCGAAACTCAGCAATGTGCAAGTGCAACAACTTCCATACTCACCAGAACTAGCTCCATGGGACTTTTTTTTTGTTTCCTAAATTGAAAACTCATCTCAAGGGAAGAGATTTAAGGATGTGGTGATGAGAGGGGGGACATTAAAAGAAACATGATATTCTCACCTTATCAAAAGAAGAGCTTCATAGGCACGTTAACCAATCAAAAACTGATTGGAATAAGTGAGTTGAATACCAAGGGGAACATTTTGAAGAAAATTAACATTTCCTTTATGGTTTATTGCAGCTTTGGTAAATAGGGTTTTGATAATTTTTGAACATATCTCATACACCTGAGGAATAGAATTATGTGGAGAAAGGTAGACAAACACGGGATGTTGTATAAGATGGATGTTTATTGTAGGTATTAATGTTGACGTTATGGTCTGTTAGACCTTCTTCAGGACATTGGATTGAGTTCTTGCTTCAATGGATGTCATTCTCATACTGGTGAGTTAGAAGGTCATGAAAAGGGGAGGGGTGGTCAGTTGCTGGTGCTACTAGGAGTTGGCAGTGGGATTTTCATTTTTTCTTCTGATGGGGGTGGGGTGTGGCTAGTAAGGTTCTGTTATTGATGCCACAGGAATGTTTTGGTAGTGGTAGTTTTTTTTTAAACACACACACACACACACACACACACACACACACACACACACATTATATATTATATATATATATATATATATATATATATATTACACACACACAGTTTTGACAGTTTAAAAGGTGACAATATCTATTATAAGAATTTGATATTTGGGATAGTGTATATATAGGAAATGTAACAGAAATCAAAAGTATACACTTCTATTAATGGTTTCACAATTCTAAGGCAATACTACATTCTGAAGAATCTCAGTCCTACAAGTGGGATGAGGTGGTGGCATATAGAAAGCATAGCTGTATTGCTAGAGGATTATGAAAATACTAGCAGAACCTGTGGATATACCACAGTATGATAATTTAATTATCACAACAGTTGATATGTTTACTTAAGAGCATGTGCAAAATACTTCAATATGTAAAAAGTATAATAATGTTGATTTATCTCTCTCTCTCTCTCTCTCTTTTTCTTTCTTTCCATCTTTTCATTATGTTCGATTAGCCTTATCATTTCTGCATGCTCACCCTATCTCTCTTTCCCCTACTCTTTCTTTATTTCTTATATTATTTCAGTGTAGCATGTCCTTTTTCTTTCTTTTCTTTCTAATAAAAACGGAATGGTTCATTATTTAGCTGAGGTAACAATACTTATAAGAAATAATTTGGCAGATAAGCAACACCAGATAATCAGGATTAACACTTTTGCATTTCATATTGGATGATTTGGATGTTCTCATTTTTAACCAGAGGGTGTTGCAAGATGATAATGGCCAAAAGATTAAAGAACAAGCGTATTAATAGCAATATGGTTGAAATTTCTATGTTACACAGCCTATATATATGTCGCGGAGTGGCCTATTGTCAGTATCAGCCAAACAACGAGGGAGTCTATCCCCCTTTCTCTAGCACTAGACCAGGGAGATTGTTTTAACTGAGGTGAAGCACCACACTTGCTGTCAGCTCCCAAGTGCTTTACTGCACAGATCAGATTATCTAAGCTGTGCTACTTATGTGTTGAGTTAGCAGGATTGGTATTGAACCCAGAAATTCTAAGGCGGATGCTCTACTGACAGATATATATATATATATATATGTTAGAGAAAAAGAGAGAGCAGTAAAAACTTTCAAAAGAACATATTTATCAACTTGAATATCAAAACCACATTTATATTTCTGGCTCGTTTATCATAACACAGCAGAAACAGTCAAATTAAAGCACAGATTTTATTAGTTTTTATTATAAAATTAGAATACACAAAACTTGGGGAATATAGTAATTTTCAGTATAGATTAAGAAGAAAAAAAATCAAGAAATATCCAAGGAAGATAATTCTGCCCATTTGTTGGATAATTAATAATGTTGGTTAGTTGGATTTTACAATATGGGTGGACCTGGGAGTAATGGTGATGAAGGCGTGCTCCACATTCCTCAAAGCAAATTATCATAATATGGAATTGGAAGAAACTTGACAACAAATGGAGGCTACACCCCACCCCAAACAAAAAATGGTGGCATTTGTGTAAGTGATCAATAATGCGAAAACTATCATTCATATAATCAAAGATTAACTCACCAATTATCATCATCATCATCATCATAATAACATAATAAATATCAAAAAGTTCAGAGGTCAGACAGATCGGATCTTGAATTTGATAGAAAGATGGATCCTTAAATGGATCTACATTGATAGGAACAGAAGTTTAGAGAGGAAAGAGTGATTCTGGTTCTTTTGGATCTCAAAACAAAATGGAAGAAAGGAATGAAGGATGATATGGATAGAATAGAGAAGACTGCTAATGAGTTAAGGCTAAATTACTCATAGGATGGGGGGGGGTTGAGTCAGGGCAGTGGGAAAATGGAGGATGGGTGGGGGGTTCACACTATGATTAATGCTTCTTTGATGTACTTTGTCAAGATGCTTTATTCCACCCATTACCCCACCCTCCCTACTTCTTATTCTGAATATTTCAATGCCAAGTAGAATTGTGGGTCAAGTGGACTTGGCACTCTGCATATGTGTGTGTGTCACCTGAAGATGGTCAGTGACCAAAAGAGGAGTGTGAAAATATTGTTAGTCCATTGTAGGCATGACAAAATTACTAAGGGTCAGATACAATAAACTTAACCCCATTCAACCTTTTCTTGAATTATTTATCATGAATCTAAGGGGCCTCCAGTTACATGTTTTGTATTTCAATTTTATTGGTTGCAGCATATATATATATATATATATATATATGTGTGTTTTGTTAAATTTATAAGTAAAGCGTGCTCAATATAGGTGATTGAACATCTATATATAAGTCAGAGTCAATGGTGCTTGTTGAGTGACAGTTTCACATAGGCAAGAAACATGAAGCATCATTGACTATGTTTATACTATCCTAACACACATATATATATATATATATATATATATATATATATATATATATATATGGGCCGGGTTAGCTCAGTCGGTAGAGCGTTCGGCTAGAAACCACAAGGTTTCTAGTTTGATACCGGTCCTCGCCAACTCAGCGCATGAGTAGCACAGGGATCTGTGCGGTAAAGTAAGGAGCTGATGGTAGGTGTGGCGCTCCACCTCAGATGCTAAAAAACAATCTCCACGTTCTAGTGCTATTGAAAATGGGATAGACTCCCTCGCTGACACCGACTTTAGGCCACCCTGTCGACTTTACTTTTTTACTTTATATATATATATATATATATATATATATATATATATATATATATATATACACACACACACACACACTCATCTGTGAGGTTCACCCACATAAAATTCTACCTAATGTCTCAATTTCTTGAGGGTAAATAAACATCCACTTTGTTTTGTTTTTTTTTTTGGGGGGGGAGGTTCACACTTGTACATAATTACTTATTTTTTAACTTTACATTTACAAAAAGCAGTGCATTTTGGCATTTAATCAACCTATTAGCCTATTAGCCATAGTGTGATATGAGGTTGCAAGTAAGGGGCACCCAGTGAGGATTGAACTCGCTATCCACTACAAACATATTGTGTATATATACTTACAGGAAAAGAAAATTACCTGACTTTTTTTTGCCTGAATTTCTTAGATGAGGTTTGATAATTTGTATTTGGAATTTTTGGACTATTGTCCTCATCTTTATTGTTATATACACAATGTTTTGGTCAATGTACCCTCCAGCCTTCTTCAGGTGTTTCCCTGGGTTTGACAAGAAACACCTGAAGAAGGCCAGAGGGAACATCAGCCAAAATGTTATGTATATAACAAAGATGAGGACAATAGTCCCAAAAATCCAAACAATACAATTCTTTTTTTCACTCACTCATACACACACAACTATAAACTAGAGAAAACATTGAGTACACACCTGATACATATACACACCTAAATACTTACTGTATATATTAGTGCAGTGTAGGGTCATCCTCCTATTGTGGGGTAATGATTAGTAAATTAGTCAAGCAGATCCATTACTACTGAATACAGAGTTCGATCTTGATGGATGGTTCATACTTGCAACCTTGTGTCACATCCTACCTGTGGCAAACGGATTAGTGTGACCTTCCGTGGCCATGTTGAAATAGGGATTAAAATTTTTCAACCTCACTTTAGAAGTTGATATCCAAACGCTTTCTCAAAGAAAAAAAAAATTTTTAAGTAAATTTTTTCCTTTTTTTATTGTGTAAGTAAAAGTAAAGTTGGGGAAGTGGCCAATTGCTGATATAGGTGTAACACCACACCTACCATCAGCTCTACATTTTACCACACAAATTCAAGCTGTGCTACTTAGGTGCTGAATAGGCAAGGGCCAGTATCAAACCTGGAAACATGTGGTTCCAAGGGATACTAGTATATTGTTCAGTTTTGTAGCCCTAATCTTTAGGCAAAATCTAATGAGGAAAACCTAGGTGCAACCCTTGATTTCAACAATTCCACGAAAATTAATTTTGTGACCATAACTCTAGGTCAAACTTATACATGAAAATCTACCATACACATTTATTCAGTGTATTAAAAAATAAAAATAAAAAAAAGAATTTTAGAAAGTGTTGGGGGGAGGGGATCAGTGATCCGTGTTGCCTACAAAGCATTTAAAAAGGTGTAAATGATAAATACGAAGGCAGTAGCAGGGGTAACAATTCTACCTGTTAATGTTTTTAAACTAATTATTCTGGAGTGAGAAGCATTATCGGACTAAGTGAAGCAAGGAAAGGTGAAGCCGTCTGCAGGTGGGTAGTGAGAGCCTGGCTACTGCAAACACATGTGGGTGCACACATTTTACACACGCACACGCTGTTTGCAATGGCTGCAGTGACGGCAGCAGCAGAAGTGTATAGACAACACACACTCTACTAACGGTCTGACTTCAACCATGAAATCTTGCACATAACCATGAACTCTTCTCCAGCAGGTAAAGAAGCACCAACATGTGGGCCATCACGCTTTTTCACTTGAAGGGAACGCCTACGGCACCAACAACCAATGACAGGTGTCGAAGGGGGTATACCTGCAGCAAATGAATACAAATAAAAGAAAAAAAAGGAGAGATATTATTGGATCTTTTTTTTTTTTTTGAGGGTGTGGGATTATTTTTTGTTAGGTCAATAAAGTTGTACCAAAAGTTATGATCTAGAATTCCTTTTTAAACTTTTTTTTTTTCACATTCAAACAAATTTTTAACTTCATTCATTGGCTTGCTATGGTTAGTAATTGATATAATAAATCATTTCTTTAAAAAAACAAAAACAAATAGATAGTACTGTTAAAAATCTTGTTTCTATTTTAGGCGTTTTAGTTCTGCTGTTGGTATTGAGTGTAGTTTCAGTGGATATTCCTTGAAGTAGTTATAAGGGAAAAAGAATGTACTGTCTGTAGATACTCCTGTAGTAATCTGTAGTATTCCTTGGTAGAAAGATTGTAGTATCAGTTTCTTGTGACCTGTAATGTTCCTTCTGAGAGGGAATCCAGTCAGCAACTGATCTTGGGGCAATTTATCAACAACCTTAAATACATTTTTGTCATTTTTTTTTATTGGTCAATCCAGCTCCTGCTATTTGGGACAGTCTAGAAATATAAGTGGTAACTTTTCGTACAGCTTAAACCATAGATAATCAAACAAGTATTGCTCATGGATAAGTACACCCTAAATAATTTTTATAAATAATAGTTAATTTCCTTCTAAACCAAAAATAAATCATCAGAGTGACTTATTGTCGGCATCAGTCGGACAGCGAGCAAATGTATCCCCTTTTCACTAGCGCTAGACCAAGGAGATTTTTTGGATCCGAAGAGAAGCACCAAACCTACCATCAGCTCACCACTTTACCTGTTGGATTATTTAGGTTTAAGATGTATGCCAAATCATCACTCCTATTTATGAACTTTCCCAACCACAGTGGCTACACTTCTGCTAAAAATTGGCCAATGAGAAACTAAGGCAGAAAGCATTTAAGATCGTTTGCAACTGTCCTCAAATCAATTGCTAAGTTGAACTTTCTGCGAGGAAGAACTCTCTTTTGGATCACGTTGAGTAAATGAAGATAATAACTGAATACCAACTCAATACAAGACTTGGACTTATATATTTACAAGACATACAGACTCAAATTTACCAACTGGATTCTGTGAACAACAGAAGAATTCAACACCTAAAATGGCAACTAGGATTTTAATATTAAAGCACAGATCCAAGCTGTGCTACTTATATGCTTGAGTTGGTGAGGGACAGTATAAAACCCAGAACCTTGTAGTTCCTAGACAGATGCCCTACTGATTGAGCTAAACCAGCCTTAGGATTCAATTATTTCTAATGGGACATTATATAATCAATAGAAATATTATTAAGTACTACAGAATTACCACCCATGAATAAGTACACTCCAAACAATTTTAATTTTCTTCTAAACCAAAAATACCAGGATTTAATTATTTCTAGTGAAACATTAAAAAATCAAAACAGATATTATTAGGTATTACCCATTACCAAATTCTATAGCACTGAAAATGTAACCAAAAATATGAACATGCAACATAAACAAGGGTCATTCAATAAATCAGAGGATTTTTTTTTCTTTTAAAAAGCCAAATTTTTTTTTTTTATAAATGTAAACTCTGCATGGTTTGGAATTGGTTTATAGCAAACATTATTTTAAATCCACAAAATATTAGTTGTGAGGCTATTCAAAATGGCAGCAAACCAAACTTAATGCTCCAGGCTTGAACAGAGGTTAGACATTAAATCTTTGCTGGCTGAGAAGTGTAAATTATGTGAAATTTACAATAAGGCAAGTAGATTAAATGGCATGAAATTTACTAAAACACATGAAGCAAAAAGGAAATAAGCAAACAGACTGACTGACCCCTCCCCCCTTCCATATAAAAAGGTGTGGGTGGGGGTGCTGTTGCAGTTGGCAGAGGAAAGCATCACTGACACTGGCTGCGGATTCCAAACCATTTCCTATAATCACGATGACAACCAACTCTTATTAATCAGATTGAAACACATTCCTAACATTAATAAACTTAAAATAGACATTTGTTTTTCAGGATGCAAGAAAAAAAGATTAAAAAAAGAAAAAAAAAAAAACAAGATATGGGTAGATATACAAGAGATAACAAGCAAGATATCTTTTGGCACCAAAAACATCGCACTGATTTGAAAATCATTTATCAAGGATGCAATGTGTTGCAATCTTATTGCGTTGAAAAGAAGAACTTCATGAGCAAAAAAAAAAAAAAAAAAAAAAGAAATCAGAAGATTAAGTACCACTTAAATTAAAGAAAAAAAAAAAAAAAAAAAAAAAAAAAAGAAACAGTCAGTCATTTACTAAGTTTTGCTTACACCATAAGTTTTGCACAGTACCTACTAAGGGGGTCAATCAACTAAACAGGTTGATTGCTGCTCAACTTTGGTGACCTGACAAGAACTGGTTCTATCAGCAAGACTTGACCATCTATACATATATAAAGGTTAGTTGGTGTGTACGTACAGAGGAAACTATAAAGAAAAAACAATTAATGACAAAGTAAATATATATACACATTTACTATCATCAGATCTTGCTTCTTTTTTTTTTAGCAAAAATAATGAAAATTTGATTTATATTTGTGAAGATAATTAAAAAAATAAAAATTTAAATAGTAACAGCATGGAATATATATATATATATATATATATATATATATATATATATATATATATATATATTTGGGGGGCATTTAATATTTTAAATAGGAGACATTAATTTTTCTTTTCAGAGTGTTTGTGTACTTTTTTTCTAAAGCCCCACTCGTAACTTGGGTATCAGAATTGATAGAGAGATGATAAGAAACACAAGTAAGTATTTTCTGACATCCCACCATGTCAAATGAACATAAAGTCTGATTATTGTGGGGAGCCACACACAAACCGAAGCTCATGCAGTGGCTAGTGTAAAAATTGTGTGTATCCCTTCAGCATTCCTCTTTTGAGGTACCTCAGATACATATATATATATATATATATATATATATCGCACCTCACATAGTGTAATGGTTAGCAAGCTAGATTTGTAGACCATTGTTAATGAGTTTGATTCCCATTGGGCTTTGTACCACATCTAAGCTAAGTTTAGTAAGTAACATTATATATATATATATATATATATATATATATATATATATATATGTGTGTGTGTGTGTGTGTGTGTGTGTGGTTAGTTTCATGAGGGAGTGCCCATAGATATCTACATGGGCAAAAATAGCTGCAAACCCCACAAGCACTATCATGCAGGCAGTGGACTCTGAATTTCTCTGTTTGGTGCAATGGGAGAGGTATTGCTGCAAGATGGAATCTCTAGGCCCGATACCTCCCACCCTGCATTTTGTTTTGCCACGTTCTGCCTGAAGAAAAGAAGCCAGCTGAAAGTGATATAAACACACACACGCTAATTAGAGCCTGAAGGTCATTAGAAACATTCGTTTACCATCAGGCATAATTAGGAAAGTTTAAAGTTACTAATAAACCCTTTTTTTTAAATTTGAAAGAAGAAAAAAAAATTTATTTTTAAATGTAGACTAAAAAACACAAGATTGTTGTGAGACAGGCACATTTTTTTCTAACATAGCAGAAAATTGATTTTTTTTTTTTTTTTTTTTTTTTAAATCATCACAATATCGGTGGTAATTCTTCCATTTGTTGTGAGTCCAACATATTCTCTTCTTTGACACCCAGAAGTGTTTTTTGTCTCTTTATATTTTTTTCTCATTCCCCTGTTTTTGTTTTTTTTTTTCACTATGTCTTCCTTTTTCTTTCTCTTTTCTCACTCCTCCTTCTTTATCTTTTCATTGTCAATCATTTTATCTTTTTACCCTCCATTTCCACTTTTTCACTGTCTTCCTTTTTCTATCTTCTCCACTGAAGACCAAAGATTGAAGAAAGAAAAAAGAAAGTGTTTTCTTAACTTTTCAGGTCACATGTTTTTTTAATTTTGTTTTATTATTACTCCACCCAAATGCATAAGTTGTATTATAGATTGGCTTGAATATTTGGCATACAGAAGATTCTTGAAAATTCAAAGGAACAAAAAATGCAAGTCATTGCAAAGCATGTACTAAAGTTTTTACTCTATAGATACAGCAAAGAGAAGCACATATAGAGGGAAAGGAAGAGAGAGAGAGAGAGAGAGACGTACATATAGAGGGAAATGAAGAGAGAGAGAGAGAGAGAGAGAGAGAGACGCACATATAGAGGGAAATGAAGAGAGAGAGAGAGAGAGAGAGAGAGAGAGAGAGAGAGAGAGACGCACATATAGAGGGAAAGGAAGAGAGAGAGAGAGAGACGCACATATAGAGGGAAAGGAAGAGAGAGAGAGAGAGACGCACATATAGAGGAAAGGAAAGAGAGAGAGAGAGAACATATAGAGGGAAAGAAGAGAGAGAGAGAGACGCACATATAGAGGGAAAGGAAGAGAGAGAGAGAGACGCACATATAGAGGAAAGGAAGAGAGAGAGAGACGCACATATAGAGGGAAAGGAAGAGAGAGAGAGAGAGACGCACATATAGAGGAAAGGAAGAGAGAGAGAGAGACGCACATATAGAGGGAAAGGAGAGAGAGAGAGAGGAAAGAAGAGAGAGAGAGAGAGGGAAAGGAAGAGAGAGAGAGAGACGCACATATAGAGGGAAAGGAAGAGAGATACACACATATAGAGGGAGAGGAAGAGAGAGAGAGAGACGCACATATAGAGTGAGAGGAAGAGAGAGAGAGATGCACATATAGAGTGAGAGGAAGAGAGAGAGACGCACATATAGAGGGAGAGGAAGAGGGCAACATAGATAGAGGGAGAGGAAGCTTTTACATACACAGATGTGTGTATTTATCAGTTAAAATCCCCCTTCCTGTTTGTAGGTGATGGTGGCCGAGTGGTTTAGCAGCCTGATTGATGATGAATCAAGCGGGTTTCCATCCTGGCTGGTTGTAACTTTCAAATGTCTAGCCACAGTGAAGAGACATGATACTTTGAAACATGGTGTCTATGGATGACTATATATATGCGAATATGATGACTGCCATATATTGACAGATGACTGCCATGTCTTAACCACCAAAATTACAACTCAAACATCCTGATTAATAACTTAATTGACTCTTAAGCCCAATTGTTGATTTACAAAACTTTAAGGTAAATACGATAAATGTGGCTTAAATCCGTTCCAATATTAATGGGATCCATCTGTGGAATATCAGTTTTATGAATCTTCATGTTCTGATTTGTCCACTTTACCACACACACACACACACACACTTATATATGAATCCTGTACAAGGTTAATGGGATCCACCTGTAAAATATCCTTTTAATGGATGATCATCGTCTTTTTAATCCAGGATTTGATTTACACACTTTACCACAAATACACACTGTGTGTGTGTGTGTGTGTGAGTGAGTGAGTGAGTGAGAGTGTGTGTGTGTGTGTGTGTGTGTGTGTGAAAGTAAGCACACATGAGGTTTTTATATGTAAGTTAATGGGATCCACCTATGGAATATCATATTTATGAATTTTCATGTGTTATTTTTAATGTATGATGTGATTTGCACAGTTTACCACAAACATACACACACACACACATATATATATCCTATACAAGGTTAATGGGATCCACCTGTGAAATATCATTTTTATGAATCATCATCCTTTTAATCCAGGATTTGATTTGCACACTTTACGATAAACACGCACACTATATATATATATATATGCGTGAAAGAGAGCACACATGAGGATTTGTACATTTTTTTTATTCTTGCCTACTTAACAGTAATTGGTTATGACACAATTTTGTATTTAGATGCCACTTATCTTGTAACAAGATACTTAAAGTTTATGTTATTTACAAAATAAAATCTTTTTTGAATATTAGGACAACGAATTTTCTATCCATCTTTTTCCACCTGTGTGACAATGCGAGAGAGAGAGAAGCTGACCATTTAAAACTTGAAAATTTTCATAATAGGTAAGATCATCTAAAGAATTTTTTTTAATATCCAGAACAAGAAGGGAAATATTAAACCTGGCAATCCACCACTAGAAAACATCCCAAAATTCCTCTTCTTCAGAAGCAGCAAAAAAGTGACTCGTTCCTCTATCAAAGCAAAAGCTGCTGGGCAACCCTCATTAACAGCTGTTAGTGGCCCTGCAGTTCCTAAGCCGACCTCAGCCCCTGTTCAAGATGAACCTCTTATCATAGAATTGACACAGGCTTTGGACTTGATAGAAAAGAATAAGTCAACACAGAAACAGTAAGTTAATTTCTTCTTTAAATCACTAAACCCTTGGCTCCATGGTCTTTTTTTTTAGGGAGGGGGGTATGATTAAAAAAAGAAAAAAAAATGAAAAAAACCTTATTCTGATGGCGGTATGAATGTTTTTTCTTTTTATATATTAGTTTTTAAAATGTTGAGCATTACATAAGCTTCAAGAAACACACAGAAGCTTTTGAGGTTTTCCCCCAAAATACCTTAGTCGTATAAAGAAAATGAAAGTACTTTTAATACACAATATATGGCAATCTCTAATAATAAATATCAGTGTGTCACATTTTTTCAAGCTTACTCCTAGAGGCTGTAGCCCAACATATCATAGCAATTTGGAATCAGTCCAACTCCTAGAGCAAATTAATAACATTTCTGGCTAAATTTGAACCTGCAATCCTGAAATTTTGGATTCCCAAGTTTTAATTAGTGTGATTTTTTCACATAATTTTTTTTGTGATAATTTTTTGTATGATAACAATAAAATGTTGTTTATCATGCAGCTTTGTGATAAGTTCCAAATAGACAATTTTTTATTGTTTTGATAAAAACTTAATTGTTTGAAAAATATTGTTTAGGTTCAATAGAATTTAATATGTACTCAATGCATGAAGTGTCATTGTTGGGCCAAAAATCCAATTAAGAGCCTTCTGCAGAAGCTAGATTAATTGCAGCACGATAAACTAGTGTTTTTATAAGAGTTATATAAATACTAGAAGCAGCTACCCAGCATCTCCTGGGAGATGGAAGACCAAAAAATAAAATTTAGTCACGCAGATCCATTATTATGTATATTTTCATTTTAGATATCTTTGTAAATATAAATGAAAAATTAAGAACCGGTGATATTTAATGTGTGTATATATATATATATATATATTTACTTTGTTGTTAATTGTATTTTTATAGTTTCATACACTCAACTGCCCTTTATATATGTATAGATTATCTTTAATTTTTATTAGATGAAGCATGAGTAACCATTATTAATTTTTAACAAGCATTTCTTTCATCTTAATTTTAATTGCTTTCTATTGCAGCTACTGTCCATTTACAGCTCGGATCAGAAAGAAAAAACAAAATAAAATAGGCTTTCAGAGGCAAAAAGGGATTTGAGTGAATCTCCAAGAGAGATTATCCTTTAATTCTTGATCTGTGGTATTTACTAATCCCTATAGACTGATCGTCTGAATAGTTGAAAGAAAAATAAACTAATAATGAATATGATTTGAATAATGATTACCACTTAAGAGAGTTACTAAAAGTTAATGTTGAAGCACATTGTGTAATGGTTATCATTGTAGGAAATGAACATGGTGAAAAAAGTTCAAATCTTGGGCAAGGCTGCAATTTCACATAGCGTTAATACATTTGAAAAAAGTATGAATCCATCTATTCCCCCTCATGCTATGGATAAATAATAGGACAGACTTGGCTCTTTAACTTTGATTAGGCAACCAGTTAGGGAGAAAGAAAACTCTAAATTTAAACCTGTTAAACACTTTAAAGAATTGACCTTGAGTCACATCCTACTCGTGTGCAGAGCTTTGCATAAAATGTACTAAAAGTTAATTTCATCAGGAAAAACAAAAAACAAAACAGAACAAGAAAAAGAAAGAAAAAAAAAATGGTGTTGGGGGGGGGATATAAGGGGGGGATATTGTAGAACATGGACTAAAGTTTAAAATATTCCTAAGAGTTTAATTTATTAAAATTCCAGCAACTCAAACCAGGAACTGCACTTCTATGAAAATAATAAAACTTAATTGACTTATTTTCCTATTAAGCAGGATTGTTTTTCCCTGATCCTACAAACTCCGAAGGGTGGGGGTGTAACATAATGGTTAACATGTTTGACTGCAACATCATAGTAAGGGAGTTTGAACTTCAATCTCACTATTACATTCACTCTGGGTCGGAGCAGACCTGAGAACAATGCTGATGAAGGGGTACTCTATACAATCCAATTCTGGAGATCTATAGTCTTATCATCAGATGCAGTTTAGTATCATAGCCAGGACAACCCTCCACCCTTTATTTTTGGAGGGGAAGTCTTAGCCCGCCGCAGTTAAAAAATGATTTTGTAAAGCAATAAGCAGTATAATATTAATTCTTCACTTTTAGTAAAAAAAAAAAAACAAAAAAAAAAAAAAAAACAGGAGTTAGGGCAGTGAGAGATCTCCAATCCAAAACTGTTTGCATTTACAGTAGAAAATTTATAAACTTACTAGCAGGACCTGTGAATATACCACAGTATGATAATTTAATTATTACGATATTTGATATGTTTACTTAAGAGCTAATACCAAATACTTCAATATGTAAAATCTATAATAACCTTGATTTAACTCTCTTTTCTTTCTTTCAATTGAAATAGATTAGCATTATCACTTCTGTGTACTCACCCACTCTCTCTATCTTTCCTCTACTCTTTCTTTCTTATATTTTTTTTGTGTAGCATGCTCTTTTTCTTCCCTTTCTTTCTTTATAATAAAAATGGAATGGTCGATTATTTAGCTGAGGAAACGACACTCATAAGAAATAAGAATTCAGCGGATAAACAACACCAGATAATAAGGATTTACATTTTTGCATCTTATTTTGGATGATTTGGACAGTTTCATTTTTAACCAGAGGGTGTTGCAAGATGATAACGGTCAGAAGATTAAGGAACATGAGTGGGGCTTTTTTAACAAAAATGAGGATTTTTTAAAAAATGTTTAATTTTTTTTGTACAATGAATAATGGAAACCAAATCCAATTGATTGGATTCAACAAATGTATTTTTAGTTTTTAAATATCGGAATCCTGAAAACCATCTGGAATTTGAGAATTGATAGACTGACCTATATGTTCAAGTGCAACCCAAGAACTTGATGCTAATTCATTTACACTTTAAGTAATTCTCTAATGAGATTAACTAGAAAAACTAAATAGAAAAAAAAAAGTTATACAAAGTTCATATAACCAAATTGTGTAATTGATTTCTTTTTTGTTGTTGTTTGTTGTGTTGATTTTTTTTTTTTTAAATTCTTTCCCAAAATAGAATTCCTAAGAAAGTCATTTTTATAATAAAGAAATAATTAGTCCAAGTAGAGTTAATTAAAAATCAGGATGTATTTAGTTCCTTTATTTGGCGACTTGTATTTGCCAAACAAGTGGTAATTATTTATGAATAACTAGAAAATCAGATTAGGAAAATAATCAGAGATTAAAAATGACTTATTAGGATCATTAATTAAGAATATGTCAAAAGAAACTACTTAGGAAATACTGGTGCTACTTTTACCATTTTTCCAAAGAGAAATAAGCAAATATTTAACCTAATAGGCATCATTGTTGGTTATTTTCTGTAATGGCATATCAACCCTTGTGGAGTATTCTAATGCCAAATCTTGTTTATACACACACACACACATATATATATATATTAACCTAACCCTTCAGCATGAGTAGGATGTGACATAAGGTCATTTTCTTAAGTAGAGTTTAACAGGTTTTATTTCAGAGTTTTCTTTCTTTTTGACTGGTTGCCTAACCGAAGTGAAAGACCCTAGTCTGCCCTACTATTTACCCATAGCTGGAGGGAGAATAGTTGGATGTATACCATTCCCAAGAGTATTAGCGCTATGTGAAAAGCAAACAGCCTTGTCCAGGATTTGAACTTGTCTCACCATGCCTATTTCCTATGGTGATAATGATTATACCATGATTCGTTTAACTTCATTTCATGTGTATCGATAAAATGGTAGAAGTAATTTTTACATTAGATCTTTCATTAACTTCATGCGTATTAATTGTTAGAAATGATCAGGTTTGTTGGTTATTTTGTTTAATGGCATATCAACCTTTGTGGAGTTTTAATACCAAATCTTGTTTTTAGTATATAGGATTAGTAAGTAAATATTTTGTAGGTAAATATTTTTTATTGGTCTGATTTTAAAACCTGGCAGAAATAATTTTCATCAACTCATTTGTATCAATATGTAAATAGAAATAATTGTACAATAAAGCTGAGGACAGCAGTCTGAAAAATCTAAATAATACAATTTTAATTCATTAAAACAAACTGAAGAAAATTTGATCAGATCTTGTAAAATAGATATGTATATAAGTATATCTGGCGAGGTAAGAGGAGCCAACGGCCATCCATACTGATAGTAGTAGTATTGAGGTACTTACTACTCATTTAAATCCCCAAAGCAACGTGGTGCTAAGGTTTGAGCACTGGGGCTTCTGGGGAGGCTAACCTCTCATGAAGTGCCTCAATACTACCTGAGACAGCACCCTGCAGCATTTCAACAGTCCAGTTCTCTGACTTTCCCCTTACACTGGACCAACTGTCGGACTGCCAAGACAGTGGACTGAGGTCTACACACACTCTTTCCACTTAAAATATATCATGCACAAGTTTCACTCCATGTTGAGGTCATTGTCTGCGACAGACTTCTATTATCAGTAAGCATGTGTGTTTGTGTGTGTGTGTGTATATATATATATATTATATATATTGGTTTTGTAAAAAACAAATGGAAAAAAAAAGTTTTTTTTTCTCCATTGTGATATATTTTTTTCGTTATTATGTAATGGCTATCTGATTAAAACTGGGCTTATCTATAGAGTTACCAGTCAAAATAAATTTATAATAGTCAAATGACGGTTTGTTAAGTTTTTCTTTCTTATTGAAAGTGTGTGTGTGTATATATATATATATATATATATATCCTTTAAAGAAAACGTAGGAAGAAATTTAGATTATTACATTTTCATAAAAAAAATAAATAGCTAAATAAAAATAAATTCTTTCATTTATATTTACTAGGTTTAAGTCTGGCAAAACTGAAGCAACAAGATCTTTTTATTTTTTAAATTTTTTTACTACCAATGGCTTGAGAGATAAGAATGCTTAGCCACAAAGACTCAACTCTTTCAATGTTTATAAATTTTTCCCCCACTTGAAATGATAGTAGAGGTGGGAGGGGGAGATAAATAAACAAACCAGGGGAGATAATTCGTATTTATTTTCTATTGTAGTAAAATGCCCCATTTTCACAAATGCTTTGCTGCAGGTGTGTAGGTGGGGGCCACCTGAAATCTTATGCTGGGTTGGTAATGTTCAGCATTTCTCATGCTAACTGATCCCGTCTCAAAAAACATTAAAAAATTAAGAATTCCCAGCTCATTTTTTTATGCTTTCAATTCAGATTTTCCTCTACTCAGAGAAATACTGTGTGTTTCAAAAAATCTTATATCATTTGAGATACAAAGGGTGTTTCAGGAAAACTAATATAATTTCTTAATCTAAAAGTAAAAGTAAAAAAGTTGGCAGAGTGGCCTATTGTCAGCATCAGACGGACAGCAAGGGAGTCTGCCCCTTTTTTGCTAGTGCTAGATCAGAGAGATTTTTTTTCTTGAGGTTGAGCACCACACCTACCGTCAGCGCCCCACTTTATCACACAGATCAGATTACCCGAGCTCTACTACTCATATGGGAACCAGTATTGAACCCGGTTCTTTGAGATTCCTAGGCGGATGTTCTACCAACTGAGCTAAATCAGACCCTAATCTACTAACTTGACCAATTCTTATTAAAATGATCTCAAATCAAACACCAATTGGAGAAACAAATCAAAATTCAATATTTATTTATTTTCTTACTTTCAGGCATAGAAATGCCATTCATTGGAAAAGAAAAGACTTTACTATACAGGGTGATCAGAGATTCTTGTCACCCATACATATTATTTTAACTTTCATTATTTTGTTTTTACGATAATATATAAGTTATGTAATTATTTTACCTCTAAAAAAGTTTTAAAAATTGAATTATTTTGGGCTGTATTATGTAATTAAAAAAATATGTAGTGGTGACAACACTTTTGGACTACTCTGTACATGTAGGTCAGAAATTTAATTTATTTTAACAGAAAAATTTAATATCATTTTATGATTATTTTGTAATCTAATAACGTGACCAATTCTAGTACAAATGATCTCAAATTTTAACAGCTCAAAATTTTATATTTAATGTTTTTTTTTTCTTTTCAGTTATAGAAATGCTATTCACAAGAAAAGAAATGTCATTTAAAGATTAGACATAGAATTTTGAGTTGTTTCTACACATGCTGTAAAAATATAAAATCAATTGAATGAGAATTGGACAAATTAATAAATTACAAAATGATATCAATTTTTTTGAATCACCTAGTGTGCATGTGTGAATATTGTTGTTGGGAATTTCTTAAGTGTGATCCATATTGCTCAGATTTTCTTATAGGAATATCAGAAACTGAAACAAAATCATAACTAGTGTATCAATAAAACTGCGTTATTTTCAGAGAAATAAAAACAAATTTGGAATCAGCACAGAAAATATATTTTTAAAAAAGTCTAATTATGTCTATGATGTTATTTGTTTCTTTTCAGGTTTACTGGAAAAGAAAAAGCGCTTAAATATTATAGAGTTGTTTTTTTCAAAATGTTAAATTTCATACTGTCGGATTAATTTCCATCTATTTTTCAGAGTTGTTTCTACACATGCGGTTAAAATTTTAGATCATTTGAATGGGAATTGGTCAAGTTATTAAATTATGAAATGATAGAAATCTTTTTCAGAAAAAATCCATACAGTTCAAATTATATCAATTTTTTTAAACACCCTATTCATCTCAAATGATATCAATTTTTGGAAACACCCTATACAATATCAAAATGAATTGACTTTCTGACATACATGTACAGTAATCAAGTCCTTTTCTTTTCCAGTGAATGAAATTTCTAAGCTGGCAATGAAAGGAAAAATTTTGAGTCATTTCTAACATGCTGTTAAAATTTGAGATCATTTAAATGAGAATTGGTCACGCTATTAGATTATTAGATAATATCAATTTTTGTTTTCTATAACACCCTATACGTCTCATATGATATCAAATTTGTTTTAAACACCCTGTACATCACAAATGATATCAAATTTTCTGAAACATTTTTGTATACAACAATAATCCTATTTTTATACAATAATAAACATGTGACAGAGTAAGCAGGAATGTCCACCTAGTTTTCAACAAAACAGATTGTGGAATTAACAATGAGTGATAAAACTTAAAAAGGAAACAATATCATATCAGGAAGAAAAGGTTTTGGGGGTTTTGTTGTTTAAAGAAAAACCCAAAGATCTCAAAGAGTAAAAAATAATAAGGTTAAATTCCTACTTTACTCACGCAGCAAATATAACCTACTTTTTATTATTGTATTGAATTACATTCATACAACTAAATTGTATAACCCATCAAATATTTTATACAAAAGAGAGAAAAAAACACACACAATCCCGTCTTTTATAAAATGTGCTGGCTTTGATCAGTTTTTAAAACTTTTTTTAGAAATAGGAAAAACCAACAATTATATATATATATATATATATATATATATATATATATATATATATATGGATAATATTAAGTGTTTCCTTGAGAGGATTCAACCAAAATTGAGAACTCAAACATACATATAAAGATTTGCGTATGTATTTTTACAAACTAAAGAATAAACAGATATCTTGGTGCAGATATAAATTTATTTCAGCATTTCTTTGTCTTCTCAGCCTGATTTTTACTCATTCAAAGATCTCACATTCCAAGCCAAACAAAAGATGAGGGGGGGGTGCTGTTGTTAAAGGATCTGATGTGAAGATAATTGATTATCAATCATATGGAAATCTGATCTCTCTAGTAGGATAAAGATTAAATTCCTCCCAGCTGTAGCCATGTCAGTATTACTGTAGGGCTGCACCACTAGGAATTATAACAAAAAGGTTTGAGAAAAGGCTAAATGGGAACTACACAAGGATGCTGCATGCTGTCTTGAACAAATCCTGGAAGCAGCACCCCCCAAAAAAAACCACCTGCCTCACACAAACCATCCATGTAAGATGAACAAGACATGCTGGACACTGCTGGAGAAACAAGGATGAACTCATAAATGACATTTTCCTGTGGACACCTACACATGGACACACCAGTGTAGGATGACTAGAAAAAAAACTACATCAATCAGATCTGTATGGATTATTGATGCCGTGCAGAAGACTTGCCTGAAGTGATAACTGATAGGAATGGCTGGTGAGAGAGAATTATGGGTATCCATGTAGTCTGTGCAACCCAATGATGATGAATTACTGAATGATCACTCATACACAAAAAAAACAAAAAAACTTCAAAATGTCCAACCTCACAAGTACAAGTTATATGAAAGTCTAATCGAAATTCTTGACATTATTTTTATTGTATGTGAAATTAAATGAAAGAACATAATTAAACAAAGAGGGGGGGGGTGAGAGCTAATAATGAAACAAAATAAGTTTATACCAAAAGCAGTAAGAGTACTTGCCCATGACAAGACCAGAAAACAACAAAACTCTTATAACTTAATTAATTGAAAAAAAAAAAAAAAAAAAACTTGTCCTTTCACCTTTACCCCATATTATATATATATATATATATATATATATATATATATATATATATATATATATGTATATATGTATGTGTGTGTATAGTGTCCAATTGCCACTTTAACCTTTCCGTTGCAGTGTCATTAGTAATTTATCCAAGAGCGCTCAATATACCATAAACAGATAGGTATAATGATAGTAGTAGAAAAAGTCATTCTACTACTATATATATATATATATATATATATATATATATATATATATATATATATATATATATATGCTAAGGACATCTCCTACAGTTCAGAAGTTAAGTATTTGACTATTCAGTTTAGAGCAAGTACTGTAAGCAACTTGAGGCCTGAAATGTGTGTGTGCGTGTATGTTAATTTTACCCCCCCCCACACACACAATTATTAAACACTCTCCTCATATTATATCATTTTTTATTTTAACTTACTGAAAAATCAGTCTTCAGTGGCTAGGGAAATTATCAACTTTAACTGTGACCGTATCCCAGTATGCCCAGGTAGTACCTACCCCATAATAGATACGTTAGGGGGTCACTCCCCGATGCCTGAGCTGAAGCTATTTTTGTTACAATTGACTTGTATTCACGAGAGTCTTTGGAAGAAACAGTCTCAGTGTAACACCCAGCCTTAAAGAAAAGAGGGGGGTGTTGGTAAATTTACTGGGAGTAATGGCAATGAATGGGTACTCCACACTCCCCCAGAGCTCCAAAATTGGAACTGCACCATTAGATGCAGTTTAACGTCATACCCTGGACACTTCGGTAAAAAGATCTTTTCTATAAAAAAAATGAAGTCTTAAGCAGACCATTCAGAAAGCACCATGGGCCACATATGGCTTGTGGGTCACATATGGTCAGCGGTCCAAAGTCTGCCCATTAATGGTCTACATCATTGATATTTCTAATCCCCACCCACATTTAAACCTGACATACTAACAGACACCACCTTCCCAAGGTAAAATTAATCACACACTTCACATGAAAATATACACAAAAATAAAATAAAAATATATCCACTACTTATCATTTGATATCAGAGGCAGGATAACAAAACAAGATAAAAAGTCTTATATCTCAACGGCTATCAACACGCCCCCCCCCCCCCAGAAACGATGATTTACCATCTGTAAGATAATCAAGTGTATGGTGTCAATCGGTGCTTATTGCACAAGTGTTTTTTTTTCCATGCAAGTGGAAATGAAGAATCTAAGTAGAGAGAAAATGGATGGGTGGTGGTAAAAAAGTGTGTGGGGGGTCCAGGGGATGTGGGTTACATTTTTATATATCCACAGAAATGAGGGAGTAAAATTCAAGCATCAAGAAGAGAGTCAAAAGTTGTTTACTAAATGAAATCGAACACATTCTAAACACATAGCAGAGAAGCACATGTAATAACTCAGTTGGGAGAGCATCCGATTAGGAGCTACAAGGTTCCAGGTTTGATACTGGCCATCGCCAACTCAGCGTATGAGTAGCACAGAGATCTGTGTGGTAAAGTGAGTAGCTGATGGTAGGTGTGGCGATCCACCTCAGATACCAAAACAATCTCTTTGATCTAGCGCCAGTGAAAAGGGGATAGACTCCCTCGTTGTATGGCTGACACAGACTCTAGGCTACCCCAACTTTACTTATATATAGATAGTGGATAATATGGGTGCTATATTTCTAAGCAGATAGTGCTCAATATCATTGATAGAGTTGTTGACTCCATGTCCATGCTATCATAACTCAAATATATATAAAGACCAAAGGTGTCAGAAACTACCTACTTAGGTCTCACCTAAGGGTTCATCAGGATGATTCTGACTCAGAATTATACTGATGAGTCATTAGGTGAAACTTAGGTAGGTAGTTTTCATTTTTTTAATTTAATTTGTTTTGCAAACTAACTTTCTTCCTGATCACAATTATCTACCCAGAGCTCAATAGGTGACCAAAAAATATGTTTTTTCTAGTATATATATATATATATAGAAGAAGAAGAAATGCAATAAGCATGTGATAGAAATAAAATCATAGTGCATGAATACCCAACAGCAAAGTCATATAAAAACTAAAAAGTGATAATTTACGGAACTACAACTATTACTTAAAGTTTCATGTGACAAAAGGAAATATGGCCACAATCATCAGACACAATAGCAAAATGTCAGTGACAAGCTCAATTATCAAAGTGGATGCAGATGTGTGTATATACATGCACAAAGTTTTAAATAAATACAACCATAATTTTAACAAGTTGTATTCAAACTGTTTCACATTCTTTATAGCTCTGAAAATAGGGATTGCAGAGTGGGGTGAGGGAGTCAAATGGTAAAATGCATCATTGAGAATTTTGGCAGTTAACAAAGATGGCCATCATATACCCTCTTAAATCCTGTACACTACCATAACATTTATCAACAGATATTGACAACTTGTTGGGAAATGTTGACAAAAAACATTTCTCCTTAACTTTCTCACTCCAACGTTTGACATTTATAATTCAAAATAAGTTTGTCCTTGGAAATGATAAAACAAAAGGAAATGGATGCTCAAATGAGGCTAGGGCAATTATTTCAACTGCTAAATACTGTTGCCTCTGAGCACATGTAACCAATATTTTGTGGGCATGAATTCTACCCTCCTTATCATTAGGGTCATATCCTTGATGATAAATCCTCAATGTTTAAAAACAAATGAAAATAAATATCATTTACATAGAGGAATGGATGCTCAAATGAGTTTAGGGCATAATGCAATCATTTTAACTGTAAAATACAACTCCCTCTGAGAATATGTGGCTAATATTTTGTATGCATAAATTCAACTCTCCAATGCTTAGTCATGTCCTTCATGGTAAATTCTTAAGGTATGAAAATAAATGAAAATAAGTATTAGTTACACAGAATCAACTAAAAATGATGCAACCTGAAGGAAGGGTTGCTCAAATGATGCTAGGGCATAATGCAATAAATTTAACCCTCCTATCTTTAGGGTCATGTCCTTCATGGCAAATCTATGTATAAAAACAAATGAAAATATTTACACAGAATCTACTAAAACTAATGCAACCTGAAGGAAGGGATGCTCAAATAAGGCTAGTGTATAATGCACTCATTTCAACTGCTAAATATTGCTACCTCTGTGCCTGATGTTGTCATGTGACTAATATTTTGTAGGCATAAATTCAACCCTCCTATCCTTAAGGCCATGTCTTTGATGACAAATCCTCAATTTATAAAACAAATGAAAATAAATATTATTTACATAAAATTTACTGAATCAATAAAATAACTGAAAGAAAATTTTTGTTCTTTGTCGTATTGGAAAGGACTTTGTTTTTCTGTAATATAATTATACCTAACACCTGTTACTTTTATTATTAACTAGAAAATATGCTAGGCATAGCACAGCTTTGCATTTAAACCTTACAGGTGGCACACCCTTAGTGATTTTGTGAATGCCCTTGCTGTGCTCACAACCTCACTATACAGTATTTGAAATATCATCATATAATCTCATAGACATTATCTTGTCACAAAATGTGGAAAGGTATGCCCGGTATTCTCTTTAGCCCTAAAAAAAAAAAGTTTTATTTCTATATTCAATCCATATAAGATAATTTAGTATACACATACATGTATATACACATTTTTCCTACAACTCAATTTTCAGGCATGTCAATGAATGCCAATGATAAGCAATAAAATTCAATGAATAAGGAAGTAATTATTTTCTTTTTAAATATATATATATATATATATATATATATATATATATATGAATCTATGAGCAAAAAAGAAGAAAAAAAAGGCATAAAAAAATGTCAGTTAAATAATGCGTTAACGAAGCACAGTCTGGTATGCAACAAAAAACTCAGAAAAATTATTGAATCTAGCATTATTTCAAATTACAATACAATACAATAAAACAAAGACCAGGTTTTTTTCAACTTATCCCCCTACTTAGTTTAATTAGTGTTAAAATATTACAAACAATATTGTTTAAAGCTTTAGAGGTTTCACCAATTTTGCTTCTTTTAACAACTTTGATTTCACTATCACCTTGACCCACTAAGGCTTGTTTGTTTGTTGGTTTAGATCAACCAGGTTTTACTCGTAACCCATTTATAATCTTTTACCATAGAAAACGAATTATTTCCAACTAAAGGCATAAATCAAAGATTCCCTGAACTGTTTTCATTGCTAGAACATGATCTTTATACTAGCATGCTACAAAAATTGACAAGTACTAAGCTCAGTCAAGTCATACTACTACTGCTACCACTTTCATGTCATACAGTTCCAGTTTTTTTTTTGTTTTTTTTGCTAAAGGCATGAATTAAAGATTCCCTGAACAGTCTCCATTGGTAGATCTGAAGTACTTGCTCTCATGTCATACAGTTCTGTTTATTGTGTTTATTTCATACTAAAGGCATGAATCAAATATTCCTGAACAATCTCCATTGCTAGATCTGAACTACTTGCTCTCATGTCATACAGTTCTGTTTATTGTGTTTATTTCATACTAAAGGCATGAATCAAATATTCCCTGAACAATCTCCATTGCTAGATCTGAACTGCTTGCTCTCATGTCATACAGTTCTGTTTATTGTGTTTATTTCATACTAAAGGCATGAATCAAATATTCCCTGAACAATCTCCATTGCTAGATCTGAACTGCTTGCTCTCATGTCATACAGTTCTGTTTATTGTGTTTATTTCATACTAAAGGCATGAATTAAAGATTCCTTGAATAATCAGCTCAGTGATTTCATAGATTCTTCTTTACTGTTACTCTTCTTTCATGTCATATGATACGCAATGAAGTGGTGGGCATTGCCAAGTAACTGCTCATGACATGACAAGAGACACCAAACAAACAATATGACACTCCCAACAACTGATAAGATATGGAACTAACCAAGCATACCACATAAATTGCAACATCAAAACAAATTCAAAGCATAACTGTTTTCTTAAGTGGCTCATATTTCAAGTGTTTTTGTTTTGTTTTGAAAAGAAACATAAAACAAGAAAAAACTTTTCATATCTTAAAAAGGAGAGTCCATCCAAAAAGGAACAATATCAGTTGGATTGAGTTGAAATATTGCAATGCAAACATTATTTTCTGCTTCAGGAACATGACAGGCATGCTGAGATTGTGTCTCAATTGTTAAAATGTGAGAGAAACAAAATTTATATATGAGGGTCGGCTATAAAATTTATAGGCTGACCAAAAGACTCTCATGGAATGTGACCAAATTAGGTTTATATTAAGGGGTAAAAAGTTTATAGGATGACCAAGATACTTTCACAAATGAAGTTCATGGCTGAAAAGTTCATAGGCTGACCTAGATACTCTCATGGAATGTGACCAAATGAGGTTTATATGAGGATCTGCTGAAAAGTTCATAGGCTGACTAAGATACTCTCATGAAATATAATCAGGTTTATTTTTAAACATTTGGTCCCCTTTGTAGTCCACAGACTTCTTCCATTGGTGTTGCTTTGCTTAGATCCCATTGGTCAAAAAAGTCATCAACAGCTGATCTGATGTCATCATATGAATTTTTCAGCCAACCCTCACACACACACTCACACACTAATCCCTCTATATGAGCAAGTTGTGACTCAAGGTCAATTTCGTAAGCAGAGTTTAACGGGTTTGAAATCAGAGTTTTCCTTCTCCTAGAATGGTTACCAAACCAAGTTAAGAGCCCAGTCTGCCCTACTATTCATCCATAACTGGAGAGGATATAGTTGGATACATACCTTTCCCAAGAGTATTAGCGCTATGTGAAACAACCTCGTCCAGGATTTGAACTTGGGTCAACGAATCCATTTCCTACAACACTAACCATTATACCATGCGCCTCTGTAACATTTATAAGAAACTTGGCTGAAAAGTTCATAGACTGACCAATATACTCATTGTAAAATCTAGGATAAATCAAAAGTGTTTACCTTGAAAAATATCTATATATTAATACTCATGTTCCTTAATTGTACAACCGTTATATTGCAACACCCTCTGGTAAAAAATGAGTCCAAAACATCCATGATAAAATGCAAAAATCCTGATTATCTGCCGTTGCTCATCCACCGAATCCTTATTTCTAAATAATGGACCATTCCTTTTTTATCATAAATAAAAATAGGGAAAAAAAGGACATGCTGCACAGAAAAAATATAAAGAAAGAAAGAAAGAAAGGGGAAAAATACAGAGAAGGAGTGAGTGTGCAGAAGCAATAATGATAATCTATTTCAATCGAATAGGAGGAAAAGATGAAAAGAAGGAAAGAAAGAGAAAAAAAAAAGAGTGAGAGAAAGTTAAAGCAAGATTATTATACTTTTTACATATTGAATTATTTAGCAATAGCTCCTAAGTAAACATATCAAATGTTGTAATAATTAAATCATCATACTGTGGTATATCCACAGGTTCTGCTAGTTCACCATTATTTCAAGTAAGTAACCGTAACTTTAAAGATAAAGTCTTTATTTTTCTTTGATTTTTTATTCAGATCTTTCTCTCCCATCAACATCATCTCATGCTGACTGCACAAATTCCCATAACTCTCTCTCACCACTGGTCCCTATCAGTCATCACTCTTGGCAAGTCCTCCACACAACATCCAGTATCCCCATAGAGCTGATCAATGTAACTCTGGGCTGGTTGGCCCACTCTGGTGTGTCCATGTGTATGTGTCCACAGAAGAACATCACACACAAACATTATATATTTGTTCTCTCTCCCTCTCTCTCTCTCTATATATATATATATTACATGGGAATTTTTGTGACTCTGGGTTTCATGGTATAGCATAAAATCTGGAGTCACAAAAATTCCCAACCTTGTAATAGATATATATATATTACAATATATATATATATATATATATATATATATATATATATATTACATGGGAATTTTTGTGACTCTGGGTTGCATGATATAGTGCACATTCTCTTATATATATATATATATATATATATATATATAAGAGAGAGAGAGAGAGAGAGAGAGAATAAGAGATCAGCTCTGTGGGGATACTGGATGTTGTGTGGAGGACTTGCCAAGATAGATATATATAGATAGATAGATAGAACAAATTTAGTTTATACTGAGTTGGTAAGTTAAAATCTAAGTATTCAAGCTGGTCACCTTGTACCTATCCTCTCTCTTCAGAATGATGTTAGTAGTAGTGTATATATATATATATATAAACAACTATTGTAGGTAATTTAGAATAGACATTTAGCTTTTATTTACTTTGTGAGTTTATTCATTTGTCAGTTTTGTAGATAATATTGAGAAAAGGTTTAGAGATAAATATTCATGGGAATTGATTAATCTTCTCACTTGACAAATACTTCAGAGATAGATATACTCTCTGAAAAGAAGGAAATCACAAATGTTATTGTGATTGTTACCATCGGTTTCAAAGCAATGCATTAGCCACTTATCCTCAGGATAATTGTTATATTATGAAAACCATATCATCCTCTGTGTGTGTGTGTATTTACAACAATTGTGTGCTAATCCACCTTGCTAACCATTATATATATAAGTTGGCAGAGTGGCCTATTGTCAGTATCAGCTGGACAGCGAGGGAGTCCATCCCCTTTTTGATAGCACTAGATCAGGGAGATTGTTTTTGCTGAAGTGTAGCGCCACACCTATCGCAGATCCCCACATTATCGCCAAGATCAAATTATCCAATCTGTGCTACTCATACTCTGAGTTAGCAGGGACGGTGTCGAACCAGGAACCTTGTGATTCCTAGACAAGTGTTCTCCTGACTGAGTTAGGTATTTTGTATCAGAGAAATTAAAATAAAATGCTAGATTACAAGTGTAAGAGCTGTATTTATTTGTTATAATGTACTATAAAATTGTTATAAAAAGTGATTGTTACCATCGGTTTCAAAGCAATGCGTTAGCCACTTATCCTCAGGATAATGCCCGTGTAAAACACACACACAATATATATATATATATATTTGCTCAGATTTAAAATGTTTTTCTTCATTCTATTGTAGGGAGTTGAGGACAATTGAATCCCTTTATTGTGTCTGATATTATCTATTTCTCAAACAATCCATTCTACAACCCCCTTTTGTCAGGGGGTACAAATTGAATTGGCTGAAAAATTAAATATGAAATGTTTTTTTTTTTTGGGGGGGGGGGTTTCTAATCAACAGGGTAACTACTTTTTGTCAACCACACCCACAAAAATCAAAATCATAAAATTTTCTTTTCAAAATTCATCAGAAATAAAGAAACAATTGCTTATTTCAAACATTCAACTACTGCCATTGTTAAAGAATAACAAACTCTAAATTATCTAGTTATAAATTGAAATCTCACAAGCCATGTGTGTAAGAAAAAGAGACTCTCTCTTACACACATGGCTCTCTCAGAGAGACACAGACACACACAGAAAAAAAAAGACACAGACACACACAAAGAAAAAAAAAGACACAGACACACACAGAAAAAAAAAAAAGACACACACAGGAAAAAAAAAAAGACACACACAGAAAAAAAACAACACACACACACAGAAAAAAAAAGACACACACACACACACAGAAAAAAAAAGACACACACACACACAGAGAAAAAAGACACACACACACACACACACACACACAGAAAAAAAAGATA
>CM042171.1:33338457-33382615 GCA_023376005.1 Doryteuthis pealeii
AGGAACCTTGTTTCTAGCCGAACGCTCTACCGACTGAGCGTGGTGATAAAGTCCTGAAGCAGATTTAAAATGCAAGAACAAAGATGGCAGTCTTGTGAAATGCAATAATTAAAATAGGCATAAAAAATAAAACTTCAAGAGTTGAACTTTCATATGTTTTTTACTAAATGATTCTATCATTTGTATAACATGAGTTATTAAGTTTCAAATTTTAAAACTGCTGCAAGACTTTATGAACACCTTTATATATATATATATATATATATATATATATATATTATATATATATATATATATATATAAACAGATGAAATGCAAATTAAAAAAAATGCATAAAAAAAGTATTCAGAGCTACTCTGAGAGAGCAGGTCTTAAAACTAAAATATCCAAGGTATGTACTTTTAAAGTCAGTTACTTTAAGTTTCATGTGGATCACACAGTCATCATATTTCCGTCTGATGATTGTGTGATCCATGTGAAACTTTAACATACTTTAAGAGTATATATTACACACACACACACATACACGTGTATTTTACATACATACACACACACACACACATATATATATGCGTGTGTTTATATACTTACATAAACATCAGATTAATTTCTTTTTCCTGATATATATATATATATATATATATATATATATATATATATATATATATAATATATTACATACACGCACATATATATATATACATACACATATATATATATATATTACATACACGCACATATATATATATATTACATACACGCACACACATATATATATATATTACATACACGCACACAAATATATATATATATTACATACACGCACACACATATATATATATATTACATACACGCACACACATATATATATTACATACACACGTGTATATACATGCACACATAGATCTGTGCATATTACTTACACACACACACACACCACCACCACACACACACAATTATATATATATATAATATATAGTGTATATACGTATTAAATGAGCTAAATTTGTTTATCCTACAAAAGCCGCCAAGATATAATTTAACTACCTACTGCTATGGTTATGCCATTCACTCTTTTTTTTCAATGAATAGCCCTCGTATATGTATTTAGCCAACCCATTCACCACAGCTAATATGTGACACAAGGTTGCAAGTAGAGGGCATCCAGTGAGGATTGAACTTGCTATTCAGAACTAATGAATTTGCAAGACTAGCTTGCTAATCATTACACCATGATGGGGTGACTGAATAACCCTCATGTATATCAAAACTTGAATTTCATCACCCCCTTACTTTTTCTTCGCCCTTGAACCTTGCCGACATATATACCAGCAGGACTGCGGAGTTGGAAGCAACTAAGGGGCCACTGGAGTCAGAGTTTGAGTCAGTAAAACTATACTGACTCTGACTTCAGTTTAATTTACATTTTATATGGCCCGAGTTTAGTTATACAGTGCACACTCTATATAAATAGATTATAAAAAATTAATGGTTTTATATTTATTTGTAAGCCATAATCACATAATTACGTAAAGAAGAGTCAGAGTCAGAGGTTTTGTGTTCCGATTCCACAGCTCTATATTCCAGGTTCAAATGCAATCAGTGATAAAAAAACAATATCGATTTCTGACCATCGTCTGAATTTGCCATGTCACTATAAATGTGGAGGTGCTCACAATGTAATGGTTATCAACATAGGAAATGGACACAGTTACTGAGTTCAAATCCTGGACAAGGCTGTTTGTATTTCACATAGCACTAATACCTTGGGAAAGGTATGTATCCAACTATTCTCACTCCAGCTATGGGTAATAATAGGGCAGACTGGGCTCTTGAACCTTGGATAGGCAACCAGTCTAGGAGAACGAAAACCGAATTCAAACCTGTTAAATTCCGCTTTAGAAATTAACCTTGTGTTGCATCTTGCTTGTGCTGTGTGGTTGGTAATTATATATACAGGGTGTGGTAGACATACTTCCCACATTTTAAACTGTCACCTGTGTGGTGCTAGTGAACTTAACTCTCTGCTTACTTTAAGCCACTTATAGTGGTTCTCCCACCACTGTGATCTTACCATAAACTACTTGCAGCAGCTCTTGCTTGTGTGAATTGTTTATACATAATAGGATTTTATTTGAATAGAATGAGTTCTGAGGTGAATAGATAATGAACTTTGAAATATCCCATCATACAGGTACAAAATACCAAGAAAATTTGGTACAGCCATGGGGGAAATTTGATAGGCAAAGAGTTAAGTGCTATTAGTAGCTCCATCTAACTGATGTCTTTTTATTGTTTTTCTTTTAGATACGATCAATGACCATCATGGATTAGATCAGAGCGCACCATTTGTTTGTTATTGAAATATTTTTTTAAGATTGGTCAATCTGTAATTGCTACACAGAGAGCTTTTCATATACCTCAGTAGTAATATCTCATCTACTGAAAGTGATGTCAACATACACGTAGGTAAAGAATGGGCCACTATAAACAGGTTAATGACCATATGAAAATCATCCAAGCTGTAGCAGTGTCCGGTTTACTGTATGGCTGCACCACTTGGACTAACAAAACACCAGGAGAAAGAGTTCGATGGGAACTATACAAAGATGCTACGTGCTGTTTTAAACAAATCCTGGAAGCAGCATCCTACAAAACAGCAGCTGTACGGCCACTTACCTCCCATCTCACAAACCATCCGAGCAAGACAAGCTAGACACTGCTGGAGAAGTAAGAATGAACACATAAACAACATTCTCCTATGGACACCTACATATTGGCACATCAAGTTGGCTGACCAGCAAAACCTTACATTCATCAGCACTGGATGCCATCTAGAGGACTCACCAAGAGCAATAACTGATAGGGATAGATGGCATGAGAGAGTCAAGAAAATCAATGCTGTTGGCACACCCTGATTATGATGACATAAATATTATGAAAATTTCATGATTTCTAAAACTAATAAAGATTATTTGGAATTTTTTGGACATCTCAATTATTATATACATAATATTTTAGACAATATGCCCTATTTTTTGTTGAACTTGTTTATTGTTATCACAGTTCCTTTAGTTGTAGCAAAAATTCATTGGCAAAGAACTTATCACAAACCAGGATATCAAATAAAGGAAAAGAAAATTCTAAGTATTTTTTTTTTTTTTTTTGTATTTCTTAGAATTTTCTTTTCAGAAAATAATGACTTTTTACTACAAGCCAGGAAACTTTGACAAATAATAATCAAGGAAAATAATCACTTCCTATGTATACCTAGGCCATTGACATTTCATTAAAATTTGTTTGTTTTGGTTGGCTGGTTGGTTAGATTTTACAGCATGTCAACCCATTGGGTTATTTTATACCAAAGACTTCATTTTTTAAAAAACTCATTTTGTTCTATTCAACCCATAGATGGGACCCTAACAAGAACTACAATCTGGGCCTGAGCGTAATGGTGATGAAGAGGTACTCCACATTACCCAGAGCTCCAGAATTAGAACCTCACCATCAGATAGAGTTTAATGTCAAACCCAGAACATCAAATTTGTTTGGCTAATTGAAGTATGAATAGAGTAATCAATTTGTTAATGTTCTCAGAACTTTTGTTTGTAAATCTCACTAATCTGAATAAATCAGGGAAGCTTATCTGTCTAAATTTCCTGAAGGTTACCAAAAAGACACCTTATGAAGGCTGGAGAGTAGAGCAGCCAAAACATATGAATATAACAATGGAGATGAAGACAATAGTTTAGGAAGCTTATCCTGATGATTTAAACCAATGTTCTCTTTTTCCTATGGGAAGGAATGGAAATGACACCCTTGCGCAATCCCCCTTCACCAACACTCCCATTACTTTGATATATCATAACACTCCCCACTCTCAAGTTAAGCAACAAGAAGAACCAGTCACCCCAATCAATGAACTGGGTTGGGCAAGTTAAAGAGAAAAACAAATCTGACACATCTCTAAGGAAGACTGATGATGCACTGATCCAATTGTATATGTATTTACCCAACCCCTCTGCTAGGGGCAGGATATGACAGTTGATTGGTTGGTTGGATTTTATGGCATGTCAACCCTTGTTGGGTTATTTTATGCCAAAAACATTTTGTTTGATTAATTCTTGTGGGGTACTCATGTTTTTCTATTTAACCCACAGATGGAAACCTAACGGATACTACCACTCCAGGTCAGAGTGCCCCTGGGAGTAATGGTAATGAAGGGGTACTCCACACTCCCTAGAGCTCCAAAATTGGAACTTAGATGCAGTTTAACATCACCAAAGTTAAGAGTGATGAGTATGTTTATTAATTGGGTGACCAAGTAAGCAACAGCAGGTCCTCTTAACAACCAGAGTCCTTTGTTTATCAAAATGACTTGATTCAGCATTAAATAACCTGAAAAGGATTGATATGCCATAAAACAAAACAACCAAATTCAAGAAATAAATAATCCCTTTAGAAGTTCAATCTATATATAAACAGTATATAATTTTGATTTTTTTGGACTGATGTCCTCATCTTTAGTGTGGTATATAAAATCATGTTCGGATGCTAAATCCTCCGGGCTTCCTCAGGTGTTTCCTGTGTATCCAAGTATAGTAATGACCAAACCTGGGAAATCATTTGAATAGAACAATAATGTCAAGAATAATGAAACAGCTGTGAATACATGATCAATTTCATAAATTCACCAAATAGAAACTTTGTGCAACAGCAAGCTAATTTCACAGATAATTGCTCTCTCTTTTGGTTGACGAAAAAAATAGATTTAATTACTTTTTGTAAATTCAAAAAAGGCAACATTTACTAACAATCAAGTTAGGATTAAAGCTTTTTTTGGAGTGCTCAAAAAATTTGTAAATCATCACACACTTCAAAAATGACCTACAAGTTCTGCCTTTGGAATTTAATAGAATGGGAAAGTGAGGAAATCTAGCCTCTTTGGCAACCAGCTCAGAGAAGAAAACCTTGTTAAACTCTGCTTAAGAAATACCTTTTGTCACATTCAGTCATCTAGGACATTTGAGATATTGGTTATACATATATTTTGCATTAATCTAGACCAGCCTGTATGGTAATCCCGACATAGGCTATGGGTTAGGGCAGACAGGGCTTTTAACCTTTTATGGCGACCAGCTATGAAATTAAAAAATTGACCTTGTTTGCATCCTGCTCAATATGTAGGGCAGTAATATATATAAAACTTCAGTTCTCAATAGATCACTGAAGTTAAGAAGTGCTGAACCTGCTCAGTACTTAGATGGGTGACCACTTTATGAACAGCATGTACTATAAGGAATCTGAGGCCTTGGGCTCTGAAGTGAAATTTCTAATGTAAAATGGTCTAGTTAATTTAGAAAAAAATTTTGTAGGTTTTTTCCTGAAAAGTGTGCATCTATTTACCCAACCCCTCCAACATGTGCAGAACATAACAGACGATCAATTCTTTTTTTTTAAATCAGAATTAAGCAGGTTTGAATTCAGAGTTTTTCCTTCTCCTATACTGGTTGCCTAACTAAAGCTAAAGAACCCAGTCTGCCCTACTATTTACCCATAGCTGTAAGGAGAACAGATGGATTTATCTGTTCCCAAAGACATTAATGTGAAGTGAAATGCAAAATGTGCCCAGGACTTGAACTCTGGTCACCAGTTCCATCTAAGTAAACACTTTTTCTGAAAAGTAGAAGTCCTAAGTCTGAGGGTAGAGGTTTGAGGTTCAATTTCCAGTGTTAGAGTTATCAAATCTTTTTCATGAATGTCAGATGGAAACGAAAAAAGAAAAAGTTAATGTCAAACTAATTTTAAAAGAATAATCATGAAGTTAATAAAATTGTTTAAAGATACAAACTACTATGAAGTACCACATTATCAACAACTAGGTCACTGAACCTATCAAAGTAAAAGTAAGTCAGTAGAGTGGCCAATTGTATTAGCTAAACAGTGAGGAGTCTATCCCTTTCACTTGCACTAGACTTGTTTTTTTTGTTGCTAAGGTGGAGCACTTAAGTCCTTACACATCAGAAGCCAAACTGGCGTGTTGTTGATCCGGTGGGTTGACCATGCTAACCCTAAACTGAAACTCACTCTAATATCTTTTAAAAGTTCTTAAAGTATCAAATTGCATTAATGCTTTTTTTTTGTGTGTGTATTGTAAATTTAATTGCAAGTAAATTGTCTTATAGACAGCATAAGAAAAAAAAAGGTGTGTTTTTCTGAGCAGGTGAGAAATTTAGTATTGTATAATTCATAATACCCAGATTTAATGATACTAATAAAAAAAATGAAGAGAGAGAGAGAAGGAAAAGGATTACTTTACAAAGAATAAAAATTTAGTATTTACAACCTAATTTGAATAATTTTATCAATTATCTAATTTGTCCCAAAAGAAATCTTTTTTTTGGGATGGGGGGGGGGAATTACTTTATTTACAAAAATCTTGAATTTTTTTTTAGGGGGGGAGACAACCAACAAAAGATGAATGTGCTTCCAAAATAATATCAGTAAATTGTACATCAACACAATCTGTATTCTTACATATATTTATATAAATGAAAATACATCTAATAGTATATCAGTAATATCACATCATACAATCCCATGATTATAATTCAAATTATTATCATGGGCTCAGTACATGTGTGACCGTAGCTCCAACCTCAGGTTCCTGTGATTGGCCTCGCAGTATGAGCTAACCACTATTAAAAAATAATATATAATATATATATGTATGTATACAAACCCCTCTGTATGAGCAGGATGTGACACCAGGTCAATTTATTAAGGGGAGTTTAACATGTTTGAATTCAGAGTTTTACTTCTCCTAGACTGATTGCCTAACAAGGTTAAAGAGCCCAGTCTACTCTATAATTTACCTATAGCTGGAGGAAGAGTAGTTGGATTCATACCTTTTCCAAGGTATTAACGCTATGTGAAAATGCAAATAGCCTCGTCCAGGATTTGAACTCAGGTCGACAAGTCCATTTCCTTTGACTTTAACCATTACACCATGCTATATATATAAGTTAACGTAGTGTGGACAAGAAGTCAATGGCGGTTAGTTACAGACAGTTTGTCACCTATGCGATCTTCAGATCAACTTGGTCTGAAGATCACATGGGTGAGAAACTGTTAATAACCAAGTGCCACTGACTCCATGTCCACGCTACCATAACTTAAATATAAATGCCCCTTCAATGATATTGAGCACTGTTTACTTATAAATATAGTACACATGTATGTATATATATATATATATATATATATATATTATGTTGTTGGAGAGTCCATGGATGCTTCTTTATAGATATATGTAATAAATGTTAGGAAACTTTTTGTGTTGTATTGGAAGCATGGAAAAATATAAGATAAGGGATAATAACCAAAATTGTGATGAATATTGTGTTGTTGAATAAATAAGATTAAAAACAACAGTTTTTGTCACTTTGAATTTTGGTTATTATTCTTTATCTTATAGTTTTCCATGCTTCCAATACAACCAAAAAAGTTTCACACTATCCACCACACACACATATAGATAATTTCATTGAATCTCATTCTAATAAGGAGGAGTCCTCATGGCGTAATGGCTAAAGTGCTGGACTGTAACATCATAGGGAGTTCAAATTCTAGTCACGCTATTACATTCACTTTTGGGCTAATATCCTTGGGAAAAGTATGAACACCAGCTATGAGTTAGATAGTACCACTATTTTCCTTCTATAAGGATGGTTTTGACATTAAACAACCCACAAAGGTTGATATGCCATTAACCTAAAAAAAAAAAAAAATTGATATAAGTAAGGTTGGTCAAGTCATACAGTTCCAGTTGTTTCTGTTTATTTCATACTAAAGGCATGAATCAAAGATACCCTGCCATTAAACAAAAAAACAAAAACAAATTATCATCCTAATAAAATGATGAAAAGAAAGTATTATTATTGTTTTTGTTTTTTGTTGTTGTTTTTTACAGTTAGAGTTTCTAATATTTGCATATTTAGAAGTAACATTTATCTTGTCATAATTTGTTCTGTTGATAATCCTTCCCAATATTGACTCTTTAAAACCAATCATTGTCAATGACTAATTAACAAAACGAAAAAAAGAACGATAGTTTCGATACTGCTGTTGTTAGGATTTGAACCTAAAAATAAGCCATGTTATCTGATGCAGTATCAACACCACACAAGAGAAGAGAACAGCAGTAGTCTTCTTATATCGCCATAACCGACCCAATCGCCCTTCCTTCCTTCCTGCCATGTTTGTAAATATTCTCTACTTTGTTTCAGTATCTTACACTTTTGCTATCACCAGAATAATGTGGATGTCGTGTGAAAGCAACAGGTGATGACATCTTTGAGAAGAGGGGGGAAAAAGGGGGGATAAGGTGGAGGACCATGTCCAGCTGTTGGGGGGGGGGGCAAGAGAGAAAGAGATATAGAAGACGGAAAAAAAGGAGAGCAAGGCTATGAAGAAGGAGAGCTAAGCAGCAGAGGAGAGTGTGAGATAGAACATTTCTTTCTTTTTTTTTTTTTTTTTTTTTTTGCAAACATCTTTCTCACAGTCTTTAGTTTCTATTTATTATATCTACAAGGGGTTTTGATTCTTGCAGTTATCTTAAACCAAAGATATTTGATAAAAATAAAATAGGCTGGAATTTGCTAAAAATAAAAGAAATAAAGATATGACTAGAGGGGGGGTATTAAAAAATTTGCACTTGTACAAAAAATAGATCTTTGGCATGATAAATATTGATAGTCGTTTTGAAGAATTACATTGTTTTGTCAAAGAGAACAAGAAAATGCCATGCCTTTAAATTTCATGTTAAGGTATTTATGGTTCCAGAGTTCTATTTTTTTTTTTTTTTTTTTTTTTTTTTGCAAGAGCACAAACAGATCAGGACCACTGCTACAATAACGAAGGTCACTGATAAAGAGAGAAGGGAAAAGAACGAGAATGATATATAGAGAGAGGGGGGAATATCTAAGAAGAAGAAAGAGTGGGAGCCGTTTAAGTAACAACAAGGAATATTCGAACGTCGCTGGCATTGAAAGCGAACATGGTGGTTTTCTTTCAATCACTACAAGGCATTCAATTCATCTTTAATCTAGATTAAACACAGCCATTTCCCCTCTCAACAAAAGAGAATAGATAAACTAGATATCTCTTCTTCCTCTCTCTTCTTACAATAAATACTACTACTAATACTACAAGCAGAAGTGACATAAAAATCACATACACAACCCCCGTCTTTAGAAAACAAACAACTTAATGTCACGGTTTGAACCTGTAACACAAATCCTAATGTGTCAGTCAGTAGAAAATAAAAGGAATTCTTTTATTTTTACAATAACAGGAATAATCCCCTTGTACTATTATTCTTCAAGAAGCAAACAGGGGCATTTGGCAAAAAACAGGGTTTGCCATCCTTGTAGCAGCAGCAGAAGAAATTTAATTGCCAGGTTCGGAGAAGCACCCTACCCACTTCTACTTTCAAGGGTCTGAGGGAAGGGGCCATAACATCTGGGTTATCAGAATGGTCAACAAGAAGTGCGGTAGAAAAATGTGGAGTTGGTGGGAAGATTTTTTTAAAGAAAATTAAATAAGAGGAAATACAAACAACAATGATCACCTAAAGATTTTACTAGGTTTACACACCCACCCGCCCGTCTGTCCACCACGTGGAAAGGTTACCATACTACCCTGTCTAGTTTAAAATTTTTAAAATAATCAGGCTGACTGACCCCCCCCCCAATTTAAAAAAAAAAAAGAAGATAAACAAATAAAAGAGGTCACTGCCAGAACTAAAAATGTTCACGTCAGTGTCGATAGTTTGTTCTTTGAGGACAGGAGATTTTGGAAGTACGTGGATGTAACTAAACAGCAACAATAAGTAGTATTCTTCTTCCCACCCACATTTTTTTTTTTTTTTTACTTGTTGGAGATCTGCCCAAGGTCCATATGACTGGCCCTAAGATTGAACACAATCTTATGTTAACAAGAGCAGCTGCAAGTTTATTTTTACAATAAGAGCTAAAAATATCTCCATTCAAAATAAAACTGATATATTCATTACTATATAGATAGTAATTATTTTAATTTTGGGAATAAAAATAGCTGTCCGATATTTTTTTTTTTTAATACATTTTCTATATAAATTTCTACCATAAAAATAGTGAATTCTTAGAATATATATATATATATATATATATATATATATATATATATATATATATGTGTGTGTGTGTGTGTGTGTGTGTGTGTGTGTGTGTGTGTGTGTTCGTTCGTTCTAAGCCATTTGAATAAACAAGCTTCACTTGTATCAAACTCATTTTTCTAGCTTAATAAAAAAAAATATATAAATCTTTTTATTTTATAATTAAATGGAAATCTTAAGTGTCAAATCTTTTTTCCCATCTTAGTGTCCAATTTTAAGAAATATATCTTTCTTTCTTTCTTTCTTTCCAAATTAATGCCCCCCCCCCTCTTGATACAACTAAATCACTGTTGTCATATGTCGTTGTTTGTTTTTATTTTAATTCTGTTTTTCTCCCCCTCCCCTGAGTTAGGATCACATTTTAAGAGAAGACATTCCTGCTGAAGAACGAGAAACTATTCCATTCTCTACTCAAGGGAGGGTGGGGAAACAATATTGAATCGAAGAATATTCCTGGAGATTGGCTTAGAAATGGGTTTTCTTGCTGTCTAAGAAAATATCTTAGAGTCTGATGTCATGTCGTCAGAGGGTCAAGAAGCCCCGAGTCGAGTACATTATTTTATCTTGACCATCACAGTGTTCGTTGTCTTGGGAGAGGAATGTTGTTTTTTTCGGGGATTCTCGTCTCTGACAACAACACTAACCTGAAACACTTGTCCATATTTCTGTTGTTGTTGTTGTCACTATGTATGTAGTTCTTAAAATTTAGATTCACGAGAGAGAGAGAGAGAGAGAGAGAGAGAGAGAGAGAGAGAGAGAGAGAGAGAGAGAGAGAGAGAGAGAGAGAGAGAGAGAGAGAATCTTGTCCTTACAGCCCTACCTCTCCCATTGAAGAGACCCTAATTTAAAACGTCATTTTATTTAACTGGGTTTTGGGTTTTTGCCAAGTAAAATTAACATTTTTGTATATAAATTGATACAATGAAAAAGAAAGAAAAAGAGGAAGAAAAAAGCCCCCAAGGTTTACCAAATAAACAATAAGCTTTCTTTGGAGATTGATGATACAAGCTGACCTACACATTGACCCAATAATACAGTCGACAGCTGCTACTGCATTTAGACTTTAATTTCTTTACAGGTGAAGTTTTTTTTCCATAAAATTTTAAACTAACATTCGATCATTGTTGTTATTTCCTTTTCATAGCATTGATCTTTCTCTAATATTTTCTGAAATTTCTTTTTTTTTTTTTTTTTTTTTGGTTCAGTCAGTAGATGACATGCTGTAGAGATGATAGTGGCATGGAAGATGAATACAAACATTAAAAGAGAAGAAGGGTAAATCCGGGAGAGGGGGGAGGGATAACACCCACAACAGGGGGAGAGAGAGAGAGAGAGCTATGTTGTTGTTGCTTACTCACAACAGTGGTGGTCAGAGAATATGTCGATCGAAATTTACCAAATTGGGGGAAGAAAAAAATTGAAAAAAGGTTACCCCCCACACACACACACACACACAAAAAAAAAGTTTCTTTCGCGTTAGGATTTTTTAAAATTTTGTTAAATGTTGATAAAATATCTAAATAATTTGATTTTTATTTCTGCATACATGTGGAAGCAGGTCGAAAGGAAGCAACATTTTTCCCCTATTCCAAACACACACACAAGGACGACAAAAATACAATGAAGAATTTTGATTTCAAAGACTAGAAAAATTACATGTAAAAACGAGAATAAATAAATAAAAAAGGGGTGGGGCAGTGATCATGTAAGAGAAAGTAGGACCCAGATACAAAAATCGAAAACAATTTTATTTTTCTCTAAAAAAGAACAAAAACAAAATCTAAGATACAAATACGCTAGAAAGTGCGAATTGGAGGAGAGGGGGGAACAGAAACTTGAAAATATTTCAGGTGATTTATTTTTTTAAATAAAATAGTTAGAACTAGTTTTTTCAGCAGTATTTTAACGGAATTGTATAATTTACTACAAAGAGAAAAATATACTATATCAAAAAATAAAGGGGAATGTTTAAGTGTCGAGAATCAAAAAATATTTTGGTCATTCCCATACAATTTCCATTATAAAGTACCAAAATCTTCAAAATGGCAGAACGTACAAGAGTTTAGCAAAAAGAAACACAACAAACTACCCCCCCACCACCAAAAATGTATTTAAAATAACAATAATCAATACTGGTGATATTGGTATTATTCACACTAAATTTAATTCTAAATTGTAGGGTTTCTCCCCAGGGAACAACACAACATTTTTTTAGGAGGAGGGGGAATAAAATTATAGTGATCAATTATTGGGTATTTGATTGAAGTAATAATAGTTCAAATATTTTTGATGTTTGTTTTATTTATATTTTTTTAAAGAAAAAAAAAACAAATAATAAAAAGATGTTCACATTAAGAATTTAAAAAAAAAAGATCTTTTTTTAATATGTAAATAAGAAAAAATGTTACATTTTAAATGTGGAATAAAATAATTAATTTTGCTGTTAATTTTTCTGACCAAAATATTTTTTGCCTTTGACCTTAAAATTGAGTCAACAGATGGCTATTACGCTTTGGGGAAATACCTGAACGATATTAAAAAGGGCCATCGCTATTTAGTTAGTAGTGAAAAATAACAATATCCCTCCTAAGAAAGCAAGCAGGTCATGAAAGACAGTTAAATATAGAATTCACAGCTGACCCCAGGGAGAGGAATACCTATTCTTGGGCTTTTAAATAAAGACACAGAAATTGTTATTAATTAGATAGTCGTTTTTCTATCCCAAAGAGATGCTTGTAGTTAGTTGTTAGTAGTAAACAACAATGTATGTCACATTTTGTTCCTGAAGAAAGAGAAGAAGAAGAAAGAGAAGAACAAGGAAGCACTGACTGTTTTCTCTCAACTGAAAATTTCATCTCTCTTTTAGTAGCCGTAACAGAGAGAAAACGATGCTTCAATGTTGTGTGTGTGCGCGCAAAAATGAAGGGAGCAGGGTCAATTATTTTACCCAAAATAACAAATACATGGTATAACAACAATCTTCAAGCACTGTCGTTTGATAATCGAAATAAAATTTACTCTTTAAGATCTTAGATAGAATTCAAATCCGCTGTTAAAAACAAACACTGTGAAGAAAACTAGTGACTACTACTGCTAGTGTTTAATAAACCACTACTACACAAGCAAGAAGAAGCATTTTATTTATGTAAATTTTTTTACTATTTTTTTCTTTCTTTTTTTTTCTTTTTTTTTTTTTTTCTTTGGACCAGTAGTCAGTGTTTTAAGATTAAATTTGTAAAATTTCCTAGTAAATCTAAATATTTTAAAGTAAATATTACCATCGTTAGGATTATTATTTTTTTTTACTAGTAGCAGCAGTAGGGGAAAAAATTTCCCACCCCCAAAAAATCCGTCGTGGTAAAACGACTTTTTTTTGACTCGTCAGTTCCTGGTGTAGAATAAGAATAAAAACATAGCCTCAATGTTTTTTATTATATTTATATGAATAATTTTGTCCTTGATAAAGGAAAGATATAATGATGTCGGGATGAAAAAAGAGAAAGAGTGAGAGAGAGAGAGAGACATCACTACAACAACAACACGAAGAGACGTTGAGTGTTGTAGCATTTTTCTTGGACGTGTTTTCTTGATTGCAAACCAAGGGTTTTGATTTTTTTAATTTTTTTTTTAGTTATTCTTTTATTAAATCTAAAAGAAAAAAGAAAAAAAAAAGATCCAAGACTGACCACATGTGTGTGATGCACGTGTTTAAGAATAGTTTTGAGAAAAATCTTAATCCCCCAAAACTCAAAAAATTCCATCTCGAACCTTGCCAGAAAAAAAATACCAAAGTGAAAGTTCCTGATTCCATAAGGAGAAAATAACAAAATCTCAAAAGTGTAGCTCAAAAGAATGGCAGCAGCAAGCCAACACCATCATCACAACAACAACAAACACCATTTCATTTTAAAACAACACCAATCGCAGTCTCCAAGAATTCCTGCAAATTCCTACCAATTCCTTACTAATTACAACACAAAACAATTCCCGTCTACATTAGGGTCACCAAATTTTAGAAACCCACAGAGGTATCAAATAAAATTCTTTCTGCATAGCCAACCCCCTTAAATTTTCACGGGGGATTGTTTTACTACATAAAATGCACTTTGAATCGATCCCCCACTTCAGGAACATGGAAAAAAGTTACCTAAAATTTCTGCTGTTAGGGATTTGGTGAATTTTTTTGTAGAATTAGACATTTAAGATGTTTGGGAAAGATTAAATAGACTCAATTCAGAATTATAAGCAAAGAAAGTCTTAAGACTAAGAATTAAACACAACGTGTTATGGTGTTTGGTATGTAGCCACTGCTACTAGAGAATCAGTCTCTCTGTGATGATAAGTGTTAGATGTACACACACGCACCCAATATACAATGTATATAGATAAATCTTTTGTATTTGAAAGCAAAGATGTACCAAATAAATACCAGTCTTTAGAGACCATATACCAAAATAGTTAAATATCGCCTGAATGTAAATGCATATAAAAAATACATACACTGTTTAATAATAATCATGATAATAATAATACATTGTATTAGTTTTCACTCAATATAGGGGCAGTAAGAGTCTCAAAATCTTCTAGGCGGGCATAAAATAAGGGATCAATTTATAATACATTGGTTATTATAAATTGAGCCCCCATTTTTTGACACTCTGTACATACCGCACAAGAATAAGAATTTACTGGTTCGTCTCAAGAGAAGAAAAATAATGTTCGAATAACGGTTGGAATTATACAGAGAGAAAAAAAATAACTGGAATTATATAGTATATAGGCAATATTACTTACCATGCATGGTGTCGTGCTAGTATGTAGGTGTGGGTGTGTGGATTTGTATGTGTGTAGGTACGTTTTTTGCGTGTGTGTAGAGGTGTATCTTTTTTAGGGGGAGGGGGGTTGTTGTTGTTGTTGCTGCTGCTGCTGCTTCTTCTGTTGTTGTTGTTGTTGTTATTATAGTATGTCCAGATGTGAGATATACAACAATGTGTTCAATCGAATAATATTTGGAGTTTTTGCATCCTTCCCAGTAAAACGGGTGGCGACTGGAGGCTTTTTCTTTGAGACTCTAAGGAGTGCGATTTGCACCTAGCACGCCACCAGGGTCTCTCCAAGCCACAAGGAAGTCCAGGCAGGCAGTGACTAGTTAAAAATAAGAGAGAGAGAAAGAGAGAAAGAAAGAGAGAGAGGAAGAGAAAGAGAGAAAGAAGGAAAGACTGTTAAGGTAGCTCCGTCCGTCCTGTAGGTAGAAGTACCTTGTTCTGTTACTCGCAGAGATGGTGGGAGGAACTAGAGTAATACTAAGGGTATTAAAGGTGGCAGTGGGAGGAGGTAGAAGTGTGCGCGTACTTGGCAGAGACAAGGAATGAAGGAGAACGAGAGAGAGAGAGAGCAGGGAGTAAGGGAGAGTAAGGAGGGAGAGTAAGGAGTGAGCGCAAGCAGGAGGGAGACGATCAGGCAGGATCTCTTTTTTTCTCTTCTTCTTTGTATATCTCTCTCTCTCTCTCTCTCTGTCTATCTATCAATGACTCTGTTTATCTATCTATATATCTATATATCCCTTCTATCCTTATCTCTCTCTTCTTTTTCTTTCTCTCTTTCTCCCTGTCCCTCTCTCATACGCTCTCTCTCTCACTCTTTCAGAGAATCATACACAGATACAACCTTATCGTCCACGCCAGTGCCATAGTTGTTGTTAAAAAGCGGAACCAAGCGCAAATAAACACACGCTACCACAGTTATAGAAAAAGATGACACACGCACAACACGAAGAAGAAGGTAGCAGTTGGATGAAGCAGAACCAGTGGAGACCTCTGACGGATACCGTCACTAACTAAGGACGTTAATTTCAGCATCACAAAAACGGAGATTGGGCGGGTAGGGGTGGGATGAGAATAAGGGAGAAGTTGAAGATAAGGGGATAGCTAGGATTGTAATGTCTACAGCTGAGGGTTCGTTCCTTGATGGTCGTGGCGATGAAGGCGGGTTGGGGGTTGGCAGGTTACGTAAGAAAATATTTTAGACTCTTAGATTTTAAAAAAAAATGCTGTTTTTTCTTCTTTTCATAAAGTGATATGACATCAAAGATTTATTTATTTTTGTCAAATAAGAATTTTTTTTATGTTAACGTTGATAAATTTGATATATATTCTTTTTTGTTTTGTTTTTCACCATTTCTCCAGAATAAGGAATTTTAATGCTGACAGTCAGTACAAATGAAAGAAAACTTCTATGTAAAATAATAATAATAATAATAATAATAATAATAATAATAATAATAATAATAATGAAAGAAAGAAAGAAAGAAAGAAAGAAAGAAAGAAAGAAAGAAAAGAAAATATTTTAAAAACTTGAAAAAGTTATCTAAGTCAATTGTCAAAATGTGATATTTTAATCCTAAAAAAGTAACAGCACATTTTCATTTTTGAAAATAAATGCTAGAAAAAGGTAAATGCTAGAAATGCTAGAAAAAGGTAAATGCTAGAAATGCTAGAAAAAGGTGAAGTAAAAAGTAAAGTCGTCAGGGTGGCCTAAAGTCGGTATTAGCCAATCAGTGTGTGAGTTTATCCCCTTTTCACTAGCGCTAGACCAAGGAGATTGTTTTAACGTCTGAGGTGGAGGGCCACACCTACCATCAGCTCCTCACTTTACCGCACAGATCACTGTGCTATTCATACACTGAGTTGGGCCGGTATCAAACTAAGAACCTTGAGGTTTCTAGCTGAACAAAAGGTAAATGCTGGAAATACTTGAAAAAGTTAATGCTAGAAATGCTGGAAAAAGTAAATGCTAGAAAAAGTAAATGCTAGAAAAAAGTAAATGCTAGAAATGCTAGAAATATGAAACTTAAAGCAAGTTGATAAACATTTGAAAATGCTAACCCAGATATTGTAAGAGTCCTTTGTTTATCAAAATGACTTGATTCGGCATTAAATGACCCAAAAAGGGTTCATATGCCATAAAACAAAACAACCAAACCAAACCAAACCAAAACACTATCCAATTTTTTTATTAGCTAGAACAAAGTTTAAAGTTAATATTTTTCTCACTGCCCCCCGAATTTGATACAAGATCTATTTTTTTAATATGGGGGTCCATCATTACCGAATATAAGGAGAAAAATTCCTTGGTCTCTGCCACTGGTGTCACACAAGATGCTAATCCTCCACTTGAAAGAAATAGGGGAGGTGCTGTGATAGGATGGATATGCTCAAGACTACTGAGAAAAAAGAATAGGTTAGCACACTTTAGCTCATAGGTTGTCACTGGTTTGTTGGATTTTACAGCATGTCAACCCTTGTTGGGTTATTTTATGCCAAATACATTTCATAGGCTGTGCTGCTGTATCAATCCATCAGATTATTCCTTACCAAAGGCACGCTACCCCCCTACATGAGTAGCACCACCACCCTCCAACAGGACCAGCAAGAGTAATTGAGCAGTCCATGACATGCAACACTCCATTTTAGCCCTTACTTAAGCTAGACAGGCAGTTGGAGAGACCTCTTCCGATCACTCAATTGGTTACATCAAGCCTTAGCAATTATATGATTGTCCCAACCCTATTGCCCTTATGGCAAGCCCCAGCCTTTTTTATCATATGCTAGAAGGTGGTGGCTGAGGGTCTTAGTGTCATGGGTATGATGTTAAACTCTATCTGATAGTGAGTTTCCAATTCCGGAGCTCTGGGGAATGTGGAGCACCCCTTCATCACTGTTACTCCCAGGTCCACTCTCAACACGGAGTGGTAGTACTTGTTAGGGTCCCATCTATGGGTTAAATTTTTTAAAAATGTGTTTAAAAAACTAAGTTTTAAAAATTGAGTACCCATTAAGAATGACTAAGACAAATGTCTCTGGCATAAAATAACCCGAATAGGTTGACATGCCATAAAATCCAACCAAACAATAAAACCACCAAGAGCCATCTAACATTTTATAGTCCTTTGAGCTTTTTTTAATAATTGTTGTCTTTTGTTGTTTTTGTTTTTAGATAAACCTGAGCAGAATTTTATTGGGTCAAATATCTAGAGGCAAGTTAAGTTAATGACACTGAAAATGTAATCAGCTATCAAGGCTCAAATTCTAGCTGAGGTAGTTTGCATTCATTTATATCATTTAGATTATTCAGACTATTGTCCTCATCTTTATTGTTATATACACAACGTTTTGGTCGATGTGACCTCCGGTCTTCTCTGGCGTTTCTTGTCAAACTCGGGAACCTTCTTGTTGAACTTGGGAGCCTTCATGTTATACTTGGGAACTTTCACGGAACTTTGAAACATTGTGTATATAACAATAAAGGTGAGGACAATTGTCTAAATAATACAAACTATCAAGCCTGATCTCAAAAATTCAGAGAAATAGTTTGCATTTACTTTGCACTTTTGGAAAAACATGAATCTATTTACTCTCCTCCCAGTTAAATAGCAAGACAGACTAGGCTCTTTAGCCTTTGTTGGCAACCAGTCTACCAGAAAGGCAACTCTCAATTCAAAACCAAGAATTAGTAACTGTACTCTGTAAATCCTATTAGTTAATGAAACTACAGCAATATCATGGGGGTAGTGAGGTTGCAACCTCACATTCTGCAATAGTCTACAGTGATAATTAAAATCCTGAACAAGGCTGGTAGCATTTCACATAGTGCTAATACCCTTGGGAAGGGTGTGCATTCAAGTAGTCTCTCCCTCTAGTTATGGGTAAATAGTAAGGCAGACTGGGCTCTTTAACCTTGATATTCAAATGCAAATGTTATTTAACTTTTAAAGAAATTGGTTGGTTGGTTAATTTTTTAATGGCATATCAACTCTTGTGGGGTATTTAATGCCAGATCTAGTTTTTTATGTATATAATTTGTAAGTTATAGTTGGAGGCGCTTGTGGTGTAATGGTTATCATCTTAGGGAATTGACTCAGCAACCCGAGTAGGACCGACTGGGCTCTTCAACCTTGGTATAACAACCTGTCTAGGAGAAGGAAAACTCTGAATTCAAACCTGTTAAACTCCACTTAAAAATGGATGTTGTGTCGCATCCAGCTAGTGCAGTGGGGTTAGTAAATATATACAGGTGATAATTAAAATGAAATAGACAAGATGATCTTACAATGCTTAATTGAGTACTTCATGGTGTAATGGTTAATGAGCTAAAAAAGCAGATCATTGTTAGTGAGTTTGATTCTCACTGGGTGGTATATACTTCTGGTCTTGTGGTATTGATTAAAGAAAGTAGTTACAATCATTTATTTTTGGATTCCTAAGCCAGTACTCACACACACACACATACACACATACACAGACACATGTATGCATTCACGCACGCACACACACAGACACACACATACATGCATGCATACACACACGTGCATGCACACACACACACACATATAAACACATACACAAATCAGGATGAGTTTGTTACATTTATTGAAAAGACATACAAGAATATTCTGTTTATGAACCTCCTATTTATAATACTACCAGGTATAATGTATTTTTGTATTTGGTAGGAAAGGCATTGACTGCCATAGACAAGTATCAATCATATGGAAATCAGAGCTCTCTGATTAGATAAAGTCGGAATTCTTACAAGCTGTAGCCATATCAGTGCTACTATACGGCTGCACCATTTGAACTTTAATGAAAAATTGGAAAAAAAAAAAACAACTAGAAGAGAGCTACACAAGGATACTGTGTGCTGTCCTGAACAAATCTGGGAAGCAGCACCCCACAAAAAAGCGGCCACTTACATCCAAGTAAGATAAACAAGACATACTGGATACTGCTTGAGAAGTAGGCATAAACTCAAGTGATGTTTTCTGATGGACAACTACACATGGACATACCAGAGTGAGCCAACCAGTAAAGACTTTCATTGATCATCTCTATGCAGATACTAGATGTCACGAGAAGGACTTACCAGGAACGATGACTGTTAGGGACAACTGGCGAGAGTGATTCATGGGAATCTGTGCTGTCATTATGACATGATGATTGATAAGGGATTTAACAAAGTGCCCCTTGCATGCATGACTACTGAGAGGAATTTTATAAGTCAATTCAAATCTCACGTCTTTTAGCCATCCTGTTTTCATTTGCTATGTTTAGTGTAATTATTATGGTCTACGGGGAATTTGGGGATTGAAAAGAAAATGATAATCGGATTTCTGGAGAAAGAGAAGAAAAAGAAGTAAGAACAAAAGAGATTAAAGTTTGGAAGGGTAAACACTCAACGGGGGCCAGCCATTGACCAACCAATGACACCAAAACTAGATTTAAAAAAAAAAAAACGGAAGTGCTGGGTTTTGAGCGGAAGCAGATGTGACCTTTCCCCACCCCCAGTACCACAAATGGAAGTAAAGAAAATTTGGTCTCTTTTCCCAGACTTGAGAAGACGTGATGACATATCTAGGGTAGCAACAAACAGCGTGCATGAACGTGATTTACGATAGAATAGCTTGACCTTACTCTCTCACTCTCCTTCTCTCTGAAAAAGAACCCACAAGCCTAGAAAGAAATAAACAACCCCTTTTTGACTATACAACTTTTGTATGTTGTTACTGAACTAATGACGGCTACTACTACTAACAACTACTGCTACGACATGACTGGCCCCTACACAACACTATGATAAAGAATGGAAAAAGAGAATATTATTGACGATTTTGTTGATATCTTGCATTTGAGGTAGCAACTTCCACAGTCATCATCATCAGGTGGTGGCTGAGGGTCTTAATGTGCTGGGTATGACGCTAAACTACATCTAATGGTGAAGTTTAAATTCTGGAGCTATGGGGAATGTGGAGTATCCCTTCATCACCATTACTCCCAGGTCTACTCTGGCCCAGAGTGGTAGTACCTGTTAGGGTCCCATCTATGGGTTAAATTGAAAAAAAATAGTTTTAAAATAATGTGTTTGAAATAAATTGAGTTTAAAAAAAACATTGAATACTCATAAAGAATGAATAAAACAAAGCATCTTCAGCATAGAATAACCCAATAAGCATTGACATGCCATAAAATCAAACCAACCACAATCAGGTCACATTGAAAGCATACCTATGACTTTTTCTCACTACTCATCCCTATTGGTCATCATCCCTGACAGGTCTTCTACATTGCATCCAGAATCCACACAGAGCTGGTTGATATAGGCTTTTGCTGGTCAGCCTTAACTGGTGTATCCATGTGTAGGTGTCCATATGAGAACATCACTAATGAGTTTTTCCTTACTTCTCCAGCAGTGTCCAGCATGTCTTGTTCATCTTACTTGGGTGGTTGTGTAATAAGAGTAAAGTGGTTGTACAGCTGCTATTTTGTGGGGTGCTGATTCCAAGATTTGTTCAAGACAGCACACAGCATCCTTGTGTAGTTCCCATCTAGCTTTTTCTCTAAGCATTTTGTTAGAGTCCAAGTGGTGCAACCATACAGTAGCACTGATATGGTTACAGCTTGGAAGAATTCTCTCTTTATCTTATCAGATATCCATATGGTTGATAATCTGTCTCTAGCCTTCTCTTAGACCCTCATGGCCAGTCCCAACACTTTTTATCGTATATGTGCTAGAAGGCAGTGGCTTAGGGTCTTAGTGTCCTGGGTATGATAGTAAACTCTATCTAATGGCAAAGTTCCAGTTCTGGAGCTCTGGGGAATGAGGAGTACCCATTCATCACCATTACTCCCAGGTCCATTCTGAGCTGGAGTGGTGGTACCTGTTAGGGTCCAATTTATGGGTTAAACATAAGAAAGTGAGTTTATTAAAAAATTGAGTACCAATCAAGAAAGAATAAACCAAAATGTCTTCAGCATAGAATAACCGAAACATGAGTTGGCATGTCATGAAAATCCAACCAACCAACCAACCTTCCCCTAGACTGTCCATCCAAGGCTTGAAAGCCCAGTCTACCCTACTGGAGGGGTTGAATTTCCCAAGGGCATTGGTTTGAAGTGAATGCATTCTCAGCCAGAATTTGAACTCTATTCGCTGTTTGCTCTGTTGGTGGGGCCTAGAATATGCTGACTGTATCCTCTGCAGAGAGGTAAGCCCCCCCTCCCCCCAAAAAAAAACGAGGTGCTCTTGGTATGACACTAAACTGCATCTGATGCTGAGGTTCCAGTTCTTGAGATATGAGAAGTGTACAGAAACCCCTTCATTGTCATTACTCCCAGGTACACTCTGACACCAAAGTAGTAGTACCTGTTTTAGTTTGGTTTATTGGCATATTAACTTTTGTGGGTTATTTAATGCCAAAGCCATCTTTTCAGAAAAACAGTAGTGGTACTATTTAACAAAGTTGGGGTGATGAGAGGATTCATACCTTTCCCAAAGGTATAAATCCCTTATGAAAGATCCAAAAATTGAACATAATAGCACAACTTGAGTTCAGATTCACTTACTATGATGTCACATTCTTGCACGTTAGCCACCACACTATGGGGACTTCCCCAGTACATGTAAGAGTCCTATCTAGTAAGATATCTTACTCTTCACCATTCTACAGCCTTAGTTGACAGGGCTGTACGGATTTGGTCAAATATGACGTTTTCTTTTTAGTAGTTGAATAATTCAAGGTAGAAACCTCAATAACTGACTGAACACCTTTTTTTATTAAGACACTAGCAGGACCTGTGGATATACCAGAATATCACATTTTAAGTTTTACTAGCAGGACCTGTGGATATACCACAGTATGATAATTTAATTATTACAAAGTATGATATGTTTACTTTTGCCAAATAGTTCAATATGTAAAAAAGTATACTATTCTTGATTTAACTCTCTCTCTCTCTCTCTCTCTCTCTCTCTCTCTCTCTCTCTCTCTCTCCCTCTCTCTCTCTCCTCTCTCTCTCTCATTCTTTTTTTCTTTCCTTCCTTCTTTTCATCTTTTAATTATGTTCGATTGAAAGAGGTTAGGGTTATCACTTCTGTGTGCTCACCGCCTCTCTCTATCATTCCCCTACTCTCTTTCTTTCTTTCTTTCTTTCTTTCTTTCTTTCTTATTATGTTTTTTTCTGTGTTAATAAAAAAATTAAAGTCGTCGGGGTGGTCTAAAGTGGGTATCAGCCAGACAGCAAGGGAGTCTATCCTCTTTTCACTAGCGCTAGACCAAGGAGATTGTTTTTGTGTCTGAGGTGGAGCGCCACACCTACCATCAGCTCCTTACTTTACCACACAGACCCCTGTGCTGAGTTGGCAAGGTCCGATATCAAACTAGGAACCTTGTGGTTTCTAACCAAACACTCTACCGACTAAGCTCTGTCCTTTTTCTTCCCTTTCTTTCTTTATAATAAAAATGGAATGGTCCATTGTTTAGCTTTGGTGAAGATACTCATAAGAAATAAGAATTCGGCGGATAAACAACACTAGATAATCAGGATTTACATTTTTGCATTTCATCTTGGATGATTTGGACGGTCTCATTTTTAACTAGAGGGTGTTGCAAGATGATAATGGTCATACTTTTAAGGAATACAAGTACAGGGTAACCCAAAAAAACAGAATTTGTGTTCTGTGTTTTTTGGAGGTTACCCTGTATTAATATATCAATTGTCCTTTGAGATATGTTCATGAATTTGACTTGTAACAACCTAACTTCTACTTAACCATTGCAGAGGCACCTGCTATAGAACAATGGTTAAAAAAAAAACTAATTTTGTATGGCTATTGTTTGTGTGGATCAGCGGGTAGGGAAACAACAGCCTGAGGGACAAATCCAGCTCATCTTGAGCACCTTTTTGATTCCATGTTTCTAACATGTGGGTATGCCTACAAAGTCAGAAAACAACATAGCTCACATGACTTTTGGAAACATTTTTTCATGCTCAGAGTTGCCAAGGCATGGAATAAACTGCCTGCATCTGTTGTAGGCTGCTGAAACACTGCATCTTTCAAAGCCTCCATGCTTCCTGTACTCCGCCAAAACACTATACCTTATACCCCCCTCCACACACATAAGCACGCATGCGCACACATACTGTACGCTATTCATGTTCCTGACACTAATACATTATTCTATATACTAGACATGAGAACTTTGAAGAGTTGTGGTGCACCTGAGCACTGTACACAATAAATTTTATTACTATTATCATATTTGAATATACGGTGAAACCCTGCCTACTTCATTGAATATTTGATGGTACTTACAATGATTCTTTGTTTCCCTTCTATCGGAGGAAATGAAAACAGCAAGACAAGTTCAAATCATGGGCATAGTTGTTTGCATTTCACATAGAGCTAATATCCTTGCATCAAACTAATCTTACTCCAGCTATGGGTAAATAGTAGGGCAGCCTGGGATCTTTAACCTTGGTTAGGAGAAGAAAAACTGAATAAACTCCACTTAAGAAATTGACTATGTGTCACAGCCTACTTGTGTGATAAATATGTAAGGCTTTTAAATAAATATGTAAACTTTTCTAAAAAATTTGTTGACCCCTGGTATAGAGAGCTCAATCCTCATTGGGTGTCACAATAGTGTAGTTTTGTGCTGGATTACCTAATGCTTAACCAGTGGGTACCCCATTATAATGTTAACAAGCCAGTCTCACAGATCAACTCTCTAAGCACTCTATACTTCTGGCCTTGTGCCAAATCTGAGCTGCAGTTAGTTTTTTAAGAGGGTGCCTCAGATGGGGTCATCATTATTGAACAAAGCCATTATTAGTGAGTTCAATCCTCACTGAGTGCCTTTATACTTCCAAAACTAAGCGTAATTTAGTAAATGACTGCTTAAAGAGTTGACTATTCCAAATAGTTATTATTAGTGTTTATCATCATAGGAAATGGAATCAGTTCAAATCCTGGACAAGGCTGTGTTTCACTTCATGCTCATGCCCTTGGGAAAGGCATAAATCCATATCTCCCTCCCCTCAGCTATGGGTAAATAGTAGGGCAGACTGGGTTCTTTAGCCTTGGTTAGGTAACCAGTCTAGAAGAAGGAAAACTGAATTCAAACTAGCTGTTCTCTGCTTAAAGATTTAATTGTGTCACATCCTGCAATGGCAGAGGGGTTGGGTGTATACATAGAAGTAAGCAAATTTTGCAGAGTGGCCTATTGTCGGTATCAGGGGACAATGGGGGAGCCTATCCCCCTTTTTGCTAGTGCTAGACCAGGGAGGTTGTTTTTTTTTTCTGAGTTGGAACACAACACCTACCATCAGCTCCCGACTTTACTGCACAAATCCGATTATCCAATCTGGGCTACTCATGCACTGAGTTAGTGGGGACCAGTATCAAACCAGGAACTTTGCAATTCTTAGGTGGGTGCTCTACCGACTAAGCTAAACTGGCCCGTATATAGGGTATATACAGTAGAGGTGTGTGGTGTAATGGTTAGAGTCGTAGGAAATTGACTCGTTGATGTGAGTTCAAATACTGGATGAAGCTGTTTACAGTTGACATATCACTAATACCCTTGTGAAAGGTATGCATCCACATACTCTCCCTCCAACTATGGGTAAATAGTATGGCAGACTGAGCTCTTTAGCCTTGGTTAGGCAACCAGTCTAGGAGAAGGAAAACTCTGAATTCAAACGTGTTAAACTCCGCTTTAAAATTGATCTTGTGTCACATCCTGCTTGTGTGGAGGGGTTGGTATATATATATATATATATATATATATATATATATATATATACCTAATGATATTCATTTTGATTGCATAATGTTCCACTAGAAATAATTAAATACTTGTATCTTTGGTTCAGAAGAAAAGAAAATTTCATTAAAAATTATTAGGGGTGTACTTATTTATGGGCGATTCTGTAAATCCTCCAATTGATAAGCTCATCATAGATACTGAATCATATCTACTTGAAATCAGAAATTTCCATCCTGTTACAGAGACCCAATTCAGAGGGGTGTGGTGCAATATCTTTATAGTTCATCTATTGCATTTCAAATAAGAATTGTACAATAACAAATCTGACTAAATGTTGGCGCCAAGCCCCTCCACACCCAGGAAGCCCCCCAAATCTATAGTCATGGCCAACCAGCAAAAACTTACATTGATTAGCTCTGTGCATATACTGGATGCTATACTGAGGACTTGCCAAGAGGGATGACTGATAGAGGCAAGAGAGACTCATGGGAATCCATGCTGTTAGCACGTCTTGATGATAAAGAGTCATTTTGGAAAACCTGGGTTCAAAATTGTATCCCAAGGTATCAAAAAACGGTTTCTTTTCTACTAGTGTATACTTCTTAATAGCATTTATTGGTCACATTGTTTTGCTATTCATCATATGTCCTGGGTATGACATTAAAATGCATAAAATAGTCATCAAGCCCTAGCACCTATATAATTGTCCCAATCCTATTGCCCTTAAGGCAAGTCCCCAACCCTTTTTATCATATATGTGCTAGAAAGTGGTAGCTGAGGGTGATAGTGTCCTGGGTATGACATTGAACTGCATCTAGTGGTGAGGTTCCAATTCTAGAGCTCTAGGGAGTGTGGAGTACCCCTTCATCAGCATTACTCCAAGGTCCCCCCTGACCCAGAGTGGTAGTACCTGTTAGGGTCCCATCTATGGATTAAATAGATCAAAAAATGAGTTTTAAAAATGTGTTTTAAATAAATTGAGTTTTTTTTTTAAATTTCAATACCCATCATGAATTAATGAAACAAAATGTCTTTGGCATAAAATAACCCAACAAGGGTTGACATGCTGTAAAATTCATCCAACCAACCAACCAACCAACTTATTCATCATCATCATCATAATAGCATGGATTATCATCCATATTGTTCATCTCTCCTGGCAACCATCTTCGCAACATCCAGTATCCACACAGAGATGATCAATGTAAGATTTTTAAGTGGTTGGTTAACACTGGTATTTCCATGTGTAGGTGTCCACAAGAGAATATCACTTATTTTAGGCAGAGGGGAAAGAGAAGCTCTCAAAATAGTTTTGACTAACGAGAAGAGAGCCCCTTTAGTTTTAATTCAGAGTTTTCTTGCTTCTAGTCTGGTTAAAGAGTCCAGTCTGCCCTACTATTTACCCATAGCTGATGGGAGAAATAGTTGGATTCATAGCTTTCCAAAGGGTATTAGCGCTATGTGAAATGCAAACAGCAGTGTCCAGGATAACCGATGTTATTTGCAATCCAAAATGTGACATTGAGTAAAGAACTCCAACAAACACCATAGGATCTTGCTTGACAGCCTGATGATTGCTATTTAGCATGAAACCTGGGTCGCTGTTAATAATGAACATTGATCTGTGAAAACATTGTAAAATAAATAAATATTAGCTCTTACAATTTGTGATTGAGCACTGTATTTTCTTTGTTTCATCACAAAAAAATTTTGTTTTTACATATACCTATAAATATATATATATATATATATATACTTATCTATCTATCTATCTCAATATGTTCCAATCTATCTATCTATCTATCTATATATCTATCTATCTCAATTGTTCCAATCTATCCATCTATCTATCTATCTCAATATGTTCCAATCTATCTATCTATCTATCTATCTATCTATCTCAATATGTTCCAATTTATCTATCTATCTATCTATCTTATGATGACCAACATATTAAAATGTGCTCCACCACTTTAGGTGGTTGTTGCCTTCTCCTTAAAAAAATGTTGTAGGGTAGAAACGAAGTTAGGCAAACGCCCCTCAGAGCACTTGGCAATCTTGTTGGGTGTTAGTTCAGACAAAGACGATGAAGATGAAGACGATGATGATGATTCTAAAGGGAGAGGAAGAGGAGGGAATGCAGGAAATTTTGGGATATCCTGGCAGATCACACTTGAGAAAAATTGTCTCAGATGACAAATCCACTTGAATAGACGAGGGTGAATAAAATGAAGGAAGGAGGAAAATATGGTAAAAAATGAGGAGGAGAAGGAAAACAGAGAGAGAGAGAGAGAGAGAGAGAGAGAGAGAGAGAGAGAGAGGAAGAAAAGCAGAAAGAAAAGGAGAGAGGGAGAGAAGGAAGAGGAAAAGGAAACTAATTTTTTTTTCACAACTCCTACTTTTATGATGAGAATCATTTTTTTTTTTTTACTTCAACGTTTGCCCCGACCACTAAATCTTATCTTTCTTTTTCCTCATTATCTAGATTTCACCATCATGCCCATCATTCATCGTATAATGACGAGTCAACCAGGCCACAGTTTGATTCTCACTGAGTGTCCTATACCTCTGGCCTTGTGCTAAACTAAGATCAGCAGCAGCAGCACAGATACCAATGACTAATTGAAAGGCCACCATGAATGGTCTAATGGTTAGAGAGTTTGGTTTGCAGACCAATGCTAATGAGTTTGATTATCACTGAGTGCCCTATACTTCTAGTCTTGTGCTAAACTAAGTAAATGACAGGGTATCTCTTTTAGTCTAGGGGTTGAATAGCTTGGCTGGTTGATCACTGCATCATCATCATCATCATCATCATCATCATCAGGTCCATCCTGACCCGGAGTGGTAGTACCTGTTAGGGTCCTATGGGTTTAATACATCAAAAAAATTAGTTTTAACAATGTCTTTTAAAAAATTGAGTTGTAAAAAAAATGTTCAATATCCATTAAAAATGAATAAAAGAAAATGTCTTCAACATAAAATAACCCAACAAAGGTTGACATGCCGTAAAATCCACCAAACAAACAATCACCCTATTCATAATCATCATGGCAGTATGGATTACCATGTCCTGGCAACCTTCTTCACGACATCCAGTGTCTGCGCAGAGATGATCAATGTAAGTTTTTTTGGTTGGCCAACACCGGTGTGTCCATCATCATCATCATCATCATCATCATCATCATGTCGTGCTAACAGCATGGATACCTATGACTAATGGCCACCTTGAATGGTCTAATGGTTAGAGAAGTTTGGTTTGCAAATCAGGACTAGTGAGTTTGATTCTCACTGAGTGCCCTATACTTCTGGCCATCTGTGAACTAATTTGTAAATGAAAGGCTTCCTTGAACGGTCTAACAGTTAGCAAGCTTGGTTTGCAGACCATTGTAAATTTCTCACTAAGTGCTCTATATCACTGGCCTTGTACCAAACTTAGTAAATGAAAGGGTAATTCTCATGATATGATGGTTAGAATGCTAGGCTTCCTTTTTCACTGAATGACCCTATACTTCTGGCTTTGTTAGGAGGTGCTAGTGGCACAGTGGTTATCATCATAGGAAATAGACTTGGTGACCCGATTTCAAATCTTACATAAGCCTGTTCATATTTCACATAGCTTTAAAACCTTTGAGAAAGGTATGAACTCATCTCTGGGTAAATAATAGGTTAGACTGGGTTCTTTAGCCTTGCAACTAGTCTAGAAAGAAAACTCTGAATTCAAATCAGCTGTACTCTTTGTCTGAAATTTTGACATAAGGCTTGATAATTGGATTTTTCGGACTATTGTCATAGTTAACAGAATGATAACAGTCTACCCTCATGGATTGAATAAAGGGTTTGGTTCGGAGTCCTGTGAAGGCTCCCGATTATGACATGAAGGCTTCAGAGTTCGACAAGAAGGTTCCCAAGTTCGAAAAGAAGGTTCCTGAGTTCAACAAGAAACACCTGAAGAAGGCTCGAGGACAAATCAGCCGAAACATCTACGTAACAATAAAGATGAGGACAATAGAAAAAAAAATACAAATAATACAGCTGTACTCTGCTTAAAAATTGACCTAATGTCAATTTTGAAGTGGAGTAAAGTTTAAATACAGAGTTTGTTTTTTCTAGAGTGGTTGCCTTAACCAAAGCTAAAAACCCTGTTGAAGGTTCCTGAGTTCAACAAGAAACACCTGAAGAAGGCTCGAGGACAATCAGCCGAAACATCTACGTAACATAAAGATGAGGACAATAGAAAAAAAAATACAAATAATACAGCTGTACTCTGCTTAAAAATTGACCTAATGTCAATTTTGAAGTGGAGTAAAGTTTAAATACAGAGTTTTTTTTTTCTAGAGTGGTTGCCTTAACCAAAGCTAAAAACCCTGTAGAACCTACTATTTCCCCATAGCTAGGGGAAGAATAGATGGATTTATGCATTTCCAAAGTGCATTAGCCCAAAGTGAAACACAAACAGCCTCCTTCAAAATTTGAACTTGGATTGCCGATTACATTTTCTAAGACAATAATTGTAACAGTTAGTTATTTAATAAACTTGTAGAAATAATGATACTCACCATCGCAGTGGGGTTCTAACTACCGTCGAGTTAGCAGACAAGAACAACAGGCAAGCTGTAACTTAATACAGTCCTTGCATGCTGCTGGCATAATGCTGCTGGCATAATGCAAAATCCAACAAAACTTAACTTAGTTTTAACACAAAGACAGAAGTATAGAGCACCCAGTGAGAATCGAAATTCACTTACAATCATCAGCTAATCTAACCTACAAACCATTACGTGTGAGGTACCCATAACCATGAGAGTTAGTATGGTAGAATTGTATTCTCACTGAATGACCCATACTTCTGTCCTTGTGCCAAATCATATTATGGTTAGTAAATTACCTGGCCTTTTAGCCCTGTGTCCAGTGGCTTCGGCCATTGATCCAGTAAGATATTTAATATCAGTGTGATCCCAGGGGGCTATCCCCTCAGGCAGCACCTGCCCCCTCATCTAAAAGGAGCAGGGCTGGGTTTATTACCCAGTGCCTGAGGTGCCTCAAAAGAGGAATGCTGAGGGGATTCATGCAATTTTTAAACACTAGCTTCATGGTATTTTGTGCATGGTTCCTAACTATAATGATCCTTGTGTTAGACTGACATGATGGGATGTCAGTAAATACTTATTATAGTATGTTGTTTTTAGTTGATGTGGAAATAATGTCTAAATGTCTGTGGTTAATATTCCCCATGTTCATCTTTTCTTCTAACTTCATCTTTGTTTTTTAGGTTTTTTTTGTTGTCTTTTCTTTCTTTTTTATTTCTTTTCTCAATGGAAATTATGTTTTTTTTTCTTCTTCTTTAAAGCTTATTTCTCAATCTCAGCCCATCGTAGGTATTTACCCAACCTGTTTGCCACAAGGTCGTAAATATTGGGTATCAAGTGATAATCGAATTTGCTATTCAGTAGTAATGGATCTGCAAGACTAGCTTGCTAACCATTACACTATGAAGAGATGCTCATCTTTTTTTCTTTCTTTTTTTACTAAACCCCTATATATGAGCAAGATGTGACACAAGGTCAATTTTTAAGTGGAGTTTAATGGGTTTGAATTCAGAGTTTTCCTTTTCCTTGACCAATTACCATACATAGCTTAAAGAGCACAATCTTTCTTATCATTTTACCCATAGCTGGAGGGAGAATGATTGGATGCATACCTTTCCCAAGGGTATTATTGCTATGTGAAATGCAAACAGGACTGTCTTGTATTTGAACTCTGTTTGCCATATCCATTTCCCATGAAGATAACCATTACATAATGAGCACCTCTATCTTAGACCGCCCTATCTCTCTTCTTTTGTTTTGTTTCTCTCTTTTTTTAACAACACCCCTCCTCACCCCATCTTTTCCACATTGTATATCTTTAAGTAAATGCTAAATAACAACAGATGGTGGAGGTGCATGGTGTAATGGTTAGAGTCATAGGAAATGAACTTGTCGACCTGAATTTTAAACCTTGGCGAAGCTACAGTTCACATAGTGCTAATACCCTTGGGAAAGGTATGAATCCAGCTATTCTCCTCCAGCTATGGGTAAATAGTAGGGCAGACTGGGCACTTTAAACTTGGGTAGGCAACCAGTCTAGGAGAAGGAAAACTCTGAATTCAAACCTATTAAAATCCACTTGGGGTGGTCACTACTAGAATAGGGTCAGTCCTAATTAGTGATCTATTTCACTAATTTCTAATTTCTGGAAGAGTTTTCACACGGTAACTCCCTGGCCTTGACGCTTAGATTAGAGCAGGGTTTCTCATACATGTTTCTTGGAACCCAAGGGTTCCATAAAAGGTCGCTAAGTGTTCCTCAAGATAGTTTAATAATTATCCTGAGGAACCCTTAGCGACTTAACACTTAACAGTTTGTATATAATAATTTTTGTGCAGGAATTCTCTGGGATATGAAAATTATTCCAAGGATTCTCATATATGTTCTTGTCTTCCGGGGCTGGGAGTCCTTTGTAACACGGATTTACGGGGACCGGTTCATGTTTGTCCTTACCCACGCACATATGCGGGTGGGACCCTATGTTAAATGGATCGTGTGGCGCATACCCACCCACCCCCAAACCTGAAAGCAGATAATTGAATATTGATAGCTATATATCCCCTACTCACATTGCTAGAGTCTAAATAAAGGCTAAGGTCTTATTTTCAAGGCAAGCAGGTCCTCATTTTGGCGCTACATAATCGTCCTCTATTTTCCTCCGTTTAATCCTGTTCTGGACTGGCTTCGATTCTTAATTCTTTTTATAATAGTTATTTAAACTTTTTTTTTATCAAAGGCGTCTCGTCGTGGTATAATGGTTAGCAAGCTATTCTTGCAAATCCATTACTACCGAAAAGCGAGTTTGGTCCTCGTTGGATGCCTCATACTTGTGACCTTATGTCAAATCCTACCCGTAGTGAACGGGTTGGGTAAATAATTTGTAAAAAAATTGTATCTATTCATTTACCCCCCCCCCCCCCCTCTATCACTACCAACCTTGCGTCGAAATTCTTTGGAAGGATTTTGAGAGGCTCGTTTAAATTCACATGAAAAAAGATAAACTAAGTGACGTTTTTATTGACACTTTCAGGTGGAAATTCTGAAATTGCGATGGTGTGGGTAGGGAGGGGGGCACTGAGAGGATTTAGGGTAGGTGAGAGTTGTGGATGTAGAAGGGGTGGGGTCTGAGGCTCGGTTTGTCCTGAATTGGTGATGTCATTCTACTTCCTGCTGGTCTTGTCTTTCTTTTCCTACAGTTCTTTCTTTTCTTTGATGAATCAGAGTATGGGAGTTAGGTAGGGGTTGATGCAGAAACAAACACTTACCTATTTCCTGGGTCTCCAGAGAGACAGAGAGACAGGCAGAAACAGGCAGAGAGAGAGAGAGGAGAGAGAGAGAGAGAGAGAGAGAGAGAGAGAGAGAGAGAGGGGAAAAATAGGAAGAAACACCAAAGAGGGAAATAGCGAGAAAAAAGGCAGGACGCCCCCCCCCCCATCAAGTTCTGATAGCATGCTCATTAAAACAAATAAGAACTGTGGGTTGGAGGGAAGTGTGCTGAGTGAGGCACGAAGGCTGGAATATGTGTAGATGGAGTATTGAGGGTGGGGAATCATACCCAAAGCGTTATTTTAAAAATCTATACTATAAAAATAAACCCTGTGTGTGTGTGTGTGTGTGTGTGTGTGCATCTTTTGTAGGCGCGAAAAACCACTCAACTGATTTTCACAAAATTTGGTAAACATATTCAGTTGACTTCCGGATGTGTTCTGAGCGGAAAAAAAGAAGAAATTAATACCTACCCTCAAAAAAAAAAGTTCAGGGTTTGTTATCGGAGTGGCCTATTGTCGTTATCAGTCGGACATTGAGAGAGTCTATCCCCTTTTCGCTAGCGCTAGACCAGAGAGATTGTGCTGAGATGGAGCGCCTCTCTTTACCACATAGATCAGATTTACCTAAGCTGTGCTGCTCATACGCTGAGTTGATGGGGGACCGTATCGAAACTGAAACCTTGTGGTTCCTGGGCTGATGCTCTACCATCTGAGCTTAACCGGTCCATTAGGTTTAACCCTCCAAAAAATTGACCTGACTATCAAATTAGAAATGATCAGAGATTATAATTAAATTTTAATTACAGATTTTTCCTTATCTTTCAGTTTGGCTAGATTTGTTTTCTTGTTTAATGGCATATCAAACTTTGTGGGTTTATTTAAAAATTTACCCAACCCGTTCAACGTGGGCAGAATTTGACACAAGGTCACAAGTGTGGGGCATTCAGCTAGGATCAAACTCACTTTTCAATAGTAACGGATCTGCTTGCTAACCATCCTTGTAGAAGAATGAGAGTGGTACTATTTACCGTATTGACGGCATATAGGACGCACTTTTTTCCAAAATTTTGGCTCAAAATTGCCTTGCGTCTTATAAATCGTAGGTGAAGTTTGAGATCTCCCGCAGGCGTAAGCTAATCTTCTCTATGACTAACCCAACTTACACTACAGTACTTTTACCTACCCTAAACTGACAAATTGCTTTTATACAGCTATGTTTCTGCTTGTGTAATGCACAACTAGACTGTTTTCAACAATATATGCTTAAATACACTAAAAACTTTTTTTCCTGAATCTGACCTGCTGAAATGGGGTGCGTCTTATATGCCGTCAAATATGGTAGCTCATATCTGGGAGGATTAGTGGTTCATACTTTTTCTAAGGATATTAGTCCGAAGAGAGCCTAACAGGTGACTGGAGTTTGAACTTGCTTACTAGGATGTCATAGTCCAGCACATTAGCCAGTACACACGAAGACCCACCCTTATCTTTTGGTACATATTTAAAAAAAGAATTTTTTTGATACCTGATAAATATACATCCCCAACTTATTTGTAGATAGTGTGGGCGAAACTCTCTTGCTTCCCTGCTGACCTAGTGAGAGAGGTCAGGGAATGAACAAGAAAAATTAGAAAGGGCGTGCGAGCAAAACAATCTCAATAACACAAATAAAACTTGAAAAAAAATTCTCTTAAAAAAAACAGAAATTTATTATTCAAGAAAAAAATGGATTAAAAAAAAGAAAAGTTCTTTGTGTTATAAACATGTGTGGGCGAGAATGTTCCTGCAATGGAAAAAGTGTTGTAGAAAAGAAAATCTTATATGTGAACATGTGGTGGGTTTTTATGCTATGTGACTTTGTCTATGAGTGAAAGTGTGTTTGCTGGTTTCTTGGTGGTGGCAATAAACTGTATTTGACCTGTCAGTTACATTTATACATCATTGGAGTGTAGGTGTTTTGCCTACCACTTACATGCATACATTCATACTTACATACATATACATACATTGACCTCTTTTGAATCTATTTTTTTCCTTCTTTCTTTCTGAACTCTGTGCGTCCCTCAGCATGATCTTGTGGATTACTTGACTAGATGCACCTCCACCCTTTCCACACTTTTGTACAATTCCTCAGCTCTAGCAACAACACATGTATTCTCCAATCCTCTCTGATACTCAATACTTTTTTACCGTAATGTGCATGAGTCATATGAGGTCTGTTGAGAACATTGAACTTTGACCACTTTTTATTCATATTTTAAATTGTTTGTTTGTGTTTCATGTTCACAATATATATATTGTTCCTGTTGAATCTATTGTCTTCAGTTTTCCCTTTTTTTCATTGTTTCATTCAGTGTTTTAGTGTCCTCAAAGGCTGTTGGTTAAGCTATCTGTTGGACCTTGCAGACAAGAGAATGCAGAATAGTAGGTATCCACGCAGTTAGGCTGACTCCTGACTGCTGTCTCTGCTGTTGTCTACTATGTCTTTTTGGAGCCTGCTGTGGGAAGGTTATTTGGCTGTATCTTAGTAATCCACAAAATTTTAAACTTTGAGTCTTTTATTGCTATTGGTTGGAATTTTGATTGTGTGATCTGTGCAGAACTACGTCCGCATGAGTTCTGATTTTGCCCCTAGACTAGTGCCTCGTTTGTCTGGAATTTCTGTTTTATTTTAAAACTTTATGTAAGCCTTATTTTATTTTATTTAAAGGCACTTCTGTTTCTTGATCTTTTAATTTATAAAAAGTCATTTTTTCCTATTCTATATCAGCCAAAAATAAACTGGTCTTTATGCCTGGAGTAGTTGCGTATTTCATGCCAGTGATTAGGGTTCGCATTAACAAATTCAAGGAGCAGATAACATTTGTATTTCTATCATGATATCTTGTTATTGGGCTGACTACAATACAAGAATTCTTGCACTCGAGTGATTGTTGGGACAGCCTTATCGATTAGAAATTCTAAGTGAAATTGTAACGAACCTAATCACTGGCAGACAGATACGCTAAACTACCCAGCATAAAGACCAGTTTATTTTTGGTTGATATAAATAGGAAAAAAATGCTTTTATAAATGTAAAAGATTCAAGAAATCAGAAGTGCCCTTTAAATAAAATAAAATAAGGCTTACAAAAGTTTTAAAAAAACCACGAAATTCCAGAACCACAGATGGTCACTTAGCTCAGGGGCACAAAATCAAAGTCTCAATCCAGGACGTCAAGTCTCGCCACGAATCACACAATTCAAAATTCCCAACCCAATAGCAATAAACACAGACTCAAACTGTTTAAATTTTTGGAAACTTAAGATATCCCCATTAGAGAGATGCCCCGTGCCTCTGCGTATCCTAAGTGCCAAAAAAATCATGTAGGAAACAGCAGAAGACAGCAGTCAGAGTCAGTGCTGTGAATGCTGGAATACCTACTATTCTGTGCATTCTCTGTCTGCAAAGGTCCAACAGGTTGCTGTGTAACCAGACAGCCTTGAGGACATTAAACAACTGATTGAAAACCCAATGAAGAAAACAAAGGAAAAACTGAAGACAATCAGATTCAACAGACGAAACGACTATATATTGGTCATTGACATGAAGGTCACAACAAACATAATTTACAATATGAAAAAAGTGGTGTCAAGTTTCATTCGAACGGACCTCACTATGACTCATGCACAACGGTAAAACAAGATGATGTGAGTATCAGAAGAGGATGGAGAATACATCTGTGTTTTGCTAGAGCTGATGGAACGGTACAAAAGTCGGGAATAAAGCATGGAGTTCATCTAGTCATATATAATCCACGAGATCGATGTGCAAGGGACGCACAGCATGTTCAGAAAAATGAAGGAAAGGATAGAAATAGCATTCAGAAAAGGTCAATGTATGCTATGTGTATTATAGTAAGTATGAATAGTATGCATGAAGTGGGGGGGGTACGGCCGGGGCCCCAAAACACCTACACTCCAATGATGTATAAATGATAGACTGACAGGTCAATACAAGCTTTATTGCCACACACACAAGAACACCAGCAAACCAACTTTCACTCATAGACTAGAGTCACATAGCATAAACCACCACATGTCACAAATATATGTATGTCTCTCTACAAGCAGCGTTTGTCATTCAGAACCGCCACACATGGTTAATAACACAAAGAACTTCTTTTTTTAATCCATTTTTTTCTTGAATAATATAATCGTTTAAGAGATTTATTTTCAAGTTTTATGTATTGAGATTTCTCGCAACGCCTTCTATTCTGTTTCATTCATCCCTCTGCACTAGGCATGCGGAACTAGAGAGTTTCGCCCACACTATCTACAAATAAGTTTGGGATGTATACTTTATCATATCAAAAAAATTCTTTTTTAAAATATGACCAAAAGATAAGGGTGGGTCTTCGTGTGATGTACTGGCTAAGTTGCTGGACCTACTGACACCTAGTAAGCAAGTTCAACTCCAGTCACCCTGTTATGGCTCTCTTTCGGACTAATATTCCTTAGAAAAAGTATGAACCACTAATTCCTCCCGATATGAGCTACCATATTGACGGCATATAAGACGCACCCCATCGAGCGACGTCAGATCAGGAAATGAAAATATTTGTTAAGCAGTATTTGTGAAAACAGAGTGCATTTACACAAGCGAAACATATCTGTTAAATGAGCGAATGTCATTTAGGGACGGTAAAGTACTGTAGTGTAAGTTGGGTTTAGTCATAGAGAAGAAATTAGTTACGCCCGCGGGAGATCTCAAACTTCACCTAACGGATTATAAGACGCAAGGCAATTTTTTGAGCCAAATTTTGGAAAAAAAGTGCGTCCTATAGCCGTCAAATCAGGTAAATAGTACCACTCCATTCTTCTCAGGATGGTTTAGCAACAGATCCTACTATTAAAATGATTACCTAGCTGAATGCGCCGCGCTGAGCACGTGGTACTGTGTCAAATTGCGCCCACGATGAAAGGTTTGGTAAACGTATAAAACCCACAAGAGTTTAATGCGCCCATAAAAAGAACAAAAAATCTAGCCAAACTGAAAGAATTGTAAGAGAAAAATCTGTAATTAAAATTAATTATAATCTGATCATTTCTAATTTGATAGTCAGGTCAAATTTTTTGGAGGGTTAAAACCTAATGGACCGGTTAAGCTCAGATGTGCTAGAGCCATCAGCCCAGGAACCACAAAGTTTCAGCTTTCGATTACCGGTCCCCCATCAAGCTCAGCGTATGAGCAGCACAGCTTAGTAATCTGAATCTATGTGGCTAAAGAGAGGCGCTCCAGTCTCAGCACAATCTCGTTCTGGCTCTAGCGCTAAGGCAAGGAGATAGACTCTCTCAATGTCCGACTGATAACGACAATAGGCCACTCCGATAACAAACCCGTGAACTTTTTTTTTGAGTAGGTATTAACTTTCTTCTTTTTTCCCCGCCTCAAACACATCCGGAAGTCACCTGAATATGTTTACCAAAGTATTTTGTTTGAAAATCAGATTGGTGGTTTTCGCGCCTTACAAATACTCTGCACACACACACACACACACACACACACAGGGTCTCTATTCTTCTATAGTATAGATTTTCTGTAAATAACTCGCTTTGGGGTATGACTTCCCCACCCTCAATACTCCATCTACCACATATATCCAAGCCTTTCGGCCTCACTCAGCACACTTCCCTCCAACCCACAGTTTCTTATTTGTTTTTAATGGAGGCAGCCGTATCAGCAAACTCTGATGGGGGGGTCGCGCGTCCTGTCCTTTTCTCGCTATTTCCTCTTGGTGTCTTCCGTATTTTTCCCCTCTCTCTCTCTCACTCTCTCTCTCTCTCTCTCCTCTCTCTCATCCTCTACCTCTCTCTCCGGCCTGTTTCTGCCTGCTTCTCTGTCTCTCGGAGGACCCCGGATGAAATATGGGGTAACGTGTCTTGCTTATCTGCCATCACCCCTACCTAATCCCCATACTCTGATTCATACAAAGAAAAGAAAAGAACTGTATGAAAACGAAGACACCAAGCACCAGCCAGGACAGCAGAATGACATCACAATCAGGACAAACGGCCTCAGACCCCACCCCCTCTCTTACAATCCACACCCTCACTCTACCCCTACCCTAATTGTCCTTTCCATAGAGCTCCTCACCCCTCGCCCTACCCCACCGGATCAGCAATTTCAGAATTTCCACCTGAAAGTGTCAATAAAAACGTCACTTAGTTTATATCTATTTTTCATGGTGAATTTAAGAAACGAGCCTCTCAAAAATCGCCTATGCCATAAGATTTCGAACGCAAGGTAGGGTAGTGATAGAAGAGGGGGGGGGAGAGTGGTAACATGAATTAGATACAATTTTTTTACAAATTATCCGCTATTACCGAACCGTTTCACTCGGGTAGGATTTGACATAACGGGGTCACAAAGATATGAGGTCATTCCACGAGACCCAAATCGCTTTTCGGTAGTAATGGATTTTGCAAGATAGCTTGGCTAACCATTTATACCACCGACGAGACGCCTTTGATAAAAAAAAAAAGTTTAAATAACTATTATTATAAAAAAAGAATTAAGAATCGAAGCCAGTCCAGAAACAGGATTAAACGGAGGAAAATAGAGGACGATTATGTAGCGCCAAATGAGGACCTGCTTGCTTGAAAATAAGACCTTAGCCTTTATTTAGACTCTAGCAATTGAGTAGGGGATATATAGCTATCAATATTCAATTATCTGCTTTCAGGTTTGGGTGGGGTGGGTATGCGCCACACGATCCATTTAACATAGGGTCCCACCGCATATGTGCCGTGGGTAAGGACAAACTGAACCGTCCCCGGTTAAACCCGTGTTACAAAGATCCCAGCGCCCCGGGAGAAAGCAAGAACATATATTGGATCCTTGGAATAATTTTCATATCCCAGGAATTCCCTGCACAAAAATTATATACAAACTGTTAAGTGTTAAGTCGCTAAGGGTTCCTCAGGATATTATTTTAAACTATCTTGAGGAACACTTAGCGACCTTTTATGGAACCCTTGGGTTCCAAGAAAACAGTATGAGAAACCCTGCTCTAATCTAAGCGTCAAGGCCAGGAGTTACCGTGTGAAAACTCTTCCAGAAATTAGAAATTGTGAAATAGATCACTAATTAGGACTGACCCTATTCTATAGTGACCCCCCAAGTGATTTAATAGGTTTGAATTCAGAGTTTTCCTTCTCCTAACTGGTTGCCTACCCAAGTTTAAAGTGCCCAGTCTGCCCGGACTATTTACCCTTGAATCTCGCTATAGCGGTCTCTCTCCTTCGCGCCAAATATTAGCACTACTTGTGAACTGTAGCTTCGCCAAGGTTTAAAATTCAGGTCGACAAGTTCATTTCCTATGACTCTAACCATCACTCGACCTCACCAGCTGTGTTATTCACTTTACTTTAAAGATATACAATGTTGGAAAGATGGGGTGAGAGAGGGGTGTATATATAAAAACGAGAGAAACATCAAAGAATAAGAGAGATAGGGCGGTCTAAATAGAGTGCTCATTATTAATGGTTATCTTCATGGGAAATGGACATATGGCAACAGAGTTCAAATACAAGACAGTCCTGTTTGCATTTCACATAGCAATATTACCTTTGGGAAAGGTATGCATCCAATCATTCTCCCTCCAGCTATGGGTTTAAATGATAGAAAGATTGTGCTCTTTTAAGCTATGTATGTAATGGTCAAGGAAAAGGAAAACTCTTGAATTCAAACCCATTAACCTTCCACTAAAAATTGACTTGTGTCACATTTCACGTTTGCATATGCTCAGTTATAGTAAAAAAAGATAAGAAAAAAAGTGATGAGGTATCTCTTCATAATGTAATGGTTAGGCAGCTAGTCTTGCAGAATCCATTACTCTAATACTCTAGCAGGATTCCTGAGTCTTGATACCCCAAATATTTACGACCTTGTGGCAAAACAGGTTGGGTAATACCTACGATGGCTGAGATTGAGAAATAAGCTTTAAAGAAGAAGAAAAAAAACATAATTTCCATTGAGAAAAGAAATAAAAAAGAAAGAAAGACACAAAAAAACCTAAAAAACAAAGATGAAGTTAGAAGAAAGTATGAACATGGGAATATTAACCACAGACATTTAGACATTATTTCCACATCAACTAAAAACAACATACTATAATAAGTATTTCTGACATCCCATCATGTCAGTCTAACACAAGGATCATTATAGTTAAACCATGCACCAACATACCATGAGCTATGTGTTAAAAATGCTGAAAATTCCCCTCAGCATTCTTCTTTTAAAGTATGCTCAGGCACTGGGTAATAAACCCAGCCCTGCCTCCTTTTGATGAGGTCAGTGCTGCCTGAGGGATAGCCCCCTGCGATGGGACACACTGATATTAAATAGCTACTGATCACATGGCCGAAGCCACTGGACACAGGGCTAAAAGGCCATGGTAATTTACTAACCATAATATTTTTGGCACAAGGACAGAGTATGGGTCATTCAGTGAGAATACCAATTCTTACTATACTAACTCTGCATGATGTGGGGTTACCTCACACGTAATGGTTTGTAGGTTAGATTAGCTGATGATGTAGTGAATTTGATCTTTCCCCACCTTTTGGGTGCTCTATACTCTGTCTTTGTGTTAAAACTAAGTTAAGTTTGTTGGATTTGCATTGCCAGCAGCATTTATGCAGCAGCATGCAAGACTGTATTAAAGTTACAGCCTTGCCTGTTGTTCTTGTCTTCTGCTAACTCGACGTAGTTAGAACCCCACGCCGATGGTGGTATCAATTATTTCTACAAGTTTAGTAAAATAACTAACTGTTACATTATTGTCTTAGAATGTAATCCAATCCAGTTCAAATTTTGAAGGGAGGCGTTTTGTTTCACTTTGGGCTAATGCACTGGAAATGCATAAATCCATTCTATTCTTCCCTAGCCTATGGGAAATAGTTAGGTTCCACAGGGGTTTTAGCTTTGGTTAAGGGAACCACCTCTAGAAAAAAAAACTCTGTATTTAAACTTATTCCACTTCAAAATTGACTTAAGGCAATTTTTTAGCAGAGTACAGCGTGATTATTTGATTTTTTTACTAATTGTCCCATTTCTTATTGTACTAGATGTTTCGCCTGATTTGTCCTCTAGCCTTCTTCAGGTGTTTCTTGTCGAACTCAGGAAACTTCTCAAGTCAGGAACCTTCTCTTCGAACTTGGGAACCTTCTTGTCGAACTCTGAAGGCCTTCATGTCATAAATCGGGAGCCTACGGACTCCGAAACCAAACCCTTTATTTCAATCATCAGGGTTAGACTGTTATCATTCTGTAACTATACAATGTCCGAAAAATCCAATTATCAAGCCTCATGGGTCAAAATTTCATCAAAGAGTTACAGTGATTTGGAATTCAGTTTTCTTCTAGACTAGTTGAAGGCTTAAAGAACCCAGTCGTAACATTATTACCAGGGATGAGTTCATTTACCTTTCTCAAAGGTGTTAATGCTATGTGAAATGTGAACAGGTTATGTAAGATTTCAAATTCGTCACCAAGTCCATTTCCATATTGATGATAACACTTTGCACTTAGCACCTCCTCACAAAGCCAGAGTATTGCTCTGCAGTGATAAAAGGGAAGCTAGCATTCTAACCATTATACCATGAGAATTAACCCTTTCATTACTAAGTTTAGTACAAGGCCAGTAGTATAGAGCACTTTAGTAGAGAAATTTACAATGGTCTGCAACCAACTTGTAACTGTCTTAGACGTTCAATGGCCTTTCATTTACAAATTATTCACAGCTCTCCACTCAAGTGAGAAGTCAGAGCTCACGTAGTCCTGATTTGCCAAATCAACTTTCTCTAACCATGTAGCCATTCAAGGTGCCACTGTAATCATAGGTGTGATGATGATGATGATGATGATGGATCACACTGGTGTTTGGCGCCCAAGAAAACTACCATTGATTCATCTCTGCGCAGATAGCAGTATGTCGTGATGAAGATTGCCAGACTTGGTAATCACATTACTGCCATGTGATATGAATAGGTGATTGTTTGTTTTGGTGTTTTGGATAGATTGAGCATGTACACCTTTGTTGGTTATTTTATGTTGAAGACATTTTCTTTATTCATTTTAAATGTTATTGACATTTTTTTACAAGTGAATTTTTTAAAAGAACATATAGTTAAATAATTGTTGATTGGAGTAACAATAGTATGGTGACCCGAACAGGACTCCACTCCGGTCAGGATGTCCTTGATGAGATGAGGATGGAGTGAGGCAGTGTCAACAGCCAGCTACTTCAACCCTAGACTAAAAGAGATACCCTGTCATTTACTTAGTTTAGCACAAGTCTAGAAGTATAGGAACTCCAGTGAGTTCTCATTAGCACGTGGTCTGCAAACCAACCATCTTTTCATGTCCTTCTTCAATTTGTCATTGGTTATCTTGTGCTGTGATGATCTTAGTTTTAGCACAAGCCAGAGGTTATAGGCATCAGGAGAATCAAATCTGTTTTTTGGCTACTGGTTGACTCGTCATTATACGACACATACATTGGTCCCATTGTCGCATGGCATGATGCGTTGAACCTCGATAAGATAATGACGAAAAGAAAAGATAAGATTTTAGTGGCGGTCCTGGGGCAAATCGTTCGTGAATCAAGTAAAAAAACAATAAAAATGTATTCTCTCATAAGTAGGATGTTGTGAAAAAAATTAGTTTCCTTTCCTCTTCCTTCTCCTTCTCCTTTTCTTTTGCCTTTTCTTCCTTCTCTTCTCCTTCTCCTTCTCTCTCTCTCTCTCTCTCCTCTCTCTCTCTCTTGTGCTCTCCTGCGCTCATTGTACCTATTTTCCTCTCCTTCATTTTAATCTTCGCGCCTGTGCGTATCATGGATTGATCTGACGCATCCATTTTTTCTCAAGCGGGGGTGTATTGATCGATATCTTTCCGTCATTATATCGCTATTACCTCGCTCTACACGGATTCCTACGCAT
>CM042171.1:33382715-33415252 GCA_023376005.1 Doryteuthis pealeii
GGTAGATAGGAGAGATGTAAGGATCAGATGGTAGTGAGCTTGCATTTATATCTTGTTACTGTCATGTTCGGAGTTATTACAGGACATATATCTCGTGTCCTCGCATCTTATTATTGGTTTATAATGGGCATGCAATGCGTCTAGTTGGTCGAGTGTGAACTCGGCGGCTCTTCTCTGGGGCGTTCTGTCAGCTCGGAACGCTTCTTGGTTAGAAAGGCTGAAGGCTTGATGGGAAGCCTTCGAGGAGTGTTATGACGTTGGGAAACTTTCACGGAACTTTGAAAACCATTGTGGGTATAGTGAAATAAGGTGGAGGACATTGTTCTAACTAAGATACAGAGGCAGGGAAGAGCTGAAATTTCAAAATTTCAGAGAAATGTAATTGCATTTACTTTGCACATTTTGGAAAAACATGAATCTATTTACTCTCTCCAGTTAAAGTGATGGCAGACAGACGGCTCTTTAGCCTTTTGCGTGGCACCAGTCTACCAGAAAGCGCGCAACTTCATTCAAAACCTGAAGATATAGTAACTGTACTCTGTAATCCTATTAGTCGTAATGAAAATAGAGATGATCATGGGGGTAAAGTGAGGGTTGCAACCTCAACATTCTGCAATGGATTGTGTCTACAGTGCGAATAAATTAAATCCTGAACAAAGGCTGGTAGCATATTTGTTCACATAGGTGCTCATACGTCTTTGCGTGGGAAGGTTTGGTGGTGCATATCAAGTAGTCTCTTCCCTCTAGATTATGGGGATAAATGTTAGTGCAGACTGGGCTCGGTATGTGTACTTGAATGTCAAATGCAAATGTTATTAAAGCTTTAAGAAAATTTGGTTTGTTGGTTATATTTTAATGGGCATAACGTGGTCAAATCTCTTGTGGGGGGATATTTAGTGCACAGATTCTCAGTTATTGGTATGTATAATAAGGGTCTGATATGTAGAGTAGTGAAGTTCTGAGAGCGCTTGATGGTAGGGTAATGGTTATCATCTTAGGGACCATATAGAGCTCTAGGCAAGCCCGAGGGGTAGGACATGACTGGCGCTCTTCAACGCTGTGGTAATACACTGTCTAGACGAAGGATAACTCTGAATTCAAAACCTGTTAAACTTCCACTTAAAAAGGATGTTGGTGTGTCGGCATCACGGAGCTAGTGGCAGTGGGGTTAGTATATATATTACGGTGATAATTAAAATGATAGACAAGATGATCTTACAATGCGTGTAATTGAGTTACTTCGATGGTGTAATGGATTTAATGAGGCTTAAAAAAGCAGATCATTGTTAGTGAGTTTCCCGTTCTCGGAGCGCTCGGGTGATGGTGAGATATCTTCTGGTTCTTGTGGTGATTGATTAAAAGAAAGTAGTTTACATCATTTATTTATTTGGGATTCTAGACGCGAGTACTCAGTCTGGGCCACGGACACACATACACAGATACACAGACACTGTAGTGCATTCACGGGCACTGCACGGACACACAGCAGACACACGAACACATGCATGCTATACACACACGGCTGTTACGTGGCCATGCACACACAACCCACATAAAAACACATACACATCAGGATGAGTTTGTTCCATTTATTGGAAAAGACATACAGAATATGTCAGTTTATGAACATTCCTATTTAAATAATACTACCCAGGTATAATTTGTTTTTGTATTTGGTAGGAAAGGCATTGACTGCCATCGACAAGTATCAATCATATGGAAATCAGAGCTCTCATGATTAGAAATATAAGTCGGAATTCTTGACAGCTGTAGCCATATCAGTTGCTACTATACGCTCACCATTTGAACCTCTTAATGACAATTGGAAAAAAAAACAACTGAAGAGGAGCTAAGCCCAAGTACTGTGTGCTGGTCCTGAACAAATCTGGGAAGCAGCACCCCACAAAAAAAGCGCCACTTCTACATTGCCAAGTAAGATAAGAGCAAGACATACTGGATATGCTTGAGGAAGTACGGCATAAACTCAAAGTGATATGTTTTCTGATGGACACTACACCATGGACCATATTTACATTGAGTGAGTTCCAACCAGGGTCATCTCTATGGCAGATACTAGATGTCACGAGAAGGACTTAACTCAGGAAGCTGACTGTTAGGGCCCTGGCGAGAGTGATTCATGGGAATCTGTGTGTATTTATGCATGATGATTGACTAAGTGGATTAACAAAGTGCCCCTTGCATGCATGACTACTGGAGAGGCATTTTTACCATAAGTCATTTCAAATCTCACGTCTTTTAGCCATCCTGTTTTCATTTGCTATGTTCCTAGTGTAAATTGTTATGGTCTACGGGGAATTTGGGGATTGAAAAGAAAATGAAAAATCGGAGTTTCTGGAGAAAGAGAAGAAAAAGAAGTAAAGAACAAAAGAGATTAAAGTTTGGAAAGGGGTAACACTCAACGGGGGCCGCCATTGACCACCAACCAATGACAGAGCGCCAGAATAACTAGATGTTAGAAAAAAAAAAACGGAAGTTGGCTGGGGTTTTGTCGAGCGGAAGCAGATGTGACCTTTCCACCCCCGCAGATACGAGCAGGAATGGAGAAGTAAAGAAATTTGGTTTTTCCTCTTTTCGCAACTTGAGACACGGTTGGACGTGTTTCTGATTGGGCCTTCGTCATGGACATATCTAGGGTAGCAACAAACCGGTGCATGAACGTGAAGTTTATGATAGAAGTAGCTTGACCTTAATCTCTCACTCTCCTTCTCATTCTGAAAAAAGAAGCCACAAGCCTAGAGAAGAATAAACAACCCCCTTTTTTTGTTTTTGTGGAAACCGTATTTAACACCAAAAAAACCGCCTTTTGTCTTCTGTGGTTTTATTGTTGATGATGTTGTTACTGAATCTAATGACGGCTACTCTACTAACAACTATGCTACGACATGACTGGCCCTTACACAACACTATGAATAATAGAATGGAAAAAGAGAATATTGATTGACGATTTGTTGGAGTGATGTGTGGATTGGTGAGGTAGCAACTTCACAAGTCAGTCGATCATCAGGTGGTGGCTTGAGGGTCTTAATGGTGCTGGGTATGGACGCTAACTATCATCTAATGGTAGAAAGTTAAATTCGGAGCGATGGGGAATCGTGGAGTAATCCCTCTCAGCATTAGCTCGCAGTTACTCTGGCCCAGAAGTGGTAGTACCTGTTAGGGTCCCTTCTATTGGGTTTAATTGAAAAAACATAGTTTTAAATAATGTTGTTTGAAATAAATTGAGTTTAAAAAAACCAACATTGAATACTTGCTACTGCATAAAGAATGAATAAAACAAAGCATCTTCAGCTGAATAACCCACTAAGCATTTGACATGCCATAATCAAACACCAAAATCATGGTCACATTGAAGCCATAACCTATGACTTTTTCTCACATCTCATCCGCTATTGGTCATGACCCTGACGGTCTTCTACATTGCATCCAGACAATCCACACAGAGCTGGTTGATATACGGCTTTTGCTGGTCAGGCCTTACTGGGTGGTATCCCATGTGTAGGTGTCCATAGAGAACATCACTACATGAGTTTTTCCTTACTTCTCAGCAGTGTCAGCTACTGTCTTTGTTCATCTTACTTGGGTGGTTGTGTATAAGGAGTAAGTGGCTTGTACCGTGCTATTAATTGTGGGGTGCTGATTCAAGATTCTGTTTCAGGAGACAGCACCAGCATCCCTTGTGTGTTCCCATCTACGCTTTTTCTTCTCTAAGCATTTTGTTAGAGTCAAGTGGTGCAAGACCATACAGTAGACTGATATGTTAACAAGCTTGGAAGAATTCGTCTTTCTTTATCTTATAGATATCCATATGGTTGATAATCTGTCTCTAGCCTTCTCTTAGACCTCATTGGCCAGTCCAACAACTTTTTATCGTAATGTCGATCAGGCGCCAGTGGCTTAGGGTCTAGTGTCTGGTATGATGTAACCTCTATCTAATGGCAAAAGTTCCAGTTCTGGAGCTCTGGGGATGAACGGAGTACCCATTCATCACCATTGTCCCCAGGTCCATTTCGAGCTGGAGTGTGTACCATGTTAGGGGTGTCCCATTTATGGTTAAACATAAGAAAGTGAGTTTATTAAAAAACATTGAGTACCAATTCAAGAAGAATAAACCAAAATGTTTCAGCATAGAATAACGAAACATGAGTTGGCAATGTCATGAAAAATGCTCACAAACAACCGAACGCACCTTCCTAGACTGTCCATCCAAGGCTTGCAGCCCAGTCTAACCCTACTGGAGGGGTTGATTTCCAAGGGCATTGGTTGAAGTGAATGCATTCTCAGCAGAATTTGACACTCTAATTCGTGTTTTGCTCTGTTGGAGTGCGTATGATACCGGTCGTGTTGTGTATACTTCGGTAATTATCATCGCGACCTATGCAGTATCGTCTCTGCATGTGGGTAGGAGTGTATGATGCCAGTGAGCGCATGATAACGCTCCCACTCCCCACAAAACGCAGGTGCTCTTGGTATGAACATAAACTGCATCTGACTGGACTGAGGTTCCAGCTCTCGTTGAGGATATGGAGTGTACAGAACCTTCATGGGTGTGCATTACTCCAGGGTACATCTCTGACCAAGAGTAGTAGTAACCTGTTCTTAGATTTGGTTTTATGGCATATTAAGGACTTTTTGGTGGGTTTATTTTAATGCCAAAGCCATCTTTTCAGAGTAAACGAGTAGTGGTACTATTTAAAACAAGAGTTGGGTGATGAGGAGGATTCAAGATACTTTCCCAAAGGTGTACATCCTCTTGAAGAAGATCCAAAAGATTGAACATAAAGCAGCAAAGCTTGTGAAGTTCCAGATTCATTGTACTATGATGGTCACAGCTTCTCTGCCGTAGTAGCCACCAACACTGAGTCGCGTGCGCGGACACTTTCCCAGCGTACCCCTGTAAGTAAGATCCTATCTAGTGCTGATATCTACTCTTTCGACCAGGTTTCTATCCGCTTAGTTGAAGATTCGATGGACGCTGGTACGGGATTTGGTCAAATATGAACGTTTTCTTTAGTTAGTATGTTGATAATTCAAGGTAGAAAACCTCAATAAACTGCACTGAACACTTTTTTATTAAGAACACTAGCAGGACCCTGTGGAATACCAGATAATCGACATTTTTAAGTCTTCTATACGCACGGCCTGTGGGTATCCACAGTGATGGATATTTAATTATTACAGTAGTGATATGTTTAGCTTTTGCCAAACGGTTCAATCACGACTACCAAAGTTACTATTCTTGATTTAACTATATTTCTCTTCGCACTGTCGTCGTCTCTCAGTCTCTCTCTCTCTCTCTCTCCCTCTCTCTTCTCTCCTTCTTTTCTCTTCTTTTTTTCTTTTCCTTCTTCTTTTCATCTTTTAATTATGTTTTGTTTATTGAAAGAGGTTTAGGGTTATCACTTCTGTGTGCCCCCGCCTTCTCTATCTTCCCACTAGCTTCTCTCTTTCTTCTTTCTTTCTTGTCCTTCTTTCTTATTATGTTTTTTTCTGTAGGTAATAAAAATTAAAGTCGCGGGGGGTTCTAAGGGGTATCAGCCAGACACGCAAGGGAGTCTAGTCGCTCTTTTCAACTCGCATAGAACACGGAGAATTGTTTATTGTGTCTGAGGGGAGCGCCACACCTACCATTAACAGCTCTACTTTACCAACACAGACCCTGTGCTGAAGTTGGCAAGGTCCGATATCAAACTAGGCTTTGTGGTTTCTAACCAAAACACTCTACGTGACTAAGACTCTGTCCTTTTTCTTCCTTCGTTTCTTTATATAAAAATGGGATGTCCATTGTTTAGTTGGTTGAAGATACTCATAGCAATAGACTTCGGACGGATACAACACTAGATAATCAGGATTTACATTTTTGCATTTCATCTTGGATGATTTGGACGGTCTCGATTTTTACAGAGGGTGTTGGCAGATCGATAATGGTCATACTATTAAGGATACCAGTACACGGGGTGAACCCGCCAAAAAAAAAGAATTGTGCGTTCTGTGTCTTTTTGGGGTTACCCTGTATTAATATCAATTGTCCTTGAGATACTGTTCATCGAATTTGACTTGTAAAACCTCACACCTCTCTCACTATAACCATTCCAGAGGCCCTGCTTAAGAACATGGTGTTAAAAAAAACTAATTTTGTAATGGCTATTGTTTTGTGTGGAATCAGCGGGTAGGGAAAAACAACAGCCTGAGGGACCAAATCCAGCATATCTGAGCACTTTTTGATCTCCATGGTTTCTAACATGTGGGTATGCTACAAGTCAGCAAAACAACATAGCTCACATGCTTTGGACATTTTTTCATGCTCAGAGTTGCCAAGCCCCGGCAGTGAATAAACTGCTGCATCTGTTGTAGGCTGCTGAAACCCGCACTCTTTCAAAGCTGCATGCTTCCTGTCTCCCGCCAAAACACTCACTCACTATATCCTTAATACCCCCCTCACACATCATAAGCCAACGCATGCGCACACATACTTGTAGCTAATTCATGTTCCTGACACTAATACTTTCTATCTACTCAGACATAAAACTTGAAGCAGTTGTGGTGCCCTGAGCAGCTGCTCACCAAATCAAATTTTATTATATATCATATTTTGAAATACGGTGAAACCCTGCCTACTTCATTGAATATTTGATGGTACTTACAATGATGTCTTTGTTTCCCTTCTAAGTCGGAGGAATGAAAACAAGCAAGACAAGTTCAAATCATGGGCATAGTTGTTTGCATTTCACATAGAGGCCTAACCTTGGCATCAAACTAAATCTTACTCCAGCTGATGGGGTAAATAGTAGGGCAGCCTGGGATCTTTACCTTGGTTAGCGCAGACGAAACTGAATAAACTCCACTTAAGAAATTGGACTATGTTGTAATCAGCCTACTTGTGTGATAAATATGTAAGGCTTTTAAATAAATATGTAAACTTTTCTAAAAATTTGTTGACCCTATGGTATAGAGAGCTCAATCTCATTGGGTGTCACAATGTGTAGTTTTGTGCTGGATTACCTAATGGCTTAACCAGTGGGTACGCCATATACTCACACGCTTCACACAAGCCAGTCTCAAAGATCAACTCTCTAAGCACTCTAATACTTCTGGCCTTGTGCCAAATCTTGAGCTGCAGTTAGTTTTTTAAGAGGGTGCCTCAGATGGGGTCATCATTATTGAACAAGCCATTATTGTGAGTTCAATCCTCACTGAGTGCCTTTATACTTCCAATAAGGCGTAATTTAGTAAATGACTGCTTAAAGAGTTGACTATTCCAAATAGTTATTATTAGTGTTTATCATCATAGGAAATGGAATCAGTTCAAATCCTGGACAAGGCTGTGTTTCACGCTCATGCTCATGCTCTTGGGAAAGGCTAAATCCATATCTCCTCCCTCAGCTATGGGTAAATAGTAGGGCAGACTGGGTTCTTTAGCCTGGTTTAGGTACAGTCTAGAAGAAGGACACTGAATTCAAACTAGCTGTTCTCTGCTTAAAGATTTAATTGTGTCACATCCTGCAATGGCAGAGGGGTTGGGTGTATACATAGAAGTAAGCAATTTGCAGAGTGGCCTATTGTCGGTATCAGGGGACAATGGGGGAGCCTATCCCCTTTTTGCTAAGTGCTAGACCAGGGAGGTTGTTTTTTTTTCTGAGTTGGAACACAACACCTACCATCAGCTCCCGACTTTACTGCACAAATCCGATTATTCCAATTGGGCTACTCATCACTGAGTTAGTGGGGACCAGTACTCAAACAGGACACTTTGCACATTCTTAGGTGGGTGCTCTACCACTAAGCTAAACTGGCCCGTTATATAGGGTATATACAGTAGAGGTGTTGTGGTGTAATGGTTAGAGTCGTAGGAAATTGACTCGGTTGATGTGAAGTTCAAATACTGGATGAAGCTGTTTTACAGTTGACATATCACTAATACCCTTGTGAAAGGTATGCATCCACATACTCTCCCTCAACTATGGGTAAATAGTATGGCAGACTGAGCTCTTTAGCCTTGGTTAGGCAACCAGTCTAGGAGAAGGAAAACTCTGAATTCAAACGTGTTAAACTCCGCTTTTAAAATTGATCTTGTGTCACATCCTGCTTTGTGTGGAGGGGTTGGTATATATATATATATATATATATATATATATATATATATTATATATAATACCTAATGAATATTCATTTGATTGCATAATGTTCCACTAGAAATAATTAATACTTGTTATCTTTGGTTCAGAAGAAAGAAAAATTTCATTAAAATTATTAGGGGTGTACTTATTTATGGGCGATTCTGTAAAAGTCCTCCAATTGATAAGCTCATCATAGATACTGAATCATATCTACTTGAATCAGAAATTTCATGCCTGTTACAGAGACCCATTCAGAGGGGTGTGGTGCAATATCTTTATAGTTCATCTATTGCATTTCAAATAAGAATTGTACAATAACAAATCTGACTAAATGTTGGCGCCAAGCCCCTCCACCCAGGAAGCCCCCAAATCTATAGTCATGGCCAACCAGCAAAAACTTACATTGATTAGCTCTGTGCATCATCTGGATGCTATACTGAGGACTTGCCAAAGAGGGATGACGATAGAGGCAAGAGAGACTCATGGAATCATGCTGTTGCACGTCTTGATGATAAAGAGTCATTTTGGAAAACCTGGGTTCAAAATTGTATCCCAAGGTATCAAAAAAACGGGTTTCTTTCTACTAGTGTATACTTCTTAATAGCATTTTTGGTCACATTGTTTTGCTATTCATCATATGTCCTGGGTATGACATTAAAATGCATAAAAATAGTCATCAAGCCCTAGCACCTATATAATTGTCCCAATCCTCTTGCCTTAAGGCAAGTCCCCAACCCTTTTATCATATATGTGCTAGAAAGTGGTAGCTGAGGGTGATAGTGTCCTGGGTATGACATTGACTGCATCTAGTGGTGAGGTTCCATTCTAGAGCTCTAGGGAGTGTGGAGTACCCTTCATCAGCATTACTCCAAGGTCCCCCTGACCCAGAGTGGTAGTACCTGTTAGGGTCCCATCTATGGATTAAATAGATCAAAAATGAGTTTTTAAAAAATGTGTTTTAAATAAATTGAGTTTTTTTTTAAATTTCAATACCCATCATGAATTAATGAAACAAAATGTCTTTGGCATAAAATAACCCAACAAGGGTTGACATGCTGTAAAATTCATCCAACCAACCAACCAACCAACTTATTCATCATCATCATCATAATAGCATGGATTATCATCCATATGTTCATGCTCTCTGGCAACCATCTTCGCAACATCCAGTATCCACACAGAGATGATCAATGTAAGATTTTAAAGTGGTTGGTTAACACTGGTATTTCCATGTGTAGGTGTCCACAAGAGAATATCACTTATTTTAGGCAGAGGGGAAAGAGAAGCTCTCAAAATAGTTTTGACTAACGAGAAGAGAGCCTTTAGTTTTAATTCAGAGTTTTCTTGCTTCTAGTCTGGTTAAAGAGTCCAGTCTGCCCTACTATTTACCCATAGCTGATGGGAGAAATAGTTGGATTCATAGCTTTCCAAAGGGTATTAGCGCTATGTGAAATGCAAACAGCAGTGTCCAGGATAACCGATGTTTTTGCATCCAAATGTGACATTGAGTAAAGAACTCCAACAAACCATAGGATCTTGCTGACAGCCTGATGATTGCCTATTGTAGCATGAAACTGGGTCGCTGTTAATAATGAACATTGATCTGTGGAAATTGTAAAATAAATAAATATTAGCTCTTACAATTTGTGATTGAGCATGTTTGTTCTTGTTTCATCACAAAAAAATTTTGTTTTTACATATACCTATAAATATATATATATATATATATATTATCTATCTATCTATCTCAATATGTTCCAATCTATCTATCTATCTATCTATAATATCTATCTCAATTGCCAATCTATCCATCTATCTATATCTCAATGTCCAATCTATCTATCTATCTATCTATCTATCTATCTCTATCTATCTATCTATCTATGATGACCAACATATTAAAATGTGCTCCACCACTTTAGGTGGTTGTTGCCTTCTCCTTAAAAAATGTTGTAGGGTAGAAACGAAGTTAGGCAAACGCCCCTCAGAGCACTTGGCAATCTTGTTGGGTAGTTCAGACAAAGACGATGAAGATGAAGACGATGATGATGATTCTAAAGGGAGAGGAAGAGGAGGGAATGCAGGAAATTTTGGGATATCTGGCAGATCACACTTGAGAAAAATTGTCTCAGATGACAAATCCACTTGAATAGACGAGGGTGAATAAATGAAGGAAGGAGGAAAATATGGTAAAAATGAGGAGGAGAAGGAAAAGAGAGAGAGAGAGAGAGAGAGAGAGAGAGAGAGAGAGAGAGAGGAAGAAAAGCAGAAAGAAAGGAGAGAGGGAGAGAAGGAAGAGGAAAGGAAACTAATTTTTTTTTTCACAACTCCTACTTTTATGATGAAAATTTTTTTTTTTTTTTACTTCAACGTTTGCCCCGACCACTAAATCTTATCTTTCTTCCTCATTATCTAGATTTCACCATCATGCCCATCATTCATCGTATAATGACGAGTCAACCAGGCCACAGTTTGATTCTCACTGAGTGCCTATACCTCTGGCCTTGTGCTAAACTAAGATCAGCAGCAGCAGCACAGATACCAATGACTAATTGAAAGGCCACCATGAATGGTCTAATGGTTAGAGAGTTTGGTTTGCAGACCAATGCTAATGAGTTTGATTATCACTGAGTGCCCTATACTTCTAGTCTTGTGCTAAACTAAGTAAATGACAGGGTATCTCTTTTAGTCTAGGGGTTGAATAGCTTGGCTGGTTGATCACTGCATCATCATCATCATCATCATCATCATCATCAGGTCCATCCTGACCGGAGTGGTAGTACCTGTTAGGGTCCTCTGGGTTTAATAGATAAAAAAATTAGTTTTAACAATGTTTTTAAAAAATTGAGTTGTAAAAAAAATGTTCAATATCCATTTAAAATGAATAAAAGAAAATGTTTCAACATAAAATAACCCAACAAAGGTTGACATGCCGTAAAATCCACCAAACAACAAACCCTATTCATAATCATCATGGCAGTATGGATTACCATGTCTGGCAATCTTCTTCACGACATCCAGTGTCTGCGCAGAGATGATCAATGTAAGTTTTTTTTGGTTGGCCAACACCGGTGTGTCCATCATCATCATCATCATCATCATCATCATGTTGCTAACAGCATGGATACCTATGATAATGGCCACCTTGAATGGTCTAATGGTTAGAGAAGTTTGGTTTGCAAATCAGGACTAGTGAGTTTGATTCTCACTGAGTGCCCTATACTTCTGGTCATCTGTGAACTAATTTGTAAATGAAAGGCCTCCTTGAACGGTCTAACAGTTAGCAAGCTTGGTTTGCAGACCATTGTAAATTTCTCACTAAGTGCTCTATATCACTGGCCTTGTACTAAACTTAGTAAATGAAAGGGTAATTCTCATGGTATGATGGTTAGAATGCTAGGCTTCCTTTTTCACTGAATGACCCTATACTTCTGGCTTTGTGAGGAGGTGCTAGTGGCACAGTGGTTATCATCATAGGAAATGGACTTGGTGACCTGATTTCAAATCTTACATAAGCCTGTTCACATTTCACATAGCATTAACACCTTTGAGAAAGGTATGAACTCATCTCTGGGTAAATAATAGGTTAGACTGGGTTCTTTAGCCTTGCAACTAGTCTAGAAAGAAAACTCTGAATTCAAATCAGCTGTACTCTTTGTATGAAATTTTGACATGAGGCTTGATAATTGGATTTTTCGGACTATTGTCATAGTTAACAGAATGATAACAGTCTACCCTCATGGATTGAATAAAGGGTTTGGTTCGGAGTCCTGTGAAGGCTCCCGATTATGACATGAAGGCTTCAGAGTTCGACAAGAAGGTTCCCAAGTTCGAAAGAAGGTTCCTGAGTTCAACCAAGAAACACCTGAAGAAGGCTAGAGACAAATCAGCCGAAACATCTACGTAACAATAAAGATGAGGACAATAGAAAAAAAAAATACAAATAATACAGCTGTACTCTGCTTAAAAATTGACCTAATGTCAATTTTGAAGTGGAGTAAAGTTTAAATACAGAGTTTTTTTTTTCTAGAGTGGTTGCCTTAACCAAAGCTAAAAACCCTGTTGAACCTACTATTTCCCATAGCTAAAGAATAGATTATGCATTTCCAAAGTGCATTAGCCCAAAGTGAAACACAAACAGCCTCCTTCAAAATTTGAACTTGGATTGCCGATTACATTTTCTAAGACAATAATTGTAACAGTTAGTTATTTAATAAACTTGTAGAAATAATGATACTCACCATCGCAGTGGGGTTCTAACTACCGTCGAGTTAGCAGACAAGAACAACAGGCAAGCTGTAACTTAATACAGTCCTTGCATGCTGCTGGCATAATGCTGCTGGCATAATGCAAAATCCAACAAAACTTAACTTAGTTTTAACACAAAGACAGAAGTATAGAGCACCCAGTGAGAATCAAATTCACTTACAATCATCAGCTAATCTAACCTACAAACCATTACGTGTGAGGTACCCATAACCATGAGAGTTAGTATAGTAGAATTGTATTCTCACTGAATGACCCATACTTCTGTCCTTGTGCCAAATCATATTATGGTTAGTAAATTACATGGCCTTTTAGCCCTGTGTCCAGTGGCTTCGGCCATTGATCCAGTAAGATATTTAATATCAGTGTGATCCCAGGGGGCTATCCCTCAGGCAGCACCTGACCCCTCATCTAAAAGGAGCAGGGCTGGGTTTATTACCCAGTGCCTGAGGTGCACTTTAAAAGAAGAATGCTGAGGGGATTCATGCAATTTTTAAACACTAGCTTCATGGTATTTTGTGCATGGTTCCTAACTATAATGATCCTTGTGTTAGACTGACATGATGGGATGTCAGTAAATACTTATTATAGTATGTTGTTTTTAGTTGATGTGGAAATAATGTCTAAATGTCTGTGGTTAATATTCCCCATGTTCATCTTTTCTTCTAACTTCATCTTTGTTTTTTAGGTTTTTTTTGTTGTCTTTTCTTTCTTTTTTATTTCTTTTCTCAATGGAAATTATGTTTTTTTTTCTTCTTCTTTAAAGCTTATTTCTCAATCTCAGCCCATCGTAGGTATTTACCCAACCTGTTTGCCACAAGGTCGTAAATATTGGGTATCAAGTGATAATCGAATTTGCTATTCAGTAGTAATGGATCTGCAAGACTAGCTTGCTAACCATTACACTATGAAGAGATGCTCATCTTTTTTTCTTTCTTTTTTTACTAAACCCCTATATATGAGCAAGATGTGACACAAGGTCAATTTTTAAGTGGAGTTTAATGGGTTTGAATTCAGAGTTTTCCTTTTCCTTGACCAATTACCATACATAGCTTAAAGAGCACAATCTTTCTTATCATTTTACCCATAGCTGGAGGGAGAATGATTGGATGCATACCTTTCCCAAGGGTATTATTGCTATGTGAAATGCAAACAGGACTGTCTTGTATTTGAACTCTGTTTGCCATATCCATTTCCCATGAAGATAACCATTACATAATGAGCACCTCTATCTTAGACCGCCCTATCTCTCTTCTTTTGTTTTGTTTCTCTCTTTTTTTAACAACACCCCTCCTCACCCCATCTTTTCCACATTGTATATCTTTAAGTAAATGCTAAATAACAACAGATGGTGGAGGTGCATGGTGTAATGGTTAGAGTCATAGGAAATGAACTTGTCGACCTGAATTTTAAACCTTGGCGAAGCTACAGTTCACATAGTGCTAATACCCTTGGGAAAGGTATGAATCCAGCTATTCTCCCTCCAGCTATGGGTAAATAGTAGGGCAGACTGGGCACTTTAAACTTGGGTAGGCAACCAGTCTAGGAGAAGGAAAACTCTGAATTCAAACCTATTAAAATCCACTTGGGGTGGTCACTACTAGAATAGGGTCAGTCCTAATTAGTGATCTATTTCACTAATTTCTAATTTCTGGAAGAGTTTTCACACGGTAACTCCCTGGCCTTGACGCTTAGATTAGAGCAGGGTTTCTCATACATGTTTCTTGGAACCCAAGGGTTCCATAAAAGGTCGCTAAGTGTTCCTCAAGATAGTTTAATAATTATCCTGAGGAACCCTTAGCGACTTAACACTTAACAGTTTGTATATAATAATTTTTGTGCAGGAATTCTCTGGGATATGAAAATTATTCCAAGGATTCTCATATATGTTCTTGTCTTCCGGGGCTGGGAGTCCTTTGTAACACGGATTTACGGGGACCGGTTCATGTTTGTCCTTACCCACGCACATATGCGGGTGGGACCCTATGTTAAATGGATCGTGTGGCGCATACCCACCCCACCCCAAACCTGAAAGCAGATAATTGAATATTGATAGCTATATATCCCCTACTCACATTGCTAGAGTCTAAATAAAGGCTAAGGTCTTATTTTCAAGGCAAGCAGGTCCTCATTTGGCGCTACATAATCGTCCTCTATTTTCCTCCGTTTAATCCTGTTCTGGACTGGCTTCGATTCTTAATTCTTTTTATAATAGTTATTTAAACTTTTTTTTTTATCAAAGGCGTCTCGTCGTGGTATAATGGTTAGCAAGCTATTCTTGCAAATCCATTACTACCGAAAAGCGAGTTTGGTCCTCGTTGGATGCCTCATACTTGTGACCTTATGTCAAATCCTACCCGTAGTGAACGGGTTGGGTAAATAATTTGTAAAAAAATTGTATCTATTCGTTTACCCCCCCCCTCTATCACTACCAACCTTGCGTCGAAATTCTTTGGAAGGATTTTGAGAGGCTCGTTTAAATTCACATGAAAAATAGATAAACTAAGTGACGTTTTTATTGACACTTTCAGGTGGAAATTCTGAAATTGCGATGGTGTGGGTAGGGAGGGGGGAGCACTGAGAGGATTTAGGGTAGGTGAGAGTTGTGGATGTAAGAGAGGGGGTGGGGTCTGAGGCTCGGTTTGTCCTGAATTGGTGATGTCATTCTACTTCCTGCTGGTCTTGTCTTTCTTTTCCTACAGTTCTTTCTTTTCTTTGATGAATCAGAGTATGGGGAGTTAGGTAGGGGTTGATGGCAGAAACAAACACTTACCTATTTCCTGGGTCTCCAGAGAGACAGAGAGACAGGCAGAAACAGGCAGAGAGAGAGAGAGAGAGAGAGAGAGAGAGAGAGAGAGAGAGAGAGAGAGAGAGAGAGGGAAAAATAGGAAGAAACACCAAAGAGGAAATAGCGAGAAAAAAGGCAGGACGCCCCCCCCCCCCATCAAGTTCTGATAGCATGCTCATTAAAACAAATAAGAACTGTGGGTTGGAGGGAAGTGTGCTGAGTGAGGCACGAAGGCTGGAATATGTGTAGATGGAGTATTGAGGGTGGGGAATCATACCCCAAAGCGTTATTTTAAAAATCTATACTATAAAAATAAACCCTGTGTGTGTGTGTGTGTGTGTGTGTGCATCTTTTGTAGGCGCGAAAACCACTCAACTGATTTTCACAAAATTTGGTAAACATATTCAGTTGACTTCCGGATGTGTTCTGAGCGGGAAAAAAAGAAGAAATTAATACCTACCCTCAAAAAAAAAAGTTCAGGGTTTGTTATCGGAGTGGCCTATTGTCGTTATCAGTCGGACATTGAGAGAGTCTATCCCCTTTTCGCTAGCGCTAGACCAGAGAGATTGTGCTGAGATGGAGCGCCTCTCTTTACCACATAGATCAGATTACCTAAGCTGTGCTGCTCATACGCTGAGTTGATGGGGGACCGGTATCGAAACTGAAACCTTGTGGTTCCTGGGCTGATGCTCTACCATCTGAGCTTAACCGGTCCATTAGGTTTTAACCCTCCAAAAAATTGACCTGACTATCAAATTAGAAATGATCAGAGATTATAATTAAATTTTAATTACAGATTTTTCCTTATCTTTCAGTTTGGCTAGATTTGTTTTCTTTGTTTAATGGCATATCAAACTTTGTGGGTTATTTAAAATATTTACCCAACCCGTTCAACGTGGGCAGAATTTGACACAAGGTCACAAGTGTGGGGCATTCAGCTAGGATCAAACTCACTTTTCAATAGTAACGGATCTGCTTGCTAAACCATCCTTGTAGAAGAATGAGAGTGGTACTATTTACCGTATTTGACGGCATATAGGACGCACTTTTTTCCAAAATTTTGGCTCAAAAAATTGCCTTGCGTCTTATAAATCGTAGGTGAAGTTTGAGATCTCCCGCAGGCGTAAGCTAATCTTCTCTATGACTAACCCAACTTACACTACAGTACTTTTACCTACCCTAAACTGACAAATTGCTTTTATACAGCTATGTTTCTGCTTGTGTAATGCACAACTAGACTGTTTTCAACAATATATGCTTAAATACACTAAAAACTTTTTTTCCTGAATCTGACCTGCTGAAATGGGGGTGCGTCTTATATGCCGTCAAATATGGTAGCTCATATCTGGGAGGATTAGTGGTTCATACTTTTTCTAAGGATATTAGTCCGAAAGAGAGCCTAACAGGGTGACTGGAGTTTGAACTTGCTTACTAGGATGTCATAGTCCAGCACATTAGCCAGTACACCACGAAGACCCACCCTTATCTTTTGGTACATATTTAAAAAAATAATTTTTTTGATACCTGATAAATATACATCCCCAAACTTATTTGTAGATAGTGTGGGCGAAACTCTCTTGCTTCCCTGCTGACCTAGTGAGAGAGGTCAGGGAATGAACAAGGAAAAATTAGAAAGGGCGTGCGAGCAAAACAATCTCAATAACACAAATAAAACTTGAAAATAAATTCTCTTAAAAAAAAACAGAAATTTATTATTCAAGAAAAAAATGGATTAAAAAAAAAGAAAAGTTCTTTGTGTTATAAACATGTGTGGGCGAGAATGTTCCTGCAATGGAAAAAGTGTTTGTAGAAAGAAAATCTTATATGTGAACATGTGGTGGGTTTTATATTATGCTATGTGACTTGTCTATGAGTGAAAGTGTGTTTGCTGGTGTTCTTGTGTGTGTGGCAATAAACTGTATTTGACCTGTCAGTTACATTTATACATCATTGGAGTGTAGGTGTTTTGCCTACCACTTACATGCATACATTCATACTTACATACATATACATACATTGACCTCTTTCTGAATCTATTTCTTCCTTTCCTTCTTTCTTTCTGAACTCTGTGCGTCCCTCAGCATGATCTTGGTGGATTACTTGACTAGATGCACCTCCACCCTTTCCCACACTTTTGTACAATTCCTCAGCTCTAGCAACAACACATGTATTCTCCAATCCTCTCTGATACTCAATACTTTTTTTACCGTAATGTGCATGAGTCATATGAGGTCTGTTGAGAACTATGAACTTTGACCACTTTTTATCATATTGTAAAATTGTTTGTTTGTGTTTCATGTTCATCAATATATATATTGTTCCTGTTGAATCTATTGTCTTCAGTTTTCCCTTTTTTTCATTGTTTTCATTCAGTTGTTTAGTGTCCTCAAAGGCTGTTGGTTAAGCTATCTGTTGGACCTTTGCAGACAAGAGAATGCAGAATAGTAGGTATCCACGCAGTTAGGCTGACTCCTGACTGCTGTCTCTGCTGTTGTCTACTATGTCTTTTTGGAGCCTGCTGTGGAAGGTTTCATTGGCTGTATCTATAGTAATCCACAAAATTTTAAACTTTGAGTCTTTTATTGCTATTGGTTGGAATTTTGAATTGTGTGATCTGTGCAGAACTACGTCCGCATGAGTTTGATTTTTGCCCCTAGACTAGTGCCTCTGTGTCTGGAATTTCTGTTTTATTTTAAAACTTTATGTAAGCCTTATTTTATTTTATTTAAAGGGCACTTCTGTTTCTTGATCTTTTAATTTATAAAAAGTCATTTTTTCCTATTTATATCAAGCCAAAAATAAACTGGTCTTTATGCCTGGAGTAGTTGCGTATTTCATGCCAGTGATTAGGGTTCGATTACAAATTTCAACTTAGAAATTTCTAATGATAAGGCTGTCCAACAATACCACTCGAGTGAAGAAATTCTTTGTATTGTAGTCAGCACAATAACAAGATATCATGGATAGAAATACAAATGTTATCTGCTCCTTTGAATTTGAATATTGATGTCATCATTTGTTGAGAACATTTCTAAACAGTCACCAATTCCAAACTAGTACCAAACCATTATATCAAACTATTATAAGTGTAGGGATTATTTTCCATTACTTTCTACGGTTGCAATTAAGTGTGGGCTTATCTTCCCTTATTTGCTATGGTTTGTCGTTTGGTGGTGTTGCAGCCTGAATATTTATAGGTAGTCCCGCAAAAGTAAAACTCTCTTTCTCCTGGATTCTCCAACCGTGAACAAGTTGTCTCTCTGTCCCTTTGAACTAGGGGTGCCTAGCGCACTAGTGACAGGCACTATGTGTACCTGTACATGGGCCTTTTATATTCTATGGTTTCATAGAGGCTTGGTGCACTTGTTCTGCCCCCGTTATACAAGGTTTTCTTCACAATAAGTCACAACCTTTTCTTCATGTTCTTCAAAATTTCTTCAAGGACCCTTTTCTTTAGGACATTTATCTATGCTGTTTTGTATTCCTTTTGATGGACTTTGCTTAGACAATAAAGTCTATTTGTTATAACTCTTTGTCAGGACTTGTTCTATATATATGTTTATGTCATGTTGGAGAAAATGAGTGACACCATATCATTTTCATATCTGCCGTAAGCTTGGCACATGGCAATGTTTTTTTAGACACTAAGACCTAGCTTGAGAGACTGGCATGTACATCAATTCAAGACAACTCACCATAAATGCACCATTGTTGGTAAGTTGTGTCTACCCATTGCACAGATAGTACATAGTCATTTTGATTTGTCAACACTTAAACTTATTGTATCAACTTATTGTGCAATTTAAAACCATTTTCCCAGGTAAATAAAATGTTTGTGTGTGGGGGTGGGTGTGGGTGTATGGGGTGTAGTACTATTTGACCTCGATGTAAAACTGCTTTGTTCCTAATAGAAATTAATCTTAAGTGGGCACTTGTGATTTTGTCCAGACGAAAAGAAATGGGTAGACATCAGTTAAATGATCATGAGACACGATCACATTGCTGTCTAATAGAAGGCTAAATACGGTTGGGAGGGGGGGTAGGAGAAAGATGAGAAGAAGAAGGAGGAGGCGGAGGAGGAGGAGGAATAGATAGAAAAAGAAAGAGATGAAGAAGAAAAGGAGAAGAAAAAGGAGGAGGGCTAAATAAAGAAGAGAAGAAAAAGAAAGAAAGAAGAAAGAGGTGGAAGAAGAGGAGATAAAGAAAAACAAAATGAAATAAGGAAATTGGGTTATTTCCTATAACTCCAACCTAAAAAAGGGGAACCACTCTGAATGAATTTTATCTGTTAATTAATCTACCCATTATTTTCCCATTAAACTAACCCTAAACCCTAACCCCAACTCTAACCCTAACCCCTAACCCTAACCCTGACCCTGTCTTCTTTTTTCCTAGTAGATCAATAAATAAATAATTTATCAGTCAATCAGAGTGGTTCCCCTTTTTTTAGGCTGGAGTTATAGGAAATAACCGGAAATTGTTATAAAAACGAAAACTAAAATTAAAATATAGAAAAAAATAACAAAGTCGAAAATATTTTATGTGAGGTTTTTGAAAATCAAGTTTAACTAGCAGGACCTGTGGATATACTACAATATGATGATTTAATTATTACAACATTTGATATGTTTACTTAAGAGTTATTGCTAAATAGTTCAATATATAAAAAGTATAATAATCTTGATTTAATTCTCTCTAACTCTTTTATCTTTCTTTTCATCTTTTCATTATGTTTGCTTAAAACAGATTAGTGTTATCACTTCCATGCGCTCACCTCTTCTCTCTATCTTTCCCCCACACTTTCTTTCTTTCTTTCTTCTTATTTAACTCTCTCTCATTCTTTTTTTTCTTTCCTTCCTTCTTTTCATCTTTTAATAATGTTCGATTGAAATAGATTATCACTTGTGTGCTCATCACCTCTCTCTATCATTCCCCTACTCTCTTTCTTTCTTTCTTTCTTATTATGTTTTTTTCTGTGTTGCATGTCCTTTTCCTTCCATTTCTTTCTTTATAATAAAAATGGAATGGTCCATTATTTAGTTGAGGTGATGAGATTCATAATATATAAGAATTAGGAAGGTAAGCAATACCAGATAATCAGGATTTACATTTTTGCATTTCATCTTGGATGGTCTCATTTTTTAACCAGAGATGATAACAGTCATACTTGTAAGGAACACAAGCATTGGTATATAGATCAATTTTTTAAAAGGCAGAGTACAATTTGAATTCAGAGTTTTCCTTCTTCTAGACTGGTTGTCTTATCAAGGCTAAAGAGTCCAGTCTGCCCTACTATTTACCCAAAGTTGGAGAGAGAAGAGATACATTCATGTCTTTCTTAAGGTCATTAGTGTGGAGTGACATACTTAGTTATCCTGATAAGAAAGGGATACGGAGAACAGAGTTCAAACCCTGGACAAGGCTGATTGCTTCCTTAGGAAAGGTATGAATCCAGAATTTGAACTTGGGTCACCATATTCAATTTCTAAATTTCTAGATGGTCAAGTAACCCAATTGCCTTTATGGCAAACCCCCAACCCTTTTTATTATATATGTGCTAGAAGGCAGTGACTGAGGTTCTTAATGTTCTGGGTATTACGTTAAACTCTATCTGATGGTGAGGTTCTAATTCTGGATCTCTGGGGGAAATGTAGAGTACCTGTTCATCACCATTACTCGAACCTTAAACCTTGTGGTTCGTGGGTGGATGCTCTATCAACTGAGGTAAAAATGGGATTCATCACAAACTGACAAATTCTCTATGTAATTTTCATTCTTAAGAAAAATCATAAAAAAGTGAACAAAAGTTTTGTTGTGATATTGGACAGTGGGTGTATGTAATTTGCATTAGAATAAATGGGATAGTCAAGCTACTTGGATAAATGAGGATTATACAAAGAGGAGACTGAACTACAGACTTGAATCAGGATAAATTACTTACTAACTTCATAACAGGTTTCAAAATTTTCTTGGATAGTTTTGAGAAAAAGTTAAAAATAAACAAGATTAAAAAGATTACCATTAAAATTGACTTGGCAGAAGAAAAAAAATGTAAGAGAAGGGGAGATAATTCAAATTGTCATTGCAAATAATTTTCTTCATCATCAAATCCTGCTGGCAGCACGGATATCCATGACACTCTCTTTCTCTCTCTCTCTTGCTAATCATTCCTAGTGGTCATCACCCCTAGGAGGTTCTCTGCACAGCATTCAGAATCCACACAAAGCAGATGGATGTAGGCTTTAGCTGTTCAGCCTACATTGGTGTGTCCATATGTAGGTGCCTACAGGAGAACATCACTTAAGTTCATCCTTGCTTCTCCAGCAATGACCAGCATGTCATGTTCATCTTACTCAGATAGGTATTATTTATCAAACTTTCATTAGTTATTATTATTTATCACACGTTACAGCATTAAAACTTTAATAAAAAATAAAATTGTATAGATATATAAGGCATGTACTTATTTTTAGACTGCTAAATATTCATATTTTTAGTTAGAGAGTTTTAATGTTGTAGAGATTGGTAATAAATAGCACCTAATGATATCTGTTTTGATTGTATAATGTTTCATGAGAAATAATAAAATCCGGATATCTTCAGTTTTGAAGAAAATTAAATTTTTATGAAAAATGGGGTGTACTTATTTATGGGTGATACTATATATTTGTGTATAAGTTGAAAATTGTTAGGGGTTTACTTACTGCTGAAATTATTTACTCAGATAAAATCTTTCAATACTCATTTTTTATCTTTGCATAGAAATAATTTATTTCTATTTTAATCAAATGATTAAAAAAAAAATTCTAGCATCCTCAGAAGATCTCATGTTTGGTTTGTTGGTTGGTTGTTTTATTTTATGGCATAACAACCCTCTGTCTGGTCATTTAATGCTGAATCAAGTCATTATGATAAACAAAAGATTCAGGTTGTTTACAGTACCTGTCATTTTAGTGGTGACCCAGTTATGTGTTGAACAGATTCATCGCTGCTTAACTTTGGTGATCTAGCAGAAAATGGTGCTTTCAGTGTGATTTTACTGTAATCTCCCCTCTTCATGACACTGATGCTGACCAAGAGAAGGGTAACTTGTTATACAACTTAGTATTAGTACTGCACCAGTTTTCACAATGATGTTAAATGCAACACTTGACTGCCTTAGGTACCGCAGCCCTTCTGGGTTTTTTTTCCATTCCACTGTGGCATGTTACACTGTCATGATGATAGGGCATTTGAATTCATTCTCTTAGATAAGTTATTTTTACAAAGGCTAGATAGCTCAGTCTAACCTATTATTTCACTAGCCTTATTGGCACGGCTTAGAATACACTGATTGTGTCCCCTGGAAAGGTGTAAGACCCCTCCCCCCATACACAAAGAGGTGTCCTGTGTATGACACTGTCATTTCCAAGGTCTTTTGCTTGGGTGTCGCTCTTTAGAAAAAAAACTTGATCTATGCTAGTCAACACATTTATTCAATGTTTTAGAAAATTGCAAAAACAGTTCCTGGTTGTAATAAAGTAGTGTATTTCCCTCTTTTTTCCTCCTCCCCCCGCTTTCCATTTACCTCCTCCTGCTGCTTTCCTTTCTCTTCTCTCATTCTTTCCTTCTTTTCTCTTTGTTTCCTTCTTTACACACTGAATGACCTGTCTCGCCTCTTCAGGTAAGCGGGTGTCTTTTATCCCCACTCACTTACCACTCTCATATAAGAAGGCATCTCTTTCCCCTTCTAGCTTCTTCCTTTGTCACAGCATGCCAGCAAGCACTCCTCAACTACATGCCCAGTTTCCAGCATGTTAGTAAGTACTTTTTGACCACAGACACTAAACTGCATCTGATGTTAAGGCTCCAGTTCTGGAGATGTGGAGAGTGTGAATTACGTTTTTATAGCTATTATTCCCAGGTCCACTCTGACCTGGAGTGGTAGTATGCTAGTGCCTCATCTATGGACCAAATAGATCTATTTAAAAATAATTTGTATTCAATAGGACCATGTGCCAAAAAAGAAAAAAAAACTCTTGAGAAAAAAGTATACAAAAAATGTAAATATGAATGTACACGATTCACTAATCTCTAGGCTTAAAATAATCTTAGACAGGTTGACATGCCATTAAAATCCATCCATCAATCATTCAATCATCCAATCAATCAATACTATTTTAGTTATAGCTAGTGAAGAAGACAAAATTGATTCATGCCTTCCCCAAGGGCATTAGCACAAAGTGAAACATAAACAAACATACATACAGACAGACAGACAGACATAATGTTTTCTTTTACATATATAGATGAACTAGAAAGGTGCTGCATTCATCTATATATAGATATAAAAGAAAAGATTATGTATTTCTGTCTGTCTGTATGTTTGTTTGTATAATGACCAAGTACACGTCCTTTTATAAAGGAAAATTGGTGGAAACCAGCAAATAACAAAATTCAATAAAATCCACACACTATTTTTTTCCGAGAGTGGGGGGAGGTTAAAAAACTTTTTACTCCTCATTTTCCTGAAGAAAAGCTAAATAAAAATATAATAAGGGTATAAATTAATAATGTATTAAAAAATTGATTAAAAAAAAATGGTTAAAAAATAAGACAAATTAATAATAAAAAGCAAATAAAAGACAAATAAAAGGAAAAATATAAACAAGATAAATAAAATATAAAAAAAATTTGAGAAATAAGAATGTATAAAGAATAAAAGATAAAACAAATATATAGTAAAATAATTTTTATTAATCTAATACGTCTATAAATAAAATAACGTACTTCATTTTTGTAATGCGTTGGAACTTTGTACGATTAAGGGGAGATAACTAGGTTGTATTTAGGACAGGACTTTTTATTTTGATAAAAAAATTTAAACGAAGAATGGATTTTAAAGAATGAACAAACCAAATAAATAAATAAATAAATAAAAGTAAATATCTTTTTTGTCATGTGTGCAGCATTTATTTTTATTCATCTATTTATCTATTTTTCTTTTATCCTATCATCATCGACGAGATTTGGATCCTGACGGCCGACTTTCTAAAAAAATCTTTACAGCTCTTTCTGGATGGAGGTTAAGATTGATATCCAAAATTACTAAGTGGGTTGGAAAATAAACTGAAATTGAACTTATAACTTATAACTCAATCAATAGTGCCTGGTCGGTGAGACTCGTTTAATTTAATTCAAAAGAATAGAAAATCTTAGCTTTAGCAGTTGAAATTGTGTAATGGCTGTGATCAGAATAGAGAATCATATTGTTATATATGTCGGAAGAATACCATAAACTGTAAGCATAAAGAAAAAAAGAAGGTATTAAGAAGGAAAAGGACGTTGATAGCTTGTTAATTAGTTAGAAAATATAACACACATAGACATATATACAAAAACACATACACATGCATACATATACATGCACACATGAAATTGACAAAAAATAGAAATAATTAAAACTTTTTATGTGTCTGTATTTTTGAGATGAGGTTTGATGTGACTGTTGTCCTTATCTTTATTGTGATATGTTTAAACACATTTCAGCTGCTGTATACTCTAACCTTCCTCAGGTGTTTCCTGTATATCCAAGTATAGTAATGGCAATCTGGGAAATCATTTTTTATATTTTGACTGTTGATCAAACAGGCGTCGAAGAATATGGGAACCAATCATTGAAAAGGCTAAATCAAATTGATTTTAAAGTAAATTACTTTTAAAATAAAAATATCGAAAAAGATTTGGATTTTACACCTTAATTTGTACAGGAACACCAATGAATATTTTTTTTTGTCTAAATGATTTTGATTCTTCTCGTGACACATGTCAGAATGATAGGCATGCAAAAACAATGATATCATTATTTGAATGAGATCTTCAAAAGTTCTTCAGCACCAGTTTGATCAACCGTCAAACAATTAAAAAGGATTTTCCAGGTGGTGTCAGTATACTCCGATACATAGGGAACACATGGGGAAGGCCGGAGGACACAGCAGTCAAAACGTTGTGTTTATAGATACCACAATAAAGATGAGGACAATAGTCTGAAACAACAAAATTATTCAAATAAAATTTGTTTTAACTTAAAGATAAATGGATTGCACTTGTATGTGATTAGTTATCTTTTAATCAGATAAATTGTTTCCACACACATGTGCACACGCACACACACACACATGTACACACACATATGTACACACACACACGCATACACACATGTACACACATATGTACACATACATATGTACACACACACACACACACACACACCATCCAAGTTAGAGAAACAAGACTTGCTGGATACACACACTTAAGTGAGTTTAAATACAAATTATTAAATATGAAAATCAAATACTTTTTTTTGTTTTTTTGTTTTTATATTTATTGTTAACATTAAATTGCTTTTTAGAATTCTGCTATTCTTTAAGCCCAAAAGAACATTTTTAAACCTTTTGCAGGAAGATAATCCTTTTTTAATCCTTGGAGAATTGGTGAATTATTTTCGGAAAATTAATATTGTTCCTTGAAAACTTGCCAAGAATTTTGTAGATAAATATTGTATTTGAATTGAGTGACACTAAAAGATTTATCGATTTAAGCATGTTTTGTCTGGGTGGTTAGTCCTAACTAAGCAATAAATGCTATGTAATTATTTTACATTTACGGATTGAAGAACTACATATAGAACTAATTAGTAATATTTAATTAGATATGAATAATTATCTTAGAAAGACAATTTGTTATTTTTCATTTATCTAGACACAGTACAATTAGTCATGTCTTAAGTAGAATGGCTTCCCATTGATGACAGTTTGTTAGAAGCACCTTTTGATAAGAGACCTCTTTATGATAAGCACATAAAACTGGTAAATAAAAAAAAGAAAACAAAGATTGAAGTACTATTATTTTATCCCCCCTCTCTCTCTCTCTCTCTTGATATGTATACTTTCAGTCTCTCTATCTCACATATATATATTGTGCATCTGTGTATGAAGAAAGAAAACACACACACACACACACATACACTAACACACACTAAACACACACACACACACACACACACACACACACACATATATATATATATATATATATATATTAGTTTTTGTTATATATATCTAATTACATGGGTGCTTATCTGCGAACATTTTGGTTTTCATTCACATCTTTACATGGCAATCTTCAGGCAGGGAAAGAAATATTTTCAGAAAGAAAAATATTGAAAAAAATATCTAAAAGATATGGACAAAAGAAATTTACTTAAAATTCTATTGTCCATATCTTTTCGACGTTTTTCAATTTTTTCAGATAAGCATGCATGTAATCAAATATATATACACAATCTAATATATATTTATTTATTATCATTATATAATATATGCTCTATCACAGATATTGAGCACTCTCCTAATAATACTGAATAATATTGGCACACTACTAATTCATCAAGTGAGATCGTGTTAACCATACACTGTGGTATATATATATATATATATATATATATATATATATATATATATATATATAGTTGTAAGGTTCCTGGTTCAATACTGGGCCTCGCCAACTCAGCGTATGAGTAGCACAGGGATCGGTGTGGTAAAGTGAGGAGTTGATGGTAGGTGTGGCGCTCCACCTCAGATGCATAAATAATCTCCTTGGTCTAGCACTAGTGAAAAGGGGATAGACTCCTTCGCTGTTTGGGCTGATACCGACATTATGCCACCCCTTTCGACTTTACTTTTTTTTACTTATATATATTATATATATATGTGTGTGTGTGTGTGTGTGTGTGTGTGTGTGTGAATGGTGTAGATGCAAATTTGAATTTATTTTGAAATTTTTTTTCTTGTGTGTGAGGTCTTCAAATCAACAAAGATTGTACTGATGAGACAAAAAATGTCGAAATAAATTTCAAATTATATATACACCAAGGTATCCATTTATTTATAATACTCCATATATGTTAAAATTATATATCTTTATATGTATGTTTTAAGTTCTCAATTTGGTTGAATCCTATCAAGGAAACACTTGATACCATCCACATATGCTTCCAAAACCTAGTAGAGCTCTCTGGAAGGGACTTTAACTGACTTTCACCATTAGCGTAAAGCAAAGCTCTCTGTTATTTACGGATTTGAGCTCTCTAGTGATTGTAACATATATATACTGATGTACATATTTATCAGTTATAACTCCACGTCTTACTGGCAGCTGTTGATGGTCCAGGGGTTAAGAAATCGGGCTGATGAAAAGTCAGTTGGTTTCAACCCGGCTAGAAGTAGATGCTAAGTCTAGCCACACTGAAGAGACATGAAATGTCGAAACACAGTGCCTGTGGACGACTATATATATATATATATATATATATATATATATTATATATAAACCTAATTAGTAATGTCTAATTAAATGTGAATAATTATTTTAGTAAGACAAATTATTCATTATTCTTTTTTATGATTGGAAATTGAAATTCTGTATAATTAGGTAAATACAAATGTTGATTATGGATGTCTTACGATTCTTAAACAACGTCAACTTGACTTTTGCGAAAAAAACCTTGCATTTCTCTCATCCTCAGTCAGTTTCCATCAGATTGAGTTATGTCTTTGGTTGTGTTAATGGTTATTAACCCTTGTAGAATGGGCGAATTATTTTCAAGAAACTGAACAAAATAGAGACGCTATGTTCAAATAAGTCAATTAATCATAGTAGCAAGAATATTAATCTAATGAAATATGTTAAATTAGAAAGACTAACAAAATTAAAATAGAACACATATAAAAGATTACACGTTTTAGAATAATATTTTTAATTGGTTTCTATATAAAATCATTCATAGGATTGATTTTAATACGTTGGAGAATAAACAATAATATTAGAGATTAATAACACCAAGTAATTATTTATCAAACCCGGTTTTGTTAAACCAGTATACAATTCACCACATATATTTGTGAAACTTTATTTCTTAATGATATATATCATTACAGGATTTTACATTGCAGAAATTTTAAATGCACTAATAACATGGGCTGTCTTGAGGCAAATCTAACTCAGATTTTCATAGATAACTCATTAATAAATATAATTTATTCTATCTATTAATGATTTTGACTATGAATTGAATACTCAATTGATAAACTTACACAGTTCCTGAAGGTATTGTGATGTAAGCAGTGATGTAGTTTTGGACAGACACCGAATCTCCATTATAAATAATATATATACCCCCCCCCCCAAAAAAAAAAAGCATGATAATTTGATCAGTGTGAAAACAATAAATCACTCCCTTTTAATTATTATATTTTTTCAAAACAAACTTCATACAATCCTACAATGGGACCTCTTAACAATGTTTATATATGCACACACATACATCATATTACTACTGTGAACTGTTCATGTTCCTGGCACAACATTATTCTGTGTACCTGACATGAGACTTTGATGAGTTGTGGTGCACCTGAGCACTGTACACAATAATTACATTATTATTATACATTAATATTGATTTGGTCAATGAGCAGCCAATAGGAAAATGCCTTACAAAATAAAACCACAGAAATGTTCCTCTGCCTGTGGACCATTGTTACATAATTAATGGGTTGCCTACAAATTATGTATGTAAGTGGTAGTTAAAATTCAAATGGTAAATGGAAAGATTACCCTTAACTATTGAAAAAGTTATTGACAGCAGTTAACCTTCTCTGACCTCAATGCTGATTGGCTAAAGGCAATGGTCAGCAATCTGAGTTAGTTAGGAGATGCTGATCATTAGCTGAGGGAAGCAGATGTAGGAGCCCTTTGCTCCAAGGTGCCAGCTTCTTATTGCGACAGAAAACCCTTTTGAACAAGAGGCATAATGTATATAGATATATATATGATAATTGATAATGAAATTTATTGTGTACAGTGCTCAGGGTGCACGCACAACTCATCCAAAGTCTCATGTCAAGTAACACCGGAATAATGTATTAGTATCAGGAACATGACAGTTTACAGTAGTAATATGCATGTATGTGTGCGCGTGTGTGGCATATGTATGTGGAGAGTGGCATCAGGTTATAGTGTTGGCGGACTACAGGAAGCATGGAGGCTTTGAAAGACTCAGTGCTTCAGCAGCCTACAACAGACGCGGGCAAGTTTATTCATGTCTCCGGCAACTCTGAGCGTGAAATAATGTTTTCCTGAAAGTCACGTGAGCAGTACTATATATGATATATATTATATATATAGTTTACATATAATTATCATGAGAAGGAACTGAGTTAGTTAGGAGAATGCTGACCATTAGAGGCATAATTATATACACATTATATATATATATATATATATATTTATATATATATATTTTTTAAGTATTTTAACAATGGAAAGGGAATAACCTACTCGAGTTTCATCGATTGATTCTTCAGGGTTCTTAGTTAAATTAATCGAGTTTTCGATTAATCTTAGATGGTATAATACATGTCCGTTGGAATGGGATTTATCCTTAATGTAACCCCTGAAGAATCAATCGATGAAACTCGAGTAGGTTATTCCTTTCCATTGTTAAAATAAATTTTTGCTCTACATTGTTTTGAGCACTTTTGTATTTGTTTTTTCTCAATTTTAACCTCTGGATACTGTGCGCTTTCAACGACCGTACTCATACCCACGGTAAGTTTACTACTTATACATTAATATATTATAATATATATATATATTATAATATATATATAATATTATACATTATATATAATAGTTTACTATAAATTTTAATCATGAGAAGGGTAACTGAGTTAGGAAATGCTGACCATTAGAGAACATTATGTTATATATATATATATTATATATATATATATATCTATACATTATATATATAGTTTACATATAATTTCATATAATTTCAATACATTAAGTTGTACAACTAATTATGGAACAGAAATGGGCTTGAGGTTTTGGGGTAATAAAGGGAATAGACCATCTTACAAGAAATACAAAGTCTTGCTTATTTATTACAACAAGAATGAGCACAGACAACCCTAGCTCAAAAGAAGAAAGAAAGTCAAAAAGGGAAAATGTCACCAACTAAGTAAGAACAAAACGCTCTCACCTCTCCGTCTACTCTCTGCCATTTATTATATCGCAATATAAAAAAGAGGTATATTAACACTGGTTGGCAACAAAATATTGGGGTTCTATGCCTGTGAATCACAGTTGAAAAAAATGGTCTCTTTGCTGAAAAAGTGTTAACAATTTCTTCTGATGGACTTGAGATTTCCTAGGTGAAATTGACATCAGATTTAAATGAGAGTGCTGGTTGTACTGGTTAGTGCGGGTAGGAAAATGGACTCATTAACCTGAGTAATTCCCTGGACTGAAACCACAGGTTCACATAGGGCACTAATACCTAGGGAAAAATATGAATGCAACCTATTCTCTCTCAGCTTATGGGTAAATAAGTAGGCCAGACTGGGCTCTTAAACCTTGGTTTGACAACCAGTCTTTAGGTAAAGAAAAACTCTGAATTTAAACCTGGTCATAATAGAATACTGCTCAGGCCCTACTTAGAGATCTATTTCCATTTCATTTCAGATTTCAGTTTTAAAAATTTCTGGTTATATTCAATCTTTTTCAGAAAAAAAAAAATGAAAATTTTTTTTCAATCTGTGGAAAAGTTCCATTTATTAGCAAATGACGCCCATTTTTTTCTTCTTCACGACAATTTCAACACCACTAACAGAATTTGGTATCTTACTTTTGCAGCAGCAGCAAAGCAGCAATTTTTGAGAGTTAACTGCAGTACAAAGTTGTATCCGAATTCCATTTAATGACAACCTTACAGCCTGTGTGGTGTTTTACAACTTCAGTTAATTAAGATATATATATCATATTTTTTTGTTTATAAGTTTTAAGTGCGTATAGAGGTTTGGGTAAAAAATAATAGCCTAATGATTATCCATTCTATTGTAAATGTTTCACTAAAGAATGATAAACGATTGTGGTGTCCTTTTGTTTTAGAGGAATAACATTTTATAAAAAAATTGTTAGGCATGTGCTTATTTATGAGGGATACATGTATGTATATATTATAATAGTCAGAGAGGGAGGGTGAAAGAATTAGAGAAAAAGGGATGAGAGTGAAGGAGAAGATAGAGTGCAATAGAGAAAGAGAGAAAAGAGAGCGGAGGAGAGAAGAGAGAGAAGAGAGGAGAAGGGCAGGAGAAAGATAATAGAAGTGCAAGAAAAGAAGAAAAGGAGGAAAGAAAATGAGAGAAGAGAGACAAGAATATAGGAGAGAAGGAGAGTAGAAATACAACTAAACTACAGCAGAGAGAGAGTAGAGAGCATGAGGAGAGAGAGAGAGAGAGGAGAGAGAGAGAGAGAAAGAGAGAGAGGAGACGAGAGAGAGAGAGAGGATCTATACCATATATGTATTTACCGAGTCAACTCTTCCACCTGATTAGAATTGGTGACACACAGGTCAATTTTAAAGTGGGAGTTTAACAAGATTTGAATTCAGAAGTTTTCCTTCTAAATGGTTGACACCAAGGTAAACAGCAGTCTTGCTTGGTTAACTTATATTTAGGAATGCCCCCCCACATACTTTACAATATCACAATTTCTTTTTTAGAGGAGCGCCTTTTTGCTATATCATGTCCTGTAACCTAAACTTTGACCAAGCAAGACTGGGCTATTTAAGCTTCGTTGTCAACCAATTTAGAAGGAAAACTCTGAATTCAAATCTGTTAAACTCTCACTTAAAATTGACGACTTGTTGTCACATTCTAATCAAGGTGAAGAGTTTGGTAAATACATTATGTATAGATTCGTCTCTCTCTCGTCTCTCTCTCTCTCTCGTCTCTTTCTCGTCTCTCTCTTCTCTCTCTCTCTCTTTCTCTCTCTCTCTCTCTCTCTCTCTCTCTCTCTCTCTGTGTGTTTATTTATTTCTATCTCTCCTTCTCTCTATATCTTGTCTCTCTTGCTCTGCATTTTCCTTTCTCTCTTTTCTTCTCTTCTTGCACCTTTCTTAATTTATGCATTTCTACTCTGCCGTAGTCGTGCCGCGTTCATCAACGTATCTGCCTGCATTCTCTTCTCTTTCTCTCGTCTCTCTCCTCCCTCTTCTTTTCTCTCTTTCTAATTGCATCTAGTCTTCCTCTTTCACTCTCTCCCTTTCTCTAATTCTTTCACCCTCCCTCTCTGATATATAATCATAATACATACAGTATCCCTCATAAAATAAGCAACATCTAACAATTTTTTTTATAATGTTTATTTCCTTACAAGACACCAACGATGTTATCATTCTTAGTGAACAATTATACAATTAGAAGTGGATATCATATTAGGTTATTTATTTTTTACCAAACTCTATA
>CM042171.1:33415352-33565352 GCA_023376005.1 Doryteuthis pealeii
GAAGCAAGACTTTGTTATTTCTTAAGTGTCTATTCTTATTACAAAACTAAGCCATTTCTGTTCCAAATAATAAGTGTTACACTTAATGTATGAAATTACTATGAAAATTTATATGTAAACTATATATATAATGTATATATATATATATATATATATATATATATATATATACATAATGTCTCTAATGGTCAGCATTTCCTAACTCAGTTTACCTTCTTCCCCCTCCCCCCCCCCCCCCCCCCCCTGATAATTTATATGTAAACTATATATATAATGTATATATATATATATATATATATATATATATAACTATATTATTATTAATGTATAAGTAGTAACTTACCGGTTCGGGTCATGAGTACGGTCGTTGAAAGCGCACAGTTCAGAGGTTAAAATGAGAAAAAAACAATACAAAGTGCTCAATACAATGTAGATCAAAATTTATTTTAACAATGGAAGGAAATAACCTACTCGAGTTTCATACGGATTGATTCTTCAGGGTTACATTAAGATAAATCCATTCCAACGGACATGTCATTATACCATCTAGAATTAATCGAAAAACTCGATTAATTTAACTATGTAACCCTGAAGAATCAATCGATGAAACTCGAGTAGGTTATCCTTTCCATTGTAAATTATATATACTATATATATATATTATATATATATATTATATATGTGTATATACATTATGCCTCTAATGGTCAGGCTCTCTAACTAACTCAGTTCCTTCTCATGATAATTTATATGTAAACTATATATATAATATATATATATATAGTACTGCTCACGTGACTTTTCAGAAAACAATTATTTCCACGCCTCAGAGTTGCGGACATGAATAAACTGCCCGCGTCTGTGTTAGGCTGCTGAAGCACTGAGTCCTTTCAAGCCTCACATGCCTTCTGTATCGCCAACACTATACCTGAGGCCACTCCCACCATACATAATGCACACACGCGACACATACATGCCATATTACATACTGTAAACTGTTCATTTCCTGATACTAATACATTATTCTGTGTACTTGACATGAGACTTTTGATGATTGTGGTGCACCTGAGCACTGTAACAATAAATTTCATTATCATTATCAATACTATATCTATGATACATTATGCCTCTGTTTCAAAAGGGGTTTTCTGTCGCAATAAGAAGCTGGCACCTTGGGAGCAAAGTCCTACATCTGCTTTTCCCTCAGCTTAATGATCAGCATTCTTCCAACTAACCATACAGATAGCTGACCATTGCTTAGCCAATCAGCATTGAGGTCAGAGAAGGTTAACTGCATGTCAATAACAAATTTTTTCATAGTTAAGGGTTTACTTCCATTTACCATTAATTTTAACTACAACTACATACATATTTGTAGGCAACCCATTAATTATTGTAACAATGCGTCCACAGGCAGAGGAACATTTCTGTGGTTTATTTTGTAAGGCATTTCCTATTGGCTGCCTCATTGACCAAATCATATTAATGTATAATAATAATGTATTTATTGTGTACATCGCTCAGGTGCACCACAAACTCATCAAAGTCTCATGTCAGGTACACAGAATTAATGTTGTGCCAGGAACATGGACAGTTCACAGTAGTAATATTGGATTGTTATGCGTGTGCATATATTAAACATTGTTAAGAGCCATTGTAGGATTGTATGAAGGTTGTTTGAAAATATAATAATTAAAAGGGAGTGATTATGTTTTCACACTGATCAAATATATCATGCTTTTTTTGGGGGGGGTAAATATATTATTATTTTTTTTTTTTTTATAATGGAGATGTCGGGTCTGTCCAAAACTACATCACTGTTACTACAATCCTTCAGAACTGTGTAAGTTATCAATGAGTATTTCAATCATAAGTCAAAATCATTAATAGGATAGATAAATTATATTTATTAATGAGTTATCTATGAAAATCTGCAGTAGATTAGCCTCAAGACAGCCCAGATATTTAGTGCATTAAAATCTGCAATGTAAAATCCTGTTAATGATATATATCATTAAAGAAATAAAGGTTTTACACAATATATTGGTGTGGTGATTTGTATACTGGTTTTAACAAAACCGGGTTTGATAAATAATTACTTGGTGTTATTAATCTCTAATATTTATTGGTTATTCTCCAAGTATTAAAATCAATCCTATGAATGATTTTTATATAGAAACCAATAAAATATTATTTCTAAAACGTGTAATCTTTTTATATGTGTTCTTATTTTAATTTTGTTTAGTCTTTCTAATTTAACATATTTCATTAGATTAATATTCTTGCTACTATGATTAATTGACTTATTTGAACATAGGTCTCTATTTTGTTCAGTTTTCTGAAAATAATTCGCCCATTCTACAAGGCGTTAATAACCATTAACACAACCAAAGACATAACTCAATTCTGATGGAAATGACTGAGGATGAGAGAAATGCAAGGTTTTTTTTTCGCAAAAAGTCAAGTTGACGTTGTTTAAGAATCGTAGACATCCATAATCAACATTTGTATTTTACCTAATTATACAGAATTTCAATTTCCAATCATAAAAAGAAATAATGAATAATTTGTCTTACTAAAATAATTATTCACATTTAATTAGACATTACTTAATTAGGTTTATATGATATATATATATATATATATATATATATATAGTCGTCCACAGGCACGTGTTCGACATTTCAGTCTCTTCAGTGTGGCTAGACTTAGCATCTACTTCTAGCGGGTTGAAACCAAACTACCTTTTTCATCAGGCCCGATTTCTTAACCCTGGACCATCAACAGCTGCCAGTAAGACGTTTGGAGTTATAACTGATAAATATGTACATCAATATATATATGTACAATCACTAGAGAGCTCAAATCCGATTAAATAACAGAGAGCTGCTTTACGCTAATGGTGAAAGTCAGTTAAGTCCTTCCAGAGAGCTCTACTAGTTTTGGAAGCATATGTGATGGTATCAAGTGTTCCTTGATAGGATTCAACCAAATTGAGAACTTAAACCATACATATAAGATATATTAATTTTAACATATATGGAGTATTATAAAAATGGATACCTGGTGTATATATAAATTTGAAAATTTATTTCGACATTTTTTTGTCTCATTCAGTTACAATCTTTGTTATTTGAAGACCTCACACACAAGAAAAAAAATTTCAAAATAAATTCAAATTTGCATCTACACCATTCACACACACACACAACACCACAACACACACAACACATATATATATATTATATATAGTAAAAAAAAGTAAAGTCGAAAGGGGTGGCATAATGTCGGATCAGCCAAACGCGAAGGAGTCTATCCCCTTTTCACTTTGCTAGACAAGGAGATTATTTTGCATCTGAGGTGGAGCGCCACACCTACCATCAAACTCCTCACTTACCACACCGATCCTGTGCTACCTCATACGCTGAGTTGCGAGGCCAGTATTGAACCAGGAACCTTACAACTATATATATATATATATATATATATATATATATATATATATATATATATGATATTACCACAGTGTATGGTTTACACGATCTCACTTGATGAATTAGTAGTGGCCAATATATTCAGTATTTATTAGGAGAGTGCTCAATATCTGTGATAGAGCATATATTATATAATGATAATAAATAAATATATATTAGATTGTGTATATATATTTGATTACATGCATGCTTATCTGAAAAAATTGAAAAACGTCGAAAAGATATGGACATAGAATTTTAAGTAAAATTTCTTTTGTCCATATCTTTTAGATATTTTTTTAATATTTTCTTTTCTGAAAATATTTCTTTTCCTGCCTGAAGATTGCCATGTAAAGATGTGAAGAAACCAAATGTTCGCAGATAAGCACCATGTAATTAGATATATATACAAAAACTAATAATATATATATAATATATATATGTGTGTGTGTGTGTGTGTGTGTGTGTGTGTGTGTGTTAGTGTGTGTTAGTGTATGTGTGTGTGTGTGTGTGTTTTCTTTCTTCATACACAGATGCACAATATATAATGCTGAGATAGAGAGACTGAAAGTATACATATCAGAGAGAGAGAGAGAGAGGGGGATAAAATAATAGTACTTCAATCTTTGTTCTTTTTTTTATTTACCAGTTTTATGTGGCTTATCATAAAGAGGTCTCTTATCAAAAGGTGCTTCTAAAAAACTGTCATCAATGGGAAGCCATTCTACTTAAGACATGACTAATTGTACTGTGTCTAGATAAATGAAAAATAACAAATTGTCTTTCTAAGATAATTATTCATATTCTAATTAAATATTACTAATTAGTTCTATATGTAGTTCTTCAATCCGTAAATGTAAAATAATTACATAGCATTTATGCTTAGTTAGGCTAACCACCCAACAAAACATGCTTAAATCGATAAATCATTTAGTGTCACTCAATCAAATACAATATTTATCTACAAAATTCTTGGCAAGTTTTCAAGGAACAATATTAATTTTCCGAAATAATTCACCAATTCTCCAAGGATTAAAAAAGGATTATCTTCCTGCAAAAGAGTTTAAAAATGTTCTTTTGGGCTTAAAAGAATAGCAGAATTCTAAAAAAGCAATTTAATGTTAACAATAAATATAAAAACAAAAAACAAAAAAAGTTATTTGATTCATATTTAATTAATTTTGTATTTAAACTCACTTAAGTGTGTGTATCCAGCAGAGTCTTGTTTCTCTAACTGGATTGGTGTGTGTGTGTGTGTGTGTGTGTGACATATGTATGTGTACATATGTGTGTGTACATGTGTGTATGCGTGTGTGTGGTACATATGTGTGTTGTACAGTGTGTGTGTGTGCGGTGGCACATGTGTGTGAAACAATTTATTGATTAAAAGATAACTATCACATACAAGTGCAATCCATTATCTTTAAGTTAAAACAAATTTTATTTGAATAATTTTGTGTTCAGACTATTGTCCTTCATCTTTATTGTGTATCTATTAAACACAACGTTTGACTGCTGCTGTCCTCCGGCCTTCCCCATGTGTCCCTATGTATCGGAGTATACGACACCACCTGGAAAATCCTTTTAATTGTTGACGGTTGATCAAACTGGTGCTGAAGAACTTTTGAAGATCTCATTCAAAATAATGATATCATTGTTTTGCATGCCTATCATTCTGACAATGTGTCACGAGAAGAATCAAAAATCATTTAGACAAAAAAAAATATTCATTGGTGTTCCGTACAAATTAAGTGTTAAATCCAAATCTTTCGATATATTATTTTAAAAGTAATTTACTTTAAAATCAATTTGATTTTAGCCTTTTCAATGATTGGTTCCCATTATTCTTCGACGCCTGTTTGATCAACAGTCAAAATATAAAAATGATTTCCCAGATTGCCATTACTATACTTGGATATACAGGAAACACCTGGGAAGGTTAGAGTATACAGCAGCTGAAATGTGTTTAAACATATCACAATAAAGATAAGGACAACAGTCACATCAAAACCTCATCTCAAAATACAGACACATAAAAAGTTTTAATTATTCTATTTGTCAATTTCATGTGTGCATGTATTATGTATGCATGTGTATGTGTTTTTTTATATGTCTTGTGTGTTATATTTTCTAACTAATTAACAACTATCAACGTCCTTTTCCTTCTTAATACCTTCTTTTTTCTTTATGCTTTACAGTTTATGGTATTCTTCCGACATATATAACAATATGATTCTCTATTCTGATCACAAGCCATTACACAATTTCAACTGCTAAAGCTAAGATTTTCTATTCTTTTGAATAATTTAAACGAGTCTCACCGACCAGCACTATTGATTGAGTTATAGTTATAAGTTCAATTTCAGTTTATTTTCCAACCCACTTAGTAATTTGGATATCAATCTTAACCTCCATCCAGAAAGAGCTGTTAAAGATTTTTTTAGAAAGTCGGCCGTCAGGATCCAAAATCGTCGTGATGATAGGATAAAGAAAAATAGATAAATAGATTGAATAAAAATAAATGCTGCACACATGACAAAAAAGATATTACTTTTATTTATTTATTTATTTATTTGGTTTGTTCATTCTTTAAATCCATTCTTCTTTAAATTTTTTTATCAAAATAAAAAGTCCTGTCCTAAATACAACCTAGTTATCTCCCCTTAATCGTACAAAGTTCCAACGCATTACAAAAATGAAGTACGTTATTTTATTTATAGACGTATTAGATTAATAAAAATTATTTTACTATTTATTTGTTTATCTTTTATTCTTTATACATTCTTATTCTCAAATTTTTATATTTTATTATCTTGTTTATATTTTTCCTTTATTTGCTTTAATGCTTTTTATTATTAATTTGTCTTATTTTAAACCATTTTTTTTTTAATCAATTTTTTAATACATTATTAATTTATACCTTATTATATTTTTTTTATTTAGCTTTTCAGGAAAATGAGGAGTAAAAATTTTTAACCTCCCCCCCTCCGGAAAAAATAGTGTGTTGGATTTTATGAATTTTGTTATTTGCTGTTTCCACCAATTTTCTTTATAAAAGGACGTGTACTTGTCATTATACAAACAAACATACAGACAGACAGAAATACATAATCTTTTCTTTTATTCTATATAATGTGAATGCAGCACCTTTCTAGTTCATCTATATATGTAAAAGGAAAACATTATGTCTGTCTGTCTGTCTGTATGTATGTTGTTTATGTTTCACTTTGTGCTAATGCCCTTGGGAAGGCATGAACAATTTTGTCTTCTCACTAAGCTATAAACTAAAATAGTATTGATTGATTGGATGATTGAATGATTGATGGATGGATTTTAATGCATGTCAACTGTCTAAGATATTTTAAGCCAGAAGATTAGTGAATCGTGTACATTCATATTACATTTTTTGTATACTTTTTTCTCAAGAGTTTTTTTTTCTTTTTTGGCACCATGGTCCTATTGAATACAAATTATTTTTAAATAGATCTATTTGGTCCATAGATGAGGCACTAGCATACTACACTCCAGGTCAGAGTGGACCTGGGAATATAGCTATAAAAACGTAATTCACACTCTCCACATCTTCCAGAACTGGAGCCTTAACATCAGATGCAGTTTTAGTGTCTGTGGTCAAAAAGTACTTACTAACATGCTGGAAACTGGGCATGTAGTTGAGGAGTGCTTGCTGGCATGCTGTGACAAATGAAGAAGCTAGAAGGGGAAAAGAGATGCCTCTATATAGAGTGGTAAGTGAGTGGGGATAAAAGACACCCGCCTACCTGAAGAGGCGGAGACAGGTCATTCAGTGTGTAAAGAAGAAACAAAGAGAAAGAGGAAAGAATGAGAGAGAGAAAGGAAAGCAGCAGGAGAGGTAAATGGAAAGCGGGGAGGAGGAAAAAAGAGGAAATACACTACTTTATTACACCAGGAACTGTTTTTGCAATTTTCTAAACATGAAAAATGTGTGACTGCATAGATCAAGTTTTTTTTCTAAAGAGCGACACCCAAGCAAAAGACCTTGGAAATGACAGTGTATACACAGACACCTCTTTGTGTATGGGGGAGGGTCTTACACCTTCCAGGGGGACACAATCAGTGTTATATTCTAGCCGTGCCAATAAGGCTAGTGAAATAATAGGTTAGACTGAGCTATCTAGCCTTTGTAAAAATAACTTATCTAGAGAATGAATTCAAATGCCCTATCATCATGACAGTGTAACATTGCCACAGTGGAATGGAAAAAAACCCAGAAGGGCTGCGGTACTAAGGCAGTCAAGTGTTGCATTTAACATCATTGTGAAAACTGGGGCATACTAATACTAAGTTGTATAACAAGTTACCTTTCTTGGTCAGCATCAGTGTCATGAAGAGGGGAGATTACAGTAAAATCACACTGAAGGCCATTTTCTGCTAGATCACAAAGTAACAGCGATGAATCGTTCAACACATAACTGGGTCACCACTAAAATGACAGGGTACTGTAAACAACCTGAATCTTTGTTTTATCATAATGACTTGATTAGCATTAATGACCAGACAGAGGTGTTATGCCATAAAATAAAACAACCAACCAACAACCAACATTGAGATCTTCTGAGGATTGCTAGAATTTTTAATATTGATTAAAATAGAAATAAATTATTTCTATGCAAAGATAAAAAATGAGTATTGAAAGATTTTTATTGAGTAAATAATTCAGCAGTAAGTAAACCTAACAATTTCAAACTTATACACAAATATTATAGCTATTCACCCATAATGAAGTACACCTTTTTCATAAAATTTAATTTTCTTCAAAACTAAGATATCCGGTTTTATTATTCTCATGAAACATTATACATTTCAAACAGATATCATTAGGTGCTAATCTTATTACCAATCTCTACAACATTAAAACTCCTCAACTAAATATGAATATTTAGCAGTCTAAAAATAAGTACATTGCCTTATATATCATACAATTTTATTTTATAAAGTTTTAATGCTGTAACGTGTGATAAATAATAATAACTTAATGAAAGTTTGATAAATAATACCTATCTGGAGTAGATGAAACATGACATGCTGTCATTGCTGGAGAAGCAAGGATGAAATCTTAAGTTGATGTTCTCCTGTAGGGCACCTAATATGGACACACCAATGTAGCTGAACAGCTAAAGGCCACATCATCTGCTTGTGTGGATTGCTGAATGCTGTGCAGAGAACCTCCTAGGGGTGATGGACCACTAGGAATGATTAGCAAGAGAGAGAGAGAAAGAGAGTGTCATGGAATATCCGGTGCTGCCAGCAGGATTTTGATGATGAAGATAATTATTGCCAATGACAATTGAATTATCTCCCCTTCTTCTTTACATTTTTTTCTTCTGCAACAATTTTAATGTAATCTTTAATCTTGTTTATTTTACTTTTTCTCAAAACTATCCAAGAAAATTTTGGAAACCTGTTTATGAAGTTAGTAAGTAATTTATCCTGATCAAGTCTGTAGTCAGTCTCCTCTTTTGTATAATCCTCATTATCCAAGTAGCTGACTATCCCATTATTTTCTATTGCAAATTACATACAACCACTGTCCAATATCACAACAAACCTTTTGTTCACTTTTTTATGGATTTTTCTTAAGAATGAAATACATAGAGAATTGTCAGTTTGTGAGAATCCATTTTTTACTAGTTGATAGAGCATCCACCCACGAACCACAAGGTTTAAGGTTCGAGTAATGGCTTGAGAACAGGTACTCTACAATTTCCCCCAGAGATCCAGAAATTAGAACCTCACCATCAGATAGAGTTTAACGTAAACCCAGAACATTTAAGAACCTCAGTCACTGCCTTCTAGCACATATATAAAAAAAGGGTTGGGGGTTGCCATAAAGGGCAATTGGGTTACTTGACCACTAGAATTAGAAATTGAATATGAGTTGACCCAGTTTCAAATTCTGGAATTCATACCTTTCCTAAGGAAGCAATCAGCCTTGTCCAGGGTCTTGAATCTGTCTCACCGCTATCCCTTTCTTATAGGATAACTAAGTATGTCACTCCACACTAATGACCTTAAGAAAGACATGAATGTATCTTCTCTCTCTCCAACTTTGGTAAATAGTAGGCAGACTGGGACTCTTTACCTTGATAAGACAACCAGCTAGAAGAAGGAAACCGAATTCAAATTGTACTCTGCCTTTTTTAAAAAATGATCTATATACCAATGCTTGTGTTCCTTTACAATTTATGACTGTTATCATCTCTGCGTTAAAAAATGAGACCATCAAGAGAAATGGCAAAAAATTGTAATCCTGATTATCTGGTATTGCCTTACCTTCTAATTCTTAATAATTTATAATCTCATCACCTCAAACTTAAATAATGGCCATTCCATTTTTTTATAAAGAAAGAAATGGGAAGGAAAAAGGACATGCAACACAGAAAAAAACATAATAAGAAAGAAAGATAAAGAAAGAAGATAGGGGAATGATAGAGAGAGGTGATGAGCACACAAGTGATATTCTATTTCAATCGAACATTATTTAAAAGATGAAAAGAAGGAAGGAAAAGAAAAAAAAGAATGAGAGAGAGTTAAATTAAGAAGAAAGAAAAGAAAGAAAGTGTGGGGGAAGATAGAGAGAAGAGGTTGAGCGCATGGAAGTGATAACACTAATCTGTTATAAGCAAAACATAATGAAAAAGATGAAAGAAAGATAAAAGAGTAGAGAGAATTTAAATCAAGATTATTATTACTTTTTATAATTGAATATTAGCAATAACTCTTAAGTAAACATATCAAATGTTGTAATAATGAAATCATCATATTGTAGTTATATCCACAGGTCCTGCTAGTAAACTGGATTCAAAAACCTCACATAAAATATTTTCGACTTTGTTATTTTTTTCTATATTTTAATTTTAGTTTTTTCGTTTTTATAACAATTTCGGTTATTTCCTATAACTCCAGCCCTAAAAAAAAAGGGGAACCACTCTTGATTGACTGGCTAAATTATTTATTTATTGATTACTAGGAAAAAAGGAAGACGGGTCAGGCGTTAGGGTTAGGGGTGGTTTTTGCTTTTATTTTTTATCGTTTTATTTATATATTTTTTTATTATTTTTTTTTTTCTTGTTAGAGTTGGGGTTAGGGTTTAGGGTTAGTTTAATGGAAAATAATGGGTAGATTAATTAACAGATAAAATTCATTCAGAGTGCGTTCCCCTTTTTTTAGGTTGAGTTATAGGAAATACCCAATTTCTTATTTCATTCTTGTTTTTCTTTATCTCCTCTTCTTCCACCTTTTTCTTTCTTCTTTTCTTCTCTTCTTTATTTAGCCCTCCTCCTTTTTCTCTCCTTTTCTTCTTCATCTCTTTCTTTTTATCTATTCCTCCGCCGGCCTCCGCTCCTCCTTCTTCTTCTCATCTTTTCTCCTACCCCCCTCCCACCGTATTTTAGCTTCTATTAGACAGCCAATGTGTCGTGTCTCATGATCATTTAACTGATGTCTTACCCATTCTTTTCTCTGGACAAATCACAAGTGCCCACTTAAGATTAATTTCTATAGGAACAAAGCAGTTTTACATCCGAAGTCAATAGTACTACCCCCATACACCCACACCCACCCCACACACAAACATTTTATTACCTGGGAAAATGGTTTTAAAATGCACAATAAAGTTGATTTACAATAAGTTTAATTTGGTTGACAAATCAAAATGACTATGTACTATCTTGCAATGGTAGGACACAACTACCAACAATGGTGCATTATGGTGCAGTTGTCTTGAATTATGTACATGCCAGTCTCCTCAAGCTAGGTCTTTGTGTTCTAAAAAACTTTGCCATGTGCCAAGCTACGGCAGTATGAAATGATATGGTGTCACTCATTTTCTCCAAAACATGACATAAACATTATATAGAAACAAGTCCTGACAAAGAGTTATAACAAATAGACTTTATTGTCTTTAAGCAAAGTCCATCAAAGGGAATACAAAACAGCATAGATAAATGTCCTAAAGAAAAGGTCCTGAAGAAATTTTGGAAGAACATGAGAAAGTTGTGACTTATTGTGAAGAAAACCTTGTATAACGGGGCAGAACAGTGCACCAAGCCTCTATGAAACCATAGAAATATAAAAGGCCCATGTACAGTTACACATCAGTGCCTGTCACTAGTGCGCTAGGCACCCCTAGTTCAAAAGGGACAGAAGAACAACCTTGTTCACGGTTGAGAGAATCCAGGAGAAGAGAGTTTTACTTTTTGCGGGACACCTATAAATATTCAGCTGCAACACACCAAACGACAAACCATAGCAAATAAGGGAGTAAGCCAACTAATTGCAACCGTAGAAGTAATGGAAAAAATCCCTACACTTATAATAGTTTGATATAATGGTTTGGTAACTAGTTTGGAATTGGTGACATGTTTAGAAATAGTCTCAACAAATGATGACAATCAATATTCAAATCAAAGGAGCAAAAGATAACATTGTATTTCTATCCATGATATCTTGTTATTGTGCTGGACTACAAACAAAGAATTTCTTCACTCGAGTGGTATTGTTGGACAGCCTTATCATTAGAAATCAAGTTGAAATTTGTAATCGAACCCTATCACGGCATGAAATACGCAACTACTCCAGGCATAAAGACAGTTTATTTTTGGCTTGATATAAAATAGGAAAAATTGACTTTTTATAAATTAAAAAGATCAAGAAACAGGAAGTGCCCTTTAAATAAGAATAAAATAAGGCTTACATTAAGTTTTAAAATAAAACAGAAAATTCCAGACACAGAGGCACTAGTCTAGGGGCAAAAATTCAAAACTCATGCGACGTAGTTCTGCCACAGATCACACGAATTCAAAAATTCCAAACCAATAGCAATTAAAAGACTCAAAGTTTAAAATTTTGTGGATTACTATAGATACAGCCAATGAAAACCTCCACAGCAGGCTCAAAAGACCATAGTAGACAACAGCAGAAGACAGCAGTCAGGAGTCAGCCTAACTGCGTGGCATCCCCTTTTTCATGTTTTATTCAGTGTTTAGTGTCCTCAAAGGCTGTTGTTAAGCTATCTTGTGACCTTTGAGACAAGAGAATGTCGAATAGTAGGTATCCACGCAGTGTAGGCTGACTCCTGACTGCTGTCTCTGCTGTTGTCACTATGTCTTTTGGGCCTAGCTGTGGAAGGTTTTCATTGGCTGTACTCTATAGTAATCACAAAAAATTTTAAATTGAGTCTTTTATCTTATTGTGGAATTTTGAATTGTGTGATCTGCTGCAGAACTACGTCCGCATGAGTTTGATTTTTGCCCCTAGACTAGGGCCTCTTGTCTGGAATTTTCTGTTTTATTTTAAAACTTATGTAAGCATTATTATATTTTATTAAAGCGGCACTTTTCTGTTCTTGATCTTTTAATTATAAAAAAGTCATTTTTTCCTATTATATCAAGCCAAAAATAACTCGGTCTTATGCCTGGAGTAGTTGCGTATTCATCCAGTGATTAGGTTCATTACAAATTTAACTTTAGAAATTTCTAAATGATAAGGCTGTCCAACAATACCATCAAGTGAAGAATTCTTGTTTGTATCAGACAATAACAAGAATCATGTTGATAGGAATACAAATGTTATCTGCTCCTTTTGAATTTTGAATAGAGTCATCATTGTGAGAACATTCTAAACAGTCACCAATTCCAAACTAGTACCAAACCATTATATCAAACTATTATAAGTGTAGGTTATTTTCCATTACTTTCTACTGGTTGCAATTAAGTGTGGGCTTATCTTCCTTATTTTGCTATGGTTTGTCGTTTGGTGGTGTTGCACGCCTGAATATTTATAGGTAGTCCCGCAAAAGTAAAACTCTCTTTTCTGCCTGGATCTCCAACCGTGAACAATGTTGTCTCTCTGTCCCTTTTGAACTAGGGGTGCCTAGCGCACTGTGACAGGCACTATTGTGTACCTGCTACATGGGCCTTTTATATTCTATGGTTTCATAGAGGCTTGGTGCACTTGTTCTGCCCCCTTTATTACAAGGTTTCTTCACAATAAGTCACAACCCTTTCTTCATTTCTTCAAAATTTCTTCAAGGACCCTTTTCTTTAGGACATTTATCTATGCTGTTTTGTATTCCTTTTGATGGACTTATGCTTAGACAATAAAGCTATTGTTATAACCTTTTGTCAGGACTTGTTCTAATATATATGTTTATGTCATGTGGAGAAAATGAGTGACCCATATCATTTTCATAATCTGCCGTTAAGCTTTGGCACTGGCAATGTTTTTTTAGACACTTAGGACCTAGCTTGAGAGGACTGGCAATGGTACATCAATTCAAGACAACTCACCAAAATGCACCATGTTTGTAATTGTGTCTACCCATTGCACAGATAGTACATAGTCATTTTGATTTGTCAAACACTTAAACTTATTGTATTCAACCTTATTGTGCAATTTAAAAAAAAACCCAATTTTTTTCCCAGGTAAAATAAAATGTTGTGTGGGGGGTTGGGTGTGCGGTGTATTGGGGTTAGTTTTACTATTTGACCTCGATGTAAAAACTGCTTTGTTCCTAATAGAAATTAATCTTTAAGTGGGCATTGTGTCTGTGATTTGTCCAGACGAAAAGAAATGGGTAGACATCAGTTAAATGCATCATGGAGACACGATCCATTCTGTCTAATAGAAGGCAAATACGGTTGGGAGGGGGGGTAGGAGAAGATGAGAAGAAGAAGGAGGAGCGGAGGAGGAGAGGGATAGATAGAAAAAAGAAGAGATGAAGAAGAAAAGGAGAAGAAAAGGAGGAGGTGCTAAATAAAGAAGAGAGAAAAGAAAGAAAGAAGAAAGAGTGGAAGAAGAGGGAGATAAAGAAAAAACAAAAGAAATAAGGAAATTGGGTATTTCCTATAACTCCAACTAAAAAAGGAAACCACTCTGAATGAATTTTATCTGTTAAAATCTACCCATTATTTCCCATTAAACTAAACCCTAACCCTAACCCCAACTCTAACCTAACCCCTAACCCAACCCTGACCCTGTCTTCTTTTTTCCTAGTAGATCAATAAATAAATAATTATATCATCAATCAGAGTGGTTCCCCTTTTTTTAGGCTGGAGTAAGGAAATAACCGGAAAATTGTTATAAAACGAAAACTAAATTAAAATATAGAAAAAAAAACAAAGTCGAAAATATTTTTATGTGAAGGTTTTGAAAAATCAAGTTAACTAGCAGGGACCTGTGGATATACTACAATATGATATTTAATATACAACATTTTGATATGTTACTTAAGAGTTATTGCTAAATAGTTGCAATATATAAAAAGTATAATAATCTTGATTTAATCTCTCTAAACTCTTTATCTTTCTTTTCATCTTTTCATTATAGTTTGCTTAAAACAGATTAGTGTTATCACTTCCATGCGCTCACCTCTTCTCTCTACTTTCCCCCACACTTCTTTCTTTCCTTTCTTCTTATTTAACTCTCTCCTCATCTTTTTTTCTTTCCTTCCTTCTTTTCATCTTTTAATAATGTTCGATTGAAATAGATTATCATTGTGTGCTCATCACCTCTCTCTATCATTCCCCTACTCTCTTTCTTTTCTTTCTTTTTATTATGTTTTTTTCTTGTGTTGCATGTCCTTTTCCTTCCATTTCTTTTCTTATAATAAAAATAGGAATGTCCATTATTTAGTTGAAGGTGATGAGATTCATAATATATTTAAGATTAGGAGGTAAGCAATACCAGATAATCAGGATTTACATTTTTGCATTTCATCTTGGATGGTCTCATTTTTAACCAGAGATGATAACAGTTCATACTTGTAAGGACACAAGCATTGGTATATAGATCAATTTTTAAAAGGCAGAGTACAATTTGAATCAGAGTTTTCCTTCTTCTAGACTGGTTGTCATCAAGGCTAAAGAGTCCAGTCTGCCCTACTATTTACCAAAGTTGGAGAGAGCAAGAGATACATTCATGTCTTTCTTAAGGTCATTAGTGTGGAGTGACATACTTAGTTATCCTGATAAGAAAGGGATACGGAGAACAGAGTTCAAACCCTGGACAAGCTGATTGCTTCCTTAGGAAAGGTATGAATCCAGAATTTGAACTTGGCTCACCATATTCAATTTCTTAAATTTCTAGATGGTCAAGTAACCCAATTGCCTATGGCAAACCCCCAACCCTTTATTATATATGTGCTAGAAGCAGTGACTGAGGTTCTTAATGTTCTGGGTATTACGTTTAAACTCTATCTGATGGTGAGGTTCTAATCTGGATCTCTGGGGGAAATGTAGAGTACCTGTTCATCACCATTACTCGAACCTTAAACCTTGTGTTCGTGGGTGGATGCTCTTATACTGAGGTAAAAATGGGATTCATCACAAACTGACAAATTCTCTATGTAAATTCATTCTTTAAGAAAAATCATAAAAAAGTGAACAAAAGTTTTGTTGTGGATATTGGACAGTGGGTGTATGTAATTTGCATTAGAATAAATGGGATAGTCAAGCTACTTGGATAAATGAGGATTATACAAAGAGGAGACTGAACTACAGACTTGAATCAGGATAAATTACTTTACTAACTCATAACAGGTTTTCAAAATTTTCTTGGATAGTTTGAGAAAAAAGTTAAAAATAAACAAGATTAAAAAGATTACCATTAAAATTGACTTGGCAGAAGAAAAAAAATGTAAGAGAAGGAGATAATTCAAATTGTCATTGCAAATAATTTTCTTCATCATCAAATCCTGCTGGCAGCACGGATATCCATGACACTCTCTTTCTCTCTCTCTCTTGCAATCATTCCTAGTGGTCATCACCCTAGGAGGTTCTCTGCACAGCATTCAGAATCCACACAAAGCAGATGGATGTAGGCTTTAGCTGTTCAGCCTACATTGGTGTGTCCATATGTAGGTGCCTACAGGAGAACATCACTTAAGTTCATCCTTGCTTCTCCAGCAATGACCAGCATGTCATGTTCATCTTACTCAGATAGGTATTATTTATCAAACTTTCATTAGTTATTATTATTTATCACACGTTACAGCATTAAAACTTTAATAAAAAATAAATTGTATAGATATTATAAGGCATGTACTTATTTTTTAGACTGCTAAATATTCATATTTTTAGTTAGAGAGTTTTAATGTTGTAGAGATTGGTAATAAATAGCACCTAATGATATCTGTTTTGATTGTATAATGTTTCATGAGAAATAATAAAATCCGGATATCTTCAGTTTTTAGAAAATTAAATTTTTATGAAAAAATGGGGTGTACTTATTTATGGTGATACTATATATTTGTGTATAAGTTGAAAATTGTTAGGGGTTTACTTACTGCTGAAATTATTTACTCAGATAAAATCTTTCAATACTCATTTTTTATCTTTGCATAGAAATAATTTATTTCTATTTTAATCAAATGATTAAAAAAAAAATTCTAGCATCCTCAGAAGATCTCATGTTTGGTTTGTTGGTTGGTTGTTTTATTTTATGGCATAACAACCCTCTGTCTGGTCATTTAATGCTGAATCAAGTCATTATGATAAACAAAAGATTCAGGTTGTTTACAGTACCTGTCATTTTAGTGGTGACCCAGTTATGTGTTGAACAGATTCATCGCTGCTTAACTTTGGTGATCTAGCAGAAAATGGTGCTTTCAGTGTGATTTTACTGTAATCTCCCCTCTTCATGACACTGATGCTGACCAAGAGAAGGGTAACTTGTTATACAACTTAGTATTAGTACTGCACCAGTTTTCACAATGATGTTAAATGCAACACTTGACTGCCTTAGGTACCGCAGCCCTTCTGGGTTTTTTTTCCATTCCACTGTGGCATGTTACACTGTCATGATGATAGGGCATTTGAATTCATTCTCTTAGATAAGTTATTTTTACAAAGGCTAGATAGCTCAGTCTAACCTATTATTTCACTAGCCTTATTGGCACGGCTTAGAATACACTGATTGTGTCCCTGGAAAGGTGTAAGACCCCTCCCCCCATACACAAAGAGGTGTCCTGTGTTGACACTGTCATTTCCAAGGTCTTTTGCTTGGGTGTCGCTCTTTAGAAAAAAAACTTGATCTATGCTAGTCAACACATTTATTCAATGTTTTAGAAAATTGCAAAAACAGTTCCTGGTTGTAATAAAGTAGTGTATTTCCCTCTTTTTTCCTCCTCCCCCGCTTTCCATTTACCTCCTCCTGCTGCTTTCCTTTCTCTTCTCTCATTCTTTCCTTCTTTTCTCTTTGTTCCTTCTTTACACACTGAATGACCTGTCTCGCCTCTTCAGGTAAGCGGGTGTCTTTTATCCCCACTCACTTACCACTCTCATATAAGAAGGCATCTCTTTCCCCTTCTAGCTTCTTCCTTTGTCACAGCATGCCAGCAAGCACTCCTCAACTACATGCCCAGTTTCCAGCATGTTAGTAAGTACTTTTTGACCACAGACACTAAACTGCATCTGATGTTAAGGCTCCAGTTCTGGAGATGTGGAGAGTGTGAATTACGTTTTTATAGCTATTATTCCCAGGTCCACTCTGACCTGGAGTGGTAGTATGCTAGTGCCTCATCTATGGACCAAATAGATCTATTTAAAAATAATTTGTATTCAATAGGACCATGTGCCAAAAAAGAAAAAAAAACTCTTGAGAAAAAAGTATACAAAAAATGTAAATATGAATGTACACGATTCACTAATCTCTAGGCTTAAAATATCTTAGACAGGTTGACATGCATTAAAATCCATCCATCAATCATTCAATCATCAATCAATCAATACTATTTTAGTTATAGCTAGTGAAGAGACAAAATTGATTCATGCCTTCCCCCAAGGGCATTAGCACAAAGTGAAACATAAACAAACATACATACAGACAGACAGACAGACATAATGTTTTCTTTTACATATATAGATGAACTAGAAAGGTGCTGCATTTCATCTATATATAGATATAAAAGAAAAGATTATGTATTTCTGTCTGTCTGTATGTTTGTTTGTATAATGACCAAGTACACGTCCTTTTATAAAGGAAAATTGGTGGAAACCAGCAAATAACAAAATTCAATAAAATCCACCACTATTTTTTCCGAGAGTGGGGGAGGTTAAAAAACTTTTTACTCCTCATTTTCCTGAAGAAAAGCTAAATAAAATATAATAAGGTATAAATTAATAATGTATTAAAAAATTGATTTAAAAAAAATGGTTAAAAAATAAGACAAATTAATAATAAAAAGCAAATAAAAGACAAATAAAAGGAAAAATATAAACAAGATAATAAAATATAAAAAAAATTTGAGAAATAAGAATGTATAAAGAATAAAAGATAAAACAAATATATAGTAAAATAATTTTTATTAATCTAATACGTCTATAAATAAAATAACGTACTTCATTTTGTAATGCGTTGGAACTTTTGTACGATTAAGGGGAGATAACTAGGTTGTATTTAGGACAGGACTTTTTATTTTGATAAAAAAAATTTAAACGAAGAATGGATTTTAAAGAATGAACAAACCAAATAAATAAATAAATAAATAAAAGTAATATCTTTTTTGTCATGTGTGCAGCATTTATTTTTATTCATCTATTTATCTATTTTTCTTTTTATCCTATCACATCGACGAGATTTGGATCCTGACGGCCGACTTCTAAAAAAATCTTTACAGCTCTTTCTGGATGGAGGTTAAGATTGATATCCAAAATTACTAAGTGGGTTGGAAATAAACTGAAATTGAACTTATAACTTATAACTCAATCAATAGTGCCTGGTCGTGAGACTCGTTTAATTTAATTCAAAAGAATAGAAAATCTTAGCTTTAGCAGTTGAAATTGTGTAATGGCTGTGATCAGAATAGAGAATCATATTGTTATATATGTCGGAAGAATACCATAAACTGTAAGCATTAAAGAAAAAAAGAAGGTATTAAGAAGGAAAAGGACGTTGATAGCTTGTTAATTAGTTAGAAAATATAACACACATAGACATATATACAAAAACACATACACATGCATACATATACATGCACACATGAAATTGACAAAATAGAAATAATTAAAACTTTTTATGTGTCTGTATTTTGAGATGAGGTTTGATGTGACTGTTGTCCTTATCTTTATTGTGATATGTTTAAACACATTTCAGCTGCTGTATACTCTAACCTTCCTCAGGTGTTTCCTGTATATCCAAGTATAGTAATGGCAATCTGGGAAATCATTTTTTATATTTTGACTGTTGATCAAACAGGCGTCGAAGAATATGGGAACCAATCATTGAAAAGGCTAAATCAAATTGATTTTAAAGTAAATTACTTTTAAAATAAAAATATCGAAAAAGATTTGGATTTTACACCTTAATTTGTACAGGAACACCAATGAATATTTTTTTGTCTAAATGATTTTGATTCTTCTCGTGACACATGTCAGAATGATAGGCATGCAAAAACAATGATATCATTATTTGAATGAGATCTTCAAAAGTTCTTCAGCACCAGTTTGATCAACCGTCAAACAATTAAAAAGGATTTTCCAGGTGGTGTCAGTATACTCCGATACATAGGGAACACATGGGGAAGGCCGGAGGACACAGCAGTCAAAACGTTGTGTTTATAGATACCACAATAAAGATGAGGACAATAGTCTGAAACAACAAAATTATTCAAATAAAATTTGTTTTAACTTAAAGATAAATGGATTGCACTTGTATGTGATTAGTTATCTTTTAATCAGATAAATTGTTTCCACACACATGTGCACACGCACACACACACACATGTACACACACATATGTACACACACACACGCATACACACATGTACACACACATATGTACACATACATATGTACACACACACACACACACACACACCATCCAAGTTAGAGAAACAAGACTTGCTGGATACACACACTTAAGTGAGTTTAAATACAAATTATTAAATATGAAAATCAAATACTTTTTTTTGTTTTTTTGTTTTTATATTTATTGTTAACATTAAATTGCTTTTTAGAATTCTGCTATTCTTTAAGCCCAAAAGAACATTTTTAAACCTTTTGCAGGAAGATAATCCTTTTTTAATCCTTGGAGAATTGGTGAATTATTTTCGGAAAATTAATATTGTTCCTTGAAAACTTGCCAAGAATTTTGTAGATAAATATTGTATTTGAATTGAGTGACACTAAAAGATTTATCGATTTAAGCATGTTTTGTCTGGGTGGTTAGTCCTAACTAAGCAAATAAATGCTATGTAATTATTTACATTTACGGATTGAAGAACTACATATAGAACTAATTAGTAATATTTAATTAGATATGAATAATTATCTTAGAAAGACAATTTGTTATTTTTCATTTATCTAGACACAGTACAATTAGTCATGTCTTAAGTAGAATGGCTTCCCATTGATGACAGTTTGTTAGAAGCACCTTTTGATAAGAGACCTCTTTATGATAAGCACATAAAACTGGTAAATAAAAAAAAGAAAACAAAGATTGAAGTACTATTATTTTATCCCCCCTCTCTCTCTCTCTCTCTTGATATGTATACTTTCAGTCTCTCTATCTCACATATATATATTGTGCATCTGTGTATGAAGAAAGAAAACACACACACACACACACATACACTAACACACACTAACACACACACACACACACACACACACACACACACACATATATATATATATATATATATATATTAGTTTTTGTATATATATCTAATTACATGGGTGCTTATCTGCGAACATTTGGTTTCATTCACATCTTTACATGGCAATCTTCAGGCAGGGAAAGAAATATTTTCAGAAAGAAAAATATTGAAAAAAATATCTAAAAGATATGGACAAAAGAAATTTACTTAAAATTCTATTGTCCATATCTTTTCGACGTTTTTCAATTTTTTCAGATAAGCATGCATGTAATCAAATATATATACACAATCTAATATATATTTATTTATTATCATTATATAATATATGCTCTATCACAGATATTGAGCACTCTCCTAATAATACTGAATATATTGGCACACTACTAATTCATCAAGTGAGATCGTGTTAACCATACACTGTGGTAATATCATATATATATATATATATATATATATATATATATATATATAGTTGTAAGGTTCCTGGTTCAATACTGGGCCTCGCCAACTCAGCGTATGAGTAGCACAGGGATCGGTGTGGTAAAGTGAGGAGTTGATGGTAGGTGTGGCGCTCCACCTCAGATGCATAAATAATCTCCTTGGTCTAGCACTAGTGAAAAGGGGATAGACTCCTTCGCTGTTTGGCTGATACCGACATTATGCCACCCCTTTCGACTTTACTTTTTTTACTTATATATATATATATATATATGTGTGTGTGTGTGTGTGTGTGTGTGTGTGTGTGAATGGTGTAGATGCAAATTTGAATTTATTTTGAAATTTTTTTTCTTGTGTGTGAGGTCTTCAAATCAACAAAGATTGTACTGATGAGACAAAAAATGTCGAAATAAATTCAAATTTATATATACACCAAGGTATCCATTTATTTATAATACTCCATATATGTTAAAATTATATATCTTTATATGTATGTTTAAGTTCTCAATTTGGTTGAATCCTATCAAGGAAACACTTGATACCATCCACATATGCTTCCAAAACCTAGTAGAGCTCTCTGGAAGGGACTTTAACTGACTTTCACCATTAGCGTAAAGCAAAGCTCTCTGTTATTTACGGATTTGAGCTCTCTAGTGATTGTAACATATATATACTGATGTACATATTTATCAGTTATAACTCCACGTCTTACTGGCAGCTGTTGATGGTCCAGGGGTTAAGAAATCGGGCTGATGAAAAGTCAGTTGGTTTCAACCCGGCTAGAAGTAGATGCTAAGTCTAGCCACACTGAAGAGACATGAAATGTCGAAACACAGTGCCTGTGGACGACTATATATATATATATATATATATATATATATATATATAAACCTAATTAGTAATGTCTAATTAAATGTGAATAATTATTTTAGTAAGACAAATTATTCATTATTCTTTTTTATGATTGGAAATTGAAATTCTGTATAATTAGGTAAATACAAATGTTGATTATGGATGTCTTACGATTCTTAAACAACGTCAACTTGACTTTTGCGAAAAAAAACCTTGCATTTCTCTCATCCTCAGTCAGTTTCCATCAGATTGAGTTATGTCTTTGGTTGTGTTAATGGTTATTAACCCTTGTAGAATGGGCGAATTATTTTCAGAAACTGAACAAAATAGAGACTATGTTCAAATAAGTCAATTAATCATAGTAGCAAGAATATTAATCTAATGAAATATGTTAAATTAGAAAGACTAACAAAATTAAATAAGAACACATATAAAAAGATTACACGTTTTAGAATAATATTTTAATTGGTTTCTATATAAAATCATTCATAGGATTGATTTTAATACGTTGGAGAATAAAACAATAATATTAGAGATTAATAACACCAAGTAATTATTTATCAAACCCGGTTTTGTTAAAACCAGTATACAAATTCACCACACCATATATTGTGTAAACCTTTATTTCTTAATGATATATATCATTACAGGATTTTACATTGCAGAATTTTAAATGCACTAATAACATGGGCTGTCTTGAGGCAAATCTAACTCAGATTTTCATAGATAACTCATTAATAAATATAATTTATTCTATCTATTAATGATTTTGACTATGAATTGAATACTCATTGATAAACTTACACAGTTCCTGAAGGTATTGTGATGTAAGCAGTGATGTAGTTTTGGACAGACACCGAATCTCCATTATAATAATATATATACCCCCCCCCCCAAAAAAAAAAGCATGATAATTTGATCAGTGTGAAAACAATAAATCACTCCCTTTTAATTATTATATTTTTCAAAACAAACTTCATACAATCCTACAATGGGACCTCTTAACAATGTTTATATATGCACACACATACATCCATATTACTACTGTGAACTGTTCATGTTCCTGGCACAACATTATTCTGTGTACCTGACATGAGACTTTGATGAGTTGTGGTGCACCTGAGCACTGTACACAATAAATTACATTATTATTATACATTAATATTGATTTGGTCAATGAGCAGCCAATAGGAAAATGCCTTACAAAATAAACCACAGAAATGTTCCTCTGCCTGTGGACCATTGTTACATAATTAATGGGTTGCCTACAAATTATGTATGTAAGTGTAGTTAAAATTCAAATGGTAAATGGAAGATTACCCTTAACTATTGAAAAAAGTTATTGACAGCAGTTAACCTTCTCTGACCTCAATGCTGATTGGCTAAAGGCAATGGTCAGCATCTGAGTTAGTTAGGAGATGCTGATCATTAGCTGAGGGAAGCAGATGTAGGAGCCCTTTGCTCCCAAGGTGCCAGCTTCTTATTGCGACAGAAAACCCTTTTGAACAGAGGCATAATGTATATAGATATATATATGATAATGATAATGAAATTTATTGTGTACAGTGCTCAGGTGCACCACAACTCATCAAAGTCTCATGTCAAGTACACAGAATAATGTATTAGTATCAGGAACATGAACAGTTTACAGTAGTAATATGCATGTATGTGTGCGCGTGTGTGCATATGTATGTGGAGAGTGGCATCAGGTATAGTGTTGGCGGACTACAGGAAGCATGGAGGCTTTGAAAGACTCAGTGCTTCAGCAGCCTACAACAGACGCGGGCAGTTTATTCCATGTCTCCGCAACTCTGAGCGTGAAATAATGTTTCTGAAAGTCACGTGAGCAGTACTATATATATATATATTATATATATAGTTTACATATAAATTATCATGAGAAGGAAACTGAGTTAGTTAGGAGATGCTGACCATTAGAGGCATAATGTATATACACATATATATATATATATATATATATATATATATATATATATATTTTAACAATGGAAAGGAATAACCTACTCGAGTTTCATCGATTGATTCTTCAGGGTTACATTAGTTAAATTAATCGAGTTTTCGATTAATCTTAGATGGTATAATACATGTCCGTTGGAATGGGATTTATCCTTAATGTAACCCTGAAGAATCAATCGATGAAACTCGAGTAGGTTATTCCTTTCCATTGTTAAAATAAATTTTTGCTCTACATTGTATTGAGCACTTTGTATTTGTTTTTTCTCAATTTTAACCTCTGGATACTGTGCGCTTTCAACGACCGTACTCATACCCACCGGTAAGTTACTACTTATACATTAATATATATATATATATATATATATATATATATATATATATATATACATTATATATATAGTTTACATATAAATTATCATGAGAAGGTAACTGAGTTAGGAAATGCTGACCATTAGAGACATTATGTATATATATATATATATATATATATATATATATATATACATTATATATATAGTTTACATATAAATTTCATATAAATTTCATACATTAAGTGTAACAACTATTATGGAACAGAAATGGGCTTGAGGTTTTTGTAATAAAGAATAGACATCTTAAGAAATAACAAAGTCTTGCTTATTTATTACAAACAAGAAATGAGCACAGACAACCCAGCTCAAAAGAAGAAAGAAAGTCAAAAGGAAAATGTCCACCAACTAAGTAAGAACAAAACCCTCTCACCTCTCCTCTACTCTCTGCCATTTATATATCCAATATAAAAAAGAGGTATATAACACTGTTGGCAACAAAAATATTGTTCTACCTGTGAATCACAGGTGAAAAAAATGTCTCTTTGCCTGCAAAAAGGTTAACACATCTCTTCATGATGGCACTGAGATTCTAGGTGAAATTGACATCAGATAAATGAGAAGTGCTGGTGGTGTACTGGTTAGTCGTAGAAAATGGACTCATTAACCTGAGTTCAATTCCTGGACGAAACCACAGTTCACATAGCACTAATACCCTAGGGAAAAATATGAATGCAACTATTCTCTCTCCAGCTATGGGTAAATAGTAGGGCAGACTGGGCTCTTTAACCTTGGTTTGACAACCAGTCTAGGTAAAGAAAAACTCTGAATTTAAACCTGGTCACTAATAGAATATGCTCAGGCCTACTTAGAGATCTATTTCCATTTCAATTTCAATTTCAGTTTTAAAATTATCTGGTTAATTCATCTTTTCAGAAAAAAAAAGAAAATTTTTCAATCTGTGAAAAGTTCCATTTATAGCAAATGACAGCCCTTTTTTTCTTCTTCACCAATTTCAACAACCACTACACAGAATTTGGTATCTACTTTTGCAGCAGCAGCAGCAGCAATTTTTGAGAAGTTAACTGCAGTACAAAGTTGTATCCGAATTCCTTTAATGACAACCTTACAGCCTGTGTGGTGTTCACAACTTCAGTTAATTAAAAGATATATATATTCATATTTTTGGTTATAAGTTTTAATGCTATAGAGTTTGGTAAAAAATAATACCTAATGATATCCATTCTAATTGTATAATGTTTCACTAAGAATGATAACATTGTGGTGTCTTTTGTTTAGAAGGAAATAAACATTTTATAAAAAAAATTGTTAGCATGTGCTTATTTATGAGGGATACTGTATGTATATATTATATATCAGAGAGGGAGGGTGAAAGAATTAGAGAAAGGGAGAGAGTGAAAGAGAAGATAGAGTGCAATAGAAAGAGAGAAAAGAGAGGGAGGAGAGAAGAGAGAGAAGAGAGAGAAGGGCAGGAGAAAGATAAATAGAAAGTGCAAGAAGAGAAGAAAAGAGAGAAAGAAAATGAGAGAAGAGAGACAAGATATAGAGAGAAGGAGAGATAGAAATAAATAAACACACAGAGAGAGAGAGAGAGAGAGAGAGAGAGAGAGAGAGAGAGAGAGAGAGAGAGAAAGAGAGAGAGAGAGAGAGAGAGAGAGAGAGAGAATCTATACATATATGTATTTACCCAACTCTTCAACCTGATTAGAATGTGACACAAGGTCAATTTTAAGTGGAGTTTAACAGATTTGAATTCAGAGTTTTCCTTCTAAATTGGTTGACAACCAAGGTTAAACAGCCCAGTCTTGCTTGGTTAACTTATTTTAGGAATGCCCCCCCCCACATACTTTACAATATCACAATTTCTTTTTGAGGAGACCCCATTTTTTGGCATACATGTCCTGTACCTAAACTTTGACCCCCCTCCCTGCTTTACACTATCTGGTACTTCCTACCAGGGAAAGGCCTGCTGACTTTGAAAATCAGCTTCCTAAATGTCTTTTTACCTTCACCACTGGTACTCGTGGAAAATATTCAACTACCTCAGCCACCAAGCAGGCCTTTTTGGGGGTGGGTGGGTGAAGTTCATCTGAAGGAAAAAATGATATTCTAAAAAATATGACATTTAGGGAAAAAAAAGCAGAAACGAAAATAGATAAAATAAAATGATACAAGACCCATGAGAATATCTATATATCAATATTCGTGTTCCTTAATTGTACGACCGTTTTTTTAATTATTTGGGACGTATTGATAATTTTGAAATGTCTGCACTCATCTTCTCATCTATATATTAATACTTGTGTTCCTCAAAAGTATGACTGTCATCATCTTGCAACACCCTCTGGTTAAAAATGAGACCGTCCAAAACGTCCAAGACGAAATGCAAAAATATAAATCCCGATTATCTGGTCTTGCTTATCCGCCAAATTCTTATTTCTTATGAGTGTTCTCACCTCAGCTAAATAATGGACCATCCCGTTTTTATTATAAAGAAAGGTAAGAAAAAGGATATGCTACACAGAAAAATATAATAAAAAAGAAAGAAAGAAAGAAAGAAAGAAAGAGAGTAGGGGAAAGAGAGATAGAGGGGGTGGGCGCGCATAAGCGATAACATTAATCTGTTTCAATCAAACATAATGAAAAGGTGAAAATAAGGAAAGAAAGAAAAAAGGTGAGAGAGAGTTAAATCAAGATTATTATACTTTTTTACATATTGAACTATTTTCAATAGCTCTTAAATAGACATATCAAACGTTGTAATAATTAAATTATATTGCACAATATAATTTAATTATTACCACATGGTAATATCCACAGGTCCTGCTAGTTCTCATTATTACATTACTTGAATAACTGTTCACTTATAAGAAATGATAGAGTTATCCCCCTTGAATTGTGTCCTATCCGAAAATTATCGTCTGATGACAGACGATAATATTAAGTTAAATTTAAATGTTATTAGTACAAAAGAAAGGAGTGACCTTTCTATTCGTATTTTGTATAAAGAATATGGTTCCTTTCACAGAATCCAGAATTCAGAATAGATTGAGTTTGAAATTCGCCGGACAGATCCGCTGGCTGGTGAGTACGCAAAGGCTATCAGTTTTTTCATTTGAATATCCATCATCACCATCATTATCATCATCATTATTATCAAGACGGATTCCCTTAATTCTCTCACGTACCCCGTCTCTAACAGTCATCGCTCTTGGCAAGTCCTCTAAACTGCACTTAGTGTCCGTACAGAGCTGATAAATGTACGTTTTTGCTGGTCGGACAACACTAGCATGTCCATGTGTAGGAGTCCATAGGAGAACGTCGCTTTACTTCACCAGCAGTGCCCATCGTGTCATGCTCGTCTTACTTGGATGATTTGCGAGATGGGAGGTAAGTGGCCATACATCGTTGTGTAGTTCCTATCAAGCTTTTTCTACAGGTGTTTCGTTAAAGTCCTTGTGGTGCCACCATACAGCAGTACTGAGTGAATCAATATTATCCAATTAAATTCTATCCGAATTTCTGGGATCAGGAATTATCATTATCTAAAGCATATTCCTTGGAATGGTTCACAAACCTCTAGAAAAGAATTTTGGTGAATTGGAAATCAGAGGAAGAATCGAGACCATCCAAACTACAGCACTGTTGGGATCGGCTAGAATACTCAGAAGGGTCCTGGAGACCGGAGGAGACTTGCTGTCACTCAGCTTCCAGTGAACCAATGACTACGGCAGGTGTGAAAACCTAATAATAATAATAATAATAATAATAATAATAATAATAATAGAATACTCAGAAGAGTCCTGGAGACCTGAGGAGACTTGCTGTCACTCAGACTCTAGTGAAAGACCATCAGCTAACACTGATGTGAAAACTCAAAAGAAGTAAATAATAATAATAATAATAATAATAATAATAATAATAATAGACCTAGAACTTGTCAACTGGTAGATTTTTCAGTACAAAAATAGATAATTACTTGGACCTTGCTAGAGAATTGAAAAAAACCAAAAAAACACTGTGAAATATGAGGAGGAAAGTGATACCAATTGTAGTTAATGCACTTGAAACGGTCTCTAAAAGTTTAGAAAACAGACTGGAGGAACTGGAAATCAGAGGAAGAATTGAGACAATCCAGACAACAGCATTGTTGAAATCAGCTATAATACTCAGAAGAGAAAAGAAGACCCGAGGAGACTTGTTATCTTTCAAACTTCAATGAAAGGCCATCAGCTTACGTATATATATATATATATATATATATATATATATATATATATATATATATATATATGTGTGTGTGTGTGTGTGTGTGTATGTGTGTGTGTGTGTGTGTGTGTGTGTGTGCATCTACAAAGCAAACAATCGTTTCCATACAAATAAATATATTCTAAAAATATAAATTCATTATTCATTTATTTATTAACGCTCTATCACAGATATTGACCACTCTCCCAATAATACTGTACGTTGGCTTACTACTGCCTTTTCAAATGTGATAGTGTCAACCACACACACACACACACACACACACACACACACACACACACACATATATATATATATATATATATATATATATATATATATATATATATATATATGAAAATCTTAATTTACCAGAAATGAATTTATTTCAGTTACTTTTACCTCTTCAAGTCTGATTTTCTGATAGGCAAGAATTACATATCTGGTCTATTTAAATATGATTTTCTCGTCCAGGCTATTTTATTTTTAAAATTGATTTCAGCTTTTATTATGTAAAAGATATGTACATGCACATATATTCATAGGTATGTAAGTTGGAAATGGAAACGAATCCGACGGTATGATGAAAGGAAACATAAAGAAAATGCTGAATGAATAAAATTTATTTTATTTTACTGACACGTGTTTCGGCCAGGCGTCTATCCATACACACATGCACTCCATCCAACATTATCTTAAATTCATAGGTATATACGCAAAATCATGATATGAACGTTTGAGTTCTTAATTTTGGTTGATTCCTATCACGGAAAGACTTGAAAAATTGAAAGATACAAATGAAGATTTAGTGTAAAAGCATAATAGTCTATTTCAGGAGACTTAGATGTGTATAGATTCTCTATTAGATGGTAATATATATATATATATATATATATATATATATATATATATATATATATATATCAAGGCGCCTGGACTCGTTGGGAAAACGTTGACCAACGAAAAATATCATGGTCAGAACTCTGGAGATCAGATCCGTCTAGGATTCGGTTTCTGGTTTAATCAACATATGATGTTCTGCCAAGTCCAGTTAATCTATACCTGTGGAATTTAGCAGATTCTCCAGTTTGTCAACTGTGCCATGGAAATGGCACTCTGGAGCATATTCTTAGCAGCTGTCCCAGGGCGTTGGGAGAAGGGCGATACCGCTGGCGGCATGACCAAGTACTCAGGGCCGTGGCAAAATCAATCAGTGAGGCACTCCTAAAAAGCAAGAATCAGCACAACCCACAACATGAGATCAGATTTATAAAAGCTGGGGAGAGGACTCATTAGGAGCCACACAGAGCAGGGGGGCTGCTCGCAACTGCAAGGGACTGGGACCTTCAAGTCGATCTAGGGAGGCAGTTGAAATTCCCGGAAAAGATCCTCACCACTTCTCTCCGGCCAGACATGGTTTCGACATCGGAGGCAACTAAGCAGGTGGTGATATTAGAACTTACAGTCCCGTGGGAGGATAGGTTAGAGGAGGCAAATTGTAGGGAGATGGCCAAATACCAAGAGCTTGTGGTCGAATGCTGATCAAATGGTTGGAAGGCCCGAAATTAACCTTTCGAGGTTGGATGCCGTGGCTTTGCTGGCAGGCCACTTTTGAAGGTGTTTAAGACCCTTGGCATTAAGGGCCAGCAAAGTAGGAGAGCCATAAAAGAAATAACAGGAGTTGCTGAGAGAGCATCGAGATGGTTCTGGATCCGCAGGAGCGATGTTTGGATAAGTGCCACTAGGTCGCAAACCGGGAATTGATCTGTCCGGTTGGGGTCTCCTGGGCGAGGGTGTATGGTGAGTAATGACCCGAAATACCTGTTGACCTTGGGTTCATCACTGATGATTGCGGCCTAGTATTTCACCCAACGGTGTGTTTATGAATTAGAATACATATATATATATATATATATATATATATATATATATATATATATATATATATATATATATATATATAACAAGATTTGGTGATTTTTGCATTAAATAACCCACAAGGGTTGATATGCAATTAAACAAAATAAATAAACCTATCCTCTACTTCAATATTAAGCTACATTTTATTATGAACCTGTTACGCATAATTTGCTAAAATTCACGAAGATACCCACGTAAAAACTATAGGAAGACGAAGATAACAGCGCGAATAAATAAATAATCCAGTTAAAAACCGAATGTATGACCGATTAATCAATGCATTTATAAAAGACCGTTGGTGGACCCTTTAGTCATTGTTCAGCCAGAAATAAAACTATATAATCCTGATAGGGATCTAAAAAAAGAAATGGGAATGATAAATCCATGTCAAAAGACCTTTTTTGTACATCCCGTCCCCACCGTGCTTATTATTCATACCCCTGCCCTGCAACAAAGACAAAAAAACAACAGATGATTGGTAAAAGTTTCGAGTAGCATATGCTGCGGAGGTGAGCACTCAAGCGGCAATTTAGAGGGTGTATGGTATGGGGGTATTTATGAGGTATATTACCGGGCAGGAAAACGAATTACTGCCCAGGTAAATGTCGCCTATCCATAGGTCTGCCACAAGATTGAAAAGATATTGTGAAACAAGAGGAAGCCAGTCGTTTATCGATTTTAATACTGTTACGATTCTAGTCGCCATTTTAAGCACATAGTTCTGCTGTTGTATTGAGCGCAGCTTCACAGTAGGTATTACTTGTGGCATAAAGTTTGATTTATTCTTTGAAGTAGAAAGATGTAGTATCAGTTTTAATCCATGTCTGTTGATGCTTGAAGTATGTTTTTAAGAAGAAAAAATGTATCAGTTTAATCCTTGCCTGTTGACCCTTGAAGTATTTCTTTGAGTAGAAAAATGTAGTATCAGTTTTAATCCTTGTCTGTTCCTTTGATCATTGAAGTAGAACGATTGCTGTATCAATTTAATCTTTGTTTGTTAATCTGTTGATCCTTGCAGTAGAAAGATGTAGTATCAGTTTTAATCCTTGTCTATTGATCCTTGAAGTAGAAAGATGGTTGTATTAGTTTAATCCTTGTCTGTTGATTTGTTTGTCATTGAAGAAGAAAGATGTAGTATCAGTTTTAATCCTTGTCAATTGATCCTTAAAGTACTCCTTCTATCAGGCAATCCATTAGGCAAGTTTCAGGACTTTAAATACATGTTTTGTGTTTTTTCATTGGTCAATCTAGCTTCTGCTACTTATAGTCTATAAATATAAGTGGTGGTTGTTTGTACAGCTTATACCTAAGAGAGTAATCCAACAGACACAGAGCATCGTACAGAGCGATGCAGTGGAACCTTGATTCTCAAACGACTCTGAAATCGAACAATTCAGAGTTCGAACAAAATATTTGAGTAAAAAGAAAGGGTCAGTTGTCGAACAAATTTTCGGATTTCGAACACCCAAATCGAGCTGATGAAAACGGAAGTTGCGTGAATGACTACTGAGACAAACCGAAGACGGCCGAATGGCTGATCGAATCTACCCAAGAAGCATCAGTTAGCACCAGTCGCTATTTTGAACAAGTGTTTGACATTGTTTTTTGGCAAATTCTTCGTTTCGTTTGTTATGCTTTTCTTTTTTGTATTTACATTTTTGTGTTATTTCTTGTTTAGATACATGTCTTTCCATATAACTGTAGGCACATAAATAGTCAATGGTCAAGAATGCATGAACCCACTTCACACTATTTCTTATGGGAAATATTGGTTCAGTTTTCGAACATACCGGTTCTCAAACATAATTTTGGAACGAATTATGTTCGAGAATCGAGCTTCCACAGTATTCCGATTTGAAAAGGTTATGCTGAAAGATCCGATAAAGTCTATACACGACAGGAAAACAAAACAACTGTGCCAGTGCCGTCTGGTTGGTTGGTTGGTTGGTTGGTTTTAACGGCATGTCAACCCTTATTCGATCATTTTATACCGAAGACGTTTTTGTTTATTCATTCTTGATGGGTATTCAATTTTTTTTTAACTCAATTTTTTTAAACTCATGTTTTTCTATTTAACCCATAGATTGGACTCTAGCAGGTACTACCACTCAGGGTCAGAGTGGACCTGGAAGTAATATGGATCAAGGAGTACTTCACATTCTCCAGTTCCAGAATTGGAATGTCACCATCAGATAGGACATACCCAGACATTAAGACTCTCAGTTACCGCCTTCTAGCACATATATGATAAAAAGTAGTTGTAGGGTTGTCCTAAGGGGAATAGGGACAATCATATAGGTGCTAGGGCTTGACGTGACCAGCCGATTGATCGAAGAGGGCATCTCTGACCACTAATCTAGCCTAAGTAAGGGCCCAAATGAAGTGTTGCATGTCATGGACTGCTAAACAACCAGGGTTCCATCCTTAAGCATCACAGGTCACCATCCACAGCCAACAGGTGGCCCCATTGTGACGGGTCTTACCCCTCTACAGAGGTGCAGTCAGCGCATTATAGAGTTCCACCGACAGGGCTGAGTCCCATCTGAACTTGCCGTAATCGAAAAACTTATTGAATCTACTTGTGTATAGGATAAGACGCCCCATCGTGGTGTAATGTTTAGCAAGTTAGTCTCGCGGATCTATTAATGCTGGATGCCCCATACTTGTGGTCTTGTGTCACATTGTATCCGTGTCCAATGGGTCGGATAAATACCTACATGTATATAGGATAAATTTGGGCGAGAAAAAATAGGTAAAATATTGCGTCAACCTATATACAAATCAAGCGTCGACCTATACTTGAGTAATAATTTTCAAACAATATTAGAGGTGTTTATTTCTAGTGTTTCGTTTGTTTGTTTGTTTGTTTATTGATTTTAACGGCATATCAACCCGTCTGGGGTTATGTCATGCCTAATGGTTAGGAAGTTATACATATCGTGTATTTATATTTATACTTTTTAATAATTGGTTTTAAAAATGTGTTAGCATTATTGGGGATTATGTTGTATGGTATTGATTTGTTTCATGTCTATATACTATGGTATAATTTTATTTCTCTCGGAAAAGAGAGAATATCCTCCATGTTGACATTTTCAAACAGATCTAGTTTTTTGTACTTATCTATTGAACTATATCAATAAAACAACAGGGATTCGTAGTGTAAAAATATTTTCATCTACAACTGGTCAATTTATGTGAGGCCACTTCAAAATTGAGACTTTTGCTGCTTGGGCTCACGAGCACTGTCCAATTGCCCGACAACCCAGTCTTCTCTGGTGATTTGAGATTTTGCACCGGATGTCCCAACGCCTCATCTCAAACGTTGCTAAGTACAGTGCTTCAGAGATTCCTGTTTTGATTCAATAAAATATAAGTTTACAATTTTATTCAATAACTTAGTCCAAATTCAAAGTACTGTGGCGACAGGATGGTCAAAGTTTCGGTACTAGACATGTATACCGAAAGGTGTGTGTCTGTGCGTGTGTGTGTATGTGTGTGTGTGGGGGGGGTCGCCTAAAAATATGTGATATCGTAAAAAGTGTCTGGTACTTCTAAAGGGGGCGGCTTCATTCCTGAAATGAGGTAACCAAGCGAATACATGGTATTGTTAATATTTTTGCAATTTAACCATTGTAGTTCTTTTTGACAATAACAAAATAAATAAAATTATTCTAATTAATTATTATTCTGATAACTCCATTGCAATCTATTAGATTTCCATATGCCACAGTTGAATGAGCTGTATATCTTTAGTATTATCTGCGTTATTCGGACTATTGTCCCCATCTTCATTGTTATTTGTACAACGTTTCGGCCGATATACCCTCCGGCCTTCTTCAGGTATTTCTTGTCGGACTCGGGAACCTTTTTGAACTCGGAACTTTCTTGTATTCGGGAGCCATATTCGGAGGGTATATCGGCCGAAACGTTGTACAAATAACAATGAAGATGGGGACAATAGTCCGAATAACGCAGATAATACTAATCTTCAAGCCTCATCTCAAACATTCAGAGACATACTGTATATCTTTATCAAATTATAATATGACTTGATTAGTTAAGTTAAATGTTAAAGTTAATAGAAACAATGACATCGTGACATTATTATAACTTATTTTAATATATTATCTAGATAGATAAATGAATTATTTATATTATATCTATATCTAGATAATAGATGTTATGCTTAAGTAATAGATACCAGGTACTTTTCACAATATATCAATTTTTCCTTAAGCCATTCGGCATACATGTTTGGTACCTAAACTTTGACCCTCCACCCCAGTGGGGAATGATATTAGACATCGTTTCCTAGTAAGGAATAAATGTGAGAATAATTCACGACGAAGTAATAACGAGAATATTTTATTGCCTGAGTAAACTTAACAAAAGAGAATACAAAATATGACATGAGATACAAGTACGAGTTGTATGAGCGAAATGTCCTAATAGGAAAAAGGAGACTTTTAGTAGAGAAAGTGTTGAAGTTCTTGATATGTAGCTGATAGAAAAGGGAAATGCGCAAGGCCCCCTCCCCCTGTCCATAAACAGAAATGCAACTGATGCGTTGTTACTTCTCTCGAGACTAGAAGGTAAAAGAGGGTTTTGACTTTGTCGCTTCTACTTTTATAATGCTGCTCGCTACGCCACCTAGCGCTTACTGGCCGACACGGGAGGTAATTACCTTTCGTTATAAGTACATTTTTTTCTGTAGTTGTTTCTTAAGAGTGTTTTTCTGCACATAGTTATATGATTTCAAGTATTCCTATAAAATACAAATATCTTGCACACAGTTGTAAGGTTTCAAGTATTCCTATCTAATACTAATAATTACGGGTTCAATTAATTATTTCAATTTGATAATAGTCATTTGTTTGCACATTGTTATATGGTTTCAAGTAATTAATAATAATCCTTAGTAAACAATTATAACTTCAAGTAACTATTTGTAAAACAAATAATTTATGGTATCAAGTATTTCTATCAAATAATTTTCAAACAGATCTATTTGATCCATAGATGGGATCCTAACAGATACTACCAATCTAGGTCAGAGTGAACCTGGGAGTAATGGCAATGAAGGGGTATTCTACACTACCCAGGACCCCTGAACTGGAGTCTCATCATCAGATACAGTTTAATGACATACATAAGCACCCATATTTTTTGTGGGGGATGATCTTACCCCTCTGCAGGGGATGCAGTCAGTGTATTCTAAGCCCCGCCAACAGGGCAGCACGATTTGTGGCCCTTTTAATTTCGTGGTCAGTTTCGTAATTAATACTGACTGTTTTTACCTCCACTGGTCCCTTTCTCCAAATAACCAACCCCCAAAATCCTTGTCCCACTATTAAAGCTTAAGGCATTGTGAACTTAAAAATCAGCCTTATTTATTCCAAATATTTCTTTCTTTTTCTTTTTCTTTATTTATTTATTCATTTTCTAGGGGAATTATTTTCACTTCATTCTAAAAATACAGCTGTCAAAAAATAACCATATATTCAAATATATTTAACTAGCAGGACTGGTGGATATACCATAGTTTGATAATCTAATTATTACAACGTTTGATATGTTTACTTAAGAGCTATTGCCAAATAGTTCAATATGTAAAAAGTGTGATATCTTGATTTAACTCTCTTTCACCCTTTTTTCTTTCTTTCCTTCTTTACATCTTTTAATTGGCTTCGATTTGAAAGGTGCGTTATCACTTCCGCCTGCTTACCCCTTCTCTTCATCTTCCCCCACTTTCTTTCTTTCTTTCTTTCTTTCTTATTATATTTTTCTGTGTAGCATCTCCTTTTTCTTCCCTTTCTTTCTTTATAATAAAAACATAATGGTCTATTATTTAGCTGAGGTGACGACACTCATAAGAAATAAGAATTCGGTGGATAAGCAACACCAGATAATCAGTATTCACATTTTTGCAATTTATCCTGGTGCTTTTTACAATATCACATTTTTTCCTTAAGGGAGCCCCTTTTGGCATAGATGTCTGGTACCTAACTTTGACCCCCCCTTTGATTATAATGATAAATGCTATCATAGCATTTATGCTATCATAGCATTGCTATGAATAAGTCAGTAATTTCTTTCTTTTATTTGCATTTCCCTTTATTTTCCTAAAACAATTAAGAGAAAACTTCTTTTTTTCTTCAGTTTATGTGTGTGCGCTCGTAGATGTGCATGCGGCACTTTTGAGGTACATGCCTTTTTTCTCATAAAACAAGTGGAGTAAAACAAAAACAAAACCAATACTAATAATAAAAGGAGGCGATACATTAGAATGAGAGATGAGTTAGAGAACCGAACTGATATCCAGTCATTATTTTTTCTTCATGTCCAATGGAGCGTTTATTTGCTTTTATGGATATGTCAACTGAAAAGGTACACGTGTGCATACAATACACACGTATGTGCAAACGTACACATACTGACCCCGCCTCTCTCTTTGTCTCTCTAAAACATCCCATTTTCATAGGCATGAATGAAGTTAAAAGCGCAAACAAAGGACATCGTCTGTTACAAGGGTGTTTTTTTGTTGGTAATGATTGTAGTAAACTGTAGATATTTGTAAAATTAAAATACAAGTTCAGTTCATTTGACGATAAACAACTTAAGCAACGAACGAGATCTTTTTTTTTTTAATCGGTGGTTTAAAAAATGTGACTTTAAGTTCAAACCCTAGATTATTCTTGTGTTGATTTTAGTATTGATTAGTAGAAGAAAGAAAGAAAGAAACATTGTACAGAAAGAAGGATCGAACAGAAAGAAAGAAAGAAAGACAAATCAAATAAATTGTGTAAGAAAGAAAGAAAGAAAGAAAGAAAGAAAGAAAGAAAGAAAGAAAGAAAGAAAGAAAGACAAATCAAATAAATTGTGTAAGAAAGAAAGAAAGAAAAAAAAGAAAGAAAAAAAAAGAAAGAAAGAAAGAAAGAAAGAAAGAAAGAGAAACCATGGACAAAGAAAGACTATCTAAATTATTCAGAAATAAAAAAAATGTTCTGAGATACACTTATTGATTAAAAGCGCGATGCAGATCCTGAGACACCCTCTTCCACAAAAAAAAAAAAAAAAAAAAAAAGGCGGAATAATACGGGTAGATGAATGAATAAAGCTCAACCAACATATAAACATGAATAAATAAATTTAAAAAAAAAGGCGGAAAAATTAAAAAAGATATAAAAATATAACCCCCTCCCCCCCAAAAAAAACAACAATTTAAGTACGTTGTATATATTCTTTCAATGAAGAGGGAAAGAAAAACAATAGAACAAATAGAACAATAATGTCCAATGTCCATTATTAGCCAAAACATTAGCAGTTGTAGTAGTAGTCATCATGGTTAAAATAATCTTTCAGAATATTATTAAATAAACGCAAAAAGTACACAAACTGTAGACTTTTAGAGTATTTCAGAAAAAGATCCAACGAAAGTGCACTTGATTTTATGAATGGAAACTTCCAGTTCCAGGAAAACTAACACACACACACACACACACACACACACACACACACACACACACACACACACACACACATTTGGAAAAGTAAGGAAGAAAATACGATTTTCCTTTCTCTCCCAAATATGATGGGAGTTCGGTAGGTGTAATACAAGCACTAGTAGTTTTAACTTTTGATACTAGCAAAATATCAGCAGTATATACATTGTATTATTGTACAACGACCAGTTTAAATGAATAAAACGAACGTTAGAAAATGAAAAAAATAAACAAATATAGGCAGGTTTTCTACGACGATCATCACATATGGAAAATTAAAAGAAGTAATTTTTCAATGTAAAACTTAGCTTCTTTGACTGGATAAACGTTTTAAATGTAATCTTTTTGTGTATTTTTTAATAAGTTCTAACCGAAAACATCACAACGAATTGAAGAACTGGAGATTTTTATTTTGGGGTTTGTTATTATTATTTATTATGAAATTAAGAAACACAAGAATGTTTTTTTTTCTCAGCTGAAATATCAAACGTTTCTATTTTCAAATAATGATCTGCCTAAAATAAGATTGGTTGGTTGGTTGGTTGGTGAATTTTAACGGCATATCAACCCGTCTGAGGGTATTTCATGCCAGTTAACGGCTTTAACGATATGTCAGAATCATTGGGATCCGGTTTATTTTGGGGGATTAGTTTTGTATGGCATATTGAAAATTAGAAGATGCTAATTATAAAAATTATATTTTGAAAAAAAAAAATGTTTCGAGAGAGTTTAAAAAAATGTTATTAAAAACACAAAAAGAGATAGAAACATACTTTTTTTTCTTTTTCTTTTTCAATTTTTTTTTATCAAAATATTTTTTTGTCTCCTTAGCGGCTTTTATTGTTTGGACTGACGACCACGTGACATGAAATAACTGCGAAAAACAATACGCAATTTATGTCTTTAGTCAATCACAGATCTTCCCCTGCCCTAACTGTTGGTATTTTAAAGTTTTTTTTTTCAATGAAACAAATCCAAGTACATGGATTGTTGTTAACCCTAATAGAAAAAATAAATAAATAAAAAATAAAACAAAAAACAAACAAAAAACATAACAAAGAAATTTAAAAAAAGGTCTCAAAAATATACCAGAATTTGTGATTTAAAAAAATATTTATCAGAGAGCTTTTTTATCTCTCTTTCTGATAGAATAAATTGTATTTCATTCAAAATTTTGTCTTTAATTTCCACAACGTTCCGATCGCTTGTTTTCCGACCCTCGTCAGGTGACACGATTGTCGTCGTTACTCTCACATGGCAGTATTAAGAAAAATGCAACTAAACAGATCTTCAGCGTGTGAAGCCGAAAATACATGGAAGACTTTTTTTGTTTGTGGAGATTTTGGAAAAAAACAATATCAACATAAAACTACAGATATTATAGCAACAAAAAAGAAAAGAAAAAAAAAAGAACCGTTTTTGTTTTAAGCACTAAATGCCTTAGAGTTGCCTAATTCGTGTTTAGGTTTTTGGCTGAGACAAAATATGACGCAGTTAAGAAGGGAAAAGTCTATCATTGCTGACCGTAGAAAATTCAACTTAATGATTTAAACAAAGAAAGCCTTTTTCTCAAGGAAAATAAACAGTTTTAAATGTCCTTTCTATTCGATAGAAAGATTAAAAGAAATTAATTCTAGTTTATAGAAAAAAATGTGTTCTTCGTTATAGTTTTTCGACCCAACAAGAATTAGTCAGTGGTTTAAAAATCACAGAAGTTGTGTATGTGTGTGTGTCTGTGTGCGCACGCGCGCGTGCACACACGCACACACACACACACACACACACACACACACACACACACACATATATATATATATTTATATAAGCAAAAAAGGAAAGTTATAAAAATGAAGTTTGTGTTATTTTAATGTTACCAATAACACTAAATGTTAAGTCTATCACCACACACACGCAGATATACACACACACACACACATACATACGCAGACATACACACACACGCACGCACACACACACGCACGCACACACACACGCAGACATACACACACACATACATACGCAGAAATACACACACACACGCAGACATACACACACATACGCAAACACACGCACGCGCGTACACACACACACACAGACGTACGTTTAATTTTTAATTTTTAATTTTAAAAAAATCTTTGCAAGCATTTTTAAATAAAGAGAAATAAAAAAAATAAAATAAGTCTGTGAAAATTACATGCGATCCTAAGAAGAATTAAAAACAAAACAAAAACAAAAACAAAAACAAAACAAACTGTGTGTGTGTGAAAAAAAAAGTCGATACGATATTATGAATGACACACAGGAGAAAGAAGGAAGCATGTGATCTTTTGCGGTACACACATGAAGGAAATGGGAACGGGGTAGAAAGAGAGAAAGGGAGAGAGAGAGGAGAGAGAGAGAGAGAGAGAGAAAGGGAGAGAGAAAGAAAAAGATATAGAGAGATTCTGGGTAGTTTTATATGGGGTAGGGGGGAATGAGGAAGTAAGTATAAGTAAAGTAAATAAATAATTTCAATAAATACGTACTGTTCCATGAGGGACCGAATTGTTTACAACAACTTGAGCAATCGGAAGGGTAGTGTACTATCATACGTTGCCAATTTTCTTCCGTTGAGGATTTCCAGGTTTTACGATGTTGAAAAGCCGAGAAACGATAAGACATGATGGAGGTGGTCCAAAAGCTCCGAGGATCACACCTCCTCCGATTTGTTGGTGTGTGTGTGTTGTTGTTGTTGTTGTTGTTGTTGTTTTGAACAACAGAGTGACAATTATTGTGACTGACAGAGAGAGAGAGAGAGAGAGAGCCGGCGAACAGAGATGAGATATGTTTGTTTGTTTGTTGTTTGTTGTGGTGAAAGAAAAAAGTAAAAAAAAAAAATAAGCAAAGAGAAATTTACACACAGAGAGTATAAGTGCCGTTCGTTACATTTGTAACGAATTTGGTTGTCATGGTCAGAGAGAGAGAGAGAGAGAGAGAGAGAGAGAGAGAGAGGGGGGAGGGGGGAGAGAGAGGGGGGGAGAAAGAAAGAGAATAATTACTATGACTGTTAACTGTATTGTCACTTCTAATATTACTTTCTAAATTTTTCACTGCTTGCCAGAAGGCAGAGTAAGTAATATCGCACTGCATGTGCCCGCACACGCACGTGTGTGTGTGTGTGTGCATGTGGACACGCGTGCGTGTGTGTGTGTGTGTATGTGCACGCGCATGAGTCCGTATGTGCACTGTAGATGAATACAAAAAAGTAAAGGTAGGAGTTATATATACACATCACCCCCAACATAACAAATAATTCAACACACTCTTCTTTTTTGTTTCGTAGTTAAATATGTATACAGTATATATTTAAAAAAAGAAGCAAAAACATAAAAACAATAACAAAAAACAACAGAAAACAAAAGCAAAACCAACAGCCCTTTCTCTTTTTTTTTTTTCTTCTTCGTAAAATGCGATAAAACAAAAAAAAAAAGGGACTCAGTATGAATGAAGGATCAATCATTCAATATACACTACACAACACAGGGAAATACAGACAAACATGCTGTCTATATCAAACATTGAAACACACGCACGTGCGCGCATACAAACAAACAATCACATACACACATACACACAGAATCACTCACATGACGAGATATGTTTTTCTTTTTCTTTTTTTAAATATGAGTAGAACCATACCATTTAAACCGGGATTTCCATCCGGATTCAGGAGGTAAATCACACGCACAGAAACAAACGATAATATCCGCACACATCTCTACTACACACATCGAGAGAGAGAGAGAGAGAGAGAGAGAGAGAGAGAGAGAGAGAGAGAGAGAGAGAGAGAGAGAGAGAGAGAGATTTTGCTCGTTCACATGACCCTCCATACTCAACACACGTGCTTCTTCCCGCAGATTGAAAGGCAATTTTGACCGTGCTGCGTATAAAACCGCGCGGACGTATATGCCACGGTGGACACATCGGTAATGATCTGGTGCCGTTGTCCGTTGCAACAACCTGTCGATATTCGGTCGATTGATTGATTGATTCTAACGGCACGTCAACCCATCTAGCGTCATTTTATACCAAGACGTTAGGGAATCGCATACGTTGTATGTTTATATTTACATTTTTGTGTAGTTATTTCTTAAGAGTTTTTTCCACATAGTTATAATGATTATCAAGTATTCCTATCTAATACAAATAATTTTCAACCAGATTTATTTGACTCATATATGGGACGCCAATGGGTTACTACCACTCCTAGTCAGAGTGAACATGGGAGTAATGACAATGAAAGAGTACTGTACACTTCTCAACTTCCAAGAACTGGAGTATCATCAGATGTAGTTTAGTGAAATACTAAGGACACAACCCTTTTTTAGGGGGGATCTTACCCTCCAGGGGGATAGAGTCGGCGTATTCTGAGCCCTGCCAACAGGTCGAGTCGGTATTCAAGTACTAACCGATGATCAGTGGTGGAATCTCACACCTTGTGCGGCCACTCTGTATCCCCACTTCACCCAGACACCAACGTTTCTTCAAATTCTAGCGGAGTCCTTAAAAAAATATTAAAGGTACAACAGTACGATAGTAGTAGGATTGTAGTACTGATTACTCACATAAACCATCAAATAGGGTAGATGGGGCTCTTTAGCCTTGGACGGCAATCCATCTAAAGAAGGAAAAACTGTTATAAAAGCTCTGCTGCCTAGAAGCTATACCTCATTCCAAATAAAGGCTAAGAGAGTAAACCCAGAAGTCAAATCCGGAGCTGGAGTCCCTAAGGTGATGTGATGCTGAACTCAACTCCTGTGACATTATCGTTGCCAAATGGCTTTTTTTTTGCCTTTCCTTTGGCCCACAACGACAGCGTGGAGAGGGAGACCTTGCCGCTTGGGCGACAGCTCATCCTCCGCATCAATCCGCCAAGGCTACGTGATTCCACTTGTTTTTGGACACTACGCCATCGTCTCTAGTAGACGGATGGATGCTAATGAACGGTACAATGAGTAGGCAGAGTAAAATTATGGACACTTTGTTTAGTGGTACAGTATCTTTCTCGTCTTCTTTCTTTACATTATAATGAGTTATGCGAGTGACAAGCCAAAAACAACTTGTTTGGTTTAGTTTTTACGGCATGTCAACCCTTGTTGGGTTATTTTATGCCGAAGACGTTTTGTACTATTCATGCTGGATGGATATTCAATTTTTTAAAACACATTTTTTAGCATATTTCTTTAAAACTCATTTTTTAAAAATCTATTCAACCCATAGATGGGACGCTAACAGGTACTACCACTCCGGATCAGAGTGGACCTGGGAATAATGGTGATGAAGGCATACTCCACACTCCCCAAAGCGTACTCCACACTCCCGCACTCCAAAATCGAAGCTTCACCACAAGGTGCAGTTTACCGTCATACTCAGGACTTTAAGAAAACTTGTAAACGATTGATGTAGGAAAAGCATGTTCATGCCTTTTTCCAGATCACTAGTAACACTGGATGAAAACCCTCGTTGGTTCCATCTGTTAAGGATTCCCGCTTGATTACCGAAGTTAAGCAGGGATTAACCTGCTCAGTATTTAATTGGGAGACCACTTAAGCAACATCATGTACTGTAAGCAAACTGAGTCCTTTGTTTATAAAAAAAATGACTTGATTCGTCATTAAATGACCCGAAAAGGTTGATATACCATAAAACAAAACAACCAATCAACAAGTATGTTTCTCGCTAATGTTTTCATCTTCGATTAGAAAAAGAGAATCGTCAAATAATGGGGGATCAATTTATAAATAGTTGGAATAGAAAATGGAACCTCCACTTTATGATCACATCCTATTGTTTCTTAAGTACTGATTACCAACAAGATTGATTATGGTCAAGTCATGCAGAAAGCACCGGTTCCCACTCGATCACCAAAGTTAAGCAGCGATTAGCTTGTTTAATATTTAATTGGGTGACCACTTAAGTAACAGCAGGTATTGTAAGCAAACTGAGACCTTTGTTTATCAAAGATGATTTAATTCGGCATTAAATGACATGAAAATGGTTGATATGCCGTAAAACAAAACAAACAAAACCATCAGTTGATTTTCAAATTGCAATGAAGAACCTTTTTTCTAAACCGTGCATTAAGCTAAATCTAGAGTGGTATAAGCGCTACCTTTCAGGCAAACTAGGCGATTGCCTAGGGCACCAATATCTGGAGGCGCCACAAATTCAAGGCACAACTGGATAGAATATAAAATGAACGGAAAACTGTGGTGGGCACTGTTTCATTGAGATTTACGTCAAGTTTGTTTGTTAGTTAGATTTTACGGCATGTCAACCCTTGTTGGGTTATTTTATGCCGAAGACGTTTTGTTTTAATTCATTCTTGGTGGATATTCAACATTTTTGTAAACTCAATAATAAAAAAACCCACATTTTTTAACTCATTTTTTCTATTTTCTATAGATGGGACTCTAAGAGGTACTATCACTCCGGGTCAGAGTGGATATGGGAATAATGGCGATGAAGGGGTACTTCACATTCTTCAGAGCTCCAAAATTGAAACTTCACCATTAGATGCAGTTTAACGTCATACCCAGGACACAATCAGCCACAGCCTTCTAATTCATCTACAATAAAAATGATGGGGATTTGCCATATGTTGGGACAATCATATAGGGTCAGCCGATTAATCGGAGGGGCTTCTTCAGTCACCCGTCTAGCGTAAGTAAGGGCAAAAGCGGAGAGCTGCAAGTCCTGGACTTCTCATCCACCAGGATTCCGTATTTAAGCATCACGGGTCGCCACTCACGGCCAATAGGTGGGTCCCATTGAGAGATTTTACCCCTCTGCTGAGGTGCAGTCGGTGTCTTCTACAACCCTAGCCGACAGGGCGAAATTTATGTCAAGGGTTTATTGATTTAATGCAATAACAATAATTGTTTTGGTTTGGTTTGTTTTGTTTTACAGCATATCAACCTCAGTGGGTCATTTAATGCCGATGAAGTTTTGAAATAAATCAATTCTTAATGGATAATACAATTTTTTTAATAAATACATTTTTCTATTTAACCCATAGATGGGACCCTAACAGGTACAACCGCTCCGGGTTAGAGTGGACAGGGAGCAATGGTGATGAAGGGGTGCTCCACATTCCCCAAACCTCCAAAACTGGAACATCACCATCAGATAGGGTTTAACGTCATTCCCAGGACATGTAGACCCGCAGCCACCGCCTTCTAGCACCCATATGATAAAAGGGTTGGGGCTTGCCATAAGGGCAATAGGGTTGGGAAAATCATATAGGTGCTAGGGCTTGACGTGACCAGCCGATTGATCGGAAGCCCCTTCCGACCGCCCGTCTAGCCCAAGAGAGGGCTAAAGTGAAGTATTGCATGTTATGAACTGCTCATCCACCTGGGCTCTATCCTTAAGCATCACGGGTCGCCACCCACGGCCAACAGGTGGCCCCATTGGGAGAGTCTTACCCCTCTGCAGAGGTGCAGTCGTTGCATTCTAACGCCCCAGCCGACAGGGCGGAACAATAATTGGTTATTTGCATAGTTGAAGTTAAAAAGCCACAAGATTAAAATTATGTTATCAATTAAGAGTTCGAGAAGTAAAAACAATGTAGCAATTGGTTACTGTACCTACATTAGATTAACTTTCAACGGGGTGGGCCTCTGAATGCTTGCTTTGTCCTAGTGTCACATCCTGCTCGTGCTCGTGCGGTAAATCTTATTATAATGGAGATTGTGTGTTTGTCTGTCTGTAACCGAAACTATATTACTATACAAGTCACAATTTCCTTTGTTATTTACATCACATTCTCCATGATTATATTTTTATTTATACCTCAATTATTAATAAAATTGATTTACATTATTAAGACTGTTGACCATATCGATATTTACCGCGTACCCCACTTGTACGGGCCAGGCACAAAGTCCCTATTTATGTGGGACCACCCACAAGCCGAAGCTCATGGAGTGGCAGGTGAAAAATTGCGTCGATCCCGTCGGCATTCCCCCTCAAGGGGGGCGCCTCAGGCACTGGGCAATAAACCCAGCCCTGCCCCTTTAAATCGAGGGGGCAGGTGTTGCCTGGGGGGATGGCCCCCTGGGATCGACGCTATTAACTCGTAAAGATCCAGGGCCGAAGCCACTGGACCCCCGGCGTTGGCCGGATCTACATACTAATAATATGCAATTGTATTTATATATACAACAAAATAGCGGATTACAGTGTGAACGGGAAGGCTAATTTGCATATTGATCTTAAAAATTTGATTTTAATAAATACATGCTTAGTATTTCTAATTATTTGGTTTTATCTTAATGAATATGAGCAAAGTTCTCGTGGATAAATCTGGAAAGAAATCCCTTAACAAGAAGAAATAACTAATATTATTCTTTACTTCCTATTTTAACTAAATAGTTAAATTAGGAAAATTTAGCAATGAAAGACGGGAGTGATGGAAGAGTAAGTTTTAGTTGTTCTATTTTTTTTATCATATCCTCCTCTGTTTCAAATATTTTTATCTGCTTTCTTATTTAGTTTCATTAGCATTTCTAATTTGATACAATATTCTATTCCATTAAAACTTAAATACTTGCACCCGGAGGGTGCATATATTTGCTAGTACATATAAAGTAGTAAGAGTATTTGGTAATTTGCTTTTGAAGCATTGTTAATTAAAGTATGAGATTATTTATATTTTTGAAGGCAATTACAATGCGTATATCGTATAAAATTCGATAATTATTGAAAATAATCATGACAAGTAAACTCGGCGAATAACGCGTGCAACGTGTGGAATACCGTACAGCTGTTTCAACCTTATTAGGTCTCATCAGCAGTGTATATCTACGATATCCCTCCAACAGAGATCGAACCGGAGAACCCAGCGTCAGAGACTCTACCCCTGGGCCACCGTCACGCCGCAGTTTACTTGTCATGATTATTTTCAATAATTATCGAATTTTATACGATATACGCATTGTAATTGCCTTCAAAAATGTAAATAATATTATATATAAAGTAGTGTATATATATATATATATATATATATATATATAATATAATATATATATATATGTGTGTGTGTGTGTACCAACCCCTCCACAGGATGCGATACAAGGTCAATTTCTTAAGCGGAGTTTAACAGGTTTGCATTCAGAGTTTTCCTTCTCTTAGACTGGTTATCTAACCAAGGTTAAACAGTCCAGTTGCCATACTATTCATCCATAATTGGTGGGAGAGTAGTTGGATGTATACTTTTCCCAAGAATATTAACGCTATGTGAAATGCAAACAGCCACTTCCAGGATTTGAACTGAGTCGACTTCCTCAACGATTTCCTACGACTCTAACCATTACACCACGCGCTTCCATATATAGTGCTAAGTATATTTGTACCAACCCTTCCGCACGAGTAGGATGTAACACAAGGTCAATTTTTCATTCGTAAAAGGATTTTACAATTTATATAAAATCCTTTCGGTCGATATGCCCTCCGGCCCTCTTCATTTCAAACCCAAAAAGTTGAACAACAATAAAGAAGAAGACAACAGTCCGAAAAATCTTAATATTACAAATTATCAAGCTTTATCTCAGAAATTCAGATAAATGATATCAAATAATTAATTCGTTATTTTTGAAAATCACAAAACACTGAAAAATATTGAAAAATTGAAAATAATACTTATATTCATATAAGAATATTTATACTTATATTCATATATCCACTTAAAAATAACTTTATGTTAATACGGCTGGTGAGAAGAACGGAAAATATATACTTATATAGGTCCTGGTTCTAATGCATATTACGATACTCAACTTTGTTAGAATTTTATAAAAAACATTCCTTATCATAATGGAGATTCGATGTCTGTCTGTAACCAAAACTACGCCACTTCTTACGTCACAATACCTCCAGAAGTTGCATAGGTTTATCAATGAGTATTTAATTTTAATCGTTAATACATAGAATAAATCTTATTTATCAACGAGATGTCTATGAAAATCTGAGTTAGATTTGCCTCAAAACAGCAACACAGCCCATGTTAATAGTGCATTTAAAATCCTGCAATGTGTCTTATATGTCACTAAGAAATAAAGGTTTACATAATATATGGTATTGTTAATTTGCATACTGGTTTTAACAAAACCGGGTTTAATAAATAACTACTAGGTGATATTGATCTCTAATATTATTGTTTTATTCTCCAACGTATTAAAATCATCGTATGAATGATTTTATATAGAAACGAATTGAAATATAATTAAAATAAGTGTAATCTTTTTTATATACGTTCTTATCTGATTTCGTTAGTCTTTTTAATTCAATATATTTAATTACATTAAAACATAAATACTTACGCCCGGCGGAGGGCGCGTATTTTTGCTAGTTTAGGTAATGAAGCTTGCAAAGTTTAGAGCCACAAAAAGAAAAGAAACCGGAACAATAAAAGATGCTATTAACAAACTACCTAAACTGACAGTTTCACGGCGTAGCAGCAGTGCAGATGAAGAAGAAGCTGAAGAGAAAATCATTCGCACAAACCTAACTAGAATTAATTTCCATATAAGAAGAAATCTGCAACGAACCAGTCCATCCATTGTTCTCACTAACCCCATTCAATCCTGAACCAAATGATCCAGAAAGCTGACCAGGAAAAATGTCTGACTCACAACGATATGGCACAGTCAATCGTGGACACCAGAATATTCACATGGACTTTCTATACAAATGTTGTAAGACAATAATGTCCAATCGTCAATTAGAAATGTGTTAAGGACAATGGAGACACTGTTTCTCGATCATGGCTTGTATATTCTGAGGCGTCCTGTTGTGGTGTTTTGCTTTTGGTTGGTTGGGTTTTAATGCATGTCAACCCTTGTTGGGTCATTTTATGCCGAAGACGTTTTGTTTTATTCATTCTTGGTTAATCAATTTTTTTGTAAACTCATTTTTTAAACATATTTTTCTTGTAGCCTAACAAAAATTACTGAATGAGAAATAACCAAACGGAGGTTGGAAATGAAATGGAATCTTTATAACATTAACAAAATACAATACTCGCCAACGATGTGAAGATGGTAAACCACTGCTAGTGGTATAAGACTCGCCAGTCAGCATAATATTCCCATATTTATGAGGATTGGGACATACCCATTAATGTTCATAGGTAGGATATATAACAATTCTTTAGAACTCATTTGTTGTATTTAACCCATAGATGGGACCCTAACACGTACTACCACTCTGGGTCAGAATGGGCCTGGGAATAATGGTGATCAAGGGGTGTTCCACATTATCCAGATCTCCAGAACTGGAACTTCACCATCCGATAGAGTTTAACATCATACCTAGGATAGTAAGACCATCAGCCACCGCTTTCTAACACATATATGATAAAAAGGCTTGGATGTCATAAGAGCAGTAAGGTTGGGACAATCATATAGGTGCTAGGGCTTGATGTGACCGGCCGATTGATCGGAGGAAGCCACTCCAACCACCCGTCTAGCCTAAGTAAGGACGTAAGTGGAGTGTTGCATGTCATGTACTGCTCATCCACTAAGATTCCCCCTTAAGCATCACTGGTTGTCACCCACGGCCAACAGGTGGTCCTATTGGGATGGGGTATTACTCTGCAGAGGTGCAGTCAGTGTATTCTAAATCCCCAGCCAACATGGCTTAGACTATTTGGGAAAAATGTAAGTCCATTTCATAGTTTCCTAGTGTCATTAATATATGTGAGGGTTTATTGTAAAAATTGAAGTATAAAAAAATCTGGTACTTGACACTGATAATTTTTTTCTGAAGAGAGAGAGAGAGAGAGAGAGAGAGAGAGAGAGAGAGAGAGAGAGAGAGAGTGTGTGTATTTTTAGAGCGGCTTATTGACATTTTTTTTTTTAAATATGGAATAATTGTTCATCGGTCAAATCCCAATCTGACTACATGTATAAAGGATGAAACCTGAAGCCATTTTTGTTAGCTGAGAGTGACGCTGGAAGTACAATAATGGTAGCAATATCGCATATAACTGTGTGCAAATTATTTGTATTAAGAATAGTTACTTGAAGCTATAATTATTTACAAATAATTATATAAAACTAGCAAATATATGCACCCTCCGGGTGCAAGTATTTAAGTTTTAATATAATAAAATATCATGTTAAATTAAAAAGGCTAATGAAACTGAATAAGAATTCAGATAAAAATATTTGGAACAGAGGGGGTATAATCGGAAAATAGAACAACTTTGAAACTAACTGTTCCACCATTTTCCCTTACTCCCATCTTTCAGTGGTAAATTTCCCTAATTTAACTATTTAGTTAAAATAGGAAGAAAAGAATAAAATTATAGTTATTTCTTTATGTTAATAGATTTCTGTTAAGATTTATCCCGAGATTTTTGCTCATATTTATTAAGATAAAACCAAACAATTAGAAATCAATAATACTAAGCATATATTTATTAAAATCAAATTTTTTAAGATCAATATGCAAATTAGCCTTCCCATTCACACTGTAAACCGCTATTTCGTTGAATATATAAATATAATTGTATGATTTTAGTATGTAGATATTGTTAACAGTCTTAATGACGTAAAACAATTTTACTAATAATTGAGGTTTAATTAAAAAATAAAATCATGGAGAATTTGTGTAAATAACAAAGGGAATTGTGACTTGTATAGTAATATAGTTTCGGTTACAGACAGACAAACCCACAATCTCCATTATAATAAGATGTATAAAAATATGAATTACCCAGAACACCATACATGAGTGGTACCAACCAGGTAATGAAATATGTCTTTTTTATGCAAGATTTAAAAATGATATTTAAATGAAATATAATTTGTATGCATGCACACAATATACTTCTAATTCACTATCAGGACTTGTAGATATACCACAGTAGGATGATTTAAGTATTATAACGTTTGATATGTTTACTTAAGAGTTATTGCCAAATAGTTCAATATGTAAAAAGTATGATAATCTTGACTTAACTCTCTTTTCATCTTTTCATTATGTTCGATTGAAACAAATTAGCTTTATCACTTCTGCGTCTTTACCCCCTCTCTGTATTTCCCCTGCTCACTTTCTTTCTTTCTTTCTTTCTTTCTTATATTTTTTCTGTGTAACATGTCATTTTTCTTCCCTTTCTTTCTCAGACATTTCAAACTGAGACCTTCACTGGGAACAGGCGCTACGACTGGACAGGAAGAAATTTCCTCTCAACGAACAGCTATGAACTTGGAATAAATCTCTAACCCTGAAAGTATATTTGTTTTTTTTGTTTTTCACTTCTTTAATTTACTTTTAGTTTGAAAACCCATAAGAAATCAAACGACATATAAGACACCAAAATGACCAACGACCTTAAACCCACATAATACCACATAAAATCAATTAAACCTATAGTATTTCCTTCCTCCTACAGTATTAATATAAAAACAATTCACGACGAAGTGATAACAAGGACGTTTTATTGCCTAAGCAAACTTAATAGAAGAAACACAGAAATGACAGCAGATACAAAGAAGCTTATACATAATTTTATAAGGGAAAATGTCCTATTAAGCAATCTGTCTTTAATAGGTAAATCTTGAGGCTCATGGTAAAAGAGGAATGTATAAACACTTATTGATTGTAAGCATTTTCTCGTGTGTCATGCCTAACGACCCCTGTACCGTAGACATGAGACATAACTGGTACGTGTTATCTCTGCAGAGACCGCCTTATCAAATACACTGTAGAATTCACCGACTGCGTCTCTGCAGAGGGGTAAAATGCACCCATGGGGCCACCTGTTGGTCGTGAGTGACGACTCGTGATGCTTAAGGGCGGAATCCTGGTGGCTGAGCAGTCTTTGACATGCAACACTCCACTTTGGCCCCTACATATGCTAGACGGGCAGTCGGAGAGGCCCCCTCCGATAAATCGGTTGGTCACGTCAATCCCTAGCAACTATATGATGGTCCCAACCCTATTGTCCTTATGGCATCCCAAGCCCTTTTTATCATATATTAGCTAGAAGGCGGTCGATGAGGGTCTTAGTGTCCTGGGTGATGTTAAACTGCATCTAGTGGTGAAGTTCGAATTATGAAACTGGGGGAATGAGGAGTACTCCTTTATCGCTATAATCCCAATCTCCTGACACGGAGAAGTTATACCTGTTAGGGTCCCATCCATGGGTTAAATTGATAAAAAAACGAGTATTAAAATGTGTTTAAAAATTGAGTTTGAAAAAATAATTGAATACCCAAGAATGAATAAAACAAAATGTGTTCGGTATAAAATAACCCAAGAAGGGTTGACATGTCGTAAAATACTAACCAACCAACTAACCAATCTCTGCGAAGGATGAAAGAGACTTTTTTAACTTTGGCGCTTCTGATGTCTCTAGTGTCAAACAGGGGAACTGTAACAAATAAGGAATGTAATCCTTACAATTTTCAATCTAATCCCAATTAGGAAAGTTGCATTAACTGTATCAAACCACATTGATACTATTAGACAGATGTTTTGAAGGTCCTGAAATAACACGAAGAATTATCGATGGACAAAATGTGTGTAGAACAACACTCACGAAAATCAAAAAGTAAATTTTGTACGTTTCCATGTAATATACACATCAAACTGTATGCGCGATTTTAATGCTCAATGACATCTCTTTCTGAGTTATAAGTCGACATGTACATACCAAAACAGACGTGTCTCATTTATATATATATATATATATATATATATATATAGAGAGAGAGAGTATATATATATATATATATATATATATATATATATATAATATATATATATAGAGATAGATAGATAGATAGATTGATAATATATATTTTGTATAAATAGAATATAGTCTCTAGTTTTTAAAAAAGAGCACTTGAAACTTTTGCACTCACCTAATAATTTTTTTTACCTCTTGTACATTGAGAATGTAACCTTCCTTCATGTATTCTTTTTTTTTTAATAGGTGCTGAGTCAGTGATGTTTCTTGCCTCACCCCCACCAACAAATAATAAAAAGGGGCTTCAAAAATCCCCACGAACAAAAATAGCTGTAGTTCAGAAGAGTTTAGTAGGGGGAAGAGAGGTTAATTTCAAATGGTAATGATCAAACAACACCTCACACCCACCCAGCACCCAACTTAGCCTAATCTTTTGAGATTATCTTTTGATAATCTCTCCCCCCCCCTCGCACCAGATTATTCCAATATGTCATTTTGCAGGCACATTCTTATGCCTTTTTATACAAAAGAATAAAAATGAATAAACAAAAGCGAAAAATAATTTTCTTTTGTACTATTCACTGTGGAGTTGATTCCAATACATTGGATGGTAGATTTAAGAGACAAATAGAAAATAAGTATGTCACGTGATGTTGGAAGTCGGTTCAATTAGATTCTCAAACAAATACAAAACCATGTGAGAATGTACGTTAAATCGGATTTCGTTATATCAATATCCGTTAAATCGGGTTTCGATATATCAATATCCGTTAAATCGGGTTTCGTTATATGAATATCCGTTAAATCGGGTTTCAATATTTCAATATCCGTTAAAATCGGGTCTCGTTATATCAATATCCGTATCAATATCTAGATTCCTTGATTCTATCTCCCTATTCATCCCTGTTGATAATCGCTCTTGGTAGGTCCTCTAGGCGGCAACGAGTGTCCATACAGAGCTGATGATTTAAGCAAACTACCCCAAAGCAAACCTATTTGACAATCTCTATCTCGCCATCCGGCCCTATCACTCTTCGCAAGTCCTCTAGACAGCAGTGTTGATGAATATAAGTTTTTGCACACACACACACACACACACACACACAAGTCAGGTCGCTCAAAGCGCTACGGGTACTATGTAATCCTGTACCACGTTTCATAGTCTGGTCATCGGCAACTATACCGGTACCCCACCAAGTTTTTTATGGTGAGGAGGGTGGCTAGATACCTAGCAGGACGAAAAACAAAATCTGTCGAAAGGCGGAGGAAGCTTTTCGCTCAACGGCCATCTAGCATGTAGACGTGGGGACGTAGAAGTACTTGTGTTGGTATCTAAGCGCGTCATAAGCCTACGTTATGTACAAGGTTGTAGAAATTTCTGACTTGGTACTCAGATGTGCATTAAACCTACCAGAGAAAATCAGACTCTTCAGTGTTATTGAACACAACTGATTTAGGAGAAGGAAAACTCTTACCAGAAAAACCTGAGATCAGTCGTTGATTGGATTTATGGCATCCCTTGCACCAATTCTTTCCTATCGACTGTACCAAAAAGTGCGTATGGTCCAACACAAGCCTTCACCATTATAAACAAAACACTGTGTGGGTTATTCATTAAATAATTCATGAAACCTTCCTGCGTCGAAATCTACGAGAGAGCCCATCATGACTATATTTTGTTCATTTTCCTGACAATAGTACATTATTCTATGTACTATATATGAACCTTTGATGAGTTGTAGTGCACCTGAACACTACGTTATTATTATAATTATTAATTATTATTATTATTATTATTATTATTATTATCTAGTTGTTGAATAAAAGAAAAACTGTTCTTTTTTATCACAATCTATTTCCTTGTGATTTTTAGTTTGATGCGGTCATAGTAATGAACGTCCAATCCCACGTATGTGTGTGTGTGTGTGTGTGTGTGTGTGAGTGTGTGAGAGAGAGAGAGAGTAGGTCACATTTCAGATGCTGAAGTGTACTGAAAGCGGTGTGGGTGTGCGTTGTGGAAAGTCACTCTCGTCCTCTCGGTGGGGAGTCTCTGTCCGTCTACGAGGAAATACATTTCACTTATCTTTTTATACCCTCAGCGAGAATCGACAGGAACGGATTTGGATTGGCTTGTTGGGATGGACATGAGTCCAAAATGGTTATCTTCCCTTGTCGCTAGGTCTTCGCCGATAAGTGGCTAGAGTATTTAGAAAGTAGCCCGGGAATTCTGAGCTCTCTTTCTCTGGGTCCGGCAACCATAGTAGATGGGTTAGGCGCTTTGTGCCTCTGTCTAATTTCGACATGTAACTCTGTATCACTTCGTTAGGACTTAGTCATACATCCTTTGTGTATATTTATATATCAGTTGTCTATCTCTTACTATACTTTGTCATGAATATATGTATACCTGTCCTGTATGTATTTTACTCAACGTGCTCACAGAATAAAGTCTATGTTTGTTATTATATATAACTTATTTGTTGGATTAACCTTATGTACACATATGTACCCACGTTGGAGGGTTACTGTGAGCCTTCTAACAACATATCATAAGAATATTTTACATCTTATAGGCTGATAATTAACCAATAAATTCTCACGTAGCTCCACATGCGTCTTTGTGCTTTCTTTTTGGCGCCCCTCTGTCATTGCAGAGGAGCAAACGCAATTTTTGGAGGACGAATTCGTTTAATTGGTACAAAAACAATTATGTGAAAAAGCTACTTTACATCATTCTTTAAATGGCTTGAGACCACAGCGTACTGTACTCCAATCCTGTTCATGGTGCAACTGAGAAACAAAACTGGAGGCCTATTGAAAATTAAATTAACTACTAACAGGACCTGTGGATATACCACAATAGGATAATTCAATTATTACAACGTTTGATATGCTTACTTAAGAGTTATTGTAAATGATTCAATATGTAAAAAGTATGATAATCTTGATTTAACTCTTTTTCGCTCACTTTTCCTTTACTTTTTTTTCTCCTTTTCATTATGTTCGATTGAAACAGATATATATCTTTTCTGTATAGCTTGTCCTATTCTTCCCTTTCTTTCTTTCTAATAAAAACGAAATGGACCATTATTTAGCTGATGTGATGATTCTTATAATAAGAATCCGGCAGATATGCAACACCTGATAATCAGAATTTACATTTTTGCATTTCATCTTGGACGACTTAAACGGTCTCATTTCCACGCTACCTAAGTTAGATATACGTGTTCTATCAATGATATTCAGTCTATTTACTAAAGCACACTATATATCACATATATTTATATATATATATATATATATATATATATATATATATGTGTGTGTGTTTATTTTCACCAAAATACATAACAGCTAGGCTCATTGAAAAATATTTTTTTTCAAATTTTCAAATCATCCGTTTATGACGTAATCAATTTCAAATGTTTTTCTTGTATTACTAGTTTTTAAAATATCAAAACACCCTGTCCTGAAGATGACCCTTTGTTTGCATGCCTGATATTTTGTTTTCTATTATTTTATCTTATTTTACATTTAAAATAATTCTAAATAGAATACTATGTGTGTAAGCGAATTTTGGTGGAAACACGTGTTGACAAATAACAATAATAAATTTCATCCATACCATATATTGTACTTTCAATTTTATTTTCAACATATCCGTCACATTCCTTTTGCCTTTTTTTTACTAATATATCTTACTATAATAGAGATTTGGTCTCTGTCTATAACCGAAACTACGTCACTGCTTACGTCACAATAGCCTCAGAAATTGCGTATGTTTATCTATGAATATTCAATTCATAGGCAAGATCATTAATACATAGAATAAATCTTATTTATTAACAATTTCTCTATGAACACCTGAGTTAGATGTGTCTCAAAAAAGCCTATGAAATCAATGCGTTTAAAATCCTGCAATGTTTCTTATATATCACTAAGACATAAAGGTTAACATAATATATGTTGTGGTTAATTTGCATACTGGTTTTAACAAAACTGGGTTTAATAAATAATTACTAGGTGTAATTGATCTATAATATTATTGTTTAATTCTCCAACATATTAAAATAAATCATATGAAAGATTTTATATAGAAACCAATAAAAATATTATTAATCTTTTTATATGAGAACTTATTCAATTTCGTTAGTCTTTCTAATTTGATATATTTCATTACATTAAAATTAAAATACTTCCGCCCGGAGGGCACATATTCTTACTTTTATATATATATATATATATATATATATATATATATATACTATTTTATGTAAGTTGAAAGCCTTTCCGCTCGGCATTAGTGAAATTTAATTCAAAACCATTTAATATAACATTTCAGTAGGATTGAACTCGTAAACAACTGGTACACTTGTAGAGAAATTCACTGAACCCTGTTAGAGTCAAACTCATTAACGCCCTTCAAGACTTGCATGCTCACAAACCCAACCCGCGCCACTTTCGGCCGTCAGTCGAAGAGCAGGCATTCTCTTGAGAGTTTATTTTCGTATCACTTGATGGCGCCCGACCAAAATAAATTCGTCTTGAATCGTTTTACTAATTAGTCACTACCAGTTGATTCCATACATATATATGCGCGTGACCCCCACTACACGCATATATATATATATATATATATATATATATATATATATATATATATATATATATAATATATATAGGGTCATATATATAGTCATATATACATAGGGTCACACACACACACACACACACAAATATATATATATATATATATATATATATATATATAGAGAGAGAGAGAGAGAGAGAGAGAGAGAGATATGTGTGCGTGAACGTTTGTTTGGGGGTGACGAGTGTGGGGTATATGGTGGTCAGTTTTATGAGCATGGTCAATTTAAACAATCATTGACCAAGAGACAAATTGGTTGAAAGAAACACTTCAAGTTCCCAAACTTTTTTTTCTTGTTTTGTTCGAGGCGCCAAATGTTAGTCATTCAGAAAGTCTTGCTTGTAGGCTGGAGCTTTAGAACACACCGACTGCACCTCTGCAGAAGGGTAAGACTCCCCACCCAATGGGGCCACCTGTTGGTCGTGGGTGGCAACTCATGATGCTTAAGGACGGAATCCTGGTGGCTGAGCAGTCCATGACATGCAACACTATACTTTGGCACTTATGCTAGACGGGCAGTCGGAAAGGCCCCCTCCAATCAATCGTCTGGTCATGTCAAACCCTAGCACCTATATGATTTTCCCAACCCTATTGTCCTTATTGCAAGCCAACCCTTTTTATCATATATGTGCTAGAAGGCAGTGGCTGAGGGTCTTGTTGTCCTGGGTATGGCGTTAAACTTTATCTGATGGTGAAGTTCCAGCTCTGGAGCTCTGAGGAATGTGAAGTAACCCTTCATCGCCATTGCTCCCTGGTTAACTCTGACCCGGAGCGGTAGTACCTGTTAGGGTCCCATCTATGGGTTTAATAGAAAAATGAGTCAATAAAAAATAAGATTGGGACGAAAAGACAAATATAAATTGATCAAATAAAATCGATGGAAGAAATTATTAATTTATCGTTGCAGATAAAACGGTATTGAAAACTTACAAGATCAAATCGAAAATTAAATTCAACAAATTAAAAAAAATTGCTCAGCACATAGATCTTTCCATCCTGTTGCCAGAGTGTATCTGGAGATGTTCTGGGGTGGGTAAGTATTTTCCTGACCCCACATGGCCGGATTGACACAAGGACTTTTTAACCATGGGAGCCGCACACTAACCGAAGCTCATCCAGTGGCTAGAGCAAAAAGTGGGTGATCCCTTCAGCATTCTCCTTTTGGGGCGCCTCAGGTACCGGGCCATAAACCTGGCCCTGTCTCTTTTAGTTATAAGCCTGAAGTAACCATAATAGCGTGACTTAAGTTCAAAGTCGCTTACTAGGATATCACAGTCCAGCAGGTCAGCCTCTACACCAGGTGGACTCCCCCAATACTATTGGGAAAGGTATGAATCCCATTATTCTTCCTCCAGCTAGGGGTAAATAGCGGGACATACTGGACTAGGAGAAGAAAAACTCTGAATTCAAACCAGACCTGAAGAGGGATGGGTGCTAATTGAGTAGCGCCCCCCCCGACCAAAACCAGGTTACGGGGCCAGTAATGTGAAATGCACTTGGTGAACTGCTAGTTATAAAGCTTTTAGGGGCCACACTTCCATTAGGGGATTGTTTTCAAATAACCCTCACTCAGCCACGCCTTCAATTTTTGTATCGTTTTCTTTTTGTCCTTATATCGACCAGCGCGTGGTGTAATGGTTATCATCGTGGGAATTGGACTTGGCGACATGAGTTCAAATCCTGAACGAGGCTATTTGCATTTCACATAGCGCTAATACCCCTTCCCTGCTAGCTATGGGCAGGTAGTTGAGCAGACTGGTAGTTGGACAGACTTTAACTTTAGTTAGATGAAGGAAAACTCTGAATTCAAACCTGTTAAACTCCGCTTAAGAAATTACCATTACCTTAACCAAAAGTATTAATGCTGTGTGAAATGCAACAATCTTCGTTCAGGATTTGAACTCATATCATTCATTTCCTACGACGATAAACGTTATGACACAGACGCATCTAATTATTAGTTTCAATTCATACGAGTTTTTCACGCCAGTTTTAACTGGTGGTTTTTCGCTGCAGATCTCCAGGACTCTTCTAAGTATTTTAGCTGATCTTTACAGTACTGGATGATTTCGATTCTTCTCCTGATTTCCAGTTCTCCAAGCCTCTTTTCCAGGTCTTTGGGGACCGTTCCAAGGGTACGTCACTTTCACGATACAGCACCTTTCAGCCCTCTGGTAAGATCCAAGTATTTGTGTTACAATTTATGGGTATCATAAATTGTTGGCAAACTCTATAGCTGAGAATAAGTGCCGTTAACTTTGAGATCAGGGAGTGGAAATTTACCAGTGACTGTTAGTAACACTCTGACCCATAGAGGCGCGAATCTCACGCGCCATGAGAAACTTGTAATTAGTTTTAGTTTTGAGATTAGACGTGCTCTGAGGCTGGTCTCCTCGCGCGGCGAATAAGAATCATGGGCTAGATGAAATAAAAGCTTGATCAAGCAACGAAAATGTCTTGTTAGTTCATTTAATTAAAAACAAGTAAAGCCCAGAAGAAAAAAGAAAGCCCTTAGTAGAAGCCCTGAGTAGAAGAAGTTATAGAAGAACCCGACTAGACGAGATGTCGGCCAGGGAAGATGAAGGCGAAACAGAAGACAGGAACATGGCAACTGGAAGAGTAAAGATGTCAATAAGTTATAAAGCATACCACCTTCTCTTCAAGTAAGTCTCTAATATGTCTCTCTATTATTCGAGAACTCTGAAGTCACTCTCTCATGTATATACCCAATGAGGATATGTAACATTTGTTTACCTTTTCGTTTTCTTTCATTTTCACTCTGTGGTCCACTGGAAGTTCTTTTCTTCTTGTTAATTAATACTAGGTCTGGCCATTTGGTCGAGATTTGGTGAATCGTTTCTATCTTAAAGTCTTAGAGAATTTTATGCGTCTTATTTCTAAGACAGATTCTGATTTGTTCATATACCATTTGTTAGCATAGTCAAAATTTAATCTTTTGCACAATTACCAGTTGATCCCCCTTCCTATCCAGTCGTCCCTTGTCTTGTATTCCTTTTGTGACAGTTCGCGGCATTTGCTTATTATTTGATTAACCGTTTCATCTCTGTCACTACTTAACCTATTATTATTATTTTATTATTATTATTATTATTATTATTATTATTATTATTATTATTATTCACTCCTTTTGAGTTTTCACACCAGTGTTAGCTGATGGTATTTCACTGGAGTCTGAGTGACAGGAAGTCTCCTCAGGTCTCCAGGACTCTTCTGAGTATTCTGGCAGATTGCAGCAGTGCAGTGTTCTGAATGGTTTCAATCCTTCCTTTGATATCCAAACTTTCCAAACCCTTTTCTAATCCTTTTGGGACTGTTCCAAGTGCACCAACCACAATTGGTATCACTTTCACTTTCATGTTCCATAACTTTTTCAGTTCTCTGGCAAGGTCCAGATATTTGTCCATTTTTTCATTTTCCTGTGATCTGCTGGCACTGCAAAATCCACCAGTTGACAAGTTCTTTCTTTTTTGTCAACACTAGGTCTGGTCTTCTTGCTGGGATAAGTTGATCCGTTTTTATTTCAAAGTCCCAGAGAATTATTATTATTATTATTATTATTATTTATTATTATTATCTGTGTATTAATACCCGTATTCTTTAATTGTACGACCATTTTTATCTTGCATCACCCTCTGGTTAAAAATGAAACCGTCTAAATCGTCCAAGATGAAAACCTTAGCTAAATAATGGACCATTCCGTTTTTTTATTATAAAGAAAGGAAGGGAAGAAAAATACATACTACACAGAAAAATGAAAGAAGAAAGAAAGAAAGAAAGAGAGTAGGGGGAAATAGAGAGAGGGCGTGAGCGCGCGGAAACGATAACGCTAATCTGTTTCAGTCGAACATAGTAAAAAGATGAAAAGAAGGAAAGAAAAAAAGAGTGAGAGAGTTAAATCAAGATTATTATACTTTTTACAAATCGAACTATTTGCAGTAGCTCTTTAGTAAACATATCAAATGTTGTAATAATTGAATTATCATACTGTAGCATATCCACAGGTCCTGCTAGTTATCATTATTGTCTTTGTGAGTTTCTGTTAATGGTTGGCCGTTACAGAAGTCCGTGTGATAACAAGTCTTTGTAGCTCTCCAGGACTCTACTCAGTATTCTTACTGATCTTAGAAATGCCGTTTGAAGTGCAAGTGTTCTCATTAGATCGCCGAAGTTAAGCAACAATGAACCTGTTCAGTACGGAAATGGGTGACCACTTTGTAATAGCTAGTACTGTAAGCAATCTGAGATTTGTGAGCCAGACTAAACAATTTTTAGTTATTTGTAAATAACAAAAAAAAAAAAAAAATCGGTCATATTCAATTCATAAACATTCATCGCCATTGTGATTTCATTGCTGTGACATAAATGTTCGGTTTATGTCACCATCAGCTGATGACTAAAGCTATTTAGTAGGATTTACTAGTTTAGGATTAGTCATTCATACAGATATTACCTAAGATTAACACGAGACTACAATAGCATGGCACACTGGAAGAATTGAACTCATGAAAACTACAAGGGATACTCCGAAAATAACGCCTCCCATTTATTTTCAAGTAAACTGTTGTACCGGCCGTTCCTATAGTGGAGAACATGCACCGGTTCTCACTATAAATAGTGAGACACCGAGTGGAAAGGTAGTACTGTTCCCGTTAACGACAAGCTAGTCGTACATGTACCATTGATTGTAAATACACTTGTCTTATTTTACCTTATCTCGACTTGACTTCTTTTTACTGTTGGGACTAACATCACAACAGAAACTATGACAGAAGAAGGAGGCGTGTACTGTAATGGTTATCACCGAACGAAATAGACTCGGCACACACGGGTGCAAATACTGGACGAGGCTATTTGCATTTCATATAGCGCTAATACTTTTGGTAAAGGTATGAATCCAACTATTCTCCGCTTACAATAAAGTCATGTTGAAATCACAAGATAACCTAAGTTAAGCAGGGATGAGCCTGTTCAATACTTAGATGAGTGACCATTTAAGCAATAGCAGACACTGTGAGAAACCGAATATCAAAATGACTTGATTCGGCATTAAATGACCATGTTAGGGTTGATATGCCGTAAAACAAAACAACCAACCAAACAACCAACCAACTATTCTCCCTCCAGCTATGGGTAAATAGTAAGACGGACTAGGCTCTTTATTCTTGGTTAGACAAGCAGTCTAGGAGAAGGAAAACTCTGAATTTGTTAAACTCCGCTGAAGAAATTTACCTTGTGTCACACCCTGCTCGTGTGGAGGGGTTGGGTAAATACTGATGACAGAAGAAGGTCTTCATTAACGATAAAGGAAATACAAAATTTAAGCACATTAAGGGGACTGGAATATTACTTTAAAAAGTAATCTTTCGCCCAATTCTCCTCCCCCAAAAAAAAAGAAACAAAACAAGAATTACAAGAATTACAAAAAGAAACAAGAAATCAGCAAAATAAACTCAAAATCAATAAACTTCATTATGTCGTCTAAGTAAAAAGTCGTTAGATAGCGAGGGAGTCTATCCCCTTTTCACTAACGCTAGACCAAAGAGATTGTTTTTAGCGTCTGTGGTAGAGCACCACACCTACCATCATCTCACTTTACCGCATGTGCTACTCATACGCTGAGTTGGCGAGGGCCGGTATCGAAACTTTACTAAATTAGATATGTCTGATTATTGTATTATCGGGGGGGGGGGACAAGCTATGGTATCGGTGACTTAAAGACTCGTCTTGGAATGTTTGCCATATTTGAGTACCACAATTCGCCGCTAAGATTGTTAGTCCACGGGGAACAAACCCAGACACTTTATTGCGTAAAAAAGTAAAAGTAAAGTTAACAGAGTGACCTATTGCCAGTATCAGCCGAACAGTGAGGTAGTCTATACCCTTTTCACTAGCGGTAGACCAGGGAGATTGTTTTTGCTGTGGTGGAGCGCCACACTCACCGTCACTTTACCGCACAGATCAGATTAACCAATCTGTTTTACTCATGCGCTAAGTTGGCGGAGCCTGGAATCGAACCAGGAATCTTGCAATTCCTCGGTGCTTTATCTATGAAAAATTACATATACAACTAGCATTTCTCATTTTTCGCAAGTCATTCATCATCTCCACACATTTCACCGCATGTCCTGATGAAGATTGTATAAACTGAAACATTATACAGTCGACCTGACTATCAAGAATAAACTCATTTTTCGAATACTTCGTTTTTAAAAAATATTCTCTACATACTGTCGAATTTAATTCCCTATTTTACTTCCCCCCCATATATATATATATATATATATATATATATATATATATATATATATATATATATATATATATATATATATATTGTGCACCTAACGTGGTGTAATGGTTTGCAAACTGAATTTGCAGAACATTGTTAATGAGTTCTATTCTCATTGGGCGCCCCACATTTCTGGCCTTGTGCCAAATCTAAGTTAAGCTTAGTAAATAACTATATGTATATATCTTTCTGAAGATGACTCTGATTATAGAAGTTGTGGGAGTGGATGCAAAATAAGAAAATGTCCAAAACATGAAATAATAACAAGGTTGATAAGTTCGTGCATCTTTTCTTTTGGCGAAAAGAAGAAATTTCCAGTCGAGATATTGGGATGAGACTTTTGAGATAAACTGCTTCATCCCAGTTTATAGGTAGCCATCTTGTTACGCAGAATATGGACATGATTGACTCATGGCGTCCATCGATACTTCCGGTTTGTTTGTTGGCCAATCAGTTCATCAAAACTTGACTCATTATTATCGATTCTGATTATTGATTATTAAAATTTCCATTTCTTTGACTAATCCCGCCAGAGAGAGAGAGAGAGAGAGAGAGAGAGAGAGAGAAGAGAGAGAGAGAGAGAGAGAGAGAGAGTGAGTATGGGGTCGGATGAAAATGACTGAAGATGCGAGGAATGTAAGAAAATTTTTAGCAAAAGTCAAGTTGACGTTATTTAAGAATCGTAAGACGTTCATAATCAAGATTTGTAGATCATACCTAATTATACTGAATTTCAATTTCCAATCATAAAAAAGAATAATGAATAATTTGTCTTACTAGAATAATTATTCGCAATTAATTAAGCATAACTAATTAGGTCTATATATATATATATATATATATATATATATATATATATATATATTGTGTGTGTGTGTGTGTGTGTGTGCGTGCGTTCTTCATACACAAATGCACAATATATATATATGTGTGAGAGAGACTGAAAGTATACATATCAAGAGAGAGAGAGAGAGAGAGAGAGAGAGAGAGAGAGAGAGAGAGAGAGAGAGAGAGAGAGTCTGCACTCTGGCTGCTCGGATTATCGGGTGGTTGACTTCCAGCTCCTGTCCAGTTTATTCGCTTTTCTCTTCTCTCGGGTTAACGGGTTCTTAGTCCTTCCCCTACACCCTTGTGACCCCTGCTTAATTTTGGGCTATATCAATTCTTCGTATTTGTAGAATCGTTCCTTAACGTTAGGTGTGGGGGGGGGGGGATAACCCATATTTTTTACTAAAGTCTTGATATTACGGTCAAGTCACGCTGAAAACATCAGTTTCCGTTAGATGAACGGAGTTAAACAGCGATGGACCTGTCCAACACATAATTAGGTGACCACTTAAGCAACTGCGGGTACTGTAAGCAACTTGAGCCATTTGTTTATCAAAAATTTAGGCACTGAATGACCCAAAAGGGGTTGATATGCTGTAAAACAAAACAACAACAAAGTCTTGAACCCTTTTGGCAAGGTATACCCAATTCATCGAAAAATCCGTGTTTTTTTTCAATAAAACTTTGATCCCCCCCCCCCCGTTTGAAAAAATTAACCAAAAATCATTGAATTATCCGATTTTAATGAAATTTTCAGTATTGATTTAGCAATGAATGAATTTTAATCAGTTATTTTATTTCAAAACCTTTCTGATTTTTTTCATGTCACTTAACTTTTGTCCCCCTTGTTTTGGGGACGCAAAATATCGGTGTGGTATATATGTGATTGATACTATTTTCTGCATAGATAAAAAGACAAAAGACCGAAGGTGTGAACAGAAGAAAAAACATTTTTTTAAGAATCTACTCGGGTAGTAAATAAGTACCAAAAATCCGAAAATACAATTAAAATAAAAACTAAAAAAAAACAATTTTTAGAGTTTTTTTTACTCATTTCGATAATTATTTAATTGGCTATTATTCTATAAAAGAAAAAATATACATCAATATTTGTTCCGTTTAAAAGTGGGGGAGGGCGCTAAATTTCCAATACAGTTTTCGACCAAAAAAATAATGGTGATTAAGTAGTAATTAAAAAAATTTTTTTAGAATCTTATAATATGACATTTTAAACTTAAAGTTTTGCTGCTCATATTTTAAATGAATTTTAAATATTAATTCATCATAGCAGAAATACTTAATTAAAGTTTTGAAATGAAATAACTGATGCATTATAAAATTCATTAATTGATAGATCAATACTGAAAATTTCATTAAAATCGGATAATTCGCTGATTTTTGGTAATTTTTTGGCAATTGTGAATGTTATATTAATTTTGTAAACAAGCCATTTTTAAACAGCGTCTCAGGTCGAACGCGATCGAAATTGACCGAAAAAAAAAAAAATGTATTAAAAATAAATTACATGTGAAATATTATTTTGATTTTTTATTGATGCTCATTATGCTACTACTTTTCGACTTAGACAAAAATTTGACCTTAGATAATTGATTTAATTAATTTTAATTCGTTTTAAAAATTCGTAGCAGCCGAATTTTTGGGTATACCTACCCTTTGCTCGACGCAGACAGCTAGTAATTCAACAATCTTTTATTTGAAATAGATTTTGTTTGCCTTGTGAGTAGATTATGAATTTATGCCTCGTGTTTCTCACGCACGTACAAATATTTTTTTTTGTTTATTTCTGGGCTGTGAATCGCCCTCCCCACTCTACTGCCACTCCATTACATAAAAAAAACTTACTTCCTTTGAGGCCCAGAAGAATACACCGACTGCACCTCTGCAAAGGAGTAATATCTCACCCTCCCGCAATCAGGCCACCTGTTGGCCGTGGGTGGTGACCCGTGATGCTTAAGATGGAATCCGGCTGGATGACATGCAACACTCCACTTAGGCCTTTACGTAGGCAAGACAGTTGTATGGCCTCAAGTATTACTATCAGACTAAAATAATTTGCACACAGCTGTATGGTTTCAAGTATTCCTATCTAACAAAAATAATTTGCACACAGTTGTATGGTTTCAAGTATTCCTATCTAATACAAATAATTTGCACACAGTTATAAGGTTTCATGCATTCCTATCCAATACAATTTGCACACAGTTATATGGTTTCAAATATTCCTATACAATACAAGTAATTTGCACACAGTTATCTGCTATCGAGTATTCCTATCTAATATTTTTTACACAATTGTATGGTTTCAAAGAACTATTTTTATTTAATAGTCATTTACTTGCACAAAGTTATATAGTTTCGAGTAACTAAAATATCTTAGTAAACAAGTTACTATTCTTAATACAAATAATTTACAGTTGTATGGCATCCAGTATTCCTATGAAATACAAATGATTTTTAAACAGATCTATTTGAGTCAAAAATGGGACCCTAACAGGTACTGTAGTTCAGAGTGAACCTGGGAGTAATAACAAGGAAGAGGTACTCCACACTCCCAAGAGCCATGGAACTGGAGCCTTGTTATCAGATGCATATCCGCGTTATACCCAGAACACCCCCTGTTCTTTTTTTTTTTAGGGGGAGTAGGTTCTTATCCTTCTTCAAGGGATACATAAAACATATTCTAATCCCCGCTGACATGACATGGATACGAAGAGCAACTGGATCAAGTTGTCCTGAGTATGGCAGTAAATTGTATCTCCAGTTCTGGAGATCTCGGTTTGCTGTGTACCCCTTAATTACCATTACCCCTAAGTCCACTGACCCGGATTAACAGTACTTGTTAGGGTCCCATCTATGGGTTCAATAGATCTGTTTGAAAATTATTTTCATTTGATAATCCGTGTCCGTGTACAAAAAAAAAAACTTTAAGAAACAATCGCACAATAAATGTTAATATGAATGTGCAATGAACGTGATTCCCTAACCTCTAGATATGAAATAACCCTATCATCACGGTGCTTAGTGACCATCAGTTTTTAGCCTAAGCGACCAGCAGACTATCTTGGTCTGATGATTGTATCGGCGAGAAACAAAATAATATTGTACCAAATCTATCACTGATATTGAGCACTCTTTATTTATAAATATACCAAACTATATATATCTCTCTCCCCTCTCATATATATATATATATATATATATATATATATATATATATATATATATATATATTCTAAATCACGTTTGCCTAGCTCGTTAGAAATAGTAAACTGCCACCGTTATTTATCGTCAGCTCAGTGACAAAAACAAAACAATATAGTTAAATATTAAAGTCTTGATAATAATTGTTTAGACAAATATAAACAGCCTTTATAATGGTTGAGAAAAGAACCGAAAGTACTTGGTTTGTCAATAATAATTGTTTCAGACAACTGATGATAACACCAAAAGAATTATTAGAAAACTTGAAAGAAAAATATTCTATAATGTTTAACCAAATTTGTTTTAACACACACACACACACACACGCACACGCACACACACACACACACACACATATATATATATATATATATATATATATATATATATATATATATATATATATATGCTCGATGCATTTGTAAAAATATACGATTATTTTCTTTATAAATAACAGCTTCCATCGCTGTTGAGAATTTCAATTTTTTTTTTCTTCAATTGTCATCTAATTACTCAGAAATTGATCTGGGCTGTAATATCTGTGAGGGTCCAATCTACAGGTCCAATAGACCTGTTTAAAAAACAAAAAACAAAAACAACACAACACAACACGAAAAGCAAAAAAAAAAAAAAAAAAAAAAATCAACGACACAAAAAATGTAAATATGAACGTACAATGAACGCAATTCCCTAACCCCTAGGCATAAAATCACCCTTGACTGGTCGACATGCCATTAAAATCAACCAATCAATCATAAATTTAATCAAACGTTAATTTGAACCACTTACCTGATTTTCTCGGAGTACGCTTGAAATACCTCGGTGGGCAAGTTAGGTCTAGGTATCCTGAGCTACGTGGTCTGAAATTCTCGTAGTCCACTCTTGAAAATATCGAACCCGGAGGTTGGTCAACTGGGGTATCTTCGGGCCACCGGTGATTTGGATACTCATATGGATTTGAAGATCCAGTCTGAACTAATGGATAATTCACTGGGTAATTAAACATGGGCCCATTATATTTAGAACGATACATTTTAGGCGATCCGTACGATGAGATTTAAACATGCCAGATTAACGATTAGATTTTAAGTGATAAAGACGGACAGTAGTATTTTTACGCATGCGCGTAATGACGTCCAGTGACCAGTAAGTCAGGTCTGACTATTATAAGATTGACACAACATTCTCATTATTTTAATAACAAAGACTTTCAATGTGTGAGAATCTCACGAATGACGGCTATTTCTTTAGCAGCAACAAGAAACACAGGCAACACTGTGACTATTACCAGTTGAAAAATTTTCATTGAAAAGAATTGCACCATTATTTTAATCATGGCTGCTAAGTGTCGTCTGATCCGAACTTTCTAGCCTCATTTCTCATAGAATAACTACGACATATTTTTTACGCCGCACACATCTGTTAATATAACTAGCAAGAATATTCATCCTCCGGGCGTAAGCATTTAAGTTTTAATGTAATGAAATATATCAAATTAGAAAGACTAACGAACGCATATAAAAAGATTACTATTATTTTAATTATATTTTAATTAGTTTCTATGCAAAATCATCCATGGGATTGATTTTAATACGTTGGAGAATAAAACAATAATATTAGAGATCAATAGCACCAAGTAATTATTTATTAAACTCGGTTTTGTTAAAACCAGTATGTAAATTAAACACACCATATATTATGTAAACCTTTATTTCTTAGTGATCTATAACACACACTGCAGGATTTTAAATGCACTAATAACATGAGCAGTTTTGAGGCAAATCTAACTCAGATTTTCCAAGAGACACGGTTGATAAATAAGATTTATTCTATGTATTAATGATTTTGACAATAAATTAAATACTCATTGATAAACACGCAATTCCCGAGGGTATTATGGCGTAAGTAGTGACATAGTTTCGGTTACAGGTAGACACCGAATCGCCATTATAACAAAATGTCCTATTCCTTCTTCAGTCCGCTGCTGCACCCTAGCCTAAAACACATGGTCTGCAAAACTTGGTGAGTAATGGACCTTATCCTGTTACGTTCGTCCATGACGTTTTGGCAGGAGGTTTGAATTCAAAGTTATCTTTATTCTAAACCGGTTGTCCTCGCAATACTAATAAATCCCGGTCTATTCTACTAATTATCAATAGTCCCTTACACAACTCATACCCCCTATCTAATATCCCCCCACACACACCCGCACATATATCATCATCATCATCATCATCATCATCCATTTAGATTCAATTGCTTTCCGAATTCCTTATAAAACGACCCTGAGTGAGCTGGGTCCTGCCATTTCTTACCAGCAAACTCCACTATATCAACTCCACATATTCTGTCAGGTCTTTTTTCTATCACGCTTGTTATTCATTGGGCAACAGTCTTCTTTTCGGGACCGGCCTAGCTCAGTCGATAAAGTATCCGTTTCGAAACCACTAGGTTTCAAGTTCGATACCGGCCATTGCCGAGTCAGCATATGAATAGCACAACTTGGCTCTGTGCGGTAAAGTGGGGGACCTGATGGTCGGTGTCGTGTTCCACCATAGACGCAAAACAATATTCCTGTTCTAGCGCTGGTGTAAAGGAAATAGACCCCCTCAATGTCCGGTTGATACCGACCATAGGCCACTCCACCTACTTAAAAAAATACCTTTAACAATAACACCCCGTGCGCATACACACACACACACACACACATATATATATATATATATATATAAGTCGACGGGGCGGCCTAAAGTCGGTATCAGCCAGTCAGCGAGGGAGTCTATACCCTTTTCAATAGCGCTAGACCAAGGAGATTGTTTTTAGCATCTGAGATGGAGCGTCACACCTTCCATCAGCTCCTTACTTTACCGCACAGATCCCTGTGCTACTCATACACTGAGTTGGCGGGGACTGGTATCATATATATATATATATATATATATATATATATTTACAGAACCACATTAATAATGATATATATATATATAAAATAAACAAAACATAACAACAGTATAGATAGAACAGCAGTATGAATGAACATTTCAATGTTATATTGTTTTTGCAATCCCCCCACCGATGGCCCGTGAAGGGACTGAAAGTACTTGGAAAAAAATCAGTTATGCCAAATTCATCAGCCAATTTCAGACAGATATTCTTGTATCATTAATTCGGGCACTTGAAAGGATTGAGAACAGAACTTGTAGACAAAAAATGCCTGCGCTATTCAACCATATATATATATATATATATATATATAATATATATATATATATATAACGTAACAGAATGTTGATGCCATCTTTCAAAACGGTTTATCTCAGCGTTCATAAATTTCGAATTATTCTAAGAGCGCTAATTTTCCATTCAAAACATTTTTAAACAAACTGATCAACAGTCTCCTTATTATTCTGTGATAAATTTTTACTTTTCCTTATATCAACACAAGCTCTGAAGAAGATCTACTGAACAGATTGAAACACTGCAGCGTTGGCTGAATAAATATCACTCATTTTATTTGAACCTGTGTTTTTTCAAATTTTTCACTATATTACATACCATCGGATTCACTTCCATTTTTCTCTTCACACACACACACACACACACACTCACACACATATATATATATATATATATATATATATATATATATATATATATTGATTAGTTGGATTTTACGGCATGTCAACCCTTGTTGGGTTATTTTATGCCGAAGACATTTTGTTCATTCTTCATGGGTACTCAATTTTTAAAAACTCATTTTTAACACATTTTTAAACCCAATTTTTCTATTTAACTCATTGATGAGACCTTACTACTCTATGTCAGAGTGGACCTGGGAGCAATGGTAATGAAGAGGTACTCCACATTCCTCAGAGCTCCAGAATTAGAACTTCACCATCAGATAGAGTTTAACATCATACCCAGGACACTAAGAACATCTTCGACCGCCATTCTAGCCCGAGTAAGAGCCAAAAGAGAGTGTTGCAAGTTATAGACAGCTTAGCCACCACGGGTCGCCACTCACGACCAACAGGGTATTACACCTACGCAGAGGTGCAGTCGGTTTATTTTAAAGCCCCAGCCGACATGGTTAAGAATAAATCTGTGAGTAATGGCAATGAAGGGATACCCCCCCCCCCCAAAAAAAAATATCCAGAACTGAAGACTCACCATCAGATGCAGTTTAGTGCAATACCTTGGACACCATTTTTGGGGGCGGGAGTGGGGAGTTCTTACCTCTATGCAGGGTATAGAGTCCGCGTATTCCAAGACTCGCCAAAAAAGGCGTTTTTTTTTTCTGAGTGTGAATCGAAGGTTAGAGTTATTGTTCAGACACAAAAGCAAAAAGGTTCACCTGCCAAAAAATAATCTGAGACTACTTAGAATTCAAGGAGAAATGCAAAAATATTAAGGACCATTTCCGGAGTGAGTTTTATTCACACAGACGTACATAAGCGCAAGCACACACACACACACACACAACACGCACGCACGCACAGACGAATTCAGACTCTGAAATTAGATTTGATTGTGTCCTCAGATAAGGTAAAACTATAAATAATTGATAAGGTAATAAATTTTGTCTCAACATTATTCCGACATCTTTAAACAGGGGTCCGCTTCACATTGGTCCCTTTGCACTCCAATGACCTCCCTAAAAAAAAGATTCAAAAGAAATAATTAGCTGGGGGAGGGGATTAAAAAGTCATTCAAGTGAGAGATAAAAAAAGGGACCTGTAAAAAGGGATTAGTTTTAATCCCATAAGTTTTTTCATACCTTGTCAACGGTAATGAGGATAATTAAATTTTTAAACGATTTTACTAATCGTCAGATATATTACCTGGATTCATCGAAAAACCTGTAACTTTTTCTCTCTCTCTCTCTTCTCTCTCTCTCTCTCTCTCTCTCTCTCTCTCTCTCTCTCTCTCTCTCTCTCTCTCTCTCTCTCTCTTCTCTACCTATCCCTCTTCTGTCCCCTCTGCAGCCTCTCTCTTCCCAACTCCCTTCTCATCCCACACCTTCCCCTCCAATCCCTCCTCCTCCAATCTCATACTCTACCTCTAAGTAATCAAAAAATAAATAACATAAAAGAAACATCACTATTTGTCTTATCATTTTTGTCTTCTTTTAGATAAAAGAACGTTCTATCTTTGCCTCATGGATGTGTACAATTTATACATAAATAAATAAATAAATATGTATACTTTTAGATAAATGTTAAAAGTAAACTTAACGCCGGTAATGGTTATGGATACGGCGAGACGAGTTCAAATCCTGGATTCACATAGCGCCAATGCCCTTAGGAAAGGCATGCATCCATACTCCATCCAGCTATAGATAAATAGTTGGTCAAAGTGGACAGTTTAATCTTGGTTAGGCAACCAGTCAAGGAAAAGGAAAACTCTAAATTTCAACCTGTTAAACCCCGCCTAAGAAATTAACGCAGTTAAGTTTTTTTTTCTTTTCATTTATTTTTCAAATGTACAAAAATGTCTATTGTATATACCGTGTTTCCCCGAAAATAAGACCTACCTGCAAAATAAGACCTAGCATGATTTTTAGGATGATTTTAATATAAGACCCCCCCCTAAAATAAGCCCTAGTTGAGAGCGGAAGAATTTTGAAATCCAATGACTTGTAGAACTATCATATTCCAGAGAATGATGAAAGTATTATTTTTCAAAGAATTGTCGTTAATGAATTTTTGAATTAAAGAAGATGCTTAAGGATAATAAATGTAGATCGTTTTTCGTAATTTCTGTTTATCTAGAAATTTCGTAATTTTCGATTTCGTAATATCAGTTTTTCGATATATGAAGAATAAGACATCCCCAAAATAAACCCTAGTGTTATATTTTGGAGTGAAAATTAATATAAGCCCTGTTTTATTTTCGGGGAAATACGGTACTTATATACTTAGTAAATATCTGAAGCAAAATCAGTCTCTTTGAATCCTTAAAAGAACAGCATTAAGTATATAATCTAAATGTTAAAAAAAAGAAAACAAAAGTAGCAACAGAAATAAGTAAGTTGGTTGGTTGGTTGGGTTTTACGGCATGTCAACCCTTTGGTTATTTTATGCCGAAGACGTTTTGTTTTATTAATTCTTGATGGGTATTCTTTTTTTTTTTTTTAGATTCAATTCTTTTTAAATAATTTTTTTGTAAACTCATTTTGATCTATTTAACCCACAGATGGGGCCCTCACAGGCACTACCGGGTTTGGGTGGACCTGGAAGTAATGGCAATGAAGGGGTACTCCACACTTCCCAAGGCTCCAAATTGGAACTTCACCAGTAGATGCAGTATAACGTCATATCCAGGATACTAAAGAAGTAGGACTAAAACCCACTGCCTGAATAAAGAAAAAGGAACATGTTAAAGTTAAAACTTAGGAAATTTTAAAAGAGTAAGTAATTCTAAATGAAATAATAAAAAAGTAAAGTTGGCGGAGTGGCCTATTGTCAGTATCAGCTGGACAGCGAGGGAGCCCATCCACTTTTCACTAGCGCTAAGCCAGGGAGATTGTTTTTTTTTGTTGCTGAATTGGAGCGCCACACTTACCATCAGCTCCTCACTTTACCACACAGATCAGATTACCCAATCAGTGTTACTCATACGCTGAGGAACGATGTGGAACCAGGAACCTTGGCCGGTGCTTTACCGACTGAGCTAACCCACAACCCTTGATTAAAATCAAATCAAATAGGAGAGCTGGACTTTGACAAGTTAAAATTTAGAAGTAAAAAATGGTAAGAAAGATGTCTTCTTTTTGGTTTTTTTTGTTTGTTTTGCTGTTTGTTATGTCTCCCACCGAGAAGCAAAACTCACATTATCAAAAACTTAGTTGTGTAGCAACCAGCGTTGCATAACTCCGTAGCAATAAAACTATGTTTAAACAGGAGAGGTTAAACTCTGCTGCGTTAAACAAATATGCGGTCTTCACAATCATTCAGTAATCTTGCTATTACTTATCACTGGATAATAGGAGATTATTACATGCGCCATACAAGCGTGTAGCAATTGAAACTATGTGATGTAGCACGGTGGATGTAAAGCAAGGTGGATGAACCCCAAAAGTGGGTTAACGGCACGCTTCACATGATGCTTGGTGGATAAACCTCATAGGTCAAGGGTCAGGATCAAACAGTTCAGTGAGGAAACTACTGCTACTCATCTCTAAGTTCGGCGTCTATTGATGATAGAACAAAAATAGCCACTGAAATATCCCCATGATTAGAAATTAAACCAAATGCCAAACCGCATCGCCCTTCAAGCGGATGAAGGAGCCTGTTCTACTGACGTTATAGATCTGGCAATATAGTTAAAAAAAATTAGCTACAAAGCCCAATTCCGAAAAAAAAACAACAAAAAAAACAAAAAACAAAAGCAAAAAACAAACAAACTTAGAAGCACCCCTCAAAAACGCATTCAGTATCGCAACTTTTAACGTTAGAACATTAAAAACAATAAATCAACTACCCGAGCTTACAGCGTCTTTAGTCGATAAGACCATAGGTATTATATGTGTAAAAACGTAGGTATTACCATGGTGAACTAGAACTAAAATATCACGAAACCGACAATGGATGGACTTTTGTGTCGGCATTTGCATGAAAAAAAAACTGTCAATACCACCATAGGAGGTGAAGGAATGCTTCTCAGTCCCCGTCCTTTAAAATCATTTAATAGCATTATGAAAATCCAACAGAGAATGATGTGTACTACATTTAATGGTAACTCCTGCATTGCAATCGTCTCATAATCATAGGGGAGACATGAATGCTCAAATAGACAAAGACGAAAATAACCAATTCTCTTTTCACAACTACCCAAAAAGAAACGGTGAACATCTAGCCGAGTTCTCTTTCGAGAACAGGCTTGTATGCCTAAACACCAAATATCCGAATAGGAAGAAAAACTGTGGATCTAGCCAAATAACTCAAAAGCACAGGTAGATTATATATTAATAAATGAAATGGATAAACAGCTCTATGAACTGCGATGTATACTCCTCTTTTGAAGAAGTATCTACTGATCACAGAATGTTGATAAGAAGCAAACCGGTAAATCAATACGATACGATTGGTCCTCAATTGCCAATAGTGATATAAGCAATTACTATTTGGCCTTCACTAAATAAACCCTGAAGTATGGAAGACAATAAAAGTTGATGACATTCTTCTCCAATTGTACAATGCTGTGTATAAAGAAAACACAATTAAAAAATAGACGAAAGACTGCATCTGCTCTTTTCCGAAGAGAGGCTGCCTCGGAATCACGAAGAACTACAGAGGCATTGCTCTTACTGCCATAGCTGCCAAGTTGTATAATGCTCTGCTTCTCAATCACATCCGACCTGAAGTCGAGAAAATTCTTAGGAAAAATTAAAACGGATTTTGGAAAAATTGATCCATAACTTCTTGGATTCTGACTATGCAACAAATCTTCGAAGGAGTGCGAGCAAAAAATCTCGAGGCAACACTTTTGCTTGTAGATTTCTCCAAGGCATTTGATTCCATAACCAGAGGAAAGATGAATCAAATACTACTAGCATATGGCTTTCCCAGAGAAACTGCTACCACTACAATAATGCACTAAAAGACAGGGAAAGAATTGTCACTGGAGTCCTAAAAGGAAATAGATTAGCACCATTTCTAGTTATAGTCTACGAACGTCAGTAGATCTAATGAATGGAAGATTTCATACTAAAAAGGAAGGAAGCAGATTATATCCTACAGAAACTATGATAGATGCAGACTACGCAGATGATCTAGCGCTTATCGCAAATACACCTACCCAAGCCGAATCACTGCTGCATAGCCTAGAGAAGACAGCAAGTGTTATTAGTAAATATGCGAACTTAGATTAGATAAAACAGATGGAGACATCTTCATACTGCATGGAAAGCCTCTGAAATTAGTAGGTCAGTTCACATATCTAGGTAGGAATATCTCATCTACAGAAAAAAAATGTCAATATACGAATAGGAAAGGCATGAACTGTTATTGATAGATTATCGATATTATTGAAATTGATTTGTCGGATAAGATAAAGCGAGCATTTTTCCAAGCTATAGCCATATCAGGGCTTCTGTATGGCTGAACCACTTGGACTTTAACGAGACGTTCGGAGAAAACACTCGATGGAAACTACACAAGGACGCTGCGAACTTTGTTGAAAAAATTCTGGAAGCACAACCCTACAAAAAAGCAACTGTACGGCCACTTACCTACTATCACACAAACCATCCAGGTAATACAAACAAGACATGCCGGGTTATTGCTGGAGAAATAAAGACGAACTCATAAGTGACGTTTTCATATGGATACCTAAACATGGACAGACCAGTGTTAAAACTTACATTGATCAGGTCTGTGCGGATACCGAAAGGTGTGCGGAGGACCTATCAGGAGTGATAACCGATAGGGACAGTTGGTGAGAGGGAGTTATGGGAATCTGGTTTGTCAACACGATTATGATCATATATATATATATATATATATATATATAAAGAGTGTTCTAAGTATGACACAAAACTACAGGGTGACCTAAAAAAAAAAAAAAAAAAACAAAAACAGAAACCAAATTCTGTTTTTTGGGTCATCCTGTACATATACTATTACTTATGCAGACTACCAGCACACACACACACACACACACACACACACACACACACACACACAAAACAGAACCCAAATTGTGTCTTTTTTTTTGGGGGGGGGTACCCTGTACATCTGGTATTGAGGCTCCAGTTCTGGACATCTGTGGAGTGGAGTTATACCACTTTATTACCATTGACTCCCAGTTTCACTATGACCCGAAGTGGTAGTACCTGTTATAGTCCCATATATGGATCTCTGTAAAAAATATTCTTATTCGATAAAAATGCGCGCAAAAAAAAAAACACAACCTGAAACAACTACAGAAAACATGTAAATATGTACGTATAATAAACACCTAACCCTAGACGGGTTGACATGCCCCATTAAAATGAATCAATCTCTTCGTAGTTGATTTTAGATCTGAAATTTTGACTGTATAATATTCAATCCACGTGATTAATATTCACCATTGAATTGCATTGACAAAAAAAAAAAAATGATTATTCTAAAAAATGAATATTTGTTACGTAAAATAAAGGCATTTTCCTTCATCATGAGACTCTGAATTTATTGATACGCCTACGAACATTCCTAAACAATTTGCGGTGTTTTTTATACTCACACCTACACATGTGTGTATTTTATCTCTCTCTCTCTCCCCCCCCTCTCTCTCTCTCACACACACACACACACACACACACACACACACTCTCTCTCTCTCTCTCTCTCTCTCTCTCTCTCTCTCTCTCTCTCTCTCTCTCTCACACACTTTCAAAATATCTTCCTATACTTCACTTCTCTCTCGTCTCTGTGTCTCTTCATGTTTCTCTCTTTTTCGACATATCTTTCCCGCTAACTTATTCTCTCTTCGCTTCTTTCTTTCTTTCTTTCTTTTTTCTTTCTTTCCTTCTTTTACTGGAGTATTTTCCACGTACGTAATGTTTCTCCCTCTTTCTATCTCTCTTCCTTTATCTTTCTCTCTCTCACACTCTCTCTCACGCTCTATCTATCTATCTCTACTTTCTTTCTTTTTTCTCTTTCACAATATCATTATATACTTCACTCCCCTCTCTTCTCACTGTCATTGCGTGTTCTTTCTCTCTTTTTCAATTTATCTTTCCCGATAACTTATTCTCTCTTTCTTTCTTTCTTTCTTTCTTTTATTTATTCGAGTATATTCAAATGTGAGCACTTACAAAATCCCCCTCTCTTTCTCTTTCTATTCCCCCCCTCTCTCTTCTTTTTTCTCTCTTTCACAATGGCTTTCTACACTTCACTCGTCTCTTTTCTCCATATATATTTTCGTATCCTCTCTCTCCTTTTCAATTCATCTTTCCCGCTAAATTATTCTCTCTTCGCTTTTTTCTTTCTTCTTTCTTTCTTTCTTTCTTTCTTTTATTTATTCGAGTGTTTTGAAATATGTGAACGTACGTATTCTCTCTCCTCTTCCTCATGAGAACAAGACCCTTTTTACTAGCCGGGATGTCTCAGGGAGAATGAACAGCGGTATTCTAAAAATGACACATATGCAAATTGTTAATTTGAAAAGAGCAGACGACATTTAGGTTTTTTCCCGCTCGTTAACAAAAGCCAATTTCTCAGCACTTTAACTCAAAACTATTTTGTTTATTTCTTTAGATCTTATCAATGGCCTTACTTATTAAATGTCACCTGTATCTCCTCATTAATTATACCGTTATTTTCTCTTGGCTGACACATTTAACGCGGCCTATTCCATTCAACATTTTATCTATTCTAAAATGGCGTCATTTTTTTTCTTCTTCTTCTTATGACCGTATTTATTGCCGTTATCTTTTTCCTTGCAGCCCTGTCATCTAGGGCTTTAGAATACACCGACTGCACCTCTGTAGAGGGGTAAGACTCCTCCCATGAGGCCACCTGTTGGTCGTGAGTGCTGACCCGTGATGCTTAAAGACAGAATCCTTGTGGATGAGCAGTCCATGACATGCAACACTCCACTTTGACATTCACTTAGGCCAGACGAGCAGTCGGGACCCCCCGATCAATCGGCTGGTCACGTCAAGCCCTAGCACCTATACGATTGTCCCGACCCTATTGCCCTTATGGCAAATCCCAACCTTTTCTTATCATATGGGCTAGAAAGCAGTGACAGAGGGTCCTAATGTCCTGGGCATTACGTTAAACTTATGGTGCAGTTCCAATTCTGGAGCTCTGGAGAATGCGGAATACCCTTCATCTTCCATTACTTCCAGGTCTAGTCTGACCCGGAGTGGTTGTACCTGTTAAATAGAAAAATGATTTTAAGAAAATGTATATAAAAAATTGAGTTTAAAAGAAAATGAATACCCATCAAGAATAAATAAAATAAAAACGTCTTCGGCATAAAATGATCCCACAACCCACCATCCAGCCAACCACCAACCAACCAACCAACCAACCGGAATCTTTTATGATAGTAGCACAAAATAATGCCATAAGGATTAATTATATCAAAGTGAAAATAGATAAGACTCAACAGAATTGCAAGAATAGGATGCATGGAAATAGGGGCCGGGTTAGCTCAGTCGGTAGAGCGTTCGGCTAGAAACCACAAGGTTCCTAGTTCGATACCGGTCCCCGCCAACTCAGCGTATGAGTAGCACAGGGATCTGTGCGGTAAAGTAAGGAGCTGGTGGAAGGTGTGGCGCTCCACCTCAGATGCTAAAAAAAATCTCCTTGGTCTAGCGCTATTGAAAAGGGGATATACTCCCTCGCTGACTGGCTGATACCGACTTTAGGCCGCCCCGTCGACTTTACTTTATTATATATATATATATATATATATATATATATATGTGTGTGTGTGTGTGTGTGTGTGTGTGTGTGAGAATCTGTTCTAGAGAATGAGACTCATAAGATTCTCTGGAATTTTAAGATACAACCGAATCCCGACCAGGCCTAGTGTTAATTGACAAGAAAATAATAACTTCTTTTTAAAGGATTTGGAAAAAAAGGCTTGAAGAATTGGAAATCTGGAGAAGAATCGAGATCATCCAGACAACAGCATTGTTAAGATCGGCTTCAATAATCGGAAGGGTCCTGGAGATCTGAGGAGACTTTCTGTCACTCCACTACAGTAAAAAACCACCAGCTAACGCTAGTGTGAAAAACTTACAAGGAATAATAATAATAATAATAATAATAATAATAATAATAATCGAATGCAGCAAACTAGCACAAAAGACTAGACAGAACTGGGTGGAAAAGTAATTCACTGGGAATTGTACAAGAAATTAAAATTTCCCCATGCAACTAAATGGTATATGCATAAACATGAACCCGCCCTGGAGAATGATACACGTAATCCCGGCCAGGAGACTTGACCTAGCAAGATTAGCAAGAAGAACACTTTTCATCTTGTGGATTTTGCCGTCCCGGTGGATCACTGAGTGAAAGTAAAAGAAAGTGATAAGATAGACAAATACTTGAACCTTGCCAGAGAGCTGGCATTGTGCAACATGAAGGTAAAGGTCGTACCAATTGTAATTTAGGCCCTTGGAACGATTCCCAAGAGTTTGGAAAAGAGTCTGGAGGAATTGGAAAGAAGAATCGAGGCCATCCAAACAACATCACTGTTAAGATAAACTAGAATACTTAGAAGAACCCTGGAGACCTGAGGAGACTTGCTATCACCCAGTCTCCAGTGAACCACCAGCTAAGACGGGTGTGAAAAACCCTAATAATAATAATAATAAACACAAAATTCCCTGGGACTTTGAGATTAAGACGGATCACATTATCCCAGCCAGGAGACCAGACCTAGTATTGATTAACAAAAAATAGAGAACTTGTAATCTTGTAGATTTTGCAGTTTCAGCACATCACAGGGTAAAGATGAAGGGAAACGAAAAGATAGACAAATACCTAGACCTTGCTAGAGAACTGAAAAAAAAACTGTGGAATATGAGGGTGAATGTGATACCAATTGTATGAATAAAAGGAAACCCGACATTTTTGAAAATCGATTGTTTTCGATCTATATTGATTAAAAAAAAGGGTTCATAACAAACTTGGTTAGATTTGATGACCTTTCTAATTTACATATTCTATTCATTGAAATTACTTTTTAATGTTTACCTTCTATCACAAATACAATAGCAGGTACTGTAAGCAACATGAGACCTGTGTACCAAATCTAACCTTAAATGTTATATGTTAAGCATATACAAATAAAGTTAAACAAATCATTTATCAAAATGATTTGATTTGGCATTAAATGATCCGAATAGGGTTGATATGCCGTAAAACAAAACACCCAGCTAACCAACCAACCTACCACACAAATTATCCAAGTAAGACGAAGAAGACATGCTGGACACTGCTAGAGAATTAAGGACTAACGCATAAGTAGCATTCTCCTGTGAACACCTAAACACAGTTTTACGTCCACGCACCTGTTCGGAAGACCTGTGCAATAGTAAAAGAAATAATGAAAATAAATATATACATATATATATATACATGTAGTAAGGGATATAAAAAGGGTGTCTATATTATCATATTATCAAACATGGGTGGGCGAGCAATTGAACGCGTAACATATAGACATCCTAAAAGACAGAATGTAAAACAAGAGAGATTTAACTCACTGTGATACCATGGATAATAAAAGAATGTCCTTTCGTTATTCTTTCCTTTTTTATACATATATTCTTTCCTATTTTCTTATATGCATCAAATATGTGTCAAAGTTCTTTAGATGTTCAAACAATTTGAACGTTCTGCATAATCCAATAAAAGAATGTCTTTTTCTTTCTTTCTTTCTTTCAGAGTCCTTAGTTTTTTCTTTGGTGATAAGTTGATTTTCTAGTTTCTTTCTTTCTTTCTTTCGCCGCTTCGTTTACAACGACGTTTCACAATTACGGAACGAGGCGATACACGTATCGTCTCTCCGGGGTATTTTCAACTTCTGTTGGGGCCTGGTCTTTTTGGCGCGAATCTGATCGTCATGGTAACGAACTAAATCTTTATCTTCACAGGGCGCGAAAGTTCTGAAGTTGTGTGTACTTTAAATCCGATTGTCGGTCAAGACATGGTGAGACTGAGAAAAAAGTTACTTATGTCCTCTCATCATTTCCGGAATAGAAAGGGGATGTTTGAAAATCATTGTCTGATAGAGAATAGTATTATTTCACCAATACACTATTTTTTCTCTGCTCGCCCACACATATAAAATTTATTATAAATGTACATATATATACTAGTTGACATACTTGAAGCATGTCACAACAGACACACCAGTATAGGTCGTCAAGCAAAAAATTATATTCATCAGCTCTGTATGGATGCTAGATGTCGTGCTGAGGACTTACCAGGAGCGATGACTGATGGAGTGTGTGTGTGTGTGTGAGAGAGAGAGAGAGAGAGAGAGAGAGAGAGAGAGAGAGAGAGAAGGGGCGTGGGTATCCGTATTGTCTGCATAACATGCTGATGATGATTAAAACTTATTATAAAAGAGATTATATGTCACTAAAACTAACGTCACCACCAACATCATAATTCCCTCAGTTATTTGCGTTATAGTCTCAATGATTATTAATCTTCATTTAATCTTAATTAGCATCTTATTTATTAACTATGTCTCTGTTAAAGTATAGCTAAGTTAGATTTTCCTCAAAACAGCCCATGTTATTAATGTTTAAAATCCTGCAATGTGTGTTATATATCGTTAAGAAATAAAGGTCTACATAGTATAAGTGCAAATTGAATTTCTTGCACAATTCCCAGTGGATTACTTTCCTACCGAGTCGTGCCTAGTCTTGTACTCTCTTTGTGCAAGTTTGCTACATTCGCTTATTATATGACTAACCGTTTCGTCTCTGTCTCCACACATTCTGCACTTGCTATTCTGCTGCGTCTTATCTATTTTTGCCTTTATATAGTTTGTTCTTATGGCATTGTCTTGTGCTGCGATTATAAAAGATTCGCTTTCTCTCTTGAGGTTCCTCTTCATAGTCATGTCAATGTCTTCTGCTGTGATATCTCTTGATTTTGTCGCTTGAAGTACCCATGTAGTTGTTTTTCTCTTCAATTTCCTTTTTTAATATTTTAAAAAAAAAGTTTTTGATGTATTTCTGCTTGTCAATATGTTGCAATTGCTTTTTCTGACTGTTGCAATTAGTTTTTCCTTACTTTTATTAGTGTATTCGTCAAGTGCTCGGGTTGTCGTATCTACACTACCTTTAATATTGGCGAGACCCCTCCTTCTTTTCTTGTCACATATAGTCTGTCTATGTCGTCTCTTGGATGTAGTGCTTTGTGCATGGTCATGAGTTTCCTTGTCCTTTGGTCCATCTGCCGGAGATCCTCTCGTGTCTATTATTATTATTATTATTATTATTATTTAAATATTTAATACTTGCGCTCGGTGAGGGTGCATATTTTTGCTAGTAAATAGTAATTTTCAATCGATTTGAATTAGAACATATCTTTAAAAAACGCGATACAATAGGTGACCTTTAATATTCTTAGCTATCAGATCACAAGTCGTATCATTGATCCAAACGTGCAAACATTCTTTTTTATTTATTCATTTATATTTGTGGTTGTTGTGGCTGCCTTTCAATGGCCACGTTAAACATGTTTAGTTTGAAATTTAGTGTTTTTACTGTGTTGTGTTGAAGGGGGGTTACCAGCACAAATGCTGGGCAAAGAATCAAGCGCAAAAGTGAAAGAAGAGAGAGAGAGAGAGAGAGAGAGAGAGAGAGAGAGAGAGAGAGAGAGAGAGGGGGGACAAGGAGTGTGACAGAGTGACAGGAGAAGTAAGCCGATGAGAGAAACGATACCGAAATAAAACCAACAATTTTCTGTGGGTTTCATTCAGCGAATGAATATGCTACGTCACCAGTTCAATTTTTTGTAGAAAGTTTTTAGAATAATTTTTTTAAAGGATTTCCTTTTGTTTTTCCTACAGGATTGCTAACCACCCTTCACTTTCACACCGATACACCAATATTGGATGGTGGAGACAGTTTAGTTGTTATTTACTAAGAATAGCTTAGTCATGCCACAAGGCCATCGAATTCACTGACAATGGCCCGCTAACATGGCTTGCTGTCACATAGTACCTAAATTATGAGAATGGAATCGTCTGCTTTTCCTATGAATAATGTCTGATGAAACCTCGGAAGAGAGAAACGAGATCTCACGCGACTTGTTAATTCAACCTAGCAATTGCTAATTACTCTGTTCACATTGTATCTTTGCTTAGTAAACCTTTTTTTAAAATTATTTCTCTGTTAATTCTGATACTCGAATTGCAACACTAACCAATACACCACGTGAGGTACTCGCTGGAGACCACCAGACTCTTGATTTTTTTTCGATCTGAGTAACCTTTTATTAGAAATAAAAACACCAAATATACTTCAAATTCACTGTTATTTGCCCAGAGCTGGTTATGTTTAAATAGTAGGGCAGACTGGGTTCTTTAGTCTTGGCATGGCAACCGGTCTAGGAGAAGGAAAACTCAAACCAGTTTTAATTCACCTTGTGTCACATCCTGTCCGAGGTGGAAGGGTTGAGTAAATACAAACTCACAGCTGGGCGGAGACGAAGTGAACGCCCAACAGACCCGACTGATATACGAACTCGAGTCGCTGATTCCGCACTGATAGCTGTCATGCGCCATCACACAAACGCCTGTTTATGCGCTTAATAAATAGATAAGAACAAAACGAAGTAAATCGATAGATCAGTAAATACGAGGAGTCTAAAACTAATGCGCGGGGTGTAATGGTTAGAGTCGTAGGAAATTGACTCTTCGACTCGAGTTCAAATCCTGGACGAGGCTGTTTAAATTTCACATAGTGCTAATAACCTTTGAAAAAGTATGAATCTAAGTATTCTATAGGTAAATAGTAGGGCAGACTGGGCCCTTTAACCTTGGTTAGGCAACCTGTCTAGGAGAAGGAAAACTATGAATTCAAATCTGTTGATATTCATTATTTGATAATATTCATTATTTAATAATTAAACTTCGCTTAATGAATTGACCTAGTGTCACATCCTACTCATGCAGAGGGGTTGGTAAATATATAAAGCCGATATAAGGGATGGAAATATTACATGAAGTTTTTGTCTGACACAAGGCCAACTTCGTTGAGCACTCAATAAAGATTTGAACTTCACTAAAGATTTCACGCTCCCTCGATATCCAGAACTGGAACCTCACCACCAAAAGCAGTTTAGTGCCATACCCAGGACACCCTTTATTGGATAGCAGGCGTTACAGCCACCGTATTCTAAGTCCCACCGACAGAGGTGAGATAATTTTTGTTCAATCCTACCTGAAAAGTATTAATAAGTGGAAATTAATTAGTGAGAAAAAAATTCAAATTAGAGAAAGGTGAGAATGAAAAGAGGGAGAAGAGGGAAAAGAAAGTGAGGATTAGTAAAGAAGGAAAGGAAAGGAAAAGGGGAGAGAAAATAGGGAAATTAAAAATTACAGAGAAGAGAGAGGAGAGAGAGAGGAGAGAGAGAGAGGAGAGAGAGAGGGGGACAGCATGCAAAAAATAGATACAACGTGATTGCGAAAGATACTTCTTGTGTCCACCAGTCTTGTCACAAAGGGATGACCAATGAAAAAGGAACTGACTGTCAATGTCCTTCATTATATGCACGATAATCGGAGTACTAAATTCATTATGCATATCTTATCTTGTTCGTCTCACTCGGATGGTTTCTGTGATGACGAACAAGTTATGCTGGACATTGCTGGAGAAGCAAGGACAAACTCATAAGCGACGTTCTCCTGAGGAAACCAGCACATGGGCTTGCCAGTGCAGGCCGTCCAGCAAAGACTTACATTAACCAACTCTGAGCGGATACTGGATGCTGCACAGAGGACCTCCCGAGAGTAATGAATTATAAGGACGGGGAGATTGTCACTGATATCCGTGCTACTAGCGCAACATATTGATGATGACATACATTAAATAAGTACATACCTAGCAATTAAAAAAAAAAAAAAAAAGTTAACATTCTTCTTAACCAAAAAAGATGACAATATTTTGCAGAAACATTATACAATCAAAACTGATATTGTTAGGTATCATCTTTACCAAGCAGTGAAACTCTGTAAGCAAAAAATAAAAGTGCATAAATATATCTAAGAGGGTGTACTTATTTTTAGACTAGAACATATTCGTGTTTTCTAATCAAATGCTGTAGAGTTTGGTCCTAAATAAGATTTAATGATATCCGAAATTCAAACATAATAGGGAACAAACCATGGCTTCAAAAAATTGATTCTATACATTAATAATTTCCTGACCATAATTCTTGGTCGACTTATACATGACATCAGATTAAACACGAGTATACATGTATATTTACCAACCCCCCCGCACGAGTACGATGTGACACAAAATCTATTTTAAGCAGAGTTCTAACAGGATTCAGAGTTTTCCTTCTCCTAGACTGGTTGCCTAACCAAGGTTCGCCTTACTATTTACCCATAACCAGAGAGAGAGAGAGAGAGAGTAGTGGATTCTTACTTTTCCCAGGAGTTCGCCACGGGTAGGATGTGACACAAAGTCACAGGTATAGGGCAACCAGTGAGAGTCAAACTCGCTATTCAGAAATAATAGATCTGTGAGAGTAGCTAGTTAACCATTACACTAGGATGTGACGCCCTAATTATTTCTGGTGTTACTGTAAACTCGTATGTAAGTCATCTACATTTGTAGTAGTTTGCTGGTAGCCTATATTGGACAAGTGATAGCAAGCCTGCTCGATTCTCTAGAACTCTTCTCAGTATTCAAGCCGGTCTCAGTGATGCGGTAATATCGACAATCCCAATTATTCCGCGGATCTCCAGTTCTTGCAGTCCCTCGTCCAGGTTCTTGCAGAGGCAGTTTAACGTCACTTGTATTTTTGTGTATTATTACGAGTTACCTAACATACTCTAACTTAGATATACATGCCCTGTCGATGATATTGAGCACCATATATATATATATATATATATATATATATATATATATATATATATATATATATATATATAGAGAGAGAGAGAGAGAGAGAGAGAGATTGTATGTGCGTGTCAATGAAAAAGAAAGAGGGTGGCGTTGGAAATAAATAAAACGTATACATAGAAATGATATATATGCGCGTGCACCACACACACACACACGCACACACACACACACACACACACACACACACACACACACATACATATATATATATATATATAATGTGTGTGGTTGTGTGTGTGTGTGCATATATAACATTTCATATATATATATATATATATATATATATATATATATATATATATATGTGAAAATAAAATGGAAATTAATCCGACAGTGTGAATATGATATAATGAAAAAACAAAGGATGTTTACAACTGCATGGGCTCATCAGCAGAGAATGTGCAAACCGTTTCGGGGTCTTCCTCCCGAAACGGTTTGCACATTCTCTCCTGATGAGCCCATGCAGTTGTAAACATCCTTTGTTTTCATTATATTATATTATAATATATATATATATATATATAATATATATATATATATATATATATATATATATTCTCTCTCACTGACACGCACATACAATATCTATCTATTTTTATCTTTCTCTGGCAGTTTGTCTGTCTGTCTGTATATATATATATATATATATATATATATATATATATAATATATAAGGTATACTATTTTGTATAAAAATCCGTGTTTTTACAAAACAAATTTAACTCCACTCCCCGTTTCAAATAAATTTGAATTAAAAAAAATCCTAGGGATGTTACTCTGGTAGAAAATAAGTACTGAAAATCGGAAAATCAAATGAAAATAAGAACTAAAAAAAATCTTTTTTTACTCATTTCGATAAATACCTTATAATAGAAAAAAAAATTATACCTCAATATTTGTTCTGTTTAAAAGAGGGGCGCTAAAATTTCCATAGAGTTTTCAACAAAAAATTATTTGAAATCGATACTAAATAAAGAAGTTATTAAAAAATATGTTTTTAGTATATAATAATATTACATTTTAAACTTAACATCATGATAATCATATTTTAAATTAATTTTATATATTAATTTTTCATAGCAGAAATGCCTAATTAAATTAGAAAGTTTTGATATAAAATAATTTGATGCATTATAAAATTCATTCATTGATAAATCGACACTGAAAATTTCACTAAAATCGGATAATTCCCTGATTTTTGGTAATTTTTTTTAAATCGGGAGGATTAAATTTATTTTCTAAACACGATTTAATTAATTCTAATTCATCTTTAAAATGAAAAGCAGACGAAAAAATGGGTATACCAAATGTATACATACATACATATATATATATGTGTGTGTGTGTGTGTGTGTGTGTGTGTGTGTGTGTGTGTGTGTGTGTATGTGTGCGTGTTCTACTGACTTCTCGCCTCGGTAGCTTTGTGCTCGGTATTTTGTTAGTATCATTTCACTTTATGTGTATATTCGTGTCTACAATGATTGCCCACGTGTGTGATAGGTAAGGCAACAATCTGGTACCATGTCTCTATTCCACCCCCAACCCACCCACTTCGGTGCCGGCATCGGAAAAGTCCTCTGGAATAGTCACAGCTGTTGACTATTCGAGGTTACATTGACTGACTGGATAAGCCGGTCCTGGGGGGTAGGGGAGTTGGCATTGTCAAGATGACGCCACTGGAGGACGAGAGGTAGAAGAGCTTAAAAGGTGTCCTTTGTTCCCTGTTGGCTATACACAACAACATACATACACACATACGCATACACATGCACACATGTACGCACATCTACTCACACATACCCAGGCACACGTATGTAAAAATAGAAGTAACCTAATAAGCATCGGATGCATTTAGAGTTAAATGCTACTCCAAATTATTTCTTTAATTCTCTTTGGGGAGCAGATATTTATGTATAGAAGATGGTTTGTTGGAGGTGTGGTATAATGGTTAGAATCGTTGGAATTGGACTCGTCGACCCGAGTTCAATTCCTAGACGAAGCTAGATTTCACATAGCGCTAATACCCTTGGGAAAAGTATGAATCCAACTACTCTCCCTCCAGCTATGGGTAAATAGTAGTACAAACTGAGCTCTTTGTCCTTGGTTAGGCAACCAGCCTAGGAGAAGGAAAACTCTGAATTCAAACCAGAAACCTGTCCTAATTAGCATTTGTTTTTTAATTAACACATAGATGGGACCCTAACGGGTACTACCATTCCGGGTCAGAGTGGACATGGGAGTAATGATGAAGAAGGAGTATTCCACATTCCTCAGAGCTCCAAAATTGATACTTCTCCATCAGATAGAATTTAACGTCATACCCAGGACCTTAAGTTCCTCAGCCACCGCTTCTAGCACATATATGATAAAATGGTTGGGGGATTGTCATAAGGACAATAGGGTTGGGACAATCATATAGGTGCTATGGCAGGACATGACCAATCGATAGATTGGAGGGGTCTCTCCGACCGCCCGTCTAGCCTAAGTAAGGGCCAAAGTGGAGTGTTGCATGTCATGGACTACTCAGCCACTAGGGTTCCACCCTTAAGCATCACGGGGTGCCACCTACGGTCAACAGGTATCCCCATTGGGGGTGGTTTTATTCCTGTGCAGAGGTGCAGTCGGTGTATTCTAAAGCCCCAGCTGACAGGGTTGAGGTATATAAGATCATTTTTAAGGGGTGTAAAGTATATATATATATAATATATATATATATATATATATATATATATATATATATATATATATAAAGTGTTGTTCTGGTTCCAACGGAAGAAAATTCAATATTTTATAAAAAAGAGAAGGTCCGCAAAATGGATTATGTTTTTAGAAAAAAAATGTTATTATTTTTATCTTACATATGTGACACGTGTTTCAGATCTTCTGGTATCTTCTCCAGGCTTTGGTCAATAATACGAAAAGGAATTCTTACATGCGTTTGTGTGTTTGTATATATATATATATATAAGTATTTAACTTCTCTCTTCCTGGAGTATAAAGGAATTTCATTTTTAACATTTGTGTTTTAAATAGGTGTTTTTGTTTTTTGGGTGGCTGGGTAATAAACTTATAAATTTATGATATATATATATATATATATATATATATATATATATATATATATATATATATATATATATATATATATATATATATATATATATATATATATATATATATATATATATTGTCTGCATTTCTACACTACCTTAACTTGATAAATAAAGAAATTACATTTTTAAATTTCACAAATTTTACACAAAATTCAAGACTAACTCAATAGTTTACACAGATGAATTGTCCTACTGACAGTGCCTCCCAGTGGCGCCCCTTTAACTGGCGCCCAGGGCATGTATCTCACCTGCCGTACCGTAGATACGCCACTGACAGGACTCAGTTATTTTCAAAAACTATAAGATATACAAATATACGGATGTAAATAGTAATTATTTCAAGGAATATAAAATTTGATAAATAGAAAATAAATAAAATATAAGAAACCCCAGACATTTAAATAAATTGATGATTACTATTGATTTTTATTAGAATTAATTAACAGAAGTTCCAGGCAGACAAACAAAGAAACAAAAAGGAAAAAGATTATCCTTATCATTTTGATAGAAATTGGTATAGCCAAAATGTCGGTACAACAGCCCCTTTTAAACTTTTAGAAAAATTTTTAAATCATATATTATCACTTATTCTATTTTCCCCCTGAATACAGAGCTTAAATGTACATACAAAAATTGTCATGGATTTATTAATTATAATAATGAAATGAATCACATCTTCAAAGAGAGAAGAAAAAACAACCATTTTGACAGATACAGATTTTAATTTATGAAATTCACCCGTTTTAAAGACTAATGTTTTTTGGGTTTTTTTTTCAAATCCTCCCTTTTTTTAGTACAATAAAAATTACGTTAAGTTTCATTCATTTTCTCCAAGGTTTCTTGAATTCTAATTTATTTCAAATTTTAATTAAATTTTAATTCATTAACGGTTCAAAAACACGTGAAATTTTGGCCAGACCAAGATAGAACGATGTGGATACACGTTGCCTACGTGTATTGTTAAACTTTTAACATGCGAAAAAGCATTTCTCCTTTGTCTCATTTACACATACACGCTCACAAATTCAAATTGTATTCGTGACTGCTGTACACGTAAAAAGTTTCGATTTTTTTAGCGTGGCAACTTAATCATTCGATTACAACGTGTACTATAGCAAACAGCGGCAAACGTAGCCTCGTTTTGAATCCAATGCTTACGCAAATGAATAGACCACGTTTGAAGTCGTTGGTCTATTAAGGAAGCATGTCATGCCGGCGTTGTCTTGTGTCGGATGTGTTAACTTACAACACCCTCACTCTCCATTCCAAGTGTCACCATTCGAGTCCTTTTAAAAGTAAGGATTTTGAAGGCTGATTTTCAAAGCAAGCAGTCTCTCCTCATTTCGAGGATTGGTTTTGCGCAATTCAATCTTCCCATTCTATTTTTACTCATGATGGACGAAGTAAAACATGTTTGATTTTGGTACAAATGCAGAATAGCGCGCAAGAGATAATATCATTAGAATCGCATTTTACGTATAAATAGCATCAGATTACGGAAACTCCAGAAATGGCCAAACCCTAACCTAATACTAACACTAACCCTAACATTAACCCTTACCCTTACCTCAGGATTGATTTTAACGGCATGTCAACATGTCTAGGTTTATTTTATACCTAGAGGTTAGGGAATCCCGTTCATTGTACGTTCATACTTACATTTTTTGTGCAGTCAAGAGTTATTTCCCCCCACAGTTCTATTGAATACGAACAATAACTAATAATTATATGGTTTCAAGTAATTAGTTCTATTTGATAATAGTCATATGTTTACACACAGTTATATGGTTTCAAGTAAATAATAATAATAATAATAATAATAATAATATGTGAAAACTCAAAAGGAGTGAAATAATAATAATAATAATAATATGTGAAAAACTCAAAAGGAGTGAAAATAATAATAATAATAATAATAATAATAATAATAATAATAATAATAATAATAATAATCCTTAGTAAACAATGATAGCTTAAAATCACTATTCTTAATACAAATAATTTACAGTTATATGGCATCAAGTATTCGTATCGAATAGGAATAATTTTCAGACAGATCTATTTGACTCATAGAAGGGACCTGACAGGTACTTGTATTCCAGGTCAGTGTACCTGGGAGTAATGCCAATGAAGGGGTACCTCACACTTCCCAAATCTCCAGGAAATGGAAATAAATCCGTCGGTGTGTAAACATATGAAATATCAAAAACAGTTATTCAGAAGATGATCTTTATTATAGTTAGAAGTATTAGCCTAAGTTAAGCGTTACGGTTTTTATATTAGACCATCACCAGGGCATTTTTATATGTAATGTTGTAACTTCTGAATAATATCTATATATACTCGTGTTCCTTTATTGTACAACCGTTAGCATCTTGCAATACCCTCTGATTAAAAATAAGACCGACCAAATCCTCCAAGATGGAATGCAAAAATGTAAATCCTGATTATATGGTGTTGTTTATCCACCGAATTCTTATTTCTTATGAGTGGCGTTACCTCAGATAAATAATGGATCATTCCGTTTTAATTGTAAGGAAAGAAAGGGAAGAAAAGAGACATGCTACCCCCAAATATAATAAGAAAGAAAGGAAGAAAGAAAAAGAATAGGGAAAAGATAGAGAGGAGTGATAAGCGCGAGGAAGCGATAACGCTAATCTGTTTCAATCGAACATAATGAAAAGAAGAAGAAAAAGAGTGAGAGAGAGTTAAATCAAGATTATGATACTTTTTACATATTGAACTATTTAGCAATAGCTCTTAAGTAAACATATCAAACGTTGTAATAATTAAATTATCATACTGTGGTATATCCACAGGTCCTGCTAATTCAATATAAATTACGCAAAGGAAAAAAGAGACAAATCTTAATAACGTTAATTTCGTGCACAAAACATATTGTTTTGAAATAGAACGCTATTAATGTCTCTTTTTTTTTCTATATTTATATTGGATATTATTTAGAATTTAAAACATCGCATATAAACAATACAATGACCCTCGTTTAATATAAAAAGCGAAACGTTTAACGTTTGCTAATATTTCTAACTATAATAAAATCATCCTCTGAATACCTTGTTTTCTCATATTTTACACACACACACACACACAAAAGAGAGAGAGAGAGAGAGAGAGAGAGAGAGAGAGAGAGAGAGAGAGAAGAGAGAGAGAGAGAGAGAGAGAGAGAGATAATATGGGTGCTATATTTATAAGTAAACAGTGCCCAATATCGTGGATAGAGCATCTATACCTAAATTAGGGTTGCATCGACATGGAGTCAACGACGCTTGGTTACTGACTATGCGAGAGAGAGAGAGAGAGAGAGAGAGAGAGAGAGAGAGAGAGAGAGAGAGAGAGAGAATAGTCGGCAGGAACAGAGACTGACACACAAATATGTAATTGTGAATGTATGTATGTAGCCTTTTTGCAAAGCTATTTATTCAAGTAATCTTAATCTGTTGTATGAAATATAAATAAATACCTACATAAACTTTACCGCCGTTCTGAGAAGTGTATAATATTGGCATAACTCATGGAATGTGTAATGTTCATTTACTAAGCTAAGTTTGGCATAAGGCCCGAATTATGGGAGCACTCAGTAAAAATGAAGCTCATTAGTAAAGGTCTGTCAAACCTGACTCGTTAACCACTACACGATGCATTGGAATGTGGAATAATGAGGAATATTCCATTTTCAAGACGAAGCAAAATATTTAAGGAATTAAACACATACCTACCCAACCCTCTCTGCTGATATGTAGACACACACACACACACACACACATATATATATATATATATAAACACACCCCAACCTTGTTGGTTGAACTGTCTAGAGTACAATTTGACTGTTGGCAGCGAATTAAGGTTAAATGGTAAAGGGTATCCTATAAAACGGGTGTTAGCTCTATAGCAGCTGTAACATATACCTATGTAGGCATTTATTAGTTAAATTTTACGCATTGCCCGCAGGTGGCTGATGGCATAGTGGTTTCGATCCCGACCGAAGGTAGCCTGCTAAATCTAGCCACACCGAGGAAACGGGATACGTCAAAACATGGTGTCTGTAGATGACTATATATATATATAATGTCATCGCCTAAAGTCGGTACCATCCAGCCAGCGAGGGTATCTATCCCCTTTTCACTAGTGCTAGATCAAGGAGATTGTATGATACTCATACGCTGAGTTTGCGAGGGTCGGTATAAAACTAGGAACCTTGTGGTTCCTAAGCGGGCGATCTATCAACCCACCCTAATGATAATACTGGAAAGGTTAAAGCGGCAATTTGATAATATATATATATATATATATATATATATATATATATATATCCATGGCTCTTATTACCAAAATATCTTTATTTGTTTGTTTGTTTTGTTTTACGGCATATTAACCTCAGTGGGTCATTTAATGCCGATAAAGTTTTGAAATAAATCAATTCTTAATGGATAATACAATTTTTTTTCATAAATACATTTTTCTATTTAACTACCACTCCGGGTCAGAATGAACCAGGGAGCAATGGTGATGAAGGGGTGCTCCACATTCCCCAAACCTCCAAAACTGGAACCTCACCATCAGATAGAGTTTAACGTCATTCCCAGGACATGCAGACCCGCAACACCGCCTTCTAGCACCCATATGATAAAAAGAGGTTGGGCTTGCCATAAGGGCAATAGGGTTGGGAAAATCATATAGGTGCTAGGGCTTGACGTGACCAGCCGATTGATCGGGGGGGGGGGGCTCTTCGACCGCCCGTCTAGCCCAAGATAGGGCCAAAGTGGAGTATTGCATGTCATGAACAAAATTATCTTTAAAAACACTTAAAGTATTATTTTTAATTTTTAATATACTACTAACAGTGCACATTTATTATCATTAGTTTCATACATCTATCCGGTAAAGTTAGATGAGATGAGTCTTGTTTAATGCTAAATAAGAATGTAGGAAAGAGTCAGATGCGTCGATCTACCAAATGGGGAAGAAGGGGGTAGGGACTGGCTACTCGCCTAGAAAATCAGCATTTGAAATGTTTGTTTGTACCTGAGTTCGAACACTGTTCATTGAAGTCAACGTTTTAACGTTTCGGTTTATGCAACCTTCATCATATGAAGGTTATATAAATCGAAACGTTATAACGTCGACTTAACTATCAAGAATAAACTCATCTTTTGGAATACTTCGTGTTGTTTTTAATTTATTTTTTCTGTATCTCTGTGAGTGTTTGTACGTGTGTGTGTGTGTGTGTGTGTGTGTGTGTGCGTGTGTGTGTGTGTGTTTGTTTGTTTGTGTGCGCGCGTGTTAGAATGTATTTTGGAATTAACCTAAACTGTTTCGTTTGCCACGACGGCGATATGATTCAAGGTCGCAAGTATGGGGCATTAAGCGAGGATTGAACTTACTATTCAGTAGTAATGGATCTGCGACACTAGCTTACTAACCATTATACCACGATGGGGCGTGTGGTGTGCTTACATGTGGGAGTAAGTGTGTATATGTGTGTGTTTGTATGTGCGTGCATGTAACTGTGTGTGTGTCTGTATATGTGTTTGTACGTATGTCTGTGTGCGTGTCAATGCGTGTGCATTTGGGTGTGTATAGGTGTGGGTCCGTGCGTGTGCGTGGGTATATGTTTGTACGTATGTATGTTTGGGTTTGCGCGTATCTGTAGGTGTGTTTGTGTGAGTGCGTGTCTCCGTGTGTATGTATATGTATGTGTGCGTGTATGTTTATGTGTACGTAAACGTATGTGGGTGGTGGTTTCTGTGTGAGACAAGTCAACCCATCACAGCAAATACAGCTAACTTTTGACGTTCAAAAGTTTCGGGTGAATCATTGCTTTTTTGAATAATTGAATTTATGCATACACGTGGGCATGTATATGTGTATGTCTGTGTGTGAATGGGTCTCTCTCTCTCTCTCTCTCTCTCTCTCTCTCTCTCTCTCTCTTCTCTCTCTCTCTCTCTCTCTCTATATATATATATATATATATATGTGTGTGTGTGTGTGTGTGTTGTGTACGTATAAAATCTGTGTTCTTCTCTGTGAATGTATGTGCATATATGTATATATGTATGAGTGTGTGCTTGTATGTGTGTTTATATATGTATGTGTGTATATATGTATATGTGTGTGTGAATCTCTCTCTCCCTCCCCCCCTCTCTCTCTCTCTCTGTGTGTGTGTGTGTGTGTGTATAAAAATCTGTGCACCTCTCTGCGAATGTGCGTGCATATATGTATGTGTGAGCCTGTGTGTGTTTGTATGTGTTTATATATAGCTGTGTGAGTATATGTATATATCTGTGTGTATGAGTCTCTCTCTCTCTCTCTCTCTTCTCTCTCTCTCTGTGTGTGTGTGTGTGTGTGTGTGTGTTTGTGTGTGTGTGTGTGTGTATGTATAAAATGTGTGCCCCTCTCTGCGAATGTATGTGCACATATGTGTAGGTGCATATTAACACACGTGTAAAGCCCTAACGGAAAATATGACGACGTGTAAAACATGTGTGTTACATTCCCCAACCAATTCAATCACAGTCGTCGTCAGTGTCAGTTATCAGGGCGGGGCGGGGGTAGGTGGGAGACAAACAAACAAACAAAACAAAACAAAACAAAAGAAAAAAAAAACCTTGTGTTGTTGGCGATTTCACCAGTTGTCAAATCAGTGCATTGCATTGATTTCAAGGATTTTGAAAAAAAAAAAGGGGTGGGGAGAGGTCGAATGTTGGTCTATGGCCAACGGGGATTGTTGCAAAAGAGAGGGGGGCGTGATGTTGGTCTGGAAGGGGGGTAAAATGTAATCAAAGCTAGTCACAGATGGTCAGTTGGTGATTGGACGGACTGTAAATCTGCGTCGTGTCCATGTCTGTCTCCGTATAAGACTCCCCTTATGCGAGTGCCTTTGGTTACACTGCCTTTCAAATCTCAGTCCTTTTCACTCGATCAAATTGAGTCTTTCTCTCAACGAATCATCGTCGTCATCAGAGCGCATTCCTAACGGGAGAAACACACAAAAAAGATTCGCGATTGTTAATCAAGTTCATCTTCATCTTCTTGTAAGTAGAAATCATTTCAAAAAAACAATTTTGGTATTTCTTTTTTTTCAATTTAATTTCAAAAGGAACATTTTATAATCATCCAAATTCCTTAGTCCATTCAGATAACTCAAAACTTCCTTTTTTCACTGTGAAAATAATAAAAGTTAACATAGATATCTACTAAATGTAGTTTAGTGTAATTCAAAGACAATAGTATAAAGATATTTTTGTATAATCTTGCTTAGGAAGATGGTTTTACGATTCATTTAATGCCGAATCAAATCATTTCTGATTAACAAAACTTTTCTTTGACTGTGAAAATAATAAAAGTTAATATAGACTAAATTTAGTTGATTCCAATACAAAGAAAATAGGATAAACATATTTTTGTATAATCTTGCTTAGAAGGTTTGTTTTACGGCATATCAACCCTATTTCGGGTCATCTAGTGCCAAATAAAGTCATTTTTTTTAATTAACAAAGGACTCAGGTTACTTATAGTACCTGTTGTACCCCCAATTAAGTTCTGAACCGGCTCATTACTACTTAACTTTGGTGATGTAGCGGAAACTGGTGCTTTTAGCATGACTCTACTGCAATGTGTTCAGAAGGTTTACAGTATAAAAAGTTACAAGTTTCAACACAAAGGAATTAACTTGACTCAGTAATCCCAATCTCAGTTATACACTGGTTGTATTTATAGCAGTGGCCGTATTAGTAGTGGTAGTAGCAAATCCTGATTAGATAAAGAAGATTGTGTGGAATGGGCTGGGCTGTTTAAAAATGAAATTTCTGAACTCTGGCTAGTTCTAAACTACAATCATTGGTGCCAGTGATAAATATACAGTTGTCCTAGTCATCAGGTGAACCCAAAAAGTTAGATTAATATGGTTAGAACAATGACTGGTACCAAAGAAATTTATCAACATACAATCATTTTTATAATAATGCTTCTTTTTGTTAATAACTCTGATCTATGGGGTGCTGAAAACTAACGAAAGGAAGGGTTAAATTGAATTTAGACAAGTGCGTTGAACCGAGAAATAATATCTTCAACCAACTACCCCCCCCCTGTATTCTTAAAAGCCAGAACTTGTTTGTCATTCTGAGAAATCAATTAGCTTTGCTGTTTAAGAATATTAGCTTATTCTAATTAAATTACTAATAATTATTTCATCTTAGATATTAAAGATTTTAGGAGAATGGGGTTTTGCAGCTTTTTAAAATCTTCGACTAAAAAAAGGGGGGTGGACCAAAAAAAAAGAATAAGAATTCGCCAGTATAGCGAAATCAGATTAACATTTTTTTTTCATCAGAAGCAAAATTGCTGTAGGTAAACCTTTCCCACTTAGAATATTGGCGCAACACAATCTTTCTACTCCTCTGATCCTCACCTCTATTTGTCATTAAGCTAAATATCATGCAGATCTAATTACTGCTCTACGGCGGGTATCCAGGCTTTAAAAACATAATAGTTTATATGCTTTTAAAATCGAATATATTGTTATTATTAATTCATCGATAGAGAAAAGAATGCAACGATGAAAATGTAATATTTTGTGCAATCCATCCCATAATAAGTTGTTACATTTAGTCTATGAATATTATATGTAAATGTAACAAATATTATTGGACAGATACAATACATACTGTATATACATGTGTATGGAGGCGCGTGGGTAAATAGTAGAGCAGACAAGGTTCTATGACCTTGGCTATGTAATCAGTCTAAGAAAAGGAAAATTCTGAATTCAAACCTGTTAAACCCCACTTAAGAAATTGACATTGGGTCACATCCAGCCCGTGCCATGGGGTTGGTATATATATATATATATATATATATATATATATATATGTTTCAAGTGGTATCTACTTAGCAGCGGAGAGGGTTGGGTAGGTATGTGTTTAATTCCTTAAGATATTTTGCTTCGTCTTGAAAATGGAATATTCCTCATTATTCCACATTCCAATGCATCGTGTAATGGTTAACGAGCTAGGTTGGCAGACCTTTACTAATGAGCTTCATTTTTACTAAGTGCTCCCATAATTCGGGCCTTATGCCAAACTTAGATTAGTAAATGAACATTACACATTCCATGAGTTATGCCAATATTATACACTTCTCAGAAAGGCGGTAAAGTTTATGTAGGTATTTATTTATATTTCATACAACAGATTAAGATTACTTGAATACATACGTTCACAATTACATATTTGTGTGTCAGTCTCTGTTCCTGCCGTCTACTCTCTCTCTCTCTCTCTCTCTCTCTGGTATATATATATATATATATATATATATATATATACCCGTGTATAGGTCGAATTTTGAAAACCTAATCTTTTGACCAATAGTTGACGGTCCACCAATTAAAAGTAAGGTTGAAATTCAAATGAGAAGAAGGAAAAGAAGAAACTTTTGACTTCAAGAATTAATTACATAAATCAATATTTTTTATTAGTACTTAGTATACGTCGACTGTATATTCCTGTGTATGGGGTAAGACACCCCAAATATATGTGCTAGAAGGCGGTGGCTGAGGGTCAATGTCCTGCATCTAATGGTAAGGCTCTATTTCTTGAGCTCTAGGGATTATGGAGTATCCCTTCATTGCAATTACTTCCAGGATTATTCTGACTCTGAGTAGTAGTATCTGTTTGGGTGCCAACTCTGGGTCAAATAGATATGTTCAAATATTACACGTATTCGATAGAACCGTGAGTAAAAAAAGAAATAAAACTCTTAAGAAACAATTTCACAAAAAAACATGAATTTGAACGTACAATATACGTGACCCCCCCCCCTTTTTTAGGTGAAAAAACTGTCTTTGGATCTCTAATGTTTCTCATAATCTAACGAAATTCATTATTTTCATAATTGAAAAATTCATTATTGGAATTTATTGAAAAATGTATACGTATAAGAATTGAACCCGTGTAAAATTTGTACACGTATAAAAATTGTACCCGTATAAAAGTTGTACACGTATAAAGATTGTACCCATATAAAAAAAACTCTACACATAAAAATTGTACACATAAAAATTGTAATTGTATAAAAACAGTACACGTATAAAAAATGTACCCGTATTAAAAAACTGTACACGTACAAATATTGTTCATGTATAAAAATTGTAGACATAAAAATTGTAACCGTATAAAAACTGTACACGTATTAAAAATGTACACGTATAAAAGTTATACGTATATAAAATTCATACACAATTAAAATTTGTACACATATAAAAATTGTAACCGTATAAAAACTGTTTGCATATAAAAATTGTTCACATATAAAAACTGTACACATATAAAAACTGTACACATAAAATGTGTACGCATGTAAAAATTGTTCACGTATAAAATTGTACACGTATATAAATTGTTCACGTGTAAAAATTGTATACGTATAAAAAATTGTACACGTATCAAAGAAAGGGGTGAGGGAGTGGATGACGCAATGGAATTAAAGCAAGCCAAGAAGGAAGGAACAAGGAAGGAGGGAAGGAAGGAAGGAAGGAAGAAGCAATTATATTTTATACAATTGCCAAATGTTTTAACTGATGAAGAATCAGAATATCTGATGGACATGAGAATTTTTTTACATTTTCAGAATTTATTTTTTCTATCTTCTCACATTAATCTTAAGAAATAATAATAAAAAAAGAATTTTCTCACAAAATATATACATCATCAATACCATATCAAATTCTGTTAAATAATTCATTTGATAAAATGCCATTTTAAATTCTTTTTCTTACCATTATTTTTGAAATCATCCATTTTAAAAAAAACTATTAATTAACTTAAGGTTTCGCGTTAATCAATATTTAAAAAAATTTTATTTGTCTGAATTTTTTAGATGAGGCTTAATAATTTGTATTATTTGTATTATTCGGACTATTGTCCTCATCTTTATTAATACTTGTACCCGGTCATAGTTTACGGAATGAGAACACTCTACCCCTGAGGATTGAATAAAGGGTTCGGTTCGAAGGTCCGTGAAGGCTCTCGATTACGACATGAAGGCTCCCAAGTTCGACAAGAAGATTTCCTAGTTCGTGAAGGTTTGACAAGAAACACCTGAAGAAGGCCGGAGGTTACATCGACCGATACGTTATGTATATAACAATAAAAATGAGAATAATAGTCCGAAAAATCTAAATAATTCAAATTTATTCTTGGAGATGAATTATTAAGTTTATTTACCAGTAAAGTAGGCAAAAATCTTATTTGAAATTAAGTAAAAATTGCTTCTTTAATATTTCATAAGTCCTTAGGTATCCCGTCATGTTGTAATGGTGAACAAACTAGCCTTGCAGATTCATTGCCACTGAACAATAAGTTCGATTTTCACTGGGTGCTCCTTTCTTGCGGCCTTGTGCCAACTCTAAACTATGCTTAGTTTTTAAAGGGCGTCCCATCGTGGTGTAATGGTTACATTAGCTAGTCTCGCTGATCCATTACTATTGAAAAAGGAATTCAATCCTCGCTGGATGCTCCATAATTGTGACCTTCTGTCACATCATACACGTGGCCAACGGGTTTGGGTAAAAGGGGCGTGGTGTAATAGCCAGCAAGCTAGTATAGCAGATCCATTACTACTGAATATCGAGTTCGATCCTCACTTAATGCTCCATATTTGCAATCTTGTGTCACATCATACCCGAGCGAACGTGATGAGTAACTACATACTTGTAAAATTGTCAATATATTCTGAATATAGTGATGATTACCGTATTTGATAGTTTATAAGGGACCGTCATTTAAATAAAATTCATTATTATCATCATAGCATACTGACAGCACGGATTCCCTTTATAAACACACACACACACACACTCTCTCTCTCTCTCTCTCTCTCTCTCTCTCTCTCTCTCTCTCTCTCTCTCTCCGTTCCTGGCGTGCCCATGTGTAGTTAGTCCGTAGTCATCATTACTACTCCATCAGTCTAGCATGTCTTTTTCGGCTTATTAAGATGGTTTGTGAGATGGGAATAAGTGTCCGTGCAAATGTTGTTTTGTGGGGTGCATGTTCAAAACAGCATGCAATACCCTCGTGTAGTTCCCATCTAGCCATTTCTCTAGGTGTTTCGTTTATGTCCAAATGGTGCAACCATACAATAGTACTGTGACGGCGTATAAATATCAATAAAATATCAGTGATCCGCAGTGTTAAAACAATTCAGCAATTAGGACAATTTGATTTTGATTCAGTTGAGATTGCTTAAAAATTGAGACTTTTGATACTTGTTGCTTTTTGGCACTCGGGCACTGTCCGTGTGTCTGATCACCCAGTCCACCCAGTCCACTCAGTCTTTTTGAAAGATTTAGTTTCTTTTTGTTGGTATTAGCCGGACAGCGAGGGAGTCTATACCCTTTTTGCTAGCGATAGACCAGGGAGATTTTTTTCTGAGGTGGAGCGCCGCAACTTCCGTCAGCTCCCTAATTTACTACACAGATCAGATTACCCAATCTGTGCTACTTGGCTGAAACTGGTATCGAACCCGGAACCTTACGATTCCGTGACGGGTGGTCTACCGACTGAGCTAAGCCGGCTAATCAATTCCAAAACACGATATTTTCTAATCATTAATCGATCCAATAATTTAATATTATCGTTTGTCAATTTGTTTTACTTTGTGATTTTGCAGCTGTGACCCTTAAATATGTTCCATGAATATCCCATCCCCTACCCCAGACAATCTACTGACTGACAGGCTGAAGATTCCCCCTCCTCTAATACTCTCAACAAAAAATGGAGAGGTATCATTGACGCTAGAGCTATTAATGAATACTATCAGGACACTATGATAATTTAATTATTACGTTTGATGTTTACTCAAGGGCTATTGCTAATAGTTCAATATGTAAAAATTATAATAATCTTGATTTAATTCTCTTTCTTTGTATTTCCTCTTGGACGACTTGGATGGTCTCATTTTTAATCAGAGGGTGTTGCAAGATGACAACGGCCGTACAATTAAGGAACACAAGTATTAATATATATATAATAATAATGATAAATAAATAAATGCAAATACAGTGCTACCTTGACTTACGAGTTTAATTTGTTCCATTCGTAACTCGATTTCCTCGAATATCAATTCAATTTTCAAATTTGAAATAAACTGAAATGTCGGTTATTTCCTATAACTCCAGTCTAAAAAGGGGAACCACTCTGATTGACTAGGAAAAAAGAAGGGGTTAGGGTTAGGTCTAGGGTTTAGGGTTAGGGTTAGTTTAATGGGAAAATAATGGGTAGATTAATTAACAGATAAAATTCATTGATAATAAAATTTATCAGTCAATCAGTCGTTCCCCCCCCCTTTTTTTGGTTGGAGTTATAGGAAATAACCGAAATGCCATTAATCTGGTAAAAATCGAGTTCATGAAACTTTTGCGATTTGAGCTCGTTAACCACAACTCTAGCCAATTGAAGGAATAGGACTATATTGCACTAATAGGGCAAGTTTGCATTTGAAATTCTAGCCCTTACTTTGGTTTGAACACTAATCCTACGAAATACGTAACCACCTCAGTCACAAAGCTCACCCTATCGGCGGGGTTTAGAATTTAGACTATATCCTATTGAGAGGATTAGGACCCACCCTTCACTAGGGTGTGACATTAAACTGCATCTGATGACGAGGCTCTAATTCTGGAGTGTGAAGTCATATCATTGCTATTACTTCCAGGTCCACTTTAATCTGTTAGAGTCCCATATATGGATTAAATAGAACTGTTTAAAAATATTTATATTTGATAGGAATACTTGATGCCATATGATTATAAATCAATTGTATTAATAATAATTACTATAATTGTGTACGATTCTAAGGATTATTACTAGTTACTTGAGACCATATAACTGTGTGTAAACAAATGACTTACTAAATAGAAATGATTACTTGAAACCATATAATCATTAGTATTACTATCAAAAAAAAAAAAAAGAAAAACACACTCAAGGCAGTATAAAAATTAATTTTTGAAAGATATTGCCTGAGAGGGGTGGGAGTTAAAAATTCAATGTTAAAGGGTTTATATTTGAAGTAAGTAAAATTATCAAATTTATTAAAGGTGTAAAAAAATAAAACAATTTGAAATAGAAACTTAGTTCTGATAACTTTTGATATATATTCAGATAAAACTATATAAAAATATATAATACCGAGCATCTGTTTATTAAAAATTGTTACAAAAATGAAGATGGTCTAAGTTTGCATGCTCAACTTTTGAGTGTATAATAAATACACTCAAAAGTTGAGCATGCAAACTTAGACCATTTTCATTTTTGTAACAATTTTTAATAAACAGATGCTCGGTATTATATATTTTTATATAGTTTTATGTATGTTATGAGGATTTTGGGTAATGTGACGTAATCAGTGACGTAGTTTCGGTTACAGACAAACAGAGACATAATCTCCATTATTAATAGACATAGGAATACTTAAAAACATTCAACTGTTTACAAATCATCTTTATTGGATGAGAATACTTGGTATCATATAATGTTTGCAAAAAAAGAAAACCTCCTAAAAAACGACTAAATGTAAATGTACACGATTCCCTAACCTTTAGGCATAAAATTACCCCAGTCGGGTTGACATGTCGTTAAAATCAATCAATCATTAACCAATGCATATAGGTATTTACTAAGCTTAACTTAGATGTGGCAGAAGGCCAGAAGCATGGGGCGCTCAGTGAGAATCGAACTCACTAACAATGGTTTGCATATAAGTCTTTATTTTATTTCTATTTTCTCACAATTCCAAAAGATAAACGATGTTTGTTTTTCATTTTAGCACCATCATGACGTCACTTCCGTTCTCGCTACACAAATTCGTCTGTCTAATCGCATTAACCTCACTTCTGGTCGGCTCTGTTTTCTCAGAGACTGAGTGCAACCACACAGTCACCAAACGTGCCTGGTTCGACATTTTCATAAAAGATTATGATGGTCCAGGTGAAGATTTCCATGGAAGATTTGTCATTGGGCTCTTTGGAGAAGTAGCACCGGCAACTGTACTGAACTTTGCCTCCATTGCTAATGGTTACAAACACGGCAAGGTAAGTAATAAAACTATTTTCGAGAGTTTAAAACAAGGATGCAACTGTCTTTTTGACAACCTTTATATACTTATTTATTTTTACGTCGAAAATTCTACCGTGGGCCCAATAAGTCTGTATACCAAATTTAGTAATACCATCAAACCGTTTGACTGTCTGTCATAGGTTTATTAGTTTTTTTACGCAAAACAAGTGCCAACAATGGCAAACAACGCCGCTGACACAAAACAAAATAATGGATGCTCGAGACCCCCTCCCCCTCGAGCATCCATCTCCTTGTTTTGTCCTTTATTCTTTTATCTTTTATTTGTCGGGGAAAATGCTATGAAAACATTTACTTACCTGCAATCTTCAGAGGAAGAAAAAGCTCGAAGAGTGAATTAACAATGTTTTATATTTATTGTTGCTGTTGATATTAACATTTATTTGTCGTTTTTGATTGGTTAAATGGGTTATAAATATCTCGTTATCTGCGAGTTTTGAGGTGGGTTATTCATAGAAAGTCTAGCCGGTCGGCAATGGAGAAACGTATTCCTTTATTTACCGTTTGATTTCCTATAACTAACTTTACAAGACCTAACAGGTTATTTCACATCGTACCTTCTTATCAATGTCGCAACAAGGCATTATTGCAAATTTTCCACAAGTAACCTGAGTTAAGTTTTACCTACTTGCCTCTGGGGTTGTGGGGCGTTGATGTTCCCCCTCTTAATTGGTGATTTTCTATTTCGCCAAATATTCTTTGTTTCTTTCCTTCTTTTAAAATCCTCCTTTTTTCTGACCAGTTCTTCCTCCAGCTATGGTTAAATAGTAGGGCAGACTGGGCTCTTTAACCCTGATTAGGTAACCAGTCTAGGAGAAGGAAAACTCTGAATTCAAACCTGTTAAATCCGCTTTTGGCGGCCACTACTAGAATAGGCTCAGTCCTAATTAGTAATCTATTTCACTAATCATCCACCCTGTTATCGAGGCGTGCAATAAACTGACTTGAAAATCAACAATCAGGTTTGGTTTAGTTGAGTTTCTTTGTTTAATGGCACATCAACCTTCGTCGGTTATTTAATACCAAAGTCATAATTGTAGAAGATCAGTAGTGGTACTATCTAACTCATAGCGGGGGATAAGGGTATTAGTTAAAAATTAAACGCAATAGCGTGGCTGGGGTTCGAACTGGCCTACAACGATGTCGCAATAAGAATAGCCAATACGCCAGGCGGACTCACCCCCCCCCCAATAATCAGAATACTAGGTTTTGGTGCGAAATACACAACCACTTTAACCATCTCGTAGGCAAGCATTGGCTCCAAATCATTGTCTTGGACATCGAAACATGCTCTCAAATCCGTATTTCTTTACATTGGAGCTTTTTTTTTGCTTCTGAATTTTTGTTTTATCGACAAGAGGCACTAAATGCTTTCCAGTCAACGATGTGATTTCAAAATGTCCTTTTTTCAAAGATTCTGTTGTTGTTTGACTGACACAGTTCTGTTAAATGTTAAAACCAGCAATTCCACGTCTGGTTCCTGAATATCAGCTTACCATTCTGTACTTATGTAGCGATTCTACTGAGACATATTTGTGAAAAGCGAGCTAAACTTCAGACTTACTTAGATAAACACTATCTTGAATAAGTCTGGCCTAAAAACAGGAAGTCGTCTGCTAAAAAGCTTGTTTGTTATTTGTTTGTTTTGTTTTCTTTTTTTCTTTGGTCGATTGGCGGGATTATTTAGGCATGGTTCGACACTTCTGTTTGTTTCTGGGTTCAAAATAGTGGGAAGCAGTGGAATTAGGAACACATGAGCAACGGTTGATTGAAATCCTTTCAAAAGACTCGAGTAAATAAAAGAAAGAAACGAAGAGAGAATAAGTTAGCAGGAAAGATGAATTGAAAAAGAGAGAAAGAACACGAAATGACTGTGAGAAGGGAGAGGGGGTAAAGTATAGAATGATATTGTGAAAGAGAAAAAAGAAAGAAAGAAGAAATAGTGAGTGAGTGAAAGAGAAAGAGAGAAAGCGAGAGAAAGATTACGTACGATCAAAATACTCGAGTAAATGAAAGAAAGAAAGAAAGAAAGAAAGAAAGAAAGAAAGAAGCGAAGAGAGAATAAAGGTAAATTGAAAAAGAGAGAAAGAACACGAAAATATATATGGAGAAGAGAGACGAGTGGAGAAAGTTATTGTGAAAGAGGAAAAAAGAGAGAGAGAGAGAGAAGGGGGAGTGTGAAGAGAGAGAAAGAGAGTGAGATTAAGTAAGTTCACACATTTCAATACACTCGAGTAAATAAAAGAAAGAAAGAAAGAAGCGAAGAGGGGAAAAATAATTTAAAAATAGAGAAAAAACACGAAAAGACACAGAGAAGGAGGAGGAGTAAAGTATAGGAAGATGTTGTGAAAGAAGAAAAGGAGAGAGAGAGAGGGGGGGTCAAGTAGCGTAGTCCAGCTAATCATTACTCATGAAAAAATTCGAATACCTAAAATGCTTGGTATTACCATAGCAACGTACTTGCGAATTACTCTATTGTGAGACCAGGTTGCGTGAACCCCACCACACACACATATATATATATATATATATATATATATATATATATATATACCCGAGTAATTATTCCAAATAACGAACTTCTGATGTTTATAATTGGAATATTTTTCATGTTTTATACCTGCTCTACTTACTCTGGGCCCTATACTTATTGAACAGGATCCCTAAACTCCGGGCTCTATACTTATTGTGCAGAGACCCTCAATGGTTTTGAATATATCATATAATGAAATATTCGGTGTGCACATTAAACAAGGTTATAATGTGGTATATTGCACGACAAATTAGTTTCAGTGGAACCCAAGTACAGTGAACCCTAGGCCAATGGCCTACTATGCCTATTGGTAAATCTGGTCATATCCACTAATTCATTTTTGTAAAGTTAAAAGCAGTTCTGATTTAATCCAAATTCGCTAGTAGTAGATCTTATTTGTGATGCAAACCTTTTTTGTTATTTTTATCAAAATTAAAACATCAAAGAAGACAAAATTGAATTTCTTTTTGAAACTGAAAAGAAATACAAATAACTATCAGGACCTGTGGATATACCAGAGCATAATCATTTACTTATTACAGCGTTTGATATGTTTACTTAAGAGCTATTGCAAAATACGTCGATATGTAAAAACTATAATAATATTATTTAACTCTCTCTAATCTTTTTTTCTTTCTTTCCTACTTTTCATTATGTTTGATTAAAACAGATTAACTTTATCGCTTCTGTACGCTAACACCCTCTCTCTATCTTTCGCCAACTCACTTTCCTATTATATTTTTCAGTGTAGCATATCATTTTTCTTCCCTTTCTTTTTTTATAATAAAAACGGAATTGACCCATTATTTAGTTGGGTGACGACACTTATAAGAAATAAGAATTCGGTGTATAAGCAACACCAGATAATCAGGATTTTTACTTCATCGCAGAACTTCAGACAAAAATAAAGTGTAAGATTCTCCTGCAGAAACGATATATATATAATATATATATATATATATATATATATATATGATAAGTTGTAAACACGGTGTGTTTGGATATGGCTTTTTGCCGACAATTTTTGGGAGAATATGTGCTTAATTGGAGTCGTACCTAATTTTGAAATTTAATTAATTAATAATTAATTAGGCGGGAATGCCTATTTAAATGTATGGCTAAACAAATCGAGAAAAATCAATCTCTGTATGTACATTTCGGCCTATTAGGCCTCATCAGCAGAGCTATAGATAGGAAGACCGCCCTGTGCGTGATTTGAAACCGGACTGCCATATATATATATATATGAGAGAGAGAGTTGAAGTCACGAAGTAGCATTAATGAAACTAAGATCTCCGACACATATCTAGCCTTGTCGGCTACGGTTTTAGAATACACTGACTGCATCTCTACAGAAAGGTAAGCCCGCTTGTTGGCCGTAGGTGGTGACCCGTGATACTTAAGGATGGCTGAGCAGTCCATGACATGCAACACTCCACTTTAGTTCTTACTTAAGCTAGATGGTCGGTCGGAGAAATCCCCTCCGATCAATCGGCTGGTCATGTCAAGCCCTAGCACCTATATTATTGTCTCAGCCCTATTGCCCTTATGGAAAGCCTTAACCCTTTTTATCATATATGCTAGAAGGCGGTGGCTAAGGTCTTAATGTTCTGGGTATGACGTTAAACCTTATCTGATGGTGAAGTTCCAGTTCTGGAGCTGTTAGGGTCCCATCTATGTGTTAAATAGAACAGAATGAGTTCTAAAAATATGTTTAAAAATTGAGTACCCATCAAGAATGAATAAAACAAAACGCCTTCGGCATGAAATGTACCAATGGGTTGACATGCCGTAAAACCCAACAAACCATCCAGCCAACCAACTCCGACACAGATCAATTATTCAATAAAGTTGAAGATAGAAAGATCTCGAAAAAATATGCTATGCAATGCGGGTGACATCATCATCATCATCATCATCATCTATTGGACATCGTTATTGGTCAATTGAATAATCAAGAAACGGAAACAGCTGGGATGGGGCAACAGTTGGTCGTTCGAAAGAAGTAGAATAATAATCAGTAACTGGGGAAAAGGTTCTATGCATTTCATTTGACACGTAAGATCATCAGGAAAACGCTGCCCAAAGAGTTAAGATAATTGATTATATCGCAGGCGTTGCCAACGTATTAATATTTTAATGTTGGTTGACATTACAATTTAAGAGGTGGCTCACTTACTAAACACGTCACAATATACAGGGTGTCCATAAAGTCCGTGTATACTATTTAAAAATTTTGATTTTAAAGTGAATGCGGACACCCTGTATATTTAGTACTTGTATGTATTGCATATTTCACAGTGTGTTCGATCCTTGCGGGATATTCTGCTATTGCAGTCCTATTCCAGACCAAGCTTTGCAGATAACTAGTGGAATAATCATTGCCTTCGTAGAACATTACTAATTAGAAAGGGGTTTTATTCTCACGGGCGCTCAGTATGTTCAGCCTTGTGCCAAACTAAGCCTCCTAAAAAACACATTTGGGAGGGATTTGAAAATTCTCTTAATTCCCCCAAAATATCACCAATATCTTGCAATTAATGGTTAGCAAACTTGTCTCGTAGAACATACCTCATTTGTCAGTTTTAACTTTTCAAGTGCTCAATATTTTCTGCCTTGTACCAAACTAAGATAAGAAAAACTTTGGAGCATAGGATTTGAAAATCATCATAATTCGTGACGAGTACTACTGATATATTACAATAAATGGTTAGTAAACTTGTAGAACATTACTCAGTAGTGAGTTTGATCCTCACGAGCGCTCAGTATTTTCAGTCTTGTGCGTTTTAAGAAATTTTTTTTAGGGATTTGAAAACCATCGTAATTAGTGATGAGTATCTTCCAATAAATGGTTAACAAGCTTGTCTCGTAAAACATTACTAATTAGTAGTGAGTTCAGTTAAAACGGGTGCTCAATATTTTCAACCTTGTGCCAAACTAAAGTGAAAAAAAACTTTGGAGGGATTTTTTTTTAATATAATTTGAAAATCGTCCTTATTTCTGACAAGTAGCACTAATATCTTGCGATTCTATTTTCTAATCAATGGGGGTACACTCCGTAATAATTTCAGATTTATTAGTAATCTTTAGTAAGTTGCACAAAAATATAATCAGTAAGGGCAGAAATAACAAGGCATTCAATTAATAGCATTACATTATTAACTATCCTTATTCTTTCTTTTGCACACCCTCTTTTTTCCAACCACCCTATCGAATGGGCTTAGAATACATTGACTATAACCTCTGAATCCGTTTAACAGCCTATCGTTATAGAATTGTCCCGGCAAGCCACTTAACCAGGAAGAACCCACAAAAATCAGTATGAAGTCACTATGTCACTATGTCTTTGAACTTGATTATTTTGTGAATTTATTTGCAAGATTAGTCGAAGGCGATAAGAAAATCCCAAGACACATCATCAGAGTTTGACGATTACAGTAAAAGCGGATATAATCAAACATTTCAGTCGTTGTGCACAGAATAGAACAAATGATTGACGCCTTGCGTATATTATCTTATTGTGGGACCTCCAGCACAAAACTCAAGATGTCATGGTGGATTTTTGAAAATTTGCTCTTTTAATCAGCTATTGCCATAAGGCATGAAAGCGTTCCCCTGACTTTAGCCCTTAAAGTACAATGGAAAGGTTGATGCCCACCAGACAGATCCCTGTGTATCAGTAATCTCTTAATTATTATTAGCTTTTGGCCGCTAAAGACTAAAAAACAGTATTCTGTATCTGTTATCAAATCAATGTATGTATTTACTCAAACCATCCACAGATGCAGGATGTGACACAAGGTCAATTTTTAAGGGGAGTTTAAAGTCAATGTAGCTTGTAACTATGCAATCAATCAATTACCTGATGAAGATTCCGAGGAAAACACGACAGCAAACGGAACTTCAGAAGCTTACATTCACGTTTGAAATTTAACAGAATTTAACAGAATACGTCTGGATTAAAGTGGAGGTAGCCATTTTATAATGGCTTTTTATTAGAGAATTCCTCTAAAGGGAGATAATCTCTGACAAAAAGAATAACCAATGCCGTCTAATTAAAATGGGTGATTAATTGGTTCTTTTTTTGTACAATCAGTCTAGCATTTGCAAAATTTACTACAATATATATCAACAAGTGTGTATTTATCCAACACGTTCGTGACGGGTAGGATACGACACAATATCGCAAGAAAAAGGCAACCAGCGAGGATTGAACTTGCTATTATGCAGTAATGGATCTGCGAGATTTTGGGGCACCCTATAAATATCAACAACTAATGTATTCATTAAACCATCAGAAATATTGATAGAATGTATTTAATTAGTTAGATAGCTGTAGGTCTAACGAGACAAAATTAAATATTTCATAATAAAAAAGGTTCAGCAAATAGTTTTAATTTTTTCAAAATAATAATATATAAAATAATAATAAAATAATAATAGAATTCATTAAAAAAACAAAATTCAAACCATTTTGCGGATTTTTATTATATATATATATATATATATATATATATATATATATATATATATATATATATATTTTCAGTTAAGGTAGCGTGGGCATGGAGTCAACACCTGGTTACTGAAAGTTTCTCGCCTATGCGATACTTTCTGCTTAGAACTATAGCACCCATATCATTTACAAAAATATTACACCCTCCATATATATATATATATATATATATATATATATATATATATATATATATATATATTGTGTGTGTGTGTGTAAACAAATCTGACAAACACCAATGATAATCTGTTTCCCTTGTTTTTTTCTGCTTTTTTTTTAAAACGTATTTTTTAATCCACAAAACCAATTGCTTGTAGTAAATTGACACATGTGCATGTCGCCGTCGTATTGAATGCTTATCACGAATATAAGTCCCAGGTTTCAAAATTTGCATTTTGACGCCCGACAGTTTTGCAAACTGTTACCTTCTCCTCTCGCCACAACATTTGAAAGATAAACTGTGTGTGCGTGGCAGTGGACGTGGCAATGGATTTTTCCTTACAACTTTAAGATCAACATCAAGAATATTTCTTGATTACTTTCAACCGAATTCACGAATTGCAGAAAACACGAAAAAATATTAGTAATCTTTTTTTTCAATAAAATGTATTTTGCTGTTGGTTTTATATAAGAAAAATATTCTTGCAAATGAAATCTCTCTCTCTCTCTCTCTCTCTCTCTCTCTCTCTATATATATATATATATATATATATATATATATATATATATTATATATATATATATATATATATATATATATATATATATATATATATATATATATATATATATATATATATATATATATCTATATATATATATATATATATATATATCTATATATATATATATATATATTTGAATTAAGGTAGTGTTGGCATGGAGTCAACATATCGCTTAAGCAAGAAACTGTCAGTAATCAGTTGTTGACTCCATGTCCACCTTAACACAAATATAAACGCTCTAGGAATGATATTGAGCACCGTCTAATCAAAAATTTGCCACCCATATTATCTACAATATATACATATATATCAGATTATTCATATCTATTATCTACCTCGGTCTATTGATATCTATCTATTTATGTATCGACTAAGAGATAATTAGGTAGATATGAATAAACTTTATATCTATGCATCTACCTCGTTCTATTCATATCTATCTATCTATTTCTCAATCTGTTCATTTCTATCTATCTATCTATCTATCTATCTATCTATCTATCTCAGTCTATTCCTATCTATCTACCTCTTTGCACATACTTATGCAATAATATATTTATCATTTATACTTTCTTAGCTCAGTTTTTGGACAGCGCAATCAGCAATTGAATGCATGAATTATAATCAGACTTATAAAATCTGGCCAAATAATTAAAAAAAAACTATTGGTACGCTTTCTATCCATTCACCGCCTGCATTCTTCACAATAACAATCTCCGTTCTCCTCTTTTATCTTTCAAGAACAAAAATATATTTCTTATCCTCCCCCCACTTCATTTTCACCCTACCCCCCGAGAGTACGATGGAAAGTTCTACCGGAAGTAGACAACATTTATGGTGCTACCTGAGCTAAGGAACTTCCGCCTAAATGAAATATGAGCTTCAATCAGTTAAGATGACACAGAAAAAAAGGTTAAGATAATTCCACATTGTTTTTCTTTCAGCAAAATATTTTATTTACAATTTCTTTTTTTCAAGGGTGATTATCTCTGTCTGTAGACGCCCATAAATACTTCGGGGTGGGGCGGTCATCTCACCCCGAAGGAAGTTTGAATAACATTCCGTTCAAACAGAGAAAAAGGGTTATGCTCCTTTCATAGAATTGAGACCATTTGTTATTTAAATGAAAATAAAATATCTGTTGGATTTAAAAAAAGAAAAAAAAGATGCTAGTGATGATGATGATGATGATGATGATTCATAGGACACATGGAAATTCCATAGTGTATCTTTATATCTTGATTAACTATTAGAACACAGACGAAATCCTATAGCCCTGTTGTGAGGCTTTAGAATACACCGACTGTTCCTCGGCAGACGTTTAATACCCCACCCAATGGGGCCACCTGTTGGCCGTGGGTGGTGACCCGTGATACTTAAGGATGGAACCCTGGTGGCTGATTAATCCATGACATGAAACACTCTTGCTTAGGTTAGATGGTCAGTCGGAGAGGCCCCATCCGATCAATCGGCTGGTCACGTCAAGCACTAGTACCTATGATTGTCCCAACCCTATTGCCCTTATAGCAAGCCCCAATCCTTTTTATCATATGTTCTAGGAAGCGATGGCTGAGGGTCTGAGTGTCCTGGATATGACGTTAAATTCTATCTGATTGGGAAGTTACAATTCTGGAGCTCTGGGAAATGTGGTATGCCCCATCATAACCATTACTCCCAGGTCCACTCTAATCCTGAGTGGTAGTACATGTTAGGGTCCATCTATGGGTTGAATAGAAAAAAGGAGTTTAGAATAATATTTTTAAAAATTGAGTCTAAAAAAATGAGTATCCATCATGAATGAATAAAACAAAATGTCTTCGGCATAAAATGACTCAACAAGGGTTGACATGTCGTAAAATCCAACAAACAAAAACAAAATCCTATGGGGCCTCCACGTGGCGTATTGGATGTGCTCGACTATGATACCGTAGCAAGCGAGTTTGAACTCCAGTCGCACTTTTACGTTCACTTTCGGACTAATACCCTTGGGAAAGGCATGAACCCTTTCATCCCCTAGATGTTGGTTAAATAGTTCCACTACTGTTGTATAAGGATAGCTTTGACATTAAATAACACACGAATCTTGATGTCAATCGAGGCGTGAATTTTTTGTTTATTTCGCATTTAAGAATTTAGTTTCTACCTAAAATCCATGTAAGCTTCTAACAGTTTTAATGCTTTTTGCATTTTATAAACAATTTGAAATATATATTTTAAAAGATAAGATTATATATAAAATATAAAAATTGCAACAATTTATTATTAATAACTGCAGGAGAAGTAAAGATGTTCTCCTATTGGCAGACCAGCAAAGATTTACATCGATCAGCTCTGTACGGATACTGGATGTTGTGAGGAGGACTTGCCGAAAGCGATTACCGATAAGGACGGTTGGAGAGAGAGAGAGAGAGAGAGAGAGAGAGAGAGAGAGAGAGAGAGAGGGGGGATGGGAATCCGTATTGTCAACGTGACATGATGATCATGATGATAAAGTGGATTCCGTTGGTCTCACAAAATGGATAATTGGGCACAGTCCCCAAAGTAGTGCCTGCATTTAAAAAAAATTTTTTAAACTGACCAGTTATAAATATATTAAGGGCATTTGGTGTGTATGTATGAATATGTGTATGTATGAGGAAAGGGGGGTTGGAATGAATCCGACAGAATGAGGTAAAATATAAGGAATGAAAGAACAAAACTCAGACAAAAATGTGTAGTATATTTCGCTGGGAAATATACTACACATTTTTGTCTGAGTTTTGTTCTTTCATTCCTTATATTTTACCTCATATGTATGTTCGGATGAAACTACGAAAATAAAACAATTAACGACAAAGTAAAAACATATACACATTAAATATCAAGGGTTTTTGCTTTTTGAGCAGAATTTATGAAGATTTAATTTATTCGAAGATCTTTAAAAATTAAAGTATACATAGGAATAGCATTGAAATTGTACTTAAAAATGTTCAGTATTTGTAAATCTCAAAAGTAAATAGACCAATACACCTGGGATTTCCCCTCTCCCATAAACCCTGGCGACGCTGGGTAACTGCTTCTAGTATTTACTAAATGAGTAAGCTTTGACTTTACAACATAAATATTCTCGGGGATACTTATGTAAAATCTCAACAAGATGGCGTCACAAAATGAACTGAACACTTGAAACAGACGACAAAAAATATTTTCCGTTTCCAAATGACATCGTATAGAGAGAAGGAAGACATTAATTTTAACTTTTTCTAACGGCATTTTCCCCCCTAGTATGTGGCGTCCACGTCAACAATTTATTTCAAAGAGTGAAAAGTTGAGAAGAGAGGCGTGTAACAGACGCTGAGCAGCTGTGTCATTCGCTTGTATTGATCAATAATAATAACTATGGCCCAGCTATTTGAACCGTTTTTTTATTTTTTTTATTTTGGGCACACAAGTAAAGCGTCATCAAGTTGTAACAGCCGTCGAGCCGTATTTTCGTATCGATTAAAAGACTTGACTGTTTTGCATATGCATCGATGATTAGGAGAATATTTTTTTCGTGTAAACATTTTGATAATTGCTCAATCACTGTCGGCCTTAAAGAATGTCTTTGTCTTTCTGATTGTACCTTTTTTTTTGGGGGGGGGGCGTTTTTTGTTGTAATTTTTAGTTGTTCTAAACAATTGTTGTTCATAATTAATATCTATGTATTAATATTCGAGTTCCTTAATTGTATGACCGTTATCATTTTGCAACACCCTCTGGTTAAAAATGAGACCATTCAAATCGTCCAAGAGAAGATGCAAAAATGTAAATCCTGATTATCTGGTGTTGCTTATCCACTGATTTTTTTATGTGTTGTCAACTCAGCTAAATAATGGACCATCCTGTTTTTTTATCATAAAGAAAGAGGGGGAAGAAAAAGGACATGCTACACAAAAAAATATAATAAGAAAGAAAGAAAGAGAGTAGAGGAAAGATAGAGAGAGAAGGCGATAACACTAATCTGTTTCAATCGAACATAATGAAAAGAAGGACAGAAAGAAAAAATTAGCGAAAGAGAGTTAAATCAAGATTATCATACTTTTTACATACTGAACTATGACAATAGCTCTTAAGTAAAGATATCAAACGTTGTCATAATTAAATTATCATACTGCGGTATATCCACAGGTCCTGTTAGTTTTGATAATTGCTCAATCACTTTCGGCCTTTAACAATTTTTTTTTTTTTGTTTTCTGTTGTTGTTTTTTGTATTTTTTTTCTCTTTGTTTTAGATGTTCTAAATCTATTCAGTTTTTGTTCATGATTAATATTGTAACGACTCGCATTACGTGTTACATACCAAAGAAATTCATTAGGAGAGAACCAACCAATAGAATCAAAGTATTATTTGGATTATTCGAACTATTGTCCTCATTTTTATTGTTATTTGCACAACGTTTTGACCGATGTACCCCCCGGCATTAGAATAATCCGAATAATACTAATTATCAAGCCCCATCTAAAAAAATTCAGAGAAATAGAATCAAAGTAATAATTAAATTCACTGATCTCTCTGATAAGATAACGCGTGAATTCTTCCAAGCTGTAGCCGTATATATGCTACTATATGGCTGTACCACTTGGATTCTAACAAAACGTCGCCCTATCGGCTGGAGCTGAAGAATATGCCAACTGCACCTCTCGCAGATGATATAAAAACCCAATAGGACCACTTGTTGGTCGTGGGTAGCGACCTGTGATGCTTAAAGACGGAATTCTTGTGGCTGAACAGTCCATGGCTTGCAACACCCCATTTTGGCCCTTATTTGGACTATACGGGCAGTCAGAGACCCCCCCCAATCAATTGGCTAGTCACGTCAAGCCCTAGCACGTATATGATTGTCCCAACCATATTCATCAATAGATATTTTGGCGAATCCTTAACACTTTTTATTACAAATGTGCTAGAAGGCGGTGACTGAGTGTATTAAGTATGACGTTAAACTGTATCTAGTGGTGAGGTTCCATTTCTCCAGAACTCCATAGAGTGTGGAATATCCTTTTATTGCAATTACTCCCTAAGGTAGGATACAAGGTCACAAGTATGGAGCATCCAGTGGGGATAGAACACACAATTCAGTAGTAATGGATATACGACACTAGATTGCTAACCATTACACCACGATGGGAAGCCCCACCTTTCGCTTCACAGTATATTAGATTAATTAAGCATCAGTTTTCAAGATTTTCAAATATTTCTATTATATATTACATATTCCAAGTCCTTAAACTGGAAAACTGCATCTGATGGTGAGGCTCAACTTCTTAAGCTCTAGAGAGTAGGTATTTACCCAACCTATTCACTACAGGTAGGATTTGACACAAGGTCACAAGTATGGGAAATCTAGCGAGGACCGAACTCAATATTCAATAGTAATGGATCTGTGAGACTAGCTTGCTAGCCATTACACCACGATGGACGTCCATGATCCTCTAACAAGAGATTATTCAATGATAAAATTTGACTAGCATTTTGTGATTTTTTTTCACTATTGTTCACTACTTACAGATAAATGACGAAATAGAACACTTTACTTCAGTATTTCCCGACTCTAACCCTTCGCAGAATTGCTGCACCATTACAGGAAGTTCTTAAGTTCTTATATTTATCCACTTGTCCTTTTCTCTGAAGGCAAATTGACAAAGGAGTGACCATGTCCTACATTCAGTATCTCCCAGGCTTGTTGGTCGGACTCTTCGTCCCCCGCCCTGTCGGTTGGGGATGTAGTTTGGTCTTGAGTTTTAAGAAACCAGAAGTAACAGTTCTGCTATTGGATATGACACTAAACTGCATCCTACTCTGTCAGCTGATGAAGTAGAATACACACTGCACCTCTGCAGTGGAGTGAGACCCCTCCAATGGGGCCACCTGTTGTACGTGTGTGGTGATCCGTGATGCTTAAGTACGAATTCTTGGTGGCTGAACAGTCCATGACATGCAACACTCCTCTTTTGCCCTTATTTAGGCTAGACGGGTGGTCTGAGAGTCCCTCTTCGATCAATCGGCTGGTCACGTCAAGCCCTAGCACCTATATGATTGTCTCAATCCTTATGGCAAGCTCCAACCCTTTTATAGGTGATAGAAGGCGGTGGCTGAGGGTCCATCTAATGGTGAAGTTCCAATACTATGGGGAATGTGAAGTACCCTTTTATCGCTATTATTCCCAGGTCCACTCTGATCCGGAGTGGTAGTACCTGTTAGGGTCCATCTATGAGTTAAATAGATAAAAATGAGTATTAAAAATGTGTTTAAAAAAGAATTGAATGAAAAAATTAAATAACCAACAAGAATGAATAAAATAAGTCTTCGGCATAAAATAACCCAACAAAGGTTGACATGCCGTAAAATTTAACCAACCATCCAACCTCTTCGTCCTTTTATCCCATCATCATCAAATCGTACCGATAGCACAATGTCCATGACTCTTACTCGCACAACCGATCCCTATCGTCCATTGCTCCTGTCAGGTCCTCTGCATAGCATCCAGTATCCGCGCAGAGCTGATCGATTTTGATTGGATGATTTTGCTGGCCGACGCACACTGGTGTGTCCATGCGCAGGTGCCTACAGGAGAAGGTTACTTATAAGTTCCTCCTTGCTTCTCCATTAGTGTCAAGCATGCCTTGTTCGTCTTACCCGAGTGGTTGGTGTGATAAGAGGCAAGTAGCCTTACTTTTTTTTGTGGGGTGCTGCTACCAGAATTCTAAATAGTTCTCTAACTATTAATCAGATTTTTTACCCTTTCCATGATGCACTGAACTGCAGCATATAATGAAAAAACAAATAATTCACTTCGTTTGAACATCGCATAGGCGAGAAACTGACAGTTACAGGGCAGTCTGTCTGCGGAATTTGAACATCTTTAAAAGGTCCTTGGATCTTGTGCACTATTCTATGAATTTCATATGGTCACCACAAAACACAGTATTTTCTGGAACAGGAAGTCCAAAAGAAAGAGGGAAAAAAAGTCCAGACAAACAGTCATTCTGTGTCTTATAAAATACCACGTATTACAGTCTTAATACAGTTACAAACATTACCGTGTTCGCCTGGTCGACCAGCAGTAGAAAAAAGATGGGAGCATAAAGATTCACTGTCATGACTGTTCTTAATTCGATATAACTTCCGGTTACGCAGTAAATAACAACACGACAACGTAACTGAAGTTCAATTTTTAAAAAATGAAGATGTAAATAAAATTAATTGTAAAACATTGTTGTCTTAGCGATGTTCACCCCACCCATCGCTAGCTGTGTGAATGTGTAATATTGTGTAATAAGTGTAAATAATATACACAGAGTGGCTTATAGGTCATACTCCGAGTTAGATTTTACAAGTAGATTATACAGAATAGTGGAAAATAGTTTTAAACAAGGGATGTGATTATCAAAAAAAACTAAAGAAAAAAAACTAACTATTACTACACTACTACTACTTACTACTACTAGGTATGCATCCAACTATTCACCCCAAGCTATGGGTAAGTAGTTGGGCAGACTGGGCTTTTTAATCTTGGTTATGCAACTGGTATACGAGAAGGAAAACTCTTAATTCAAACCTGTTAATACCCCGCTTAAAAATTGACTTTGTGTCACATCCTTCTTGAGTGGAGAGGTTGGTACATACATACATACATACATACTACTACTACTACTACTACTACTACTACTAATAATAATAATAATAATAATAATATCCCCCACCAAAAAAACATAAATACATAGATATAATCACTTTCTTCCTTCACCCTAGTTCCTGAGTAAAGACCCAGGAAGGATTGTAAGAAACCGAAAGTAAAACTGAAAATTCGAGATACAGATGGATCACTTAATCCCGGTTAGGAGATCAGACCTAGTATTGATTAACAAGAAGAAGAGAACCTGTAATATCGTAGATGTTGCCGTCAGCCGACCACCGAGTGAAAGTGAAAGAAAGCGAAAAGATAAACAAATACTTAGACTTGCCAGAGAACTGAGAAAACTGTGGAACATGATGGTGAAGGTCATACAAATTGTAATTGGTGCCCTTGGAACGGTCCTCAAAGGTCTGGAAAAATAATTTGTGTGAATTACAAATCAGAGGAAGAATCGAGACGATCCAAATTACAGCACTGTTAAGATCGGCTTGAATACTTAGAAGAGTCCTGCAGACCTGAGGAGACTTGCTGTCATTCAGCCTGCAGTGAACCACCGGGTACGTCAGGTGTGAAAAACTAAATAATGATAATAATAATAATAATAATAATAATAATAATAATAATAATAATCGAGCAACGATCAGAGACGAACGGGTACAGAGAATAGCAGACGATTAAGAAAGGCCATATTTTTTTGCCAACTGATATTTAGAGAGAGAAGCCATTTTGAAATTATCAGCACATTTAAGTACAATTTGTCTTAATGTCAGTCATGGGAATTCGACTTGTTAGCCAAGAAATAAGCTAATTAAACCAAAAGAGAAATGACGAATACGATTAGAAATAACACGTACATGTCATAAGTTGCATGACTAAAATTATAGGCGAAGTGACATGTATGAAACAATTAACACTTATTTTTTTTACGTTGAACAATTAACGGGACAAAAAAAAACGAAGAGACAGCAAAAAAAAAAAAAAAAAAAAAAAAAACGTAATTGGTTGTTGTTTTGGAATGTAAGAACAAAACATTTTTTGTCATTTACTAGAGACATTAAACACACCATATATATATATATATATATATATATATATATATATATATATATATATAAACGACACTTTTAGAGAGCGTAGAAAAATCTTGAAATAATTCAAAGCAAATGTCAGTTTACGATATTCAGGTCTCCGGGTGCAAGGAGTTGTGTGTGTGTGTGTGAGAGAGAGAGGGGGGGGCTAAAGTAAAAAACTGAAATATAAAAACAGGCTACAAATGTCCCAGTTTGGTTCTCCGCCCCGAACCGACTGAAAACGTCTCCATCATCATCATCTTCATCATCATTACATGTCAGCGCTACCTATTTTTCATGGCATGACGTGTTTGCCGTTCTCCTTCGTCAATAGAACACAAATGTAGTATCTTATTTTTGGAGTGATATATATATATATATATATATATATATATATATATATAAAGCGTGTTGGTAGATCCTTGCGAGAGAAAAAAACCAGCAGAAAGTTTGATTGTAAAAATATACTACCAAACATCATCAGGAAGAGAAAAATTTTGAAAAAAGAAAGGACCAAGATATTCGTACAACAAAATAATCTATTTGGCCAAAAGAAAAAATAATTTATAGTATATATATGTATATAAGATATATATATATATTATATATCATATAACCGCTAGGAGAAAGCTAATATGTAAAAAGTGCTCGATACCTAAGTAGAGCCAATAATAAAGATAATCTAATGTGTCAGACGAACCTACTATTAGTTTCGCATAAATCATAGCCTGAAACAGCTTTATGCGAAACTAATAGTAGGTTTCTGACTTATTAGATTATCTTTATATATCTTATTATAATGGAGATTGTGTGTTTTCTGTCTGTAACCGAAACTATATTCCTACTCAAGTCACAATTCTCTTAGTTATTGACATCACATTCTCCATGATTTTTTTTTATCTAACCTCAATTATTAATAAAATTGTCTTAATTACTGTTAACTATGTCTACATACTAACAACATGCAATTATATTTATATATACACAAATAGCGCTTTACAATGTGAACGGGAAGCTAATTTGCATATTAATATTAAAAATCGAATTAATAAATATGTACTTAGTATTATTGTAAGCAAAAATCTCTTCAATAAATCTTAAATGAAATCCATTGACAAGATAAAATAACTGTCATTTTATTCTTTACTTCCTCATTTAATAAATACTTAAATTAGAAAAAATAACAATGAAAGACGAGAGTGATGGAAGAGTAAGTTTCTGGTATTCCATTAATATTGTGTAAAGATAATATCATATATATATATATATATATAAGGTAGAATAGGGAGTCATAGTCAACGGCGCTTGGTGATCCTCACACACACACACATGTGTGTGTGTTATTGAGTACAATACACTTATGAGTGGTTGTTACCATTGGTTTCAGCAGCATACTAGCCATTTATCATCGAAACAACGCGCCCGTATAACAAATAAATACAACCCTTACACACGTAATCGAGTACTTTATTTTAAATTCTACAATACTATATATATATATATATATATATATATATGCTTTATCTATTCAACATTTTCTTTCCTTTATTTATTTCTCCTTTCAACATATCGTCGGATTCAATTCCATTTTCAACTTTTTTAACTCTGAGTTTTTACACACTAGTTTTAACTGTTCAGTTTCACTGAAGTTTGAGTGATAGCAAGTCTCCTCAGGTCTCTAGTTATCTTCCAAGTATTCTAGCTGATTTTAATAGTACTGAGGTCTGGATTGTCTCAATTTATCCTCTGATCTCCACTTTCTCCAGTCTCTTTTCCAGCCCTTTGGGACCGATCCAAAGGTACCAACTACAATTGGTATCACCGTACCCTTCATGTTCCACAGATTTTCCAAAGATTCACTGGCTGCAGTTTGTAAATGTTAGGCTGTCCACATATGCTGTTGACAAATTCACCGAATTTCTTTCTGGGTAGTCCCAATGTTCCGATAACAACTGATATGGTTTTTGTCTTCAGCTGCTATATTCTACCACACTCCTTGTGAGTTTTTCACACCAGCGTAAATTGATGGCCTTTCACTCGAATCAGGGTGATAACAAGTCTCTTCAGTTCTTCAGGACTCTTCTGAGTACTCTAGCTGATTTCAAAAAAAGCTATTTTCGGGATGGTTTCCAGTTCATTTAGTCTCCTTTCTAAGCTTTTGGGGACTGTTCCAAGTGCACCAACTACAATTAGTATCACTTTCACCCTCATATTCCACAGTTTTTTTCAATTCTCTATCAAAGTGAAGGTATTTGTTTATCTTTTAGTTTTCTTTCATCTTCACCCTGTGATCTGCTGGAACTGTAAAATATATCAGTTGACAAGTTCTCTTTTTCTTGTTAATCAATACTAGGTCAGGTCTTCTGGCTAGGATATGGCGACCCGTCTTTATTTCAAAATCCCAGAGAATTTTATGTGTTTCATTCTCAAGAACAGATTATTATTACTATTATTATTATTATTATTATTATTATTTCTTTAAGGTAGGTCCATGGTTACCAATGATATCGATGTCAAGTCTCATTATATTTATAGAATTCATATTATAATTTGCAAATGAATAAGGGGAAGTACTCAATAATTAGCATTCAATAGTTATCTAAAAGTCATTAAGCTCAATATCAATTCCTATTCTATTTATATAATTTATATGTTATTTGCAAATAAGGGGAAATACTCTACAATTAGCATTTAATAGTTACCTGAGGGGAGCATTAAGCTGAAAACAGAGCATATTAATGATAAATTGCGCAAACAAAATCATGCTACAAAGTGCCATTTTTGGTTGTGTCATAGTGACATACAAACAAAAATTAGCAATAGTAGTAGTAGTAGCAGTATCAATAGTAGTAGTTTGTCTCTTTCATTAAGGGCATATAAATCCCCATGGGTTATTTAATTCCGAAGCCATCCTTGTAGAAGAACATTAGTAGTACTATCTAAGCCATAGATGATGATTAGTATAGTAGTAGTAGTAGTAGTAGTAGTAGTAGTAGTAGACAGAACATTAAAACTGTAACAGACGAATTGGTTCAGGCTACTGAAATGTTGCTATGATAAACGTGAAAAACTAAACACAGTCCCATCACCGGTCATCTTGATCCTTGCCAGAAAAAATGTTTCTTTATATTTTATCTTAATTCATTTTATTCTATTGATTAATATTTCATTTTATTTTTGCAGACTACTCTCCATTACAAGAATACGAAAATCCACCGTGTTGTCCAAGATTTTGTCATTCAAATGGGTGATGTGACTGTGGGTGATGGTACCGGAGGTAGGCTAAACATATCCTTTACTTGTACTCATTTTATTTTCTCTTCAAAATATTTGATAAATATTTATTAAATTCCCACGCGTTTTCCTCAACGCAATAATTTTCTTGCACAGTGAGAACTTTAGAAGAATAAAAAATCATTCACCCAAACCATTCACCACGGGTAGGATTTAACACAAGGTCACGAGTATGGGGCATCCAGCGAGGATCGAACTCGCTCTTTATAAACAATAAAATAATATATTGACGAACTTTGTACATAACTTCAAAATGTCTTTAGGAAATAATTTAAAATCAGTAATTACTTTTTTCGTTTAGAAAATTAAGAATAATTATTGTAAGAAGACAATGAATGATTATCTCCCTTAGAGAATGGGTTTGTTTGTTGGGGACCTCGTAAGGTGTCACCTGACAATCAGAAAACCATTATCTAACTCTCTTGACTCTGCTCTTTTAACATAAAAGACCGTCTTGGTTATTTTACTTTTTCTCATCAAGTAAGCCTTTTCCATTTTTGTACGCCATCCACACACTGCTTGTTTATGAAACAATAATTGTATATTTCTAGCTGTTCGGACACGTTTGTGTATTATTTCTTCTTAATACTGTTGGGAAGCATATGATGTGTATAAGAGGTTGAATATTCTTGTATGTATGAATGCGTTTATATTGTCTTTCCTTCCATTGTGTTCAGTGTAAGTATATCACGGATATACAAATATTAATATTGGTCCTTGTCAAGTGGAGACTGGACTAAATACCTTCCTTAGCATCAAACATACACATATGAATAAGGAAAAAAACAAAACAAGTTTTGGTGTTTCTGGGCGACGTTTTCTATGTTAGGATGTACTTGGGATGAACAGACTCTCATTTCTTTTTCAGTTTAGAGAAATATATCTTTCTCTCTCTCTCTCTCTCTCTCTCTCTCTCTCTCTATCTCTATCTCTATCTCTATCTCTATCTATCTATCTCACACATACTCCCACTCACTCACTAACTCTCTTTCTCTCTCTCCCACTCCCTCCCCCTCTCTTATACACACACATCAGTCACTTACCCCCTCTCTCTTTCACCTCTCCGTTTCTCTTACACCTTGCATCTGTTTCTGTCTCTCACACACACACTCTCTGTCTATTTGCCTTTAATGTGGGAATGTATCCCATATAACATAAAACCAATAAATAAATACAATCTTAACCATTTTTAGTGTTAATTTTCTTCTAAAAACAAAAATACCAGGACGTTATTATTTCTAATGAAACATTATACAAAGAAAACGGATATTATTAGGTATCCTTTCCTACCTAACTCTACAGCATTGAAACTTTAAAATCAAAAATATGAATATGCAAGAGTCCAAGATTAACTACACCCCTTTATGAATATACATGTATTCAATTTTATTCTTAGTTACTGAGTATAGCATTATGGTGATCTTTCTTTAGCCCCGTCCCCCCCCCCCTTTCAGCACGAGGCTGGGAGTCGACGCCGTCGTATGCCCTGGAGACGGGGGAAAACAAATCCTGGGCAAGTGTCACCAGTCTTTATTAAAAATTACCAATGACCTTTAAGAGTCTCGAAAGACATTATATCGGATTAGGATCGCTTCAGAAGTGTTGACAAGGGCTTTGACCTGGACAACGGATGTTCCAAAAAGTGGGTGTGATGAAGCAATTTTGCTACACATAAAAAGAACCAGAATCGACTGGCTTTTCTCGTAACCATGTTTGCACTAAAGTAGAATTTAAAAAAAGAAACAAAACGAAACAAAAACAAACTTTGATTGTAAATCAGAACAAAGTGTACTTCTTTAAATACTCCGTCTGCTTTTTTAGAGGCTTCAAAAATTCTAGTTTACAAAGTACTTACAATAATAAATTGATGGAAATATGTTGATTAAAAATTGGATTACTCATTATTTAATGAAATATCTTTTTAAAAATGCAACAGTCTTAAGTTGTCCAGATGTTTTTTTAGATAGTCTTAAGTTGTCCAGATTTCTGAGAAAGTCTTAAGTTGTGCGGATTTCTGGGACACTCTTCAATTTTCCGGATTTGTGAGGTCAAGATTTCTGAAACACTCTTAAGTTTTCCGGATTTCTGAGGTCAAGATTTCTTTAACTTTAAGTTGTCCGGATTTTTTAGATAGTCTTAAGTTGTTCAGGTTTCTTAAGTAAACCATTGTCATAAATTATTAATGTTTGGTTAGATTGTTGGGAAGAATATAGTTTATGGAATTCGAATGACACTTTCTAGTTTGATTTCGTAGCATGATTAGTAAGGTATCATTAATAAGACGAGATCCCAAAATTCAAGAGTATCAATGCAGGTTCAAACCTCACGGTGAAATTTGTTGCTTATTTAACGTCCCTAGAACAATGGGCTTTGCGATAGAACCAACCAAATAAGAGGAAATAAATAAAAACTAGTAGAATAATAATAATAAAACAAAACCAATGCAGAATAGGGCACAAGAAATAATATCATTAGATTACGTATAAAAAGCATTGCATTTCATTACATTTCACGGAAATACCCGAAATCTTTGAGAAACCAGGATTAGGGTTAGGGGGTTAGGTTTAGTGTTAGGATTAGAGATAGTGTTAGGGTTATGATAAGTGTTAGGGTTAGAGTCGGACTACTTCGGAAGATTCCGTAATGTAATGCTATTTATGCGTAAAATGTGATTCTAATTATATCATCTCTTGCGCGCTATTCTGGATTTGTAAAAAACCTGAAAGCGTTTTGGGAAAAAAACTGAAAATAACGCATAATGAAATTCAGTATTTTTTCTTTCTTTTTGCTGATGTTGAATGATTCCAACATTTTAAAAGTAGAGCATGAATTAGGTTTGGCCAAGGACAAACACGTAGGCAGACAAAAAAGATCACATCACACTCATGGCTTCAATCTTTTTTCATTTTTTTTTTTACCACGCCTCTATATTTCTTTGTTTCTGTCTCAGCATGTTTTACATTCAACTGTTGCGCAGTGATTTAATTCATTCTTATATAAGGTTCTTTCTTTCTTTCTTTCTTTCTTTCTTTCTACTTTCCTTTTTTTTATTTATTTTTTTATTTATTTATTTTTTTCACAATCTTTCATTATCTATCTGTCTATCTCGATATATACATTTATCTGTTTATGTAGAAAAAAAAATAGAAAAACAGGAAGTATTTCAAAAGATGAGTTTATTCATGTTGTTAAAGTCGACGTTATAACGTTTCGGTTTATGCAGCCTTCATCAGGACATGTGGAGAAATGTAGTGTGGAGATGGTGTCGTTATAATGTCGACTTCACCATCAAGAATAAACTTATCTTTTGGAATACTTCGTGTTTTTCTTTCTATTTTTTCTACATACCGTCGGATTTAATTCCCTATTTTAAACCCATATCTGTTTATATCGATCTATTTCAGAATATACTCTCTCACTCTTTTTGCTTCTCTCTCTCTCTCTCTCCCCCCCTCTCTCTCTCTCTCCCTCTCTCTCTTATATATATATATATATATATATATATATATATATATATATAAATATATATATATATATATATATATCATAGTAAGAAATTTGAAAAAAACACAGGTTTAAATAAAATAAGTGGTAAGTTTATTAGCCGACGCTGCAGTGTTTCGATCTGTTAAGTACATCTTCTTCAGGGCATTTTTTGATATAAGGAAAAGTAAACAAATATTATCACAGAATAACGAAAAAAACTGCGATAGTCCTTGTTTATCAATCTGTTCAAAATTTTATAATATATATATATATATATATATATATATATATATAGTGTGTGTGTGTCCAGTGTTGACCTGAGGCTAATGGCAATGAGGGATACTCCACAATTCCCAGAATTAGAGCTTCAGCATCATATCCAAGACACCCTTTGGAGAGGGGGGCTTAACCCACAACAGGGGATACAGTCAGCATATGCTAAACCTCTCCGACAGTCTTGTAATTTAACTCCTAGTCGGGTTTTTGTTATATTAATGTTTAAGTTTAAATTCAAAATGGAAATTCGACTAGGCGGATGTAAAGCGATACACTAGACCTTTTTTTTCTGATAAAAATGAAATTAATAAAATCCCAGTCGCAAAAATGACTCATCCACTTCAATACCGTATTTCGTCGTATCATAAATATGTGTTTTATACTTACTAGCAAAAATATGCGCGCTCCGTCGGCCGCAATTATTGAAGTTTTAATGTAATAAAATATTACACTAAATGAGAAAGACTAACAAAACTAAATAAGAACACTGTTGGTTAGCTCAGTCGGTAGAGCGTTCGGCTAGAAACCACAAGGTTCCTAGTTCGATACCGGCCCTCACCAACTCAGCGTATGAGTAGCACAGGGATCTGTGCGGTAAAGTAAGGAGCTGATGGTAGGTGTGGCGCTCCACCTCAGATGCAAAAACAATCTCCTTGGTCTAGCGTTAGTGAAAAGGGGATAGACTCCCTCGCTGATTGGCTGATACCGAGATTAGGCCGCCCCGACGACGACATTTTAATTTAACTACCTTTTTAATTGATTTATAAATAAAATTATTCTTAGGATTGTTTCTAATACGTTTGAGAATAAAACAATGATATTAGAAATCAATTACATCAAGTGATTATTTATCAAACACGGTTTTGTTAAAACCAGTATGCAAATTATACACAACACATACCGTGTAAACCTCTATTTCTTATTGATATAACGACACATTGCAGGTTTTTAAACCCATTAATAACCCGGCATTCGGGGTGGGTTTTCGGCGGCTTCGGCGGCTTCGGCCACTGGACTATTAGTGTTATATTAACGGCTTGATACCAAGGGGCTATCCCCCCAGCCAACACATTAAGGGGCAAGGCTGGGTTTATTGCCCAGTGCATTAGGCGCCCTCTTTGAGGGGGAATGCCGACAGGATCTACGCATTTTCTGCACCTACCATCCCATGATCTTCGGTTCGTGGGTGGCCCCACATCAAAACGACCTTGTGTCATACCCGCATACGTATTTTTTTTCATGGGGTTCTGTCTTGTCCGATGTTTAGTCTTCTAAAAACAATCTGTTTGATCTTATAATAATAATAATAATAATAATATATATATATATATATTATATATATATATATATATATATGAGAGAGAGAGAAAGAGAGAGAGATAGGGGGGATAAATCTGTATATATCTATCTATCTTAATCTGTTCATTATATATACATATTATTATACTAAAACTGAGCTAATCAATGTTTGTCTCCTAAAGACTTTTTCCTGTTTAGTTTAATGACACAAAATTTATACTAAAATATTCCCTACTTTTAGGATTGGGTTAAGTTTGAAAAAAATCAATTTTAATTGGATCTGATTAGTAGTAATTTGCAATTAAGTCAAAAACTATCTCTTACTTAACATTCTGTCAATCACTTTCCCTTTCTCTATGAATATCTTGATTACCTCGTTATATATGTTAGTTTCTCTGTGTGAGTAAAGATGGTTTAGAGAGTTTGTATGTTAAGTTTCACAAGCAGCTAGCCAGAAGCTTAAATTAAATCAAACGTTCTCTTTCTTAGAAATCTTACAAAATGATTTTAATGTTTTTTTTTTAATTATGCCGTCGTATCTATTTTTCTAAAATTTAATTCGCTTTGTAAACTCACTTTTCCCTAATCCCAATTATCTACCCGAGCTCAATGGGTGACCCAACGGGTTACGTTTTGTCTAGTGTCATATATATATATATATATATATATATATGCTCTCTCTCTCTCTCTCTCTCTCTCTCTCTCTCTCTCTCTCTCTCTCTCTCTCTAAAACATATCTAATTGGCCCATAGATGCAAGCCTAACAGATACTACGGATCAGAGTGAACATGAGAGTAACGGCAATGAGGGGCTACTTATACTTTTAAACACTTACGAACTATTAAAACGAAATTTGTTTTTATGGAATTCTGTCTCGTTCGACGTTCAGTCGTCTGAAAACAATCCGTTTGATCTTATTATTTGGGGTTTTTTGGGGGTGTTTTGTTGTTTATTTTTATTTTATTTTTCTAAATAGATAAGATCGAGTGAAATGAGATTTATCTTCTGTTGCCATGGTGACAATGAAATAGACATTAATGAACAGACAAAAAAGATTTAATACTTCAGTCAACAGACACGATTTGTTTGTCTTGTAACAAACAACCTGTGTGTGTGTGTGTGTGGTGTGAGAGAGAGAGAGAGAGAGAGAGAGAGAGAGAGAGAGAGAGAGAGAGAGAGAGAGAGAGATCTTGTATGTAATCTAAGTGCTTTATCGTCATCAGGATTTAAGTTTTTATTTTGAATTTTCATTTATCATTTGAGATTTCAAACTTTCCTGGCTTAAGTGTCAATGTGACACCATAAGCTCTTCTGTTCCTAGTTGCACATATCTAGTTGCTATAATGTACAGAACTGTAGGTGCAATCGTATCTTTAGGGGTGTGTATGTATATATATATGTAGCGTATATATATGTATGTATGTATGTATCCAACATTCTGAAATAAACAATTCAGGGCTCATGAGAGGAAAGGTTCTGGTGGTGGGGTTATAGGATTGTGAGGGACGGCAGTGATCTGTAAAGATTATGCTATTGCTATCTAACATTCTGAAATAAACAATTCAAAATGGAAAGACGTTAATTTTTGGGACTAAGGTTCTTGAACCAAAGGCTAAGGGTGAGGCAACCCTGACAGAAACCCCCAGAGGAGCTTAGATCCTGTCAACTGTGGCACGTATGACCCACCGGCATGTGGAATACGCTCTGGTGCCCAGCAACCTAAGTCCCATTCATGGGTAAATGACGTAAGGGGTAGAAGGGGGTCGATAAGCCGTAGTGAAGGCGACCCATCTAGGAGAAGGAAATCTCTGATATAAAAACCATCCAGCGGACAATCATTCCATGCATCCTGTTGGTCTGCAGTTTGATTTGTTACCGGTTATGTACATGTATGTGTATATATAATTGTATTAAAGAAGTTGCTAAACAAATTAGGGAGATTGGCAGGTTTTAAACGATAATAAAATACAAAGAGAAGGATTTCTCGATTGGAATGAAAGGCTTTGTTTTTGTTATGTTTTTTTTTTTAAATTGGTTTTGTACTTTTTTGTCCATAATTGTCCTAGGAGGTGTTTACTGTGTAATGGTTATGGTAAGGTTAGAAACAACGTCTATACTGTTTAAAAAAACAGGGACAAAGCGAGGCTGAGAATGGGTACTCAACACTCCTTGGTATTTTAGAACTGGACCCTCACCACCAGATGAAGTTTAATATCATATCTCTGACACCCCTTGGAAATCTCTTATCCGTCTGCAGGGAATAGAGAGCATATTCTAAGCCTCACCAACAGGATTGGAGAGGGCGATATTAGCTGAGATTATTTAAATCATAAAACATATTCTACGACATACGGGCCAAATTCAGCACATCTCTTTTTGTACGAAATGAGGGCTAAGAATAGTTTTTTAAAAATATCTTTAAATGGCACTATTGAACTTTTTCGACCGTTTCACTTTTGATGCGATTCCAGTTGAATGATGTTAAGTGATATTTTGAACAAATTTAGGATAAAAAATAATGAAAAATGTACGAAAAGTATGAAAAATTGTGGAAATATGGAAAGTGTGTAGGAAAACTATTGCAAACTATAATTTTCGAGTACAAAATATCATAAATGAAAAAAAAGAGTGTCCTTTAAATCAGGTATGTCAAACTGAACAATCTCCTAGGGCCGCATGGATTACATATGTATGGCATACATATGTATAATTATCTAAAAGCCAATGAATACATATCTATAAAACATTTTTGTTAAAAAGAGGAAAAAGACTATTACTGACTGTAACAATTACGACGGGCCGAGGGGCTATTGCACGTCCTTACTGCAGTACTCCTGCATTTGCTGCACTTAGCATCTCGCTGGTTCTGCACTATTTCTCTCTGGCCGTTATCTCGTGTCGTCTGCTAGCTTTACTTAGGACCCGTTGTGTCCGTGACAAAGCTCCCCGGTGAACGCCCACCGGAAGGTGAACAATTAATAAACAAAGAGAGGAAGGAACAACAAAGATAAGACAAAATCAGGTGAACACATCCAAAATGGTAAAGATGAGGTGTAAGACTTCATTCATCCTTCAATCATTCTTCCATTTCTATAGTCTGTTTGGGACGCACATCGCTCTCTATCCAGTCAAGACTTCTGCTAAGGTTGTCTTCTCTGCTCTTTAAATGTGATCTCTGTTCTTCGGTTCCCAGCCACTAACTCACAAACTCCTCCGACTACCGGCCAAAAACTAACTGCCCCGGTTGGAACTCTGTCTCTCTCTATATAAAATTCCACCCACTATCTCCACACCGCCCTGTCGGCTGGGGCGTTAGAATGCACCGACTGCACCTCTGCAGAGGGGTGAGACTCCCCCAATGGGGCCACCTGTTGGCCGTGGGTGGCGACCCGTGATGCTTAAGGATATAGCCCAGGTTGACGAGTAGTTCATGACATGCAATACTCCACTTTGGCCCTATCTTGGGCTAGACGGGCGGTCGGATCAATCGGCTGGTCACGTTAAGCCCTAGCACCTATATGATTTTCCCAACCCTATTGCCCTTATGGCAAGCCCCAACCCCTTTTTATCATATGGGTGCTAGAAGGCGGTGGCTGCGGATCTACATGTCCTGGGAATGACGTTAAACTCTATCTGATGGTGAGGTTCCAGTTTTGGAGGTTTGGGGAATGTTGAGCACCCCTTCATCACCATTGCTCCCTGGTCCACTCTGACCCGGAGTGGTAGTACCTGTTATGGTCCCATCTATGGGTTAAATAGAAAAATGTATTTATAAAAAAATTGTATTATCCATTAAGAATTGATTTATTTCAAAACTTTATCGGCATTAAATGACCCACTGAGGTTGATATGCCGTAAAACAAAACAACCCAAACAAACCAAACTATCTCCACACCTGACTAGTCTCCACCCGGCACTCATCCCCAGATGTTTTTTGTTTGAAATACTAACAATAATTTGAACATTACTCTAAACAAAATAACAATAAACAATAAACCAGAAATAAATCATCTCTAGACATTTTGACTCTGTCGGATGTCAAATATCTTCCTATCTCTCTTTTTTATTTATTTATTCATTCCTTTTCATTCCTTGGTCATTTTATCACTCGTGTTTACACACATGATTCACTATCTCCTATCTACACACGGATATATATATATATATATATATATATATATATATATATACTACACTCGTGATCCACCATTTGCATTCTGCAACAATACATTTTACCGTTATGCATAGTGTCATAGGCCAAGTTCAAATAATAACACGTTCAAGTGTCACTGTCATTTTCAACTGTATCCATGTGTTGATTGAAAGCAGGAGAAGGCAAGAGGAAAGATTCACTCACTTTCATTTGACTGGGATTTTAAAGTACACCAGGTTTTTAAACAAATTTCCAAGAATTCTTGGGCGAAAACGGAGGGATGAGAGACTATGCGTGGATAACAGACTGTTTCTTAATAATTCATTACCCTAATGAAAATAAACGACCGTTTTCGCCCAAGAATTCTTGGAAATTTTTTTTAAAACCTGGTGTACTTTAAAAGCTCTCTATGAAAGTGCAGTCTGTGTGCGGGTCGCAACTGTGCTTGCGGAGGGCCGCACGCAGCCCGCAGGTCGCATATTTAACATGCTTGCTTTAATTGGTTCAAAAATATCAAAAGAAAGACTATTTAATGACACAGGAAAATGAGATGAAATTCATGTTTCAGTTTCTATTAATAAAATGTTTGAATAAATCTTTCGTTTACGCATTGTCTATTATGGTGACTTTCGTGTTTCAACTTTTGTGTTGAGTAGTTAGGATAGAGACCGCAAGGTGGCGCCCTTATTCGTTCGCGTTGCTACTTAACGTACTTTGCTCGACAAAGGGCAGTGACACTGTTAAAACTTGAGTCACTCAACTGGCGTTTCGAATAGCACGCGTGTCTCTGGGCGGTGTCATTTGACTTTTATTACGACTAGTGCCTTTCGGTTGTCACATGAAAACAAAAATAGTGAACGGCAAAAAGGTCCGGTGAAGTATGGATTATTATATTTTCGAATCCAATGGCAGAAGTATCGTGTTCATGATGCAAAAAGACGACAGCAGCTAAACGAATGTATCTATCTATCTATATATCTCAGTTTGCTCATATTTATGATCTCTCTCTTTCTCTCTCCCTCCCCCTCTCTCTCTCTCTCTCTCTCTCTCTCTCTATATAATATATATATATATATATATATATATATATATATATATAATAGTTGAATGAAGTGACAAATAAAAGCTAAAACTTTTATTTGTCACTTCATTCAACTATCAACGCTCTATCACAGATATTGAGCACTCTTCTAATAACACTGTACGTTAGATTGCTGTTACTTTTTCTAGTATACTAGTACCAACCATACACATTAATATACATATATGATATATATATATCAGCTTATTAATATCTATCTCTTTGTATCTATATGCCAATTTGAAGTCAGATAATAAAGAGTCTGCCTCTAGCACCAGTTCAATTTCGATTGTAGTATTCCTTCGCCTGAAACACTGACGCAGCACAATCTTTCCGCCTTTAACAGTTCATTAATTAAATCAGAGACACTTACGCAATATGCAGGGCGTCACATCGTGGTGTAATGGTTAACAATCTCGTCTCGTAGATACATTATTAGTGAAAAATGAGTTCGATCCTCTTTAGATGCCCTATACTTGCGACCTTGTGTTCACATGTTACCCGTGACGAACGGGTCGGGTAAATATTTAATCGAACCCCAAAACTAAGAAGGAATAAGTTTCTTTGCTGGTGAATTTCGTTTTACCATTCGTTGTTTAAACTAGCAAAAGTATTTAAGATTTAATGTAATAAAATATCATATCAAATTAGAAAGACTAACGAAACTAAATAAGAACCCATATAAAAAGATTGCACTTATTTTAATTTTATTCTAATTGATTTCTATATAAAATTATTCATAGAATTGATTTTAATACATTTGTGAATAAAACAATGATTTTATAAAATCAATAACACCAAGTACTTATTCATTAAACCCGGTTTTGTTAAAACCAGTGTGCAAATTATCCTCACCATATACACTGCAAACCTTTTTTATAGCGATATATATGACACATTGCAGGATTTTAAACGCATTAATAACATGGGCTGCTTTGAGGCAAATCTAACGCAGCTATACATTGTTAATGAATAAGATTCTAATTAAGATTAGATAAGGATTACTTAATAATAATAATCGAGAATATAAAGTAAATAAATTAGGGGATTGTGACGTTGGTGGTGTCGTAGTTTCTGCTACAGGCAGACACATAATCCCCATTGTAATAAAATCTAATCTTGGCTACATACCTTTCCTGTGGGTATTAGTCTGATAGTGAACGTAATAGCGCAATTATAGTTAAAACTCGCTTACTACGATGTAGTTGTCCAGCACGTTAACTACTGGACCACGGGGACTCACCCTTCTAGTTCTGGAAATCTAGGTATTGTACATTTATATTTACATTTTCTACGTAGTTGTTTCATAAGTGCCTTTTTTTCTCTCTTTTCTTTTAGGTAAGAGTATCTACGGAGAATCTTTCGATGATGAAGACTTCATTTTGAGTCACCGAAGTCCTGGTTTTGTTTCAATGGCCAATCATGGCAAGAACACTAACGGTTCACAGTTCTTCATCTTACTTGTAAAAGCCCGCTGGCTTGATAAAAGACATGTTGTCTTTGGAAAAATCATCAGAGGATTCGTAAGTAAAACTTTCATATGTATGGCCATGTAGTATTAAGTAGTATTCATAAAACATATATAAAATTCGCCCTTCCAGGGTTCTCGAGCAAACTTGGGTCACACAGTCGTCCATTACTCGAGTATTCATAGTCCATTTATTTTGTAAGTTTATAGAATGTGGTACAAGTAAATTGTTATACCTAAAAAATAAGACTATTTCACCATAAATGGATTTGAAAAATATTGTACACTGTAGAAACTTATTGAATTTGTACTGAAATTTTTTTAATGACAAATACTGTAATTGGTGGGCCTGGTATGACAGTAGAAATTATTGAAAGCCTTTTTGACCAAACAACTGTAAGTTTTCAGAAGGATATGTCGCGATAAAAAAATAAAAAGGAGTATGGTAGCAGATATGGTAAAAAGGAGTATGGTAGCAGATAAGCTAAATATATATCTTTTTGAATACTTGTGGTGAGAGAAGAAAAAAAAAGTAACACTTTCAATCAAATTTTTAATTATATAGTTGATTCACCATAAAACATTTTTCAAATCCATCTATCACTTAATGGTCTTTTTTCTTGAGGTATAACAATTTACTTAACACCGTACAAAAAAAAACAAAAAACAAAAAACAAATGTAAAACGTCAAGGAAGTTCAAGAGTGTCGGATTGTATAAGGCATTGGTTTTATATTGATTCTCCTGTTCTCAGCTGTGTCGTTTTATGACCCATGTATCCATCATTGATCCTAACACGTACATCACACGGTCATTACGCGTAGTCGTTCATTACTCGAGTATTCATGGCCCAATTCATTTTGTAAGTTTACAGAATATGGTACAAGGACCAATAGTGATGGATTGTAGACACTCTTGAACTTTCTCGACCGTTTCCCTTTCGTTCTTTTTTCTTTTTGAGTGGTGTTCAGTAAATTGCTATACTTTAAAAAAATAAGACCATTAAGCTAAGAAAGTTCACGAGTACCATATTGTGTAAGGAATTGGTTTTATGTTGATTCTCCTGTGGTTGGAAGCTGGTTTAGCTCAGTCGGTAGAACACTTGCCTAGGAATTGCAAGGTTCCTGGTTCGATACTTGTCCCTGCTAACTCAGCTCATGGGTAGTGCAGATTGTGCAATCTGATCTGTGCGGTAAAGTAGAGAGCTGGCGGTAGGTACGGCGTTCCACCTCGACAAAAACAATCTCCCTTGACTAGCGCTAGCGAAAAGGGGATAGACTCCCTCGCTGTTCGGCTGAAACTGACAACAGGCCACTCCGCCAACTTTACTTACAACTTCTGTTTTTAAACTGCATCCTTTTCTAATCCATGTATCCACCATTGATACTAAAACGTACATTAGACGTTCATAACATAAAGTCGTTCATTACTGGAGTATTTACAGTACATTTATTTTGTAAATTTAAAGAATGTGGTACAAAACCCAATAGTGATGGATTGTTTAAGGCATTAGTCTTATATTGATATTCCTACTGTCAGCTGCACTCCTTTTCTTAATCCATGTATTCATCATTGATTCTAACACCAAAATAATTAGGGTTGATAATTGTAACGAAATACATTCACCCGATTCGAAGCATCAGCGTTGTTTGGCGTGTCTGACTGCTATGTCCCGGATGTATGTTTGGTGTTAAGATTTTGTGTGAGCACCGGTTGGTTTTGACGTTGCGTGAAGGGCCAGGATGTTGGAAGCTGCGAATTGAACCACCCGAATGGAATGCGATAACCAGCGAAGGTTGGGAGATACTGTTCTGATTCGTCGTAATCGAGACACTTATGGAACGGGGTTGAAAACTGTTATGATATTGTTGCAGGTGAAGAGATTTTGTCGGTGCATTTTGCAGTTTGGGAATCGATTACCCGAATCATTTCTTTTTTTCATAATGCAATAATCTTTTCTTTTTGTTGAATTTTCCAGGATGTTATTCGAAAGATTTCCGATGTGGAAACCAACAAAGATACCGGAATGCCAAAGAGGAAAATCAAGATTGTTGATTGTGGCGCCGAAGATGTCAAGAAATATTGTCTAACCGAATCTGAAATCGAAGCTCACGAAGATATTGAGAAAGATGCTGAGTAAGATGTTGGCTTAGTGGAGGAGAGCCGAATTGCAAATGGTGAGGCTCAATTTCCGATTGGGGGACAATTCGATGTCTTCAAAAAACAAAACAAACAAAAAAAAAACAATTTTAAAACAACTTTTAAAAAATATAAAAAAAACAACAAAGACACTTTTACATAAAAAAAAAAAAAAATTAAAAAATCATTTCATTTCTTTGTTCGAAAAGCTGATATGAGGCCATGAATAATTTAAATGCCAAAATTTGGATCATGATTTATATATTAAAGAAAAAAGAAAGGTACCTGACAAGTGAACATTTGGATTTCCATTGTTCTGCTCGAAGAGTTCCAGGCAATAATTCTGTCCCTGAAAAGTGGGCTTAATTTTTTGTAGGGTTATTTTCTTTATTCGGCCTCCTTATATGCATGCATACAAGTTCGTAGGTATATGTGTATATCTCACATAATTTATATATATATATATATATATATATATATATATATATATAGTGTGTGTGGTTTTGGCTTTTCGAACTGATTTAAGTTTCTCTCACGGATCATAAACATTTTATAAGATACGTGCTTGGTATATATATCTATATTTATATCTGCGGATATATATGACCTTGCTTTTTTTTATTTTGCTACATATATTTCAAATATTGTTTCCAATAAAGAAATTCTTAAGGTCCTTTTCTGAATGTACAAGTCTGAAAATGCCATTGTAATTTTGATTTCTTAGGATTGAAATGAAAGGCAAAAGTTTCTCAATACAAAACATGTCCACTTTGTTCTTTGTTTAATTCTAATACCAAATTTCAATTAGAGATTGAATTCATTTTCTTTTTTTCTTATTTTTTCTTTTCTTTCTTTATTTTTTAATTGCAGATGGCTATTTTTATTTATTTATTTATTTATTGAACACAGGTTCTTCTTTCCTTACACAGTAATCATTTATCTAAGTATTAAACAGGCCCCTCGCTGCTTAAATTCGGGAACCGGCACGTTCAGCGTGACAACCATTACTAGGCTGAGATCGAAGGTGTTATTTACTAAGCTTTGCTTAGATATGACAGACAGGCCTTCAGGTTGCCTACAGTACCAGCTGTTGTTTAAGTAGTCACCCATCTAACCGGTGACAGTAGTGTGAGATCGAAGTTTAATGTGGACAGTATCGGGCGTTCCCTTTATCCGTTTATTGGGCACTTAATTGTCCAAATGCAAATCAAATCATCTTGGGTCTTTGAAAAAAGAAAAAAAAGTAATAATCATATTTTTTAATTAATTTCATCTATCTATCTATCTATCTATCTATCTATCTCAGTCTGTTCATCTCTCTTCCTCATCCCTAACTTTTTTTACAAGTCCGTCTCTATTTTACGCGACTCTTTGACACGTGACTATTTGACACTTGACTCTTTTATAAACATTTCTGATCTCAATCAGCGAGGAATATCTTTACCATCGAGTATTCTCATCGTTAAACCAATTTTCTTTAAGTGATCTCTCTCTCTCTTCTCTCTCTCTCTCTCTCTCTCTCTCTCTCTCTCTCTCTCTCTCTCTCTCTCTCTCTCTCTCTCTTCTTTCTTTCTTTCTTTCTTCTTTCTTTCTTGTCCTCTGACAAGGGTCTTTTGAACCAAGCCTTTGAAGTTGAACTTCGAGATAGCTTTTTGCGAAGATTGGCACTTTGTAGAGTTCTCTCCCCTTATAAATCATTTGCTTCATTTTTTTTAGATATAAAATTGAGAAAATCCAAATGATTTCCCGTCCCTATTGAAATAAGAACGAATTGTTCAAGAAAATAAATCATATTTTTTCTTTTCATTGCGTTCATTTCGTCCTTTATTCGCCCTCTTATTTCTTATCTAGGGCCGCTTTAGTTCAGTCGGTAGAACACCCGAATAGGAATCGCAAGATTCCTGGTTCGATACCGCTCTCCGCTAACTCAGCGTATGAGTAGCACAGCTGTGCGGTAAAGTGAGGGGGTGGTGGAAGGTGTGACGCTCCATCTTAGTAAAAACAATCTTCCTTGTCTAGCGCTAGCAAAAAGGAGATAGACTCCCTCGCTGTCCGGCTGATACCGACAATAGGTCACTCCCCCATATTAACTTCTTATTTGTTATTTTCATCAATGTTATTTAACTAGTCGAACTTCTTGACCTGATTTAACAGATCAATTTACATATATTAGTTTCCAATAACTTAATTGATTGGCGTAATGAATTCTTACAAAAATTCCATCATCTTCTTTTCTTATGATTACATAAAGTAATTATTTTGGGTCGGAAAAAGGATTTTTTTTTTTAACTGTCAGATTCTATTGAATTATTTCATCGGCAACTTCGTTATTATAATAGCACTATCAAATATTTCCATGATTCTCGTACAGATTTTTTATAGTTAACAGTCAGATTTTTATTGTTTGCAGTCAGATTCTTGAAGTTAATAGATTCTTTATGTTAGCAAACATATTTTTTTAGTCGTTAACAGACATATTCCTATTGTTAGCAGTAAAATTGTAAGTGTTAGCATACAGATTGTTATTGTTCACAGTCAAATTCATATTGTTAACAGTCTGCTGTAAAATTCTGTTAGCAGTCAGATTCTTATTGCTAGCAGAGATACTATTATTTTAGCAGTCAGATTTTTATTGTTAGTATTGAGATTTTTATTAGAGAATCAGTTAAGTTTGATTAATTTCTATAGAAAACCGCTTAATTGTAAAGACTCTATCAGTTATCTGTTTGATGACTGATAACAAAATGTGAGACATTTTTCGCAAAGTTAAAAAAAAAAACTTGTCAGAAAGAAAAAAAAGAAAACATTTATTACAATCAGGTCGATTTTTGTACGAATCGACCAGAAAATCAATTTAGATTCAAAAGATGTCCTAGGTATGACGTTAAACTATCTGATGGTGAAGTTCCAATTCTGGAGCTCTGGGGAATGTGGAGTACCCCTTCATCTCCATTACTCCCTGGTCCACTCTGACATAAATTGGTAGTACATGTTAGGGTCCCATCTATGGACTGAAAAGAAAAAAATGAGTTTTAAAATAATGTGTTTAAAAATTGAGTTTAAAAAAAAATGAGTGTCCATCAAGAATGAATATAACAAAACGTCTTCGGTATAAAATAACCCAACAAGGGTTCACAAAGCCGTAAAATCCAACCAACCAATCAATTAAAAAAACGAATTCATCATGAATGTAAATTACCTTTTTTATAAATTCTTTCATTTACAACTTGATGATTTCAATTGGTTAATTTTCCGACCATTTTTTGGTAGCACATTTTATTGTGGCCGTCGAGTTGGTTTCTAATGAAACACAAAAAAAAATGAATTAGTTTACATTTATTTAAGTCGCCATTTTGTCGGCAAAAATATGAAGCTGAAAAATTATTTCGACTGATCTCACGTGACACATTTTTTGGCGGGAGAAATAAATGATTACAAAATTATTATTTTTAATCGATAAATTGTTAAAAAATAAAAAATAAAATAATGTAAGTCAATTCTTAAGATAAAAAAACAAAAAAAACAACACTTTTCCTCTCGATTAAAAGGATAGAAGATGAGACTGGAGACAGTCACTTTTGAGGTTTGGTACCTGTTTCTTTGAAAGACTAACTCTAAGAGCAGGGATCATCAATTAGGACGTTTACAATAACAAAGGTGCAAGTTTATATATATATATATATATATATATATATATATATATAATGAGAGAGAGCTAGAGAGAGAAAGTGTGTGTGAATATATACTACGATTGTGTGACAAGTAATTAATGCATAATTATATGTTTAATGAAATATTTTGACTTTTAATCGCCTATGAATGTTTCCCCTCCCCCTTTCTTATTACGACCATTACGTCACTAATGACGTCAGATTTTAATTAACATAGTCATGTGTATTAAATGGGTAAATTTTCACTTAATTGGTATTAATTTATTAATTACTTTTTCTTTAAAAAATTCTTTTGGGTTTCTGTCATTCTAAAACAATTTTTCACTATTGAACTTTGTTGAAATTTTGTTTCGTGGTTTCCAATAAAATACCCACATCCTGCATCTTATTTGATATCTATTCAAGGTTTTTTTTTACACCATTGCATGAAATTAAAATGAAAGATCGGTCGACCCTTTGCCATCGAAGAGGATTGTTAGCGATGGGTACGGTATTTAAACATAATGGGCAAAACCTGGTGCAAGGGTCAACCAATACACAATATCGTCTTATACACGGTTGTGTACGGTATTCAAACATTATGGAAAAGGCTAAGAGTAACTCTTCATAAATTAATGATAATTTGTGATTATAAAGTGACTACATATCTCTCCTTTTAATTCCATTCTTTTATAAATTTCTGGATTCAAAGTAAGATGTTAGTCAAAATTAATTGAATCTTAACTACTCCAGGGCTAGAAAAAATCCATGACAGTCAAAGTTTAGGTACCCTTAAGGAAAAATTGTGATATTATAAAAAGTACTTGGTACCTCTAAGGAGGAGGGGATAATTCCTAGAATGAGGTAACCCATCGAGTACCCGGTACTATTAATATTTTTGTAATTTAACCATTTTAGTTCTTTTAGATAATGAAAAATGAAAATTATTTTAATTAGTTATTATTCTGATAACCCCATTGCAATCTTTTAGATTTCCATGCATATGCCACAGTTGAATGAACTGTCTACCTTTATTAAATTCTAAAATGACTTGATTAGTTAAGTTAAATGGATTTTTAAAAAATTGAAATAATTCATTATAAATGATTCTAATTTATTGTTTTCATCTATATATATATATATATATATATATATATATATATATATATAAATTATTCATATTATATCTACATCTAGACAATAAATGTTATACTCAGTTATAGGTACTAGATACTTTTTACTATATAACAATTTTTCTTAGTATTATCTGCGTTATTCGGACTATTGTCCCCATCTTCATTGTTATCTGTACAATGTTTCGGCCGATATGCCCTCCGGCCTTCTTCAGGTATTTCTTGTCGGACTCGGGAACCTTCTTTTGGAAGAGAAGACGCCTCAAAGAATCAGCTCATATGATAGGTTGTAGTGGGCTGTTAAGTAGACCGAACATAGAAATGAATACAATATGGGAACCCGTAATTAAAAAGTCTAGATCAGATTTTTAAAAAAACAAAAAAAAAACAAAACAAAACAAAACAATATGAGTCTAGGTAAAGAATCATACATAAGTGAATAGGTAGATATTCTAGCCCAAACAAGACATTAGGTTTATAAGTTCCCAAAATTCACACTGGATTGTCCAATTGGACTCATGTGGATAAAGGAGTTAAGTTAAGACAGTTCTAAGTGACAGTTATCTCTAGATTGCAGGTTCAATCCTGATCAAGGGCAGCAGTAACATAGAATAATAATTAACACGGCTTAATGCCTCTACCCCAGCTATGGTTAGCGGAATGAGAACAGGATAACCCCGTGGACTGAATAAAGGGTTAGGTTCAAAGTTCCGTGATGGCTCCCGATGACAAGAAGGTTCCCGATTACGAAAAAAAGTTCCCGAGTCCGAAAGGTTCCCGATTCCGACAAGAAATACCTGAAGAAGGCCGAAGGGCATATCGGCCGAAACATTGTACAGATAACAATGAAGATGAGGACAATAGTTCGAATAACGCAGTTCGAATACTAATCATCAAGCCTTATCTCAAACATTCAGAGAATAACGATTTTTCTTTAAGGTAACCTCACTTTTCGGCACACATTTCCGGTACCTAAACTTTGACCAGCCCCCCCCCCCCCCGGTCTCATATCCACAATGTCTTCGGAAATATCCACAATGTTTATTCGGTTTATAGTTTTATTTCATTTTCTTCAGGGTGACGTGATTTCACAAAAGCAGTTCCTGCGGCAAAAATACTTAAACTTTAATGGACGCCGATTTTTCTCACCCCTTTCTTTATTTTTTCTTTTCTTTTTCTTTTAAATTTATTTTTTTACTTTAAAAGTGGAAAACAATTTTTAAGGGATTTTTATTCTATTTTTCATTTTTCTTTAAAATATCATCTCCGTATAAATCCTGGTTTAGTTCAGTTGGTATAGCACCCAGACAAGAATCGCAAGGTTTCAGGTTTTTGATACCATTGTAAGTTGGTGGTCTTTCACTGCAGACTGAATGGAAACATTTTTCTCAGGTCTCCAGGACTCTTCTTAGTATTCTAGCTGATCTTAACAATGTTGTTGTCTGGATGGTCTTGGTTCTTCCTTCGGTGTCCAATTCTTCCAGTCTGTTTTCCAAACTCTTGGAGATTGTTCCAAGGATTATAATTAGTATTACAACCATTAGAAATAAATTTCTCCCGTCAGAAAAATAAGTCTTTGCGGTTTTTAAAGTTTAAGTGAATAAAAGTCTAAATTTTAAAGCTGTTGAGCTTTTTTTTTTTTTCTTTTTTTTTTTTATTAAAACTCAAATGAAAGCTATTTATGATAACGAAGATAATATTCATGCAGAGTTAAAAGGAGAAACTTAGAGGCCGAAGGTTCAATATCAAGTGTTTCTTGTTGCATAAACGCCAACCAGAAGAAAAGTGTCGCATCTTTCTCTTATCACATTCGCTGAAACATTTTCTAATCTCCCCTCAGACCGTGTCGGGTTGTCTGGGGGTTCTTCTTCATCGGGAGAGGGGGTGTCTCTCTCTCTCTCTCTCTCTCTCTCTCTCTCTCTCTCTCTCTCTCTCTCTCTCTCTCTCTCTCTCTCTCTCTTCAAAATGAGTTTTAAAAATGTGTAAAAAAGTGAGTTCCATCAAAAATGAATAAAACAAAACGCCTTCGGCATAAAATAACTCAATGGGTTAACATGCCGTAAAACCCAACCAGCCAGCCAACCAGGTTTGTCTGTCTGTCTGTCTCTCTCCATCCTTAGCTCCATTTTGTTAGGTCTTATTAGTTAGGAACTCTGACTGAATTCGTATACACAGTTTTTATCACCCCCACGAATGCATACTTTAGCCACACGCGTGTGAAAGAGAAAAGCAGCACAGACGAAACACGCCTCTGCCCCAATAGCCGCTGTCCAGCAAAACTAAATTTAGCGAATATTTAAAGAAGCGTTCTTTTTTATCCAATCATGTTTCATTTCATGGTTTTCTTCGTTTTATTTTGTTAGATATTAGAACCAATCAAATCAACGAATTGCATTTTTTTCAGCAAATTCAAACTCAGTACATCAACCACGAATTGTTTACAACAAATATGTTAGTAATAAGTCTTTAATATGATATCTTTTTTTTAATTAATTAGCGTATTTTGTTACACTTTTCCCCTATTGATGACGTCTGAATTAGGTAAAAGTAACACACACACACACACACACACACACACATATATATATATATATATATATATATATATATATATCCGACAATGAGGAACAGTCTTAAAATGAATAATAATAAGTCAGAAAACAGCTCCCGTGACTTTCGGAAACATTTTTTCACACTCAGAGTTGCTGAAACATGGAACAAACCACCTGTATCAGTTGTTAGCTACGAGACCAAGATACTCTCATGGGATGTGAACAAATAAGGTTTAATTTTCAACATAGTCTCCTTTGCGCTCCATATATTTTTTTCATATGTATTGCAGTGCTTGGTAAAAAAAAAACCGTCATCAACAGCAGAAATGATGTCATCATATGAACTTTTCAGTCCCCACCTCCCTTGTATTTCCTAAGAATTGTACGCTTATCGTGGCTCACTGTTTAGTAAATTCGATTTGCTAGTGTTGTGAGTTCAATTTTCACCGGGACCCTTACTTCAGTTGCCTTGTGCCAAACTAAGCCAAGCCGAGTAATTTCATCTCCTAAAAAAGGTATTTTGTTTTTCCTTTCTTTTTCAAATATTTATCGCAAAAAATACAGAATTTTTTTTACAAATGATTAAAGAAGCAAAAAATGATGAAATTGAAATGTGATTTTTTTATCGATCGCCATTGAACTCCAATTATCGATCAATCGATTATTGGAATCGGATCAATCGCTTTCAACGCAATGATATTTGACCTTTTTTCGTCAATTATTGTAAACAAATTAATTGGTAATCAAACAAATTGTCTTTCCTAAATAAATTCCAATCCAATTAATTATTTTATGTTTTACTTCTCAAATTATTTTGCTTTGTATGTATTTACCCAACCCCTCCGCCACAGACAAGGTGTGACACAAGGTCTATTTTAAGTGGAGCTTAACAGATTTGAATTCAGATTTTCCCTTCTCCTAGACTGGTTGCCTAACCAAGGCTAAAGAACCCCATCAGCCCTATTATTTACCGATAACTGTTGGGAGGTGAGCATATTTTCAAACGGAGTAAAACTGGTTTAAATTCAGACTTTTCCTTCTCTTGGACTGGTTGACTAACCAAGGCTAAATAACCCCACCAGCCCTGCTCTATACTCATAGTTGGGGAGGGGAAGTATGATGATTCATACCTTTCCAAAGAGGAATAATTATTAGCATGAAGTGAAACACAAACAGCCTCGTCCAGAATTTGAACTCGGGACGCCGATTCCATTTCCTACGACGATAACCGTTACGCAAGTGTGCATCAATTATTTCGTTTTCTTGTCAGCAAGAAATTTAGTTTCACAGATTATCAGGAGCAACAATTTTTTAAAAATTATTTTCTCTTGGGACAAGAATTTATTTTTCTTCCAGTATCTTCTAGTCCAATTACCTGGTCGGCGGGGCTTAGAATACGCTGACTGTGTGCCTTTTGCAGAAGGGTAAGACCTCCTCAAAAAGGGTATTCTACGTATGACACTAAACTACTGATAGTAACGTACTAGTTCTGGAGATCTAGGGAAAGAATTATAAGAATTGTTATTTGAAGCTATAATTATTACTATTAGATAGGAATACTTGAAACCATATAACTGAGTGCCAATTATTTCTATTAGATGAGAATACTTTATAGATAGCTGTAAATTATTTGTATTAAGAATAGTTACTTGAAATTAAGATTGTTTATTAGTGATTATTATTATTATTATTAGTTACTTGAAACAATATAACTGTGTGCAAACAAATGACTATTATTAAATAGGAATAATTACTTGAAACTATATAGTTGTGTGTAAATTATGTGTATTCGATAGAAATACTTGATATCATATAACTGTATGCAAAAAAATAATATTTAAGAAACAAGTACATAAAAAAAGTAAATACGCGCATACAATGAAAGCAATTTCCTAATCTCTATGCATGAAATAACCTGAGTAATAGTTATCGTTGTCGGAAATGGACACGAGTTGAAATCCTGGACGAGACTGGTAGAATTTCACTAATATCCTTGGGAAAGGTATGTATCCAACCATTCTCTTTTCAGCTATGTGTAAATAGTATGGCAGACATGGCTTTTTAACTTTAATACGGCAACCTGTCTCGGAGAAGAAAAACTCTGAATTCAAATCTGTTAAATTCCATTTAAAAAAAGACCTGGTGTCACATCCTGTCCGTTTGGAGGGGTTGGTAAATAGATACGCATAAAATAGCTCTATACGGGTTGATATGCCATTAAAATTAATCAATCAATCAACCTTTTGTCCGCCTTCTTTGGGAATAATACACTGTAAAATGATCAGTACAGAAGAGACAACATATAGTATTTGGTAGTAAAAGTTAAGTCTGCGGGGACAGCGAGGAAGTCTACCCCTTTCGCTTGTGCTAGACCAGAGACATTGTTTTGTTGAGGTTGAGCACTGCACCTACCGTCAGCTCCCTACCGCGCAGATCAGATTACTCAAGTTGTGATACTCATGCGCTGAGTTGACGAGGACTGGTATCGAACCTAAAACTTTGCGATTCCTTGTCGAATGCTTTACCGACTGAACTAAAAATCAATTTAGTGTTGTATTTCTTTTTTTAATGAGATGGATGAAGGCGTCTATTTCTGACTAAGTAAATCAATCTTAGGTCAAATTTCAGAGACACACCCACTTAATTGATAATTTTACAAGAAATTTATTTTTGGTTATAAACACTATAAGAATAATGGGTATTAGTTTGAAACCAACACTACGTCCTTGTAATGGATACACAAACACTGAACATTCGGTAAGGAAAGACAAATAAGTAACTCGCATGGGCAAACCACATATGTATGTTTAATGAACATAAGGAGTATCATCAAAATGACATAATACATATGTTCTAAACTGGTTAATTGTACAATATGTTTCATCAGAGTGCAATGAGGAAATACAAAATAGAATAGTTAGAAAATTTTTGTTGTGTCTTCATGATTTTTAAGCGAGCTACATTATATG
>CM042171.1:33570352-33572852 GCA_023376005.1 Doryteuthis pealeii
TGATTTTCTATAGAAAAAAACAATTGATATCTAATTAATATTTAAGCGCGCATAAAAAAAACTCCAGTTTACGGCTTTTATCCCATCCACTACAAGAGTGCTACAACAATTTCTTTAGATACCACTAAACCTCATTTAGTTAAAATAATATAAGACCACTTATTAGTTTTCCCTCGTAAATAATTTTCTAAATTAATTTCTAATCAAAATCCTTTGTCCCATCTATGGGTTAAATAGAAAAATGTATCTATAAAAAAATGTATTATCCATTAAGAATTGATTTATTTCAAAACTTTATTGGCATTAAATGACCCACTGGGGTTAATATGCCGTAAAACAAAACAAAACTAAACCAAACCAATCAAAATCCTTTAACTTCAAAAAACTTTTACATCACGTCAAAATTAGCTACCATACTTTGTAAACCGGAAGCCAACTACTGACAGTTGCTATATAATTCTCCTTAAACTTGTACACAATTAATCCGATCGAAATATTAGCCCATTTGAATTTTTTAGTTTTACAATTCTTTTATGCTTCAATAACTCATTACATTTATTCTTTATAACCTTTTCATCAAATACGTGAAGCATACGCGAAACCCTTACAATTTAATATATATATATGTGTGTGTGTGTGTGTGTGTGTGTGTGTGTGTGTGTGTTGTGTATTTTGGCAGCAAGTTATTGTCCAATCAGGTACAATTGAAGACCACGGAATATTTCTTATTTATGATCTTTATATTAATTTTTTCTAGTCTTCTAGTAGTGGGCTAGTTTTTCTGGGTTTTTTTCTTCTTCTCATTTGAATTTATTCATTCATTCATTTATTGTTCATTCAAATTAGGAGAGTCTATTATTATATTTTTGAGGGTTGTTAAGATTAATGTGTTAGTTATTGAAAATGTTTAGTATATTATTGCCGGTATTAAATGCTATTTTATTAATTTTAGGTTTGTTGTTTTTTTACACAAATCGATTGAAGAATTTGTAGGCGTTTTTTATTCCTATTTTTATAAAGGATTTTGGTATTTTCGGTGAGAATTTTTCTTATGTCGGAAGCTGTGAATTTTTCTGAACACAACGGAATTAAATATTTGCCATGGCCTATTTTGGCCATGTGGTCATAGGTTGGGAAACACATGTCAAGGGGACTTACTAAGAGCGATGGCTGATAGGGATGAATAGGTGAGAGAGAGAGAGAGAGAGTCAAGGGAATATGTGATGTTAGCACACCTTTATAATGATGATGATGTTGTTGATGATGATAATGTGATATTGGCGGAATACTTACCATTCCTTTAATGACTTTTCCGAAGACCACGTGTTTACCGTCAAGCCATCTTGCTCTACTGAGAATGATGAAGAATTGAGATCCATTTGTGTCTCTTCCGTGATTTGCCATGGAAACGTAACCGGCTGCTTTGTGACTTAGAATGAAATCTTCATCATTAAATTTTTCTCCGTAGATGCTCCGACCTAACAACAACAACAACAACAAAAATCACAGTGAGAATCAAAAGGATTAGAAACCCAAACATTTTTTCTAAAGTATCGTATGATACACGAGTGTGTCGAGAAGTTCAAAGTTGACCAATGGACCAGCAGCTCTGTCGGCTGGGGCTTTAGAATACACCAACTGAACCTATGCAGATAGGTAAGACCGACCCACCAATGAGGTCGCCTGCTGGCCGTGGGTGGCGACACGTGATGAAATTCTGGTGGCTGAGCAGTCCATAACACTTTGGCCCTTACTTGGGCTAGACGATCAATCGGCTGGTCACGTCAAGCCCTAGAATCCTGTTGCCATTGTGGCAATCCCCAACCCTTTTTATCATATATTTACGAGAAGGCGGTGGGGGTAGGTCTTAGTGTCCTGGGTAAGACTTTAAGCTCTATCTGATGGTGAAGTTCCAATTTTGGAGCTCAGGGGAATGTTGAGTATCCCTTTATCGCCATTACTCAAAGGTCCACCCTGGCACGGAGTGGTAGTACCTGTTAGGGTCCCATCTATGAGTTAAATAGGTCCAAAAATGAGTATTAAAAATGTGTTTAAAAAAACTGAGTTTGAAAAAATTGAATACCCAACTAGAAGTAATAAAACAATGTCTTGGGCATAAAATAACCCAACAAGGGTTGACATGCCGTAAAATAACCAACCAACCAACCAAAAAATCTGAGCAACAAATACATTAGAAACCCAAACGTTTTTCTAAAGTATCGCATAATGCACGAGTGAGTCAAGAACTTCTAAGTCGAATTTGACGTTCCGATTTATTGCTTTTTATATGCAATTGCATTTTCTCAATTATTTAATGTATGTTCCTTAATATATGGCAACTAAATGTGTTGTTATTGTTGGTGCTCCTCCACATTTTGTTATTGTTGTTCGTGAATGGCTGAATCACTATTTTCCTGTGAAATGGATGTGTAGACTTGGTCCGCATGAGTGGCCGACCAGAAGCCCTGATTTAACACCCTTCGACTTTTTTCTTTGGGGT
>CM042171.1:33580352-33622852 GCA_023376005.1 Doryteuthis pealeii
TCTGTTTTCAACGGTCAATAATTACAACATGAACTCCTGCAGTTAGCTGTAATTAATCAATAGCTTGATTAATTCAGTGGATTTAACCCTGAAGATCCTTTCTATTTCTGTACACACTATAATATATATATATATATATATATATATATATATATATATGTGTGTGTGTGTGTGTGTGTGTGTGTATATATGTGTTGTGTGTGTACGTATATATGATTACCTGTTACCCTATTGTAACTCAAATATAAACACTCTATGATATGGAGCACTATCTGCTCAAAGATATAGCACCCATATTATCTACAATATATGTATGTGTGTCTGTGTATGTGTGTATGTGTATGTATGTGTTGACTCTCTCCCAAAAATGCGTCCTTGATAAACTACATTTGTTTGGAGAGGCTACAGCTATAAAGATCTAGAGAGTGTTGAGTAAATACATGCAAAAGACACGAGTGGATTATTTAAAAAATTCAGTACTTGTAAAATCTTTCGTACCCCCGTAATTTCTTTTGTGTACATATGTGTCTATGTCTATCTCGCTTTGAGAACTCCTCCTTTAAAACAGTCATTCGTGATTTTTGTCTTCAATAGAATGAAAGAACTGGGCAAACACAGTTTTGTCCCCACGTTTATTAATGTGTTAATAATTCCGACCGGCCATCTCTAAGAGTTTCTAAACTTCTTTATATACACAAGACGAAACTCACTGCATTTTCCAAGGAAAATATCAAAGTCCTAAAAAATGGACTTCTAAAACGTTAAACCGCTTTATAGTATTCCAGAAATCCAACTGCTAATACTCAAAATGCAAACTTTCTAATCGTTTGTTTTAGTCTGCCACTTTTAACCTCACTTGTCTGTCAAACCTTCAGACCTCTGGTTGACGGATGATGGACAAGAAAAAAAGAGTACTGGAAAAATAAGGAGCCAATCAACGCACTATCATAGAATGACGCCCAATTTAACTCCCTTTAGAATTAATTGTAGTGTTGACCATTCCAGCATCAAAACGTTTTATCAAGTCACTCCCAAACTCAAGATGGACTCTAGCAGATAATCTGGCCGCAACGCCATTAAGTTTGCAACTCTTATATTTTTTAATATACGTTTCTACTTTCATATTGTTTATTGAGTCTTCTTCATCCGAATTTGAACACTTATATGTTAATGTGGGAAAATATATGGTGTCCTGTAAAAAAGACCATATCCGATAAGAAAAAAGATCTCATCAAATATAGTTTTAGAATCGTAGAATTCAAGAATGAAAACCATACCCACCTTCCCGGGATTTTAAAATCATTTACTCATATTTCATTCCCAAAAGAGAAAATAAATTATTGTTTACGGGATATAAAATAAGTTATAAAATAAGGATTTTACAAGATTTCAAAAACATAGCATAAATATCGTATGAATAAATCATCCACAAATGAGGGCGACTAATTTCGGTGTGTGGAAAACTGAAAAAAATAAAAACGCTCCAATCCAAATGTGATTGTCAATTTCATTTATTGTCGATGGTTATTCAGGGCTTCCTAGCGCCCTAGGCAAGTTTAACTTCAGCGTCCTTTACTATATTATCTTATAGAGAGAAATAGCGTAGCATAACCCATTGCTGGCTACCTTCATATTTTTAACCTTCTCTTTACCTATGCCCCAGTTATGCCCCATTTATTATGAACATTCTGACTTCAGAGAATTTTCTCATTTTCTGTCTTTGTTCATCCGACCAAGAATCATTGGGTTCGATATCAATATTCGCTAAGCGCATGAGTAGGTAATCTGATGTGCGCGGTAGGTGTGGTGCCCCACCTCGGCAAAACCATATCCCTGGTTTGGCGCTAGCGAAAGGGGAATAGACTTCCTTGAAAATGGGATAGAAGTGGATACCGACAATAGGCCACTCTGCCATTTTTAGATTTACATTTGTAAAGCCCCATTGTTTCGGGCACAATAGGCGCACCTCATGATTGTCCTTGTTTTAAACATCTTAAGGATGCCCTGGATTTACAGTTTGAATAAGTTTATGTTGTTTTCTAGAAAAGAAAATAATTTTAAAGAGAGAGAGAGAGAGAGAGAGAGAGAGAGAGAGAGAGAGAGAGAGTGGGATGAGTGTGTGTGAGTGTGTGTATATGTGTGTGTGTGTGTGTGTGTGTGCGTGTGTGTGAGAGAGAGAGAGAGTGGGGATGAGTGTGTGTATGTGTGTGTGTGTGCGTGTGTGTGTGTGTGTGTGTGTGTGTGGAGAGAGAGAGAGAGAGAGAGAGAGAGAGAGAGAGAGAAGATAATGAAATTAATGGTAAGAGATATATTAAAAAAGAGAGCGAGATAAAAATTGAAAGAGAGGTAGTAAAAAGAGAAAATATATTTAAAAAAGTTAATGAGAGTGATATATATATATATATATATATATATATATATATATATATATAAGAGAGAGAAGAGAGAGAGAGAGAGAGAGAGAGAGAGAGAGAGAGAGAATAGTTCACTGAAAGAAATTGGTTTAACGATGAGAATACTCGATGGCAAAGACATTCCTCGCTAATTGAGATCAGAATTGTTTATAAAAGAGTCACGTGTCAAAGAGTCACGTGTCAAAGAGTCACGTATCAAAGAATCGCGTAAAACAGAGACGGACTTGTAAATAAATAAATAAATAAATAAATAAAAACAAACAATCTACGATAGTAAGTGAATGGGTATTTTGTTTTTGCTGGGGGAAAAACTGATAGTTATTTCAAGGAAGTGATTATATTTCCAAAGGATTGCCAACTTTTTTACGAACTGGTTAAAATATTTCTTAATTCGGATTAATAATAGAAAACTAGCAGGACCTGCGGATATACCACAGTATGATAATTTAATTATTTCAACGTTTGATATGTTTTACTTAAGAGCTATTGCTAAATAGTTCAATATGTAAAAAGTATAATAATATTGATTTAACTCTCTCTCTCTCTCTCTCTCTCTCTCTCTCTCTCTCTCTCTCTCTCTCTCTCACACACACTTTTTCCTTTCTTTTCTTATTTTCATATTTTCATTAGGATTGATTGAAACAGATTAGGTTGAAACAGCATTAACGGTTCTGCACGCTCACCCCCTCTTTCTTTCTTTCCCCTACTCCCTTTCTTACTTTCTTTCTTGTTATATTTTCTTTCTTATATTTTTCTGTATGTCCTTTTCCTTCCCTTTCTTTTTTATAATAAAAAACGGAATGGTCTATTATTTAGCTGAGGTGACAACACTCATAATAAATAAGAATTCGGTGAGTAAGCAACACCAGATAATCAGAATTTACATTTTTAGATTTCATTTTGGACGATTTGGACGGTCTGATTTTTAACCAGGGGTTGCTCAAAGATGATAACGGTCGTACAATTAAGGAACACGAGTATTAATATATATATATATGGAAACGACTTCGTCTCTATGTTCATTAACACCTTCTGTCTTCTCTCTTCCTCTCTCACTTCCTGGTGTTCCTAAAAATAATTTTAGTATGTTCATGGACCGTGTACTTCTGCTATATATATATATATATATATATATATATATATATATATATATATATGAGGAAAAATGAGTAAAGAAAAGAAATGTAGATGGATAAAAATGAATTTTATCGATATTACTTTTAATCATATCACTTACACATGTGTTTCGGTCTGTTTATCAAAATGTATACGGATTTACGTTATTATTATTATTATTATTAAAATAATCAGGAGTTGAAATGATGATGATAATATCAATAGGAAAAATGCATAAAATGTTCCGTACACAGATTTTGCCGACCTTGAACAGACCGAAACACATGTGTAAGTGATATCGATTAAAAGTAATATCGATAAAATTCATTTTTATCCATCTACATTTCTTTTCTTTACTCATTTTTTCCTCATATTGTCGGATTCATTTCCCATTCTCTCATATATATATATATATATATATATATATATATATATATATATATATATCAGTATTTGCCTATCTATCTATATAGCTCAGCCTTTGTTAATCAACCGGTCTAGGATAAGGATGACTCTGAATTCAAGCCAGCTTTACTCTGCTAAAAAAATTCATCTTGTGTCACATCTTTCACGTGGTGAAAGGGTTGGGTACAAATTATTAATATCATACAAACCATCCGAGTGAGACACTGTTGGAGAGACGAGGACGAACTCATAAGCGACGTTCTCCTGTGGAAACCTGCACATGGACACGTAACTGTGGACCGTCCAGCAAAGACTTACATCGACCATTATTTCGCTACTTTTCACACAAGCGTTTTCAACAATGCTGTTGTCTGGATGGTCTCAATTATTCTTCTGATTTACCATTCCTCCTATCTGTTTTCCAAACTTTTGGGGACCGTTCCAAGTGCACCAACTACAATTGGTATCACTTTGACTTTCACATTCCATAGCTTTTTCAGTTCTCTGGCAAGGTCTAGATATTTTTCCATCTTTTCGTTTTCCTTCAGCATCACCCTGTGATCTGCTGGAACTGCAAAATCTACCAGTTGACAAGTTCTTTTTTTTTTTTTTGTTAATCAATACTAGGGCTGGTCTTCTTCTTCTTCTTCTTCTTCTTCTTCTTCTTCTTCTTATTATTATTATTATTATTATTATTATTATTATTATTATAGGAACAGTTACTCGAACACGTGATCGCTTTGAAAAGAAAAAATGACTTTCTGCTCGTAGTGGAGGAGTCGGGTAAAGACATATTTTATCGTAGATTTAAAATGCTAAACTAAAAAACTGATTGAATTGATGGAATAATTGAAAGATATTTGTTCGGAAAATAAGGACAAGGAACATTCTCTTAACGGAAAGAATCCTCCATCAGAAACCGTATGCAAAATATTAGTATTATATTGGAATACTTGATATCATATTACTAGATATTATATAACTAGATATTATATAACTAGATATCATATAACTAGATATTATACAACTGTGTGAAACAAAAAAGTCTCTTAAGAAACAACTATACAAAAATGTAAATACACGTAAAATGAACGCGAAGCGTGAAATAATCCTAGATGGGTTGACATGCCATTAAAATCAATCAGTCAATGAAAATATATAACTATGAACCGAATTACCTTAATTTCACTATAAAACAATAAAGGTGACCTACCTGAAAGTTTCTGTTGTCGTCCGCTCTAATAAGAATATTCACTTATGTCGTGGCCTTCGAAGGGTGCTAATCTGAATATCTGGCAACGTTTTAGTTTATAAAGAAGAGCGAATGGCCGAACATTTATTGCCACGGAGGCCAGCAAAACGTCGGGCCCAATCACAAAAGCGTCACCTGCTTCATTAAAATCATTGATCGATTTATTAATTCATTTGTCGTTTTTTATTATACATCTATTAGATACGTGTGTTGTTGTATTGGAAACACATGGGGAAAGAGGAGATATTCTGGCGTGTTTGTTGACAATGGTTCGTCATAAGGGGAGAAGAAAATGACAGAGAAATAGAGAGAGAGGGGGATGGGATTGAAAGGGAGAGACAGAGTAGATTGAAGCATAAGAGAGGAAGGATGAGGAGAGGAGAAAAAAGAGAGAGAGATAACGAATGGAAGTGGTTGGGGAGTGTGAGGAGGAGATAAAGATACAAACACGAGTTGAAAAAAAGAGAAAATATAGAAAAAAGAAAAGAGAGATAGAGAGATAGAGAGAATGAGAGAGAAGGTGGGACAGAGAGAAGACAATAAAATTGATGGGAAGAACGATATTGTAAAGAAGGAGATATGAATTTGAAAATGGGTTGTAGAAAGAGAAGATATAGAAAAATAAGAATAAGAGAAAGAAAGAGAGATGAGAGAGAGAGAGAGAGAGAGAGAGAGAGAGAGAGAGAGAGAGAGAGAGAGAGATGGGGAAGAGAGAGAGAGAGAGAGAGAGAGAAATTCTGAAAAGAGAGAAATTATAGGAATAGCTTAGTAAGTTAACACACACACACACACACACGCTGTCTGTCTGTCTGTCTGTCTGTCTGTCTCTCTCTCTCTCTCACACACACACACACACACACACATATATATATATATATATATATATATATATATATATATATATATATATATATTTATACACACTCAATAGTGTAGGTATTTACGCAGTCCGTTCGCCACGAGTAGCATTTGACACAAGGTCACAAGTATGGGGATTGAAATCGCTTTTTAGTAGTAATGGATCTGCGAGACTAACTTGCCAACCATTACACCACGATTTGACGCCTAAACACACTCAGTGGAGTATCAACACAGATATACATAAACAGTTGCAGCAGTAGTATTGATAGCAATATCATCAGGAAGCATCCTGGTCCTTTGATATTTAAACAAAACGGCGCCCAAAATGTGTCCCTCTTTTTTACTTTCTGTTGGTTTAGCAGAATAACAAGGAAGCTAAGATCTCATCTGAAACGTTCGCAAATAAGCAATGAACCTTTTCAAAGAAAGTAACCCACAAAAGACACAAAACCTTTCTGTGTCCCTATTTTATTAATAACATTATCTTTAAGGTAGAATATGTTTGTATGGTTGGTTGGTTGGATTTTACGGCATGTCAAACTTTGTTGGGTTATTTTATTTTAATCATTCTTGATGGGTACTCAGTTTTTCTTAACTCAATTTTTAAACATATTTTTTAAACTCATTTTTCCTATTTAACCCATAGATGGGACCCTAACAGAATTGAAATTTCACTATCAGATAGATAGAGTTTAACGTCATACCCAATACACTACGACTCTCAACCACCGCCTTAAAGCACATATATGATAAAATGGTTGGGGTTTGCCATAAGGGCAATAGGGCCAGAAAATCATATAGGTGCTAGGGCTTGACGTGACCAGCCGACTGATCGTCCGTCTAGCCTAAATAAGGGTCAAAGTGGAGCGTTGCATGTCATTTGACTGCACAGCCACCAAGATTATATCCTTCAGCATCACGAATCACCACCCATGACCAACAGGTGGCTCCATTGGGGCGGGGGGTATCTTTAAGGTAAAATATGTCTGTTAGTTATATGCAAACCAGTTCGTAGCCCTGGTGACTGCATACTTTACATAGAGATAAGACTTCCTCCTCGTACACACACATACACACACACACACACGCACACACATACACACACATACATACATACACGCACACCCACAAGTGGTGTCCAGGGCATGACACTACACTGCATCTGATAGTGAGGCTCCAGATCTGGAAATCTGGATAATATGGAGTACCGCTTTATGGACGGTCCAGAGTGGCACTACCTGTCATCTATAGGTTTCATCTACAGGTTAAATCGATATGTTTAAAGATTACGTGTATTATATAGGAATATTTGATAGCATATAACTGTGTACATTATTTGTATTAAAAATAATTACTGAAACTATAACTGTTTAGTATATATATATATATATATATATATTAGCATATATATATATATATATATATATATATATATATATAAACAAGCGTTCCTCTACTAAAGTTAAGTCCCATTATGTTTATAACACTAAGATTAATCGTAAACACGATTAATTTAAAGTAACCCTGAAGAATCAATCGATGAAACTCGAGTAGGTCACTCCTTTCCATTCTTAAAATATATATATATATATATATATATATATTATTATTATTATTATTTTTTGCTGGAAGGCAGTTACAATGCGTATATCGTATAAAATTCGATAATTAATGAAAATAATCATGACAAGCGAACTCGGCAAATGTTACCCACTACGTAAAACATCGTATGCATTGTAACTGCCTCCAAGCAAAAAATATAAATAATAATATACTTTATTCAACAATGCTTCTAAAGCAAATTACCTTAATCTCATTTCCTCATGCCAGAGCATAGGCCTATAAAACAAAATTGCGACCTTAAACGTCCACTCTCTCTGCTTTGTATAGTAGTAGTAATAGTGACGTATTTACCCTTGACAAGCTAATTTCGCTATATATATCAGTAACATCTCCTCCACAGAAAACGACGTTAATGCACGCATAGGAAAAGCATGGGCCGCTATAAATAAATTATCGATCATATGGAGGTCCAATCTCACAGACAAGTTAAAAAGACAGTTCTTCCAGGCCGTTGTCATGTCAGTACTGCTGTATGGCTGCACCACCTGGACCCTAACTAAGCGACTAGAGAATAAACTAGATGGGAGCTGCACAAGAATGCTGCGGGTGATCATGAACAAGACGTGGAAACAGCACCCTACGAGAAAGCAGCTGTCACCTACCACATATCACCCAAACCATCCGAGTGAGACGGACAAGACACGCGGGACACTGCTGGAGAAGCAAGGGCGAACTCATAAGCGACGTTCTCCTGTGGAAGCCAGCACATGGACAAGCCAGCGTGGGCCGACCAGCAAAAACGTACGTTGATCAGCTCTGTGCGGATGCAGGATGCTGCATAGAGGACCTCCCGAGAATGATGAGCGATAGGGATGGATGGAGAGAGATTGTCATGGATATCCGCGCTGAAAGCGCGACATGATGATGATGATGATATATATATATATATATATATCTTTAGTCCCTGCTTCTTAAGGGACCGGGTGGCGATGTCATCAAGATTTTTCAAAGGATTTCACAGTCTATACTCATACTAATATGTATTTATGAGATGAGGCTTGATATGAATAATTTTCATATTTTGGATTGTTGATGAGGACAACAGCCCGAAAGATCAAAATTATTGATTTCACTGTCGATAAATGGAAAAATTGATACAACACGAAATTTGTGGAAAGTGTTTCAGTTTCCCGAAACCTGGGTGACGTAACTATTATCGTTGTAGGAAATAGACTCAACGAACCGAGTTCAATTCCTGGACGAGGTTGTTTGCATTTACATTTCACTCTAAAGCACTCTCCTCCCTAATTAAGGGTAGTTGGAACTCTTTCATCCAGTAAAGGTAATTCATTTTGGGTGTTCGATAATAGATGAGGTCTGAATTTACTCAGCCACCCGCTCAACCCCAGCCACTGGCAGGGTGGTGGGGGCACCACGCCCGAATGAATAGCCGAGATTATTGCTAGTGAATTAAATATTGTGTATTATTTGCACACATGGTACAATGGTTATAGGGATTAAGTTAATAATAAGTGGCTATCATCTCTAGGTTGCAGGTTCAATCCTGACCAAGTACGATAATAACATAGAATACTTAACATAGCTTAACACTTGTATCCGGTCATGGTTAATGGAATGAGAACAGTCTACCCCCGTGGATTGAATAAAGGGTTTGGTTCGAAGATCCGTGAAAGCTCCCGGTTATGACATGAAGGCTCCCAAGTTCGACAAGAAGGTTTCCGAATTCGAAAAGAAGGTTCCCGAGTTTGAGAAGATTCCCGAGTTTGACAAGAAACACCTAAAGACCGGATGGCACATCGGCCGAAACGTTGTGTATATAACAATATAAATGTGAGCAATAGTCCGAAACATCTAAATAATAAAAATTATCAAATTATTGTAATCTCCCCAGTTTATCGCTTGAAATATCCGTAGAGTTATTTTTCTTCCCATTTCTAGTTTTTCTTGTTTTTCTGTTTGTCTTTATGTTGCAATTGCCGTTACTGGCTGCTGTAATTAGTCTTTTTTTGCTCGTTTATGGTGTATTCCTCGAATCCTCGAATTGTCGCATCTACGCCATCCCCAATACTGGCGATTTTTCTTCTTCCTTATTTTCTTGGTACATATAGTCTCTCTGTGTTATCTCTCGGGTTTAATACTTTGTGCATTGTCATTAGTTTCTTGTACTTTGAGGAAAGTGTTTGAGTTCCTCCCTTGTCCATTTAAAAAATGGTCCAGATTATCTTACAAGAATGATACTGTTCTGGATTTTAAAAAAAAAAGATACTGCTATGGTTTGAAAATTATATCTAGAACAGCATCATTCCGACGTAATATGCTTTGAGCACGATCAGTCTTAAATGCTTCAACAAGCAAACACACGATGTGCACTAGTCCAAGCATTGATCATAACTGGTGGCATCTGAAAAAAAGGTGGTAAAACACTTGCTACGTGAAGCTACAAAACATTCAGATAAATATTGGTCTATAAGGGTCAACCCTGTCGACTCGTCTTAGAATACGCTGACTGTATCCCTTGCAGAGTTGTAAAGTTTTTACTCTTTTGATAAAATTTTTGCTGCAGAGATTGATTTTGAGAAGTGTTCTTGTTCTTATGAGGAACTCTTATTTATTTTTTTATTCTTTTTTTTACTTTCTCTTTCATTTCTGTTTGAAATTCACCTCCAATATTCGCAAATACTTTGTAGTTCATTATCATTATTTTTATACTTCACTCCTTGTGGGTTTTTTTAACCGAGTGACAACAAGTCTCCTCAGATCCCCAGAACTCTTCTGAGTATTCTAGCCGATAGCAACAATGCTGTTGTCTGGATGGCCTCAATTCTTCCTGTAATTTCCAGTTCCTCTAGTCTGTCTTCTAAACTCTTGGGGATCGTTCCAAGTGCACCAACGACAATTGATATCACTTTCACTCTCATATTCCACAGTTTTTTTTAAATTCCAGGTACATTATCATTATTATTATTATTATTATTATTATTATTATTATTATTGTTGTTGTTGTTGTTGTTACTACTACTACTACTACTACTACTACTACTACTATCATTGCGAGAGATAATATGAAGAGACTGAGATAGATAGATAGATAGATAGATATGAACAATCTAGAGGGAAAATCGTGGGTGATTATATGAAATGTCGCAAGAATAGAGAAACTCTCTGCCCCAACCGCATATCTCTAACCCCCTCACACACACACACACGCATATAATTTGCCCCTTTTATTCGTCAACAAAGTCGACAATTTCTGAGACACGACAGTTTCGCCCAGTCACCAAAATGTTCGTCCCGCGTGTGTACGTAAAAGAATCTTCCACGTATTTCCTTTCCTTCCAGACGTGTACACGTTGTGTTGGCGATATGTCATATATATATATATATATATATATATATATATATATATATATATATATTGGAAAATGCCACGCAGAAATTCTCTCTCCTCCCCCCACCCCGAGGGTAAGTAAACCAGTTGATTACCAATAAACTGAGAGAGAAAAGGCCCTATAAAGCGAAAAGGTCCGATATTGGTGGCTGGAAATCTTCCCATGGTCCGGGTGGCAGCTGGTTAATGGCCACATCTGCTCGAGGTACAGTCAAGAGGTAGGGGTGGGGGTAGTTGCTGGGACGATTAAGAAAAAAATGAAATTGGTGGTGGGGATGGAGGGATATTAACATGCAACTGAAATCACATAGTACAAAAGACAAGTGCACAGGTAGAGACAATTAATAATCGTGTCAGAAAAACTTGGGCACCAGCAGAAAAATTAACTGTATTGATGAGTGTTTACTGCATAAATATTTAGAGGCGCTCATAGCGTAATGGTTAATCACACACACGCACACACACACACACACACACACATATATATATATATATATATAATACATATATATATATATTATATATATATATATATATATATATATATATATATATATTATTATTATTATTATTATTATTATTATTATTATTATTATTATACTAAAGCTGAGTTAATCAACTTTTGTTTCCTAAAGGCTTTTTTACTGTTTAGTTTAATGACACAAAAATTATACTAAATTATTTCTAACTTTTAGGATTGAATTATGTTTGAAAAAAATTCTGTTTTAATTGGTTCTAATTAGTGGTAATTTGTAAATAAGTCAAAAACCGACCAATCTCTTACTTTACTCGGTGTCTATCTCCCTCTTCCCCTCTATGCATCTCTTGACTACCTCCTTATTTTATAATATTAGTTTCTCTGGAGAGAAGAGAGAGACACAGACACACACGGCTCGCGTGGAGAATTTGAAATGTATTTCTATGTTAAATTTCACAACCAGCAACCCATAGTTTAAATGAGGTCAAACATTACAAAATGATTTTAAAGTTTCTTCTGGCAGTATTTTTTTTTTTTTTATTAATTTTATTCGCTTTGCTAACTCCCTTTTCCTTAATCTCAATTATCTATCCAGAGCTGAATGGTTGACCCAACAGGTCACGTTTTGTCTAGTATATATATATATATATATATATATATATATATATATATATATACATTTGCTTCCTAAAGGCCTTTTTACTGTTTAGTTTAATGACACGAAAATTATGCTAAATGATTCCTTACTTTTAAGATTGAATTATGTTGGGAAAAATTATGTTTTAATTGGTTCTATATATATATATATATATATATATATATATATATATATATATATATATACTACCAGAAGTACCTGGTCTATGACCATACTAAAATAATTTAAGAAACAATAAGAATTGAGAGAGAAAGAGAGAAGACCGAAGTAAGAGAGTGGGTAAAAGGAAAACAATTTAGACAAAATTCTTATGAAAAAAAAAAAAAAAAGATCGCTGATAATTCTTATATTGCAATATTCGTTTATCTTGGGAAATGTTTTTTGCTTACATTTAGAATATTTAAAAAATGTAACCCTAAACTCGTGAGAGTTTTGAAACAGTTTAATTTTTCTAAATACAAAATAATATAGATAAAAATTGTACATATGAAAAAACTTAAATTCTGTTTTTAATTTGTTGTTGTGTCAAAAGTGATGAAAATATATTCGTTTTTATTTTATTTTTACACCTAAAAATATAACAATTAAAAGAAGGTAATAATTAAATGTATCCTTATTTGTAGGTTAAAAAAAAAATAGCGTATTAATTTTTAAAAATATTAATTTATTCAAGTTTTAACGATAAAAGAAGCTAAGAATTCGCGTTATATAATTTTAGAAATAGGTTATTTTTGTGGTTTACATTTAAAATATTAAAGATGTCTGATCGTGGTGAAATGGTTAGCAAGCTAGTCTCGCTGATCCATTACTACAGAGTATCGAGTTGGATCTTCGATAGTTGCCCCATACTTGCAACCTTGTGTCACATCCTACGCATAACAATATTCTATAGATTGCTTGGTTAATTTTTTTAAATCTCATTTGTCCAAAATTGTGGAAGTTTTTAAATTTGGATAAGAGTTATGGTTGGTACGTCTTTTACATTTTCTTTTTTCACTTATAAAATATGGGAGTTTATCCTCTCTCTCTCTCTCTCTCTCTCTCTCTCTCTCTCTATATATCTCTCTATCTCTCTCTCTCAAGACATTTTATGTTTAGCAAGCAAGGACCCATTAGTAATGAATAGCGAGTTCGGTCCTCGCTGGATGCCCCATAGTTGCGATATTAGGTCATCCTACCCGTGGTGAATGTGTTACATAATTCATATACAGCTTATGAATTATGTACATACTGTAGTCATTTTGAATCGGGGTTCATCAGATTCAGAATAACGGGGTTCCGGTTGAAAGTTACCTCGACGGTTACTGGCGGGTAATGAACTTTTTACTTGATCCCTTGAAAAAGGCGCTATCAGAGGCGTGGGAGATTAGTTTAAATTTTAGATTAGATGTGACTATTTCTCTGAATTTGTGAGATGAGGATTGATAATTAGTATTATTTGTATTATTCGGACTATTATCCTTATCTTCATTGTTATCTGTACAACGTTTCGGTCAATGTGCTCTCTGGCCTTCTTCAGGTATTTCTTGTCGGAACCTTCTCGGACCCGGGAACCTTCTTTTCGAACTCGGGAGCCTTCTTGTCGTAATCGGGAGTCATCACGGAACATTGAACTTATTCCTTTATTCAGTCCTCGGGGGTATCCTATTCTTATTCCGCTAACTGTAGTTGGGGTACAGGTGTTAAGCTGTGTTAATTATTATTCAAAACAAAACATTAAGTTTATAAATTCCCAAAATTCACACCGGGTTGTCCAATTGGAAACATAGCCTAGTGGATAAAGGAGTTAAGTTAAGACAGTTCAAAGTGACAGTTATCTCTAGACTGCGGTTCAATCCTGTCAGAGGCAGCAGTAACATAGAATAATAAAAAAAAAAAAAACATTTTATAAGATTTCTAAGAAAAGGAACGTTTGACCTAATTTAAATTTACGGACTCGTCGCTGCTGCTGAATCTTATTTAAATAAAGTGAGAAGTTGAATGTCTCTCTCACAATCACCCTCCCATCTCTCTCTTTATACACACACAGAAACTATCATAACGAGGAGGTAATCAATATATACATAGAGAGGGGAAAGTAATAGGCAGAATGTGAAGTGAGAGATGAGTCAGTTTTTTTTTTGCAAATTACGATTAATTAAAACAGGAAAAAAACCTCTAGGGGACAAACATTGATTCGCTCAGTTTTAGAATAATGAAAAATAGATAGATAGATAGATAGATAGATATTTTGCTATATTTATAAGTAAAGACGGCTCAGTATCATTAATAGAGTATGTATATCTAAGTTAGGGTTGTGAAAACATAGTCAATGACACTTGGTAACTGAGAGTTTGAAAATCGCATTGGTAAGAAACTGTCAGTTACCAAGTGTCGTTGATTTCATGTCTTCGCTGCCATAACTTATATATATATATATATATATATATATATATATATATATGTGTGTGTGTGTGTGTGTGTGTGTGTGTGTGTGTGTGTGAAATGTAGATGTACATATATGTGTGTGTGTGTGTGTGTGTGTGTGTGTGTGTGTGTGTGTGTGTGTGTGTGTGTGTGTGTGTGTGTGAAATAATCCGACGACTGGCACGTAGGGGATCATCAAAATCTCATTGTACATCTACAATGTATGCTCATGTTGATGGAAACTTATAGATTTTTACAAGGATTTTTATAAATCCCTAAGAGAGCTCAATATATAATGACTAATGAATTAATTATATACAGAGCAATATTTATACTTTCAAAGAAAGAAAAACTTAACAAACCATCAATTGGTTATTATAAATTTATTTGGACCAGAAATCAATATGAATTAAGTAACTAAACAATCCCAGGGGTTTAGGTTTTAATAAATTGACTGAAAAAAATACTTGGGGTCACGTTCTTAAAGGAATGTTGCATGTTATGAACTGCTTTGTCACCAGAGTTCCATTCTTAAGCATTCACGACCAACGGGTAACCCAATTGGTGGTATTTACCTTCTGCAGAGGTGCAGTCGGTGTATTCTTCTGTCCCAGCCGACAGGAAGGAGATGTGGCCGAGTTTCCTGTTATCTGTTTATCTGTGCACGGAATTTGTCTTCCTGTCTCTCCTACAGGTTCAAGTCCCAACTCGACTCCGGTAAGCCTTATCCCACTCTCGTCTTTGAATATAACATAGCTTTTTAAAAAAACAATGTGAAGTAGAAAGGTATTTCGATTCTGGTTGCCATTTTAAGCGTTTAAGGTCTCCTTTGGCAAATCCAAACGTAGAAAACGGTGTAGTCTCAGTAGTAGAAAGTCCAAATCCTTGGTAGAACAAGATTGTTGCTCTTTGTAGCAGAGAATCCAGTTGTATTCTTTGAAATCCTAGATAGAACAAGAGTGTACTTGTAGCAGAGAATCCATCTGGTATTAAGTCCAGTTAGCAATTGATTTTAGGACAATTACTTTAAATGCATTCTATATCGTTTTTGATTGGTCAATGCCTGCTGCCTTCGTATCAAATCTAGAAATATAATTAGCCTGTCCCAAAAATGCCTAAGTGAGCCATTTTTCCTAAAATAACTTCTCCCTGTTTTGTTGCAAAAACCTAGTGGGTCTGAAACCAGCTATCCCTCGTCATAGACAATAGTAGATAAAAGAGCTAATACATTTTATTTTTACTCTAACAGCTGAATCAAAATATCAGTCCCGAATTTCACGAATAATAAAGTTTAACTCACAAAGGATTTCTGGGTTGATACGCAAGTAAACAACAACAACAACAACAACAACAACCACAACGAATAATGAAAACTGAACACATATAAGATGTTTTCGTGTGTGTATTAAACAAACACGAAAACATGTTTGTAGATCATTGCTTATTACAAAAGATATATAAATGCATAAAAAGACAAAGTCAGTTCAACTCAAACTCTTGTTGTTTTTGTTTTTTTCTGTTTGCTTTATTCATGAAGAAATATATATCTAAAGTAGGTGGTTATCTCCCTTGATCGATATACCACTTTTCAAATCAACGAATCACTGGCCCGCAATTGTTGGCGCCAGAACTCAAAAGACAAGTATCTACCTCTTTTCAATCAACATCTCAAAGACAGCAGACGTCAAATTATTATTGATTGTCAGCTATATCACAAGAGAAAACGAGGTGATCCGTTTGTGAGTAGGAAAACTTTAATATACAACTCCAGCAAGGAATTCTGCTAAGTGGACTTGTAATGGTTCATAAGCTGTGTATATTTTGTCGGGGCAGGTTTGAGAAACAAAGAAAAAAGGATCGTATTCTAAAAATAGACAAAACCAGACTGACCGACACCAAACGTCAAATTCAAAAACTCCGGTCAGTAACAGACATTATAAGAATGAGGGAAGAGAAGGATTGATCATAGCAGAAAGGCTTTGACAAACGAAGGGATCAGTCGCAAAGTACGATCCTCTTAGAACCGGAGTAGACTAAAAATGCAAGTAAGCTTTAGACCCTAATAAGACTAATAATAAGGAAAATTCATTACCAAACCTCATCTTTGTAACTTGCTGTTCATTTGATACAATTTATAATACACATATAAAGGACAATTTGTTACGACTCGAACCTCTTTGTTTATTACTTGTATTGTTTTTGCTTGTTTCTTTGATGTTATATTTCACATAAAAATTACAAACAACCAACCTACAACAAACTAATATCGTTTATATTTATATAATACAATATAGCCACAAACAGAACAATTTGTTTGCAACTGAAAATATGGACACACTGGATTTTGATTTATAAGACTATAATATAACATTCTTTGAAACTCCAATTTGTTCCATGTCCTTCTTCTCATTATGTTATCACCTTAACCACTATAATTGCGGCCTAAATCATCATATATTTAAAATCCATCATAGTTAAGCGGAATATTCTTCTGTTACAATATCAAGTTAAATTTTGTTACAATAATTTATTATGCTGCACGAGCAACATTTTAAAAAGGAAAGAAAATTATGAAGAAATGAAGATGACGTTCAATATATAAGGGAAAACAAATTTTAGAAATTAAAAAAAAACATTTCTTTCAATAAAACAAGAAAACTTTTAGTAAGGAAGATAATAGTTTTCTAAATTTTTTTAATGCGAACTCATGACCGTTTTGTGTTCGGGAAGATTTTCTTGTATTTTAAGGTTGATTTGAGATTTTCACAAAATGTTCTCTGTGCAAATCTTGATCATTAACAAAGATTTTTTAAAACTGTTCATATCTTAGAATGCTACCCAGAAAGATTTCTAGATACTTAAATAAGGATTTTTTCAGCAATTGTTTTTAAAATTCTTAGATTATTTCAAAAGTTGAGAATTTATAGTCTTTAAATATTCTATCACTTTTTAACTTTTACAGGATTATCTACAAAGTTTTTACTCTAATGACTTAAACGCCAATTCTTTTTTTCTTAATTGTAAATAATAAAAAGAATTGAAAATTGTGAATAACAAGATTTTTGTTGTAGATAAATGGTCGGTTTAGCTCGGTCGGTAGAGCATCTGCCTAGGAATCACAAGCTTCCTGGTTGGATACCGGCCCTCGCCAATTCAGTGTATGAGTAGTACAGGGATCTGTGCGGTAAAGTGAGGAGCTGATGGTAGGGATGGCGATCCACCTCACACGCTGAGATAATCTCCTTGGCTAATGAAAAGGGGATAGACTCCTTAGCTGTATGGCTGATGCGGATAATAAGCCGTTCCGTCGACTTTACAACTTTTTTTTTTATTGAAAATAATGAGAATAAAAAATGTATTATAAATAAGAAGGAAAAAAAAAATTTCATGGGAGATAACTGCGTTTTTATTTATTAGAGTTACCTCCCTTGGTTTGAAATTTCGTAGTTACCGATTTTTATTAGTACAGGATGAATATAAGAATTATTAAAATAAGAATTAATAATATGTAATTAGCGAGAAAGAAATGTCAAGGGAAATAACTGCGTTTTTATTTATTTTGAGTTACCTCCCATGAGTTCAAATTTTTTATTTTATTCATAGCCAAAGTGAATAATACACTTTAATGTTTAATGTTATATGCGCTTTAAACATCGGCAAACCGATGATCAATTTTATGCGGGTAATTTTTAATTTTTTTACTTTTTCACAAATGATTAATTAACAGGCATATTCTTTTTTTTGACACTTTTTAAATGTTTTTAGTATTTTATCTTGTTTTCCTGCTCTTTAAAATTTTCAGCAATTTTTATATTTTACTAGCTTAAAAGACGCCCTGGATTCCTAAGTTTTAATTAATGAGATTGTTTTCGGCGATTTTTTTTAATAATTGTACGAAAATTAAGTTTGGTTGGTTGTTTTACGGCATATCAACACTTTTTGGGTCATTTAATGCCAAATCAAGTCATTTCGATATTCAGTTTCTTAGAGTTTCTGCTGTTGCTTAAATGGTCACCTATTGATAATCTGAACATTAATTACATAAATGAGAGTAACTTCCCCTTGTTTCACTTTGAGGAAGCCGTATGTTTTGGTCGGCCATTTTCATTTCACCGTAAATCTACACTGAAAATATGAATTTGTTCAAATCAATACAACTGCATGTTTTAATACGAAAATATAATAAAATGTGTTCTTAATTGTGCTTGCGCATCATTTGAAATTAACTACTTAATTGTTTAAGTTATCTAAGTATTTAACAGGCTTATCGCTGCTTAACTTCGGTAATATAGCGGGAACTTGTAATTTTAACATGTCTTGACCCAGAAATTAAAGACCTACTTACATCAAATTGTCTTCAGATTAAGTAGCAGCAGAAGAATTATCGTTGAACTTTTAAAAGGGAAGCTTAAATATTAATGTAATACTTAAATCACGTAAACAAAATCGCCAAAAACAATCGTAGTAATTAAAACATGGGAATCCAAAATTTCTAGTTTGCAACCAGGAATGTTTTGAATTTGCTTACGGGGTCGGCCTGATTCCAAAATGGTATATATGTTGAGCTACAGCCTTTTGAAGTTGAAAAAATGTGACAAACTGACATACTGATGTTCACATTTATTAAGAATAGTTAATTGAAGCTATAATTTTTACGAAATATACTCGGGTCCACAGAGAGCACTTGTGAAAGACCGGAGCATACAGCGACTGAAATGTTGTGTTTATACACATCACAATAAAGATGAGGACAACAGTCCGAAAAATCAAAATTATTAAAACCTTTTCCTCTTTTGCATTATGTTGAGTGGTAGAAGAATAATTTACCCGCACTAATCTGAAGATCTCAGATTATTAAACATTATCAAACATTGGATCTTTTTCTTTTTGTAAAATAACAGATTTATTTTTAAAAGAAAAATCACCTCTATTCAGAGTTTTGACAAATAAGAAAGAATTAATTTTTAATTCTTAATTAGAATGATGAATAATTCAAATAATTCAAAAAGGTTTTAAAAAATCAATAGAATCTTTTGTATCAAAAGAAATTATCCGCGATATATGCGTTAATATTACCTTCTTTTCTTTTTTTTTATCGTTCAGGCTAAAATCGATGCAGGGGAGATAAGTTAAGTTATTTTATAGTTATCTCCCCTATTCCGTAGTTTTCTCACAAAATGTTTTTTTACAACAAATTAAATTAAATGAACAATGATTATTAAACAAGGATTTCTTAATTATTATAAAAGTTAATTCATATTTTTGTATTTTAATTGCACATATCGTGCACATCCATCAAAGCGATTCCCAATCCACTTCACAACAAACAATTATTACTGAAAAATCCTTGGAAAAACAAAACATAACAATAAATCTGGCTATCACTCACAATTTATGTCTTGGCATAAAATAGCCCGGATGGGTTTGACGTGCAGTTAAAATCAATCAATTAAACTCTGGAAGATTACGAATTAATATTCTTTGTTTTCTTGTATGTCTACTTGTTAAAAAAAAGAATACGCACACATACGTACCCTTTTAGTTATATATATATAACACACACACACACACACACACATACACACACACACACACATACATACATACATACACACACACACACACACACACACATATATATATATATATATATATATATATATATATATATATATATATACGTATTTTCTTGGAAATAAAGTGTTCGAATACGGGTGTAAGAGCTGTATTTATTTGTTTATAGAGTGCAATATATTTAAGGTGCGATTGTTATCATTGGTTTCAAAGCAGCGTGTTAACCATTATCATCAAGAAAACGCGACTGTGAAAGTACATATAAATTATATTTATCGAATTTTGAAATGATTTTACTATTTTAATCATACTCTCAAATTTTAACTATTTTCAATCATTGTTATTTGTAATTAGAATTAAGTTAAAAACAATACAGATATGATAACTTAATAAATAACCGAACAGAATAAGCCGCACGCGGCACTAAAAATCATAAATGAACTAACATAGCGTACAACCATCACTATCGTAAAAAAAGTTTATCTCAGTAATGATTTCAACTTAGTTTAATATAAGGTAAGGTCCTGAAGAGATCGTATAGATCGAAACTGTGGTTGACCTATAACTCATATATATCGGGTTAGCTCAGTCGGTAGAGCGTTCGGCTAGAAACCACAAGGTTCCTAGCTCGATACCGGTCCCCGCCAACTCAGCGTATGAGTAGCACAGGGATCTGTGCGGTAAAGTAAGGAGCTGTGGTAGGTGTAGCGCTCCACCTCAGATGCTAAAACAATCTCCTTGGTCTAGCGCTATTGAAAAGGGGATAGACTCTCTCGCTGACTGGCTGATACCGACTTTAGGCCGCCCCGTCGACTTTTTTACTTTATATATATATATATATATATATATATTATATATATATATATATATTTGTTCTGTGCTTGACGTTGTGTGGAATTAGGATAATTTAGTTTTAAGTAGCTTTATTCAAAAACGAAATCATCATCAATCATCACAAATTCCCATGACTCTCTCTCTCTCTCTCTCTCTCTCTCTCTCTCTCTCTCATCACTTCCCTATCGCTCCTGGCAATTCCTTAGTACGGCATCCAGTGTCCATACATAGTTGTTTTATGTAAGTCTTTACTAGTCGGCCAACTCTTATATATCCACGTGTAGGTGTCCACCGGAGAACGTCAATTATCAGTTCGTCCTTACTTCTACAGCAATGTCCAGCATATCTTGTTTGTCTTACTTAGATAATTTGTTTGATATGGGGTAAGTGATCGTACAGCAGCTTCTTTGTGGAATGTTGCTTCTAGGATTTGTTCCGGGCAGCACGCAGCATTTTTGTGTTTTTCAAATCTAGCTTTATTTTCCAAGTGTTTCTCTAAAGTCCAAATGGTTCTGTCATACAGTAGCACTGACACGGTTACAGCTTGAAAGGATATGTTACGTACTGAGGTTTTCACCGTACCAAATCGATATAATGTTATATACCCTTTCTTACTTCTTACTCTGGTCGTATTTTCTTCTGGCCGGCTTTGGTTCTATCTTCTAACATCTTGGTCTAGTCTCTTCTAAAGTCTGGACCTTCTTGCTATGTTCCTGCTGGCTGGTCGTCCTGGATTCATTTCTTATTACCAAGACATTCATCAACCACAAGAACATTTTACTTATATAAACTTTTATTTCCTTAACTATACATTTCACGTAACTAAATATCTGACTAACATAGTGCGTGCGAGTTCCAGCCTTAGGCAGAGAACAAAATGGCCGACTTGCTCTGCCTGACGTCCAACTGCAAACTGGGGACTCTGAAAAAGGTCCCACGTGACTTCACATATTTGGCGGGCTTCTGTAATTTTCCATAGAAGGGCCCGGCCAATTTATGAAAGGGGTCATCCCCTCAGAATTACAGGGGATTGACAATAATCTTATGCAACCGCATAGATTATGTAACAGATGTTGGCTTTATCTTATCAGAGATCAGATTTACATACGGTCGATAATCTCTCAATAACATTATATGCCTTTCTTATGCGTATATTAACATCGCCTTTTCGCAATGAGATTTGGCTACCTATGCTTTGATGATGTATTAGAAATAGAATTTCCGACCATATTACCTTAAGGCACCCCTTTTCAATTTCGTGTCATTATGTCATTTTCTTTTCATTTACACCGTCAATATCCGGTTGTTTGTTCGGGGTTAGGGTTATGGTTATGGTTAGAACCCCTAACCCTAACCCCTAAACTAACCCCTAACAAACAACCGGATATTGACGGTGTAAATGAAAAAAAGGACCTAATGACACGAAATTGAAAAGGGGTTGTAACGTAGGTTTAAAGTTATATATACTTGGAATACAAATAACTCCGACGAAGGTTAACAGACAAAACATTTAATATATACAGCACATGGAATTGAAGATACAATGTACATAGTAAAAGAGTTACATATATAAAGATAAAGACACATTCATGAATGGTACATTATAACATATAAAAGTACAGACATGAGACTAGGAATAGTCCATGCTGTGAAGAACTTACAGTAAAGTAAGGGGGCGGAGCCCCAACGAGAGGGGTTAGATAAAATCTACCCCATGTGGCTCGTAGCTACTGAAACAGGAAAAGTGGCCGAAAGGGTTTGAACCCGGCGCTTAAATACTCTAGCACCCTAGCGGGCACCAGCAAACTAAAAGGGGCAGACAACTCCACCAGGCAAATACAAACTAACGCTACAGGGTGCCTTAAGGTAATATGGTCCGAATTTCATTTTATTCTAAACTTAAAAACATAAAATGCTATATTTTATTTATGCCCCAAATTATGTTTAACTATAAATGGTTTTAAATATATGTATATTTAAGATTATATATTCTAGAATATTTTAAAATGTCAAATATGGGTTAAATCGAACTTAACGGACCTAAATTCCACTATCGTATGTCACTCTGCCGAAAGAAAAAAAAAGAAAAAATCAGGGAATTAACTTAATAAGGGAATTAATTTAATAAAATTTTCACTGTTGATATATTAATGAATGAAAGATGTAATGCACTAGTTATTTTATTTTGAAACTTTTACATTTTTTCAGGTCAGTTAACTTTGAACCACGTATATTTGAGAATCTGTGTTACGCCTAAAAGATAAGTGGTTCAAAGTTAACTGACCTGAAAAAATGTTAAAGATGGTGGAATTTACGTCCGTTAAGTTCGATTTAACTCAAATGTGTTTATATTTAAAATGTTATATTTTAGAATTTTATCTTTCAAATGTTTGTTAAAATCTGCGAAGCCATTGTGGTTGAAAAAGAATCCCGGTTATTCGACATCTGTAAACTTATCAAGAGATAAGTCAGACTTCTTCTTGCTGCTGGGTCAGTAAAATACGTTTATTTATGTGTGTGAGAGAGATGAGAGTCTTTCTGTGTTCGGACATAGTAATCACGTGATGTGCCCAGAAGTTTTTGCACCAGGATCATATAATCATTTCGGACCAGTTCCAGGAATAGTCAATCAGAAATTATTTCCGAGAATTGACAAAAACATAAGATACCAGATATCCTCAAATTACCTCTTCACACTGGTGAGTCTCTCAAACTTGACTCTATACATTGGAAGGACGTTTATATTCTTAATCGTTGTTTTGTTGTTAAATGAAATGTTAGAATTGAACTAAGTTTTAATTCATTTATTTGTTGCTGTTAGTCTTAGAATAAATGCTATGCTAACACACAATATTGGCATTGATAGTCCAGTGATTTAGTACAAGACAGTGAACGATATTCTGTACGTTTTGTCTTCAAGCTTCTTGGCTATTTTCTACCGGAAGTTGGTTGCTCCTGCTGATTCTCCCACTTTTAGTAAAGTCTATCAATAGAAGTGGCGATTTTACATCTTATACCAAGATAATCCTCACGGGGTGTAATGGTTAGCAAGTTAGATTCGCCGACCACTGTTAATGAGTTCGATTCTCATTAGGCGCCCCATACTTCTGGCCTTGTGCTAAATCTAAGCTAAATTTAGTAAATAACTTTTATATGCATTTCAGTCTCAAAAGACTATAATATAGTTTTTGTGTCCCTGAAGTTACAGTGCTTCCTGTGACTGTGAAGTCCAATGTTTGAAAAACATTCCCGGCAACAGATGTCGCATTTGAAGGCTGTCCCTGAAGATGTTGATGTGCCGGTGCTTTGTTGTCGCTGCTTTCTTCTATACCTATTAGCTTCATGGTGTTGCGTCAGGGTGACTTCTGACATGAACAGTCCTCTACAGAGAGCATGCCACTACCGAGGGCAGTCCTGAGCCAAATTTTCCCAGCTGGAAGGGGCAATGCCAAAGCACCTGAGATCATTCTTGCAGAATATAAGCTAAGCTTAGTAAATAACTATACCAAGATAATCCTACAATGCTTCACACAACAGATGTTGGCTAATCAGAACAGAGTGTATGAACCAAGTGAAAAAATATTCTCAAACTCTTGGACCCAAAGAAAATCAGTTTCATTATGAAGGTATTTGTAGAGGCGTTTGTCATGTAATGGTTATCGTTGTAGGAAATGGACACGGCAAACCGAGTTCAAATCTTGGACGAGACTATTTGTATATTATAGAGAACTTATAACCTTGGGAAAGGTATGAACCCAAATATTCTCTCTCTCTCTCTCTCTCTCTCTCTCTCTCTCTCTCTCTCTCTCTCTCTCTCTCTCTCTCTCCAGCTATGAGTAAATAGTAGGTCAGACAGGACCTTTTAAACATGGTATGGCAACCGGTCTAGGAAAAGAAAAACTTAATTAAAACCTGTTAAACCCCGCTTAAAAATTGACCATCTATTATATCCTACTAGTGGGGAGGAGTTTGGTAAATACTTTAGGTAAATACATATATAATTGTTGAATACGACGTCCTATCAACGTCAGTCAACCTAAAATTGAAGAAGTCCCTAAAATCTAACCAACAGGAAACTTGAGCCGGAAATTTAATATCAATGTAAATTTCAAAAACTAGATTGGTTGGGTTTCTTGCATATATATATATATATATATATATATATATATATATATATATAGTATTACGGTGTGTATAGAAATAACCTACTTGAGTTTCACCATAAGGATCTTCAGGGTTAAATCCATTGAATTAATCAAAATAAAATGGGAACCCAATGAATACATAATGGTGATAACTATGAAAGATTTATAAGGATCCTTTGCTCCCAAATTAGAAGCATCAGTATCATCATGGACAGCTGATACAAGAGGAACCCAATGGGTCAACGGATCGTCTCGTCAACTGATGGGGTTGAATGTGCTCAATTGAAATGTTTGAGTGCAAGAGATCGGCGTTCGAGCTTAACTAATGGCCAGATTTTTTTAATGTTGATATTCATGACAGACAACCCTACCCCCCCCTTGATAGATTGGCGCAGCATGATCTTTTTAAATGGACATTTAACTGTTATTTGGCCTTGTGCTAGATTAAAGTAAATTACACAAGTATTTTGTTCGTGGGTTTAAAGGTGAAATGAATTTTATCTTCCCTCGAGTGATTGTCCCAATTTTTGTTCCCTGTTTGTTAAAGAATAAAAAATAAAAAATAAAAAGATAAAAATGAAAATAAAAATAAAGATCAACAACTTAAATTACGTAATACACACACACACTCTCTCTCTCTCTCTCTCTCTCTCTCTCTCTCTCTCTCTCTCTCTCTCTCTCTCTCTCTCTCTCTTCTAATATTTTTTTTTTAATTTCCTTTTTTTTCTTTTAAATTGTTGTGACCCATATCTTGTGAACAGTTTCTGCTTTTACTTCTCTGATAATCTCTCTTTTTTATATTTGTCAGTCTGTCTGTCTGTCTGTCTAGCCCCCCCTCTCTCTCTCTCTCTCTCTCTCTCTCTCCCCCCTCTGTCCCCCTCTCTCTAACCTCTGTTCCTACTTCCTTTTTATCTTCTTCTTCCTTTTCTTGTTTTCTTTCTCTCCCTTTCTCCTTTTCTTCTGTCTCCTCTTCACGTTAGACTTTTCTCTGAATCTCTTCTTTCTCTCTCCATCTCTCCCAAATCTCTCTCTCTCTCTCTCTCTCTCTCTCTCTCTCTCTCTCTCTCTCTCTCTCCTCTCTCTCTCGTATTTGTGAGTGTATTCCATTTATTCTCTCTTATTTTAACCCATCACACCCATCCCTACTTCAGATATATAATTCTCATTTTTCTATTCATCTTTCTCTGTCTCTTGTAAATATTCTGAATGTTTTTTTAAATGTTCAACTCGACTGCCTCCTCCTCCTCCTCCTCCTCTCCTCCTCCTCCTCCTCCTCCATCGTCTTCATCTGATTGACAAGTGCAATGCGTAAGATATTTACTTACCGATGTGCCCACCAACACACCGTTCTCTTTTCAAAACTTTAAAAACGTGAATATCAACACTTGTTCATACATATTAACTTATATAAACAGCCGACACTTCTTCTTCTTCTTCTTCTTCTTCTTCTTCTTCTTCTTCTTCCTTTTGGGCAAATCTAGCATTCCTTCTTACAACTTAGGATCTTTTCGCTTGACAACTAAACACAGTGACAACCTTTTACTGCCGGACACATACACATACACACACAAACACACATACATACACATACACACACACATATAGTTACATACAGACACACACCTACCCCCCGCACACACAGATACACACTTACACACATACCCACACAGGCACACACGCCTTACTACAAAACATAACAGAAGATCCGCCTCCCTTCTTATCATCGACGGCCTTTCGGTTCAGATTTCAAACCACCATTTTGCTGGTGTCTGTCTGCGGTTTTAAAGTCGCCCTGATCGCAACTCGGAAAGAAGAAAAGAAAAGAAAAAAGAAAGAAAAGGGAGGACAGTGGAGTGTGACGACGATATTTTTCCCTATCCACTCCCACTCCACCCACACCCACACCAAAAAAATGAGACTTGAAGGATTTCTTGCCGGAATCTTTGTGATTATTGTCCTGGGATTTATTTGCTATCAACTGATTGCAAAGCGAAAGTGAGTAGTTAAGAATTGCACACACACACGCATGCACACACACACACACACACTTACACTCACACACTCAAACGTACGCGCACCCAAACATACACACACACACCCATATGTGGCGCGCACGCACATATACACATTTATACACGCACGCACATATACACATTTATACACACGCGCACACATACATGCATATCACTGCTGTAAACTGTATAATGCTTGATCTCAAATTTTCACTGTATAATGCTTGATCTCAAATTTTCACTGTATAATGCTTGATCTTAACTTTTCACAGTATAATGTTTGGTCTGAAATTATCACTGTATAATGACACTACATTATTCTGTGTACTTGACATGAGACTTTGATGAGTTGTGGTGCACCTGAGCACTGTACACAATAAATTTCATTATTATTATTATTATACTAACATACATAGTTATTAGCCTGATCTGTAATTTTCACTGTATAATGTTTGATAAATATTCATCAACTACTTAAGTGCACTGACGTATAAAATGCAAAATAAATGCATTTTTCATCACGTTGATTTAAGTTAGGATAGTGAAACCAATAATGTTTGGTCTGAAATTATCACTGTATAATGACACTACATTATTCTGTGTACTTGACATGAGACTTTGATGAGTTGTGGTGCACCTGAGCACTGTACACAATAAATTTCATTATTATTATTATTATACTAACATACATAGTTATTAGCCTGATCTGTAATTTTCACTGTATAATGTTTGATAAATATTCATCAACTACTTAAGTGCACTAACGTATAAAATGCAAAATAAATGCATTTTTCATCACGTTGATTTATTAAGTTAGGATAGTGAAACCATGGTTTGAAAATCGCATAAGTGAAAAACTGTCAGTTACCAGGTGCTATTAACTTTATTTGTTCGCTACCCTAACTTTGATATATATGCTCTATCAATGATATTGATCACTCTTTACTTATAGTTATAACAAATTATATTATCAATATTAATGTATATATTATCTTTATATACATTATATATATATATATATATATATATATATATGTGTGTGTGTGTGTGTGTGTGTGTGTGCGTGTGTGTGTGTGTGTGTGTGCGTGTGTGAGCGTGTGCGTGTGTGTGTGTGTCTGTGTGTGTGTGTGTGTGTGTTTTCGGTTAGTGCTATCCATTTTGGAATGTGTGTAATGTGCTGTGATACACTACATCAAAGTACCAATTTACGTTTCCTACTACGTTACTTTTATAATTGAAACCCCCCCCCTCAGAATTCGAAGATCAAATCGAATTGATTGATCGAATAAATTCATTCAAACAAAAATATAACAGAAGATCCGATATTCAAATTTGTGATCACAAATTATAAAAAGCGTATCCATGTAAACAAGGAATATAGAGCGATACTGAGTTGAGAGTGAGAGGAGTGAAGAGAGGATGAAAGTAGAAAGAGAGAGAGGGGGGCAAAAGGAGGAAGGGAGGGGTGAAGGACGTAGAGAGAAACATAAACAAATGTTAAAGTTTGATTTTTTTCCTAAATGCACAAATGTCAGACCAAATTTATCAAAATAGTTGTCTGTTGGTTTCCGGAAATTCATGTCGTTCTTAGTTTGGACTAACAAATGTTCATTATATAATGCTTGATCTCAAATTTTCACAGTATAATGCTTGATTTTAAATTTCACTGTATAATGCTTGGTCTCAAATGTTCATTATATAATGCTTGATCTCAAATTTTCTTAGTATAATGTTTCATCTGAAATTTCATTCTATAATGTTTCATAAAAATTTTCACTGTATAATGCTTGGTCTCAAATTTTCACTGTATAATGCTTGGTTTCACTGTATAATGTTTCATCTGAAATTTTCATTCTATAATAATTCATAAGAAATTTTCACTGGTATAATGCTTGGTCTCAAATTTTCACTGTATAATGCTTTTCTTAGTATAATGTTTCATCTGAAATTTTCATTCTATAATGTTTCATAAAAATTTTCACTGTATAATGCTTGCTCTCAAATTTCACTGTATAATGCTTGCTCTCAAATTTTCACTGTATAATGCTTGGTCTCAAATTTTCACTGTATAATGCTTGATCTCAAATTTTCACTGTATAATGCTTGGTCTCAAATTTTCACTGTATAATGCTTGATCTCAAATTTTCACTGTATAATGTTTCATCTGAAATTCTCATTCTATAATGTTTCATAAGAAATTTTCACTGTATAATGCTTGATTTTAAATTTCACTGTATAATGCTTGGTCTCAAATTTTCACTGTATAATGCTTGTCTCAAATTTTCATTGTATAATGCTTGGTCTCAAATTTTCACTGTATAATGTTTCATCTGAAATTCTCATTCTATAATGTTTCATAAGAAATTTTCACTGTATAATGCTTGATTTTAAATTTCACTGTATAATGCTTGTCTCAAATTTTCACTGTATAATGCTTGATCTCAAATTTTCTTAGTATAATGTTTCATCTGAAATTTTCATTCTATAATAATTCATAAGAAATTTTCACTGTATAATGCTTGATTTCAAATTTTCACTGTATAATGTTTGGTCTGAAATTATCACTGTACAATGTTTTATTTGATCCGAATGGAGAAAAACTGGGTTAAGTGCATTGACAAGGAAGAAGATTATGTTGAAAACAAATATTATGTAAGAATAATTAAAATGAGAATAATAAATTCGCAACACCTTGAAAGGGGGTGTCGGTTTTGACCTGGGGGTAGTATGAGGCCTGAGTACTGCTGATACACCTCTTATTTTGGAACCTGTAGGCTCATGTATTAATCTCTATATTGTTATCATTTACTGTTATCCGTTAAAAAAAAATATTTGTACGTTTAATCTTGAATTAATAGATAAACAAGTAATTTAGACATTTTAAGTTTTTGATCTGCTCTGTCATAGTAGAATTAACCACGTTTTGATAAAATTTTCTTATTTGCATTTTATCTTTTATCTTTATATATATATATGTATATATATATATATATATATATATTATATATATATATTATATATAATATAATATAATATAATATAATATAATAAGATAAAAATATAGGTTTTACATATCTATTTATTGGTTGACAAAGGAACATTCACAACCATATTGGTTTCATGCGATGCATTCATCAGGTGAAGATGTTTCAAATGCCATTTGAAACATCTTCACCTGATGAATGCATCGCATGAAACCAATATGGTTGTGAATGTTCCTTTGTCACCCAATGAATAGATATGTAAAACCTATATATTTATCTTATTATATTATATAACAGCTCTATTTTATATTGAGCACTCTACCAATTAATACTGCTTTTGGTACACCATTCCAGCAAAAGCTGAAATAGTGACCATCTACTACAGTATATATATATATATATATAATATATATATATATATATATATATATATATATATATATATATATATATGGGTGTGTGGGTGTGGGTGTGTAGGGGGGTCGGGGGTGTTAGATGGAAATCGCGTGCCCAAGATATCTTATTATAATAGAGATTGTATGCTTGTCTGTCTGTAATCGAAACTATATAACTAGTCACAATTCCCTTTGTTATTTATGTCACATTCTCAATTCATTCTATTTTTATTTAAACATCAATTATTAATAAAATTGATTTACATTATTAATACTGCTGGTCATATCTAAATATTAAGAACATGCAATTGTATTTATATATTCAACAAAATAGATAGCGGTTTACAGTATGAACAGGAAGGCTAATTTGCATATATTTCGGCAGTTCATTACATTTGTTCAACATTTTCTTTTAGTTATTTACATGAGTTACAAATATAGGTGTGCCATTTTTATCTAATCTTATTATAATGGAGATTGTGTGTTTTTTCACTCTCTGTAACCGAAACTATATTCCTACTCAAGTCACAATTCTCTTAGTTATTGACATCACATTCTCCATGATTTTATTTTTATCTACCTCAATTATTAATAAAATTGTCTTACATTATTAATACTGTTAACTATGTCTACATACTGACAACATGCAATTATATTTATATATACAACAAAATAGCGGTTTACAGTGTAAACGGGAAGGCTAATTTGCATATTAATATTAAAAAAAAATCGAATTTAATAAATATGTACTTAGTATTATTGATTTCTAACTGTTTGGTTTTATTTTAATGAATATAAAGCAAAAATCTCTTCAATGAATCTTAAATAAAATCCATTAACAAGATAAAATAACTGTCATTTTATTCTTTACTTCCTTTTATAACTAAATACTTAAATTAGAAAAAAATAACAATGAAAGACGAGAGTGATGGAAGAGTAAGTTTCAGTTGTTCCATTTTTTATCATACTCCCTCTGTTTCAAATCTTTTATTATACTCCCTCTGTTTCAAATCTTTTTATCTGTATTCTTATTTAGTTTTATTAGTCTTTCTAATTTAATACAATATTTTATTACATTAAAAACTTAAATACTTGCACCGGAGGTGCATATATTTGCTAGTTCATATATGAAGTATTAATGAAACCCACACTTAAATATGTGTGTGTGTGTGTGTGTGTGGTGTAGGGGGAGACACGCAATGCAAAGAAAATATATGCATTATATATTTAGTTTAGTCTGACACAAGGCAACAGTAACTGGGCATTCGGTGAAAATCAAACTCGTTGCAGTAGGCTTATAAGCCAGACAAGCTTCCTATGTTGCTTCACGGCGAGGTGTTCAGTACGCAGACTTTATCTAAAATCTCAAAGTCATTTCACATATCAAACTAATCACTTTTACTTATATATATATATATATATATATATATATATATATATATATAGTTTTTTTCCGTAGTTAGGGTCTTTCCATGTGTGGTTTAACCAAGCTGATGCAGGTAGACCATAAGGAGAGCTCAATGTGCCTAATACCAGTGAGTAAAAGGGCAGAGCAAGAAATTTAGTAAATGAAGAAAAACTCTAAACTTGCTTCATTACAATAATTTATTTCATGTTCTTGTGATTACCTGAAGATGCCGTATTAATACGGTTGAAATAAATTATTTTAATGAAGCAAGTTTAGAGTTTTTCTTCATTTACTATATATATATATATATATATATATATATATAATATGCTATATTTATAAGTACATAGTGCTCAATAGAACATGAAAAAATAATCCACTAAAAAAATGGCCCTAATCACTTACGAAACGCCGTTTTTTGTTTGTTTTGTTTCAGGCGAAATTACCCGAAGAATGTCGTTATTCTGCACCAATTCCCAAGAATCCCCGTGGCCCCAAACATGTCACCATTTGCTATTAAATTGGAAACCTTCCTCAGAATGGCTAAAATCCCTTATAAGGTAAATGGAAAATTGTTGTGCTTTTTTCTTTCGATGCAGTGTTTCTTTTATTGTTTTTTTTAAACATTTTTGTGTCGTTTTTTTGTTTTTTTTGTTTTATATTTGTGTTTCAATGTGATCAGTGTTTCATTTTGATCTCTGTTTCATTTTGATTAGTGTTGAAACAGTGTTGATCAGTATTTCAATTTGATCTCTGTTTCGATTTGATCCGTGTTTCATTTTGGTCAGTATTTCAATTTGATCAGTGTTTCATCTTGATTTCTGTTTCAATTTGACCCGTGTCAGAGTTGACCGATTGACCTCTAAGGGGCAAATTTGGCAACTTTCGAAAACCCAGTGTTCCTGAATTGTAAATTTTGCTACTTGTGGCTTTTTGGTGCTGAGCAAATTTGGCCGATGAGAAGAAAGTCAATTTTTTAATCTATTTATAATGTGAATACAATTACATTTTGAAGACACGTAAAGATAAATATCGCAAAGTTATCTTATTGAGACATTTTATTTCTTAATTAAATGTATAATGATCCGATTTTTCTATGTCTGTTACCCTAACACAACAAAAATTGCACATTGTAGTGATTTCTGCCAATATTGGAATGCTTGGCTGATATTTAGTTGTGTTCCCAAATCTCCAAGGATCAATATTAGCATGAGTATATCCGTGATATACGAACACCGAACAGAATGAAAGGAAAGACAAGATAAACTTATTTGTATATACAAAAACATTTAACCATTTATGTACATAATATACATAGAAGTAGTATTAAAAGAAAAAATAAACAAATCTGCCCTATGGTAGAGTTATATACACATTGTTCCATGAACAAGCAGTATATGGAAGGGGGACAAAATGGAAAAGGGCTTACTTAATCGTGGGTAATATAACCATATAGGTTTACTATTCCCTGGAAGGGACCAGGGACAACGTCTCAACTGTTCAATGAACAAAGGCAAAAAGAGATCGTTAATGGATTTCGGCATTGTCATGGGACACCTATCGAAGCCCCTAACGGACTCGCCCATTTTCTAAGGGAACAAAATTATTCATTGTATGCTATGGTCAGCGAAATATGCAGACCATCGTTAGTGAGTTCGATTCTCAGTGATCTAAGAATTCTGTTTTTGTGTTTCATTTTTTCTTTTTTCTTTTTGTTTTTTTTTCTGTGTTTCTTTTTTCTTTCTTTTTTTTTCTTTTCTTTCTTTTTTCTTTTTTATTTCTTCTTTCTTTTCTCTTTTGTTTCTTTTTTTAATTCTTTTTTTAATCCTTTGTTTCTTTTTCCAAGAGTGTCTATACTTACCAATTTTCACCAAAACACAAGACGCCATGGATAATATTCAATGACGAAGTAATTAGTGACACACATTTTATCATCAAATTTCTGAATCGCAAATTGGATATCGATCTGAACAAACATTTGTCCCAAATAGAAAAATCGGTGGCTCGAGCCATGCAGAAAATGGTGGAAGAAAATCTTTTCTGGTGAGAATATTTTCAAAATAATATATCACTTTTATTTGCTTCTTTTTTTTCTTTCTTTTTTTTTTTTTTTTTTTTTTCTTTTCTTTTTTATAATTTTTTATTTCAAGTTGGATTTAACCCATAGAATTTCCAAAAGTGGTAACAACTAAAAATATCCACTATCTCAGTCTCCGCTTTTTTCTCACCCTTTTACCTGTATATCTTATTATTATCTCCCTTATCCGTTCCAATGTTAATTTTATGTCTATATTTTATTGAAATGTTATCGTAGTCATTGTAAAATATTCCTTTTGTATGTGCGAGTGTGTGTGTGTGTATGCGTAAGTGTTTCAAGAGAAGTGGAATGTAATATGCATCTGTATTTAAGAGTTTCTTTGATGTATACAACACTGGGGATGGTGTGTGGTATGAGGATGACCAGTTGGTAAGGTGTTGGCGTGGTAGGAGGTGACAAGTTTGTAGCCTGTTGGCAAGGTAGAGGTGAGAGGTTAGTAGCATTGTTGAATTTAGACGAAACCTACCCTGTAGTCTGGAACTCCTCTGTCTTGAATTGCAAAATGGCATCTTTTTATTGACACCGCTGAATTAAAGTGGATTAGCTGAAATGACTTTGTATTTGGGCGCGAACAGTTTTGATTGGTTTTAAAATAACCTACTTTGTGTCCTTCTATTTTTTTAAACGGAAGGCTGTGCGGAGCCTCCATGCGTACAGACCATTTATCGACACAATTTTCTCGGACGTCGTAGGGTGAAAGATATTACACAAAAATGTATTAATTATCAGTTTTTCTTCAATTAACTGTTAGAACAATTGCTGGAGGGTGTTCAGTTGAGTTCCAACTCACCGAGGACGAATATTAGCATTAGTATATTCATATATATTGTAATTGTAATATCTTGATTAATACGGGACATCTACTTCAAAGACGCCGGCGGAAGTGAACTGTATGATATTTATAATAAATATTAGTAATAGATCCGCGATCTTGTGTTGTTAATGGGTGGGCCTTAAGAGTTAATTTGTAGCCATCCCTAAACGGAAAGAATGACAAGGTAAGCTCATCAACACATATAGAAACATTTAATATAATATGCATTTCAAGTAATATTGAAAAGAATACATAAACGTGTCCTAACAGATAAAAATATGCACATATTGTTCTAACAGATGAAATATGCACATATTGTTCAAACAGATAAAATATGCACATATTGTTCTAACAGATAAAATATGTACACATTGTTCTATGAACAAACAGTATGCGAAAGGTGTACAAGGACGGAAAGGGGCTTACTTGACGAGGATGGGTAATCCACTTTAATTCAGCGGTGTCAAAATGTTCATAGCCATGTTGGTTTTACTTTTCATTGGTGATACGAGAGACAACGTCTGTACTGTTCATAGAACAGATACAAAAAGGAGCGAAAATGTTTTTTCGAGACTGTCAGTTGACAGTCCATAAGCCACCTAATAGACACACACATCCTCCAAGGGAGATAATTATTCATTGTCTGCTCATACGATTGATATCATTAAATTGTATTTTTTTAAATTTTAGGTCATTTATCGTGAATCGGTGGGTGCACGGATCCGGTGACCCATCCCTAAGAGAGATAACTGGACTAAATCGCTTCTTGGTTTGGAGAGTGCGTAAAATCGTCGAGCCTCAAGCTTACAGCCAGGGTGTTGGTAGACATAATCCTCAAGAGAATCCATTGCTAGAGAAGATTACAAGCTCTTTCGGATTATATTGGTAACGATAATCTTTCTTTTTCTTAAATTCATATTTTAAAGAAATTATTAAATCATTCGTCTTCTTTGACTTTATATCAAATAATCAATTTCTTTTTTTTTTTTAAGAATACAGGCATGTATGCCCACACAAGCGTGTGTAATAATTTACCAAATTAATATTATTTGGATGCCAAATAGTCGGTGTCAAAACGTACAGAGAGAGAGAGAGAGGGGAGAGAGAGGGGGAGAGAGGAGAGAGAGAGAGAGAGAGAGAGAGACCGACTCTCTTTCGAGAGAGAGACTTTGTTTTAATTATTTCTCAAAAATAATGTTTATAAACTTCTTTGGCATCTCGAAAGCTGTAGTTATATGACAGGCGTTTCTGACTGAAAATACACTCATCTCATATTGTGAATAGTGTTTTTGTTGGATTGAATCATGAATAAGACCAAATGAAATAAAAAATATAAAAAACTCAAAATAAATTAAATAGATATTAAAAAACAATAACAATCTCCCAGCAGACCTCTGACAGGAAGAACCATTTGGACATACACGGAGAGAGAGGGAGGGGGCTTCCTTGTACCAAAAAAGGAATTCTAGTCCGTTCTTCTAAGACCGTGACTAGGAACACATCTATTACTGGCTGGGAAATAAATTCCTCTCTAAGAAATAAAAGTTGAACTTTTTTCTGCCTAATGACCAACAAGAAGGAAGGACCACGCGTGTTGGGGTTAAAAGAAGGGGACAAAAAACTAACGACCCACCTAACCACTTAACCCCATAAGTCTTTGTTGTTTTTTGTTGTTTTACTTTTTTTTTGGGGGGGGGTGTAGAACAATTCACAAACCTAGTAATATCCCATCCACAGAAAGCGACGTTAATGCACATATAAAGAACGCATGTTCTGCCATAGAATAATTATCAGTCATGTGGAAGTCCGAGACAGCAACCTACAAGAAAGCAGCTGTATGGTCGCCTGGCCCCTCAACACTGACCATTCAAGTGGGGACGAACAAGCCATGCTGAGCACTGCTGGAGAAGCAAGGACGAACTAATAAGTGATGTTCTCCTATGGAAACCAGCACATGGGTACGCCATTGTTGGCCGCCCATTGACCATCTCAGCGCAGCTTTCAGTACATGCATAGAGCAATAAATAATAGGAACGGTTGGCGAGAAATTTTCATGGGTATCCGTGCTACGAGCACGACATGATGATGATGATGATGATGATGATGATGATGATTTGACGAACAATTTAGAGACGCATAACATTAATTCAAACCTTTGACTTGAAAAATTGGTCGAAACTCTATGAAATCGATCAATTAAAAATATTGAAAACATTAGTTTTTAAAATCGATAATCGTTCAATTGTTGATCTTATGCATTTAACCGATTTAATTTCAGGAGATAAGAAATTTCTGATGGGCGACGAACCGTGTGAAACAGATTGTGCTGTTTTCGGGATGCTTTCTTTGATGTGGCAAATGCCAGTGACCACGTTCTGCTACAGATTTGTCAAGGGTGAGTTGGTGCACACACACACACACACACACACACACACACACACACACACACAACACACACAACACAACACACACATACACACACACAAGCATGCGCATGTCCTTACCTGACTCTCCCTGGCGAGTGAAATACACTGGTTGGCAAAAAATAGATAGCCTGGGTCATATTTTATAGCTTTATTCAAGAAGAGTTAACATACGAGAGTCGACTGAAAAGTTCATAAGCTGACCAAAATACTCTCATCGGTGTTGCAGTGCTTGAATCCCCATAAGTAAAAAAAAAAAAAAAAAAAAAAAAAAAAAGGTCATCAACAGTAGATATAACATTAACTTTCATCCAATCAACTTTTTGAGTCCACCCTTGTACGTAAGAAAGATACAAAACAAAACATTTAATATGTTACCATATTAAGTCCTTTTTAAATATAGAATGGCTTTACTACGTTTTTTTTTTAGCAAATCACTTCTTTTAGGCATGTTGTATATCAGTTTCTTACATTGTTCAATAGAAATAGTTTCCCATTCTTTCTTAATTGCTTCCCACAAAGTATCTTCATTAGAAAACCTTTTACCAGACAACTTTCATTTTATTATTCTCAAAAATATTTTCTGTTGCATTCAAACCTGGATTTTTGTTCAGATCAAAACATCACTTATATGGATTTTTTCAGAACGTTTTTTGTCAATTCAGCAATATGAGGAGGTGGATTAACATGTTTAAAAATTATATCTGATACACATATGCCTAAATACAGGCATGTATGCCTATTCTAGGCTGTAAACAGAGTTAGTGCTACTGTATTGGCTGCACCACTTGGAATCTAAAGAAACGCTTAGAAAAAAAGCAAGATGGGAACTATACAAGAATGCTGCGTTCTATCTAAAACAAATCTTGGTGGTCCAGCCGTACAGTAGCACAGCTTGGGAGAATTTTCAATTTATCTTATCAGTGAGATCAGATTTCCATATAATCGATATATCTTGAATTGCTGAAAAGATTTTGTTATTTTTTATTTATTCTTTTTTTTTTTTTTTTTATCATGCAGAGAACACTTTCCCGAATTTGAACGCCTATTTCTATCGGATGAAAAAAAACATTTTGGCCCGCCGAATGGACAGAAAGCAGCAAAATTGGTGAGATTTACGGTGAATACAAACTGGGCCAAAGATGATCAGAAAGAAATACAAAAAAGAAAGAAGAAGCAGACGAACTCTGTCGACTTTTGGATTCTTCAATTGGAATGATACATTTGACGGATTTCTTTTCAGGATATTTAAATTAAATATTAATCGAAAGTTGATATTTTTTACAAGCCGACGCTATAGCGTTTCAGTTTTATTCTAACCATCGACGGGGCTATCAATTATGTAATAAGAAAACTGTTGACAAGCAAAAGCTTGTAAGCCTTTGTCTATAGTGTGTAAAGGCCTCTGTTGATATTCAAAATATGAGAAAGGACACAAATTAAAACGTCACGTAACGCTAGCGTTCCCATTCAAAATCTGTGTGACGAAAAAACAGCTTAAACAAAATCAAAAGAAAATGTAATGTTTTCCCAAAGTTCTAGAGTGAAGAACTCTCATCATTCCAAAGTTTACAAGGATTGGCTGAAAAGTTCATAGGCAACAAGGCTTCCATTAAAAATGTAGTTTTACAAAAATAAAGAATGATACTGGGTGTTTATAAGGTCTTCCTTTAAAATTTGAAACTTAATAACTCACGTTGTACAAATGATAAAATCATTTTGTAAAAAAACATATGAAAGTCCAATCTTTGTAGTCTAACTTTTTATGAGCGTTTTGATAATTTTCACCTTTAGCTGTCAAAATTCCTAGCATAAAATTGTGCGTGCGCATTATCTGAAATGAACTTAATTGTTATTAAGAACACATTTTATGATATTTTTGTGTTAAAGCATGCAGTTGTATTGTTTTCGAAAGTTTCTAAGATTTGTTTTTATTTCGCACGGACACTTTCAAAATGGCTACCAGCTTGTTTCAAAGTGAAAGTCAGTTGACTAAATTCATAGCATAAAATTATCTGAAATGAACTTAATGTTATTAAGAACACATTTTATGATATTTTTTGTGTTAAAGCATACAGTTGTATTGTTTTCGAAAAAGTTTCTAAGATTTGTTTTATTTCGCACGGAGACTTTCAAAAATAGCTACCGGCTCGGTTCAAAGTGAAAGTCAAGGGAGGTTACTCTAATTGCCTTATTTGCTAGGAATTTTGACAACTAAAGGTGAAAATTACCAGCGTGTTTATAACTGCATTTCAACAAGACTACCATCTTTATTGTTACTTTTTTAATCTACTGCAGGACTTTATAAACTATTTACTATTTGTTATCTTATTGTCATGATATTTTTTAAAAAGATTATATTGTTCAAATGTTTGCTGGTTGAGAGGAAACCCAACTCATGCGTGTTACCTCGGCGAATGCTGGAGGGTCTAAGAGAATTTTGACTCTAAGTGTTTCGGGTTTTACTAGGCTGTTTACAATGCCACGGAATGCTAGAGGTCTAAGAGAAATTTGACTCTTGGTGTTTTCGGGTTTTACTAGGCTGTTTGCAATGCCACAGAAGAATGCTGGAAAGTCTAAGAAGAATTTTGACTCTTAGTGTTTCTGGTTTTTACTAGGCTGTTTGCAATGCCACGGAATGCTGGAGGGTCTAGAGAGAATTTTGACTCTGGTTGTTTTCTGGTTTTACTAGGCTGTTTGCAATGCCACGGAATGGGCTGGAGGGTCTAAGAGAATTTTGAACTCTTGGTTGGTTTCTGGTTTTTACTAGGGCTTTTTGCAATGCCACGGAATGCTGGAGGGTCTAAGAGAAATTTTTGACTCTTGGTGTTTCTGGTTTTACTAGGCTGTTTGCAATGCCACGGAAATGCTGGGGAGGGTCTAAGGAAATTTTTGAGACTCTTGGTGTTTTCTGGTTTACTAGGCTGTTTTTGGCAAATTGCCACGGAATGCTGGAGGGTTCTAAGGAATTTTGACTCTTAGTTTGTTTTCGGGTTTTACTAGGCTGTTTGCAATGGCCACGGGAATGCTGGGGGGTGTCTAAGGAGAATTTTGACTTGTGTTTCGGGTTTTTTAACTAGGCTGTTGCAATGGCCACCGGAATGCTGGAGGGTCTAAGGAGGAATTTTGACTCTTGGTTTGTTCTGGTTACTAGCTGGTTCCTTGCGCAATGCCACGGAAAGCTGGAGGGCTAAGAAATTTGACTCTTTAGTATTGTTTCGGGGTTTTAACTAGGGCTGTTTTGCAATGCCACGGAATTGCTGGAGGGTTCTAAGAGAATTTGGACTTCTTAGTTGTTTCGGGACTAGGCTGGTTTGCAATGCCACGCGGAATTGGCTGGAGGGTCTAAGAGGGAATTTGCTCTTAGTTGGTTTCGGGTTTTACTTAGGCTGTTTGCCTGCCACGGAAAGCTGGAGGGTCTTAAGAGAATTTTGGGGAACTCTTAGTGGTTTTCGGGGGTTTACTTAGCTGTTTGCAATGGCCAACGGAATGCTGGAGGGTCTAAGAGAGAATTTTGACTCTTTAGTTTTTTCGGGTTTTTTACTAGGGCTGTTGCCAATTGCCACGGGAATTGCTGGAGGGTCTAAGAGAATTTTTTGGACCTCTTAGTGTTGTTCGGGTGTTTTACTAGGCTGGTTTTTGCCAATGCCACGAGAAAGCTGCGAGGGTTCTAAGAGAATTTTGACTCTTAGTGTGTTTTCGGGTTTTACTAGGCTGTTTGCAATGCCACGGAATGGCTGGAGGGTCTCTAAGAGGGGAATTTTGGACTTCTTAGTTGTTTCGGGTTTTTACTAGGGCTGTTTTTGGCAATGCCCGGGAATAATGCTGAGGGTCTAAGAGAAATTTTGACCCTTCTTAGGTGGTTTCGGTTTTACAGGCTTGTTTGCATGCCACGGGGAAATGCATGAGAGGGGTCTAAGAGAATTCTTGGACTCTTAGTGTGTTTCGGGTTTTTTTACTAGGCTTTGGCAATGCCACGGGGAAATGCCTGGAGTCCCTCTAAGGGAATTTTTGGGACCTCTCAGTGTTTCGGGTTTTTACTGGGCTGTTCCAATGCCACGGAATGTGGCTGGAGGTCTAAGAGAATTTTGAACTCTTAGTGTTTTCGGGTTTTACTAGGCTGTTTTGGCCAATGCCACGGAATTGCTGGGAGGGGGTCTTAAGAGGAATTTTGACTCTTAGTGTTTCGGGTTTACTAGGGCTGTTTGCAATGCCCGGAATTTGCTGGGGAGGGTTCTAAGAGAATTTTTGACTCTTTAGTGTTTCGGGTTTTACTAGGGCTGTTGTGCAATGCCACGGAATGCTGGAGGGTCTAAGAGAATTTCGACTCTTAGGTGTTTTGGTTTTATGGGCTGTTTGCAATTGCACGGAATGCTGGAAGTCTAAGAGAATTTGACTCTTGTTGTCGTTTTACCTGGGCTTGTTTCATGCCAAAAATGTGGAGGTCTAAGAGAATTTTGACTCTTGTTTCTGTTTACTGAGCTGTTTGCAATGCACGGAATGCGCGATTCTAGAGAATTTTGACTCTTGTGTTTCTGTTTTTACTGGGACGTTGTGAATGCCACGGAATCTGAAATTCTAAGAGAATTTTGACTTTGTGTTTTCGTTTTTACTGGGCTTTTGCAACTGCCACGCGAATGCTGAGTTAAGGAGAATTTTGACTCTTGGTGTTTTGTTTTACTGGGCTGTTTGCAATGCCACGGAATGCCCTGGAGGTCTAAGAGAATTTTGACTCTTTGGTGTTTCTGGGTTTACTGGGCTGTTTGCAATCCACGGAAGCTGCGAGGCGTCTAGAGAATTGACTCTTGGTGTTCTGGTTTTACTGGCTGTGTGCAATGCCACGAATGCTGGAGGTCTAAGAAATTTTGACTCTGGTCGTTTCTGATTTTACTGGCTGTTTTGCAATGCACGGAATGCTGGAAGTCTAAGAGAATTTTGACTCTTGTTTTCTGTTTTACTGCTGTTGCAATTGCTACGGAAGCTGGGGTCTAAGAGATTTGACCTCTTGTGTTTCTGGTTTTACTGGGTGTTGCAATGCCACGAATGCGTGAGTCTACTAAGAGAATTTGACTCTTTGTTCTGTTTTACTGGGGTGTTTTGCAGATGCCACGCGGATGCTGAGGTCTAGAGTATTTTGACTTTGTGTTTCTGGTTTTACTGGTCGTGGGCTTTGCATGCACGAATGCTGGTAGGTCTAAGAGAATTTTTGTGACTCTTGTGTTTCTGGTCTTTACTGGATCGTCTCTCTTTT
>CM042171.1:33622952-33686482 GCA_023376005.1 Doryteuthis pealeii
GACTCCGCAAAGCCTAGTAAAACCAGAAACACCACGAGTCAAAATTCTCCTTAGACTCCAGCATTCCGTGGGCATTGCAAACACCCTAGTAAAACCCGAAACACCATGAGGTCAAAATTCTCTTAGATCCTCCAGCATTCCAGTGCTTGCACACAGCCTGTAAAACAGAAAACACCAAGAGTTCAAAATTCTCTAGACCTCCAGCATTCCGTCGCATTGCAAACAGTCTAGTAAACCCGAAACACCAAGAGTCAAAATTTCTCTTAGAACCTTCCAGCATTCCGTGGCATTGCAAACAGCCTATTAAAACCCGAAAACCACCAAGAGTCAAATTCTCATTAGACCTCCAGCATCCGTGCATTGCAAACAGCCTAGTAAACCCGAAACCACCACGAGTCAAACTTCTCTTAGACCTCCAGCATTCCGTGGCATTGCAAACAGCCTTAGTAAAACCCGAAATCAGACAAGGTCAAAAATTCTCTTAGACCTCCAGCATCCGTGCATGCAAACAGCCTCAGTAAATCCAAAACACCAAGAGTCAAAAATTTCTTTAACCCTCCAGCATTCACCGAGGTAAACACGCATGAGTGGGTCTCCTCCAACCAGCAAAATTTGAACAGATATAATCTTTTTAAAAAATATCATGACAACTAAGATAAAACAAATAGTAAAATAGTTATTAAAGGTCCTGCAGTAGACTAAAAACAGTAAACATAAAAGATGGTAGCTTTGAAATGCACATTAAACACGCTGGTAATTTCACCTTTAGTTTCAAAATTCCAGCAAATAGGCAATTAGAGTAACCCTCCCTTGACTTTCACTTTGAACCAGCCGGTAGCTATTTTGAAGTCTCCGTGCGAAATAAACAAATTTTGAGAAACTTTTCGAAACCAATGTATGCTTTACACAAAAATATCAAAAAATGTAGTTCTAATAACAATTATGTTCCATTTCAATAATTTTATGCTATGAATTTAGTCAACTGCTTTCACTTGAAAAGCTGGTAGCAATTTTGCAAGTGCTCCGTGCGAATAAATACCAAATCTTAGAAACTTTTTCGAAAACACATACAACTGCATCTTAACACCAAAATATCATAAAATGTTTCTTAAAACAAATTAAGTTTCATATTCAGATAATGCGCACGCACAAATTTTAGCTTAGGAATTTTTACAGCTAAAGTGAACTATCAAAACGGTCATAAAATAGACTACAAGGTATTGACTTTCATATGTTTTTTACAAAATGATTCTATCATTTGTACAACGTGCGTTATTAAGTTTTCAATGTTAAAGGAAGACCTTATAAACACCCAGTTATCACTTCTTATTTTTGTTAAAACTACATTTTTAATGAGCCTTGTTGCCTATGAAACTTTTCACCAATCCTTGTAAATTTGGAATGATGAGGAGTGTCTTCACCTAGAACTTTGGAAAAAACTTACATTTTCTTTGATTTTAAAGCTGTTTTTCCGTCCACAGATTTTGACATGGAACGCTAGCGTTACGTGGACGTTTTATTTGTGTCTTTTCTCATCATTTTGAATTATCAACCAGAGGCCTTACACACTAATAAACAAAGCCTTACAAGCAAAAAGCTTGTCAACAGTTTTCTTTTACTAATTGATAGCCCGGTCGATGGTTAGAATAAAAACTGAGCGCTATAGCGTCGGCTTGTAAAAATATCACTTTCGATTTAATATCTTATTTGAGATATCTAAAAAGAATCCGTCAAATGTAGCATTCCTAATTGAAGAATCCAAACAGTCGACGAGTTCGTCTGCTCCATTCTTTTTGTATTTCTTTCTGTCATCGTGGCCCAGTTTGTATTCACCGCTATCTCACAAGTTGCTAGCTTTCCTGTCCATTACGCGGCCAAAATGTTCTTTTCATCCGATAGAAATGAAGGCGTTCAATTCGGGGACAAGTGTTCTCTGCAATGATAAAAAACAAAAAAAAGAATTAAATAAACAGAAATAACAAATCTTTTCAGCAAGTCAAGATATAATCGATTATATGGAATCTGATCTCACTGATAAGATAAATGAAAATGCTCCAGCTGTGCTACTGTACGGCTGGACCACCAAGATTTGTTTTAGATAGGAACGCAGCATTCTGTGTACTGTTCCATTCTTGCTTTTTTCTTAGCGTTTCGTTAGATTCCAAGTGTGGCAGCCATACAGTACACTAACTACTGTTACAGCCTAGAAAGGCATACATTTTTGGCCTTTGTATTTAGGGGCCATTTTATTTTTTTGTGTAATTCCCAAGGGAATATAATTTTTAAAACCATGTTAATCCACCTCCTCATATTGCTGAATTGACAAAAACGTTTTCTGAAAAATCCATATAAGTTGATGTTTTATCTCGAACAAAATCACGTTTGAATGCAAACAGAAAATATTTGGAAATTAATAAAATGAAAGTTGTCTGGTAAAAGTTTCTAATGAAAATTACTTTTGGGAAGCCAATCTAAGACAAGTAAAATATGAAACTATTTCTACTCGAGCCAGCACGTTCTCATAACTGATACGTATACAACAATGACACTAAAAGAAGTGATTTGGCTAAAATAACAATAAAAACGTGAGTAAAGGCCCCTTAATTACAGTAATTATTTTAAAAAGGACTTAATATGGTAAAACATTAAAAATGTTTTGTTTTGTTCTTTCTTACGTTTCTAACATCAAAATGATTGGATGAAAGTTAATGTTATAATCTAAACTGTTGATGAGCCGTTTTTGTGACTTATTTTTTGTTTTTTTTTATACTATGGGGATTCAAGCACTGCAACACCGATGAGAGTATTTTTGGGTCCAAGGATGCCCTTATGAACTTTTCAGTCGAGACTCTGTAATTATTCTTCTTGAATAAAGCTATAAATATGACCCAGGTTATCTATTTCTGCCAACCAGTGTACTTTCACCGCCAGGGAGAGTCAGGTAGGACATGCGCATGCATTGTGCTTGTTTATGTGTGTGTGTGTGTTTTGTGGTGGTGTGTGTGTGTGTGTGTTGTGTTGCACCAACTCACCCTTACCAAATCTGTTAGCGAACGTGGTCACTGGCATTTGCCACATCAAAGAAAAGCATCCCGAAACAGGCACATCTGTTTCACACGTTGCGTCGCCCATCAGAATTTTCTTATCTCCTGAAACTTAAATCGGTTAAATGCATAAGATCAACAATTGAACGATATATCGATTTTAAAACTGAATGTTTCAATATTTTTAATTGATCGATTTTCATAGGAGTGTCGGACCAATTTTTCAAGCAAAGGGTTTTGATTAATGTTATGCGTGCTCTAAATTGTTACGTCAATGATCATCTCATCAGCATCATCATCATCATCATGTCGTGCTCGTAGCACGGATACCCATGAAATTTCTCGCCAACCGTTCCTTATATTGCTCTATGCATTATGAAAGCTGCGCTGAGATGGTCAAAAAACAATAAACCAAAAAAAACAAAAGGGGCGGCCACAATGGCGTACCCATTGCTGGGTTTCCATAGGAGAACATCAACGTTATAGCATCGTCCCATTGCTTCTCCAGCGTTGCTCCATGCTTTTTCGTCCCACTTGAATGGTCAGTTGATGGGGCCAGGCGGACCTACAGCTGCTTCTTGTAGGTTGCTGTCTCGGACTCCACATGACTGATAACTTATCTATGCAGAACATGCGTTCTTTAATGTGTATAATCGCTCGCTTTCTGGGATGGATCATACTGTTGTGAATTTGTTCTTACACACCCCCCCCAAACAAAAGTAAAACACAAAACAACAAAGACTTATGGGTTAAGTGTTAGGTGGGTCGTTAGTTTATTTGTCCCCTTCTTTTAACCCAACACGCGTGGTGCTTCCTTCTGGTTGGTCATTAGGCAGAAAGTTCAACTTTATCTTAGAGAGGAATTTATTTCCCAGCCCAGTAATATATGTTTCTAGTCACGTCTTTAGAGAACGGACTAGAATTCCGTTTATGTAAGGGAAGCCCCCTCCCTCTCTCTCGTGTATGTCCAAATGGTTCTCCGTCAGAGCGTCTGCGGGGATGTTATGTTTTTTACATTATCTATTTAATTCTATTTTGAGTTTTTTTATATTTTTTATTTCATTGGTCTATATTCATGATGTCAATCCAACAAACACTATTCACAATATGAGATGAGTGTATTGTCAGTCAGAACGCCGTATATAACTACAGCTTTCGAGAATGCCAGAAGTTTATAAACATTATTTTTGAGAAATAATTAAAACAAGTCTTCTCTCGAAAGAGAAGTCGGTCTCTCTCTCTCTCTCTCTCTCTCCCCTTTCTCTCTCTCTTTACGGTGACACCGATATTTGGATCCAATAATATAATTTGGTAAATGTTAACACGCTTGTGTGGGCATACATTGCCGTATTCTTAAAAAAAAAGAAATGATTATTTGATATAAAAAGTCAAAGAAGACGAATAGAATTTTAATAATTTCTTTAAAATATGAACCTTAAGAAAGAAAGATTCATCGTACCAATTAATCCGAAAGAGCTTGTAAATCTTCTCTAGCAATGATTCCACTCTTGAGGATTATGTCTACAACACCCTGGCTGTAAGCTGAGGCTCACGTTTTACGCACTCTCCAAACCAGAGCGATTTTAGTCCAGTTATCCTCTTAGGGATGGGTCACCGGATCCGTGCACCCACCGATTCACGGATAAATGACCTAAAATTTAAAAAAATACAATTAATAATCAATCGTATGAGCAGACAATGAATAATTATCTCCCTGAGAGGATGTGTGTGCTTTAGGTGGCTTATGGACTGTCAACTGACAGTCGTCCCCGAAAAAAACATTTTCCTCCTTTTTTATCTGTTCTATGAACATACGACTTGTTCTCGGTTATCACCAATGAAAAGTAAAACCAACATGGCTATGAACATTTTGACACCGCTGAATTAAAGTGATTACCCACCTCGTCAAGTAAAGCTCCTTTCCGTCCTTGTACACCTTTCGCATACTGTTGTTCATAGAACAATGTGTACATAATTTATCTGTTAGTGAACAATAAGTGGCATATTTTAATATGTTGAACAATATTGTGCATATTTCATCTGTTAGAACAATATGGCATCATTTATCTGTTAGAACACGGTTATTATTCTTTCAATATACTTGAAATGCATTCGATATTAAAGTTTCAATATGTGTTGATGAGCTACCTTGTCATTCTTTTCCGTTTAGGGATGGCTACAATTAACTCTTAAGGCCCACCCATTAACAACACAAGATCTCGGATCTTTACTAATATTTATTATAAATATCATACAGTCCACTTTCCGCCGGCGTCTTTGCAGTAAGACTGTCCCGTATTAATCAAGATATTACAATTAACAAAATATATGAATTACTGAATGCTAATATTCGTCCGGAGTTGGAACTCAATGAACACCCTCCAGCATTGTCTAACAGTTAATTGAAGAAAAAGATAATTAATTACATTTTTGTATATCTTTCACCCTACGACTCCGAGAAAATTGTGTCGATAAATGGTCTGTACGCATGGAGGCTCCGCAAGCCTTCCTTTAAAACTAGAAGGACACAAATAGGTATTGTAAAACCAAATCAAAACTGTCGCGCCCAAATACAAATCATTTCAGCTACATCCACTTTAATCAGCGGTGTCAATAAAAAAAGATGCCATTTTGCCAATTCAAGACAGAGGAGTTCCCTGACTACAGAGTAGGTTCGTCTAAATTCACAATGCTACTAACCTCTCACCTCTACCTTCCAACAGGCTACAAACTGTCAACCTCCTACACGCTAACACCTACCAACTGGTCTCCATACCAACCATCCCCCGTGTGTGTAAATCAAAGGAACTCTTAAATCAGTGCATATTACATTCCACTTCTCTTGAAACACTCGCATACACACACACACCGACATACAAAAGGAACTATTTTACAATGACTACATAACATTTCAATAAAAATATAGACATAAATTAACATGGGAACGGATAAGAGGAGATAATAATAAGATAAGGTAAAGGTGAGGAAAAAGCGGAGACTGAGATTAGTGATATTTTTAGTTGTCCACTTTTGGAATTTCTATGGGTTAAGATCCAACTTGAATTAAAAATTATAAAAAAGAAAGAAAAAGAAAAAAAAAAAAGAAAGAAAAAAAGAAGCAAATAAAAGGATATATTATTTTGGAAAAGATTCTCACCAGAAAAGATTTTCTTCCACCTTTTCTGCCATGGCTCGAGGCCACACACACGCAACATTTTTCTATTTGGACAAATGGTTGTTCAGATCGATACCAATTTTGCGATTCAGAAATTGTGGATGATAAGATGTGTTTCACTAAATTACTTCGTCATTGAATATATCCTGGCGTCTGTGTTATGGTGAAAATTGGTAGTAAGACACCTTGGAAAAAAAAACCAAAGGATTAAAAAAAGAATAAAAAGAAAAACAAAAGAGAAGAGAAATAAAAAGAAAAAAGAAAGAAAAGAAAAAAAAAGAAAGAAAAGAAACACAGAAAAAAAACAAAAAGAAAAAAGAAAATGAAACACAAAAAACAGAATGCTTAGAATCCTGAGAATCGAACTGCACTAACGATGGTCCTGCATATTTCGCTGACCATAGCATACAATGAATAATTTTGTTCCCTTAGGAAAATGGCGAGTCCGTTAGGGGCTTCGATAGGTGTCCCATGACAATGCCGAAATCCATTAACGATCTCTTTTTGCTTTGTTCATGAACAGTTTGAGCGTTGTCCCTGGTCCTTCCAGGGAATAGTAAACCTATATGGTATATACCCACGATTAAGTAAGCCCTTTCCATTTTCCCCCTTCATATACTGTGTCATGAAACAATGTGTAATATAACTCTACCATAAGGGCAGATTTGTTTATGTTTTGTCTTTTAATACTACTTCTATGTATTTTATGTACAAAATGGTTAAATGTTTTTGTATTACAAATAAGTTATCTTGTTTTCCTTGCATCGTTCGCGTGTTTCGTATATCAGCGGATTATATCATGCTTATATTGATCCTTTGGAGATGGGAACACAACTAATATCGCCAGCATTCCAAATTGGCAGAAAATCACTACAATGTGCAATTTTTTTGTTAGGGTAACAGACATAGAAAAATCGGATCATTATACATTTAATTAAGAAATAATGGTCTCAATAAGAATAACTTTGCGATATTTATCTTTACGTGTCGTCAAATGTAATGTATTCACATTATAAATAGATAAAATGACTTCTTCTCATCGGCCAAATTTGCTCAGCACCAAAAGCCACAAGTAGCAAAATTACAATTCAGGAACACTGGGTTTCGAAAGTGCCAAATTCTTGCCCCTTAGGGTCAATCGGTCAACTCTGACACGGGTCAAATTGAAACAAAAATCAGATGAAACACTGATCAAATTGAAATTATGCCAAATGAAAACACGGATCAAAATCGAAACAGAATCAAATTGAAATACTGCATTCAAACTGTTTCAACACTTAATCAAAATGAAACAGAGATCAAAAGAAACACTGATCACATTGAAACACAGAATATAAAAAACAAAACAAAAACAAAAAAACGACACAAAAATGTTAAAAAAACATAAAGAAACACTGCATCGAAAGAAAAAAAAGCACAAACAATTTTCCATTTACCTTATAAGGGATTTAGCCATTCTGAGAAGGTTCCAATTCTGTTAATAGCAAATGGGACATTGTTTGGGCCACGGGGATTCTGAATTGGTTGCAGAATACGACATTCTTCGGGTAATTTCGCCTAAACAAAACAAACAAAAAACGCGTTTCGTAAGTGATTAGGGCCATTTTTTTAGTGGATCTATTTTTCATGTTCTATGAGCACATTACTTATAAATATAGCATTAAGTATATATATATATAATATATATATTATTAGTAAATGAAGAAAAACTCTAACTTGCTTCATTAAAATAATTTATTTCAACGTATAATACGCAATCTTCAGGTAATCACAAGAACATTGAAATAATTATTGTAATGAAGCAAGTTAGAGTTTTTCTTCATTTATAAATTCTTGCTCTGCCCTTTTACTCACTGGTATTAGGCACATTGAGCTCGTCCTTTGGTCTACCTGCTCCAGCTGGTTACACCATGGAAAGACCCACTACGGAAAAAAAACTATATATCATATATAAATTATATAGATATATATATATAAAGGTAAAAGTGATTTTTGATAGTGAAATGACTTTGGATTTTAGTAAGTCTGCGTACTGAACACCTTCGCCGTGAAAAGCAACATAGGAAGCTTGTCTGGCTTATAAGCCTACTGCAACGAGTTTGATTCACCGAATGCCCAGTTACTGTTGCCTGTGTCAGACTAAAACTAAATATATAAGCAGTATATGTCTTGTCAATTGCGTGTCTCCCCTACACACACACACACCACACACACACCATATTTAAGTGTGGGTATTCCATTAATTCATATAGAACTAGCAATATATTGCACCCTCCGGTGCAAGTATTTAAGTTTATGTAATAAATATATAAGATTAGAAAGACTAATAAAACTAAATAAAAGAAAAATACAGATAAAAGATTGAAACAGAGGGTATAATAAAAGATTGAAACAGAGGAGTATGATAAAAAATGGAACAACTGACTACTCTTTCATCACTCTCTCTTTCATTGTATTTTTTTCTAATTTAAGTATAGTTATTAAAAGGAAGTAAAGAATTTAAATGACAGTTATTTTATCTTGGTTAATGGATTTTTATTTAAGATTCATGAAAGATTTGCTTATATTCATTAAAATAAAACCAAAACAGTTAGAAATCAATATACTAAGTACATATTTATTAATTCGATTTTTAATATTAATATGCAAATTAGCCTGCCGTACCACTGATTAAAACCGCTATTTGTTGTATATATAAATAAAGCATGTGTCAGTATGTAAATTAGTTAACCAGTATTAATAATGTAAGGACAAGGTTTATTATAATTGAGTTTAGATATTTTAAAATAAAATCATGGGAATGTGATGCAATAACTAGAGGAATAAAAAACTGTGACTTGAGTAGGAATATAGTTTCGGTTACAGAGTGAAAAACACATAATCTCATTATAATAAGATTAGATAAAAAATGCACACCTATATTTGTAACTCATGTTTAAATAACTAAAAGAAAATGTTGAACAAATGTAATGAATTGCCAAATAATATGCCAAATAGCTTCTGCATACTGTAAACCGCTATTATTTGTTGAATATATAAAGACAATTGCATGTTTTCTTAATTAGATATGACCAGCAGTTATTAATAATGTAAATCAATTTTATTAAGATTATGTTTAAATGAAAATAGAATAATTGAGATGACATAAATAACAAAGGAATGTGACGTAGTTATATAGTTTCGATTTACAGACAGACCAAGCATACAATCTCTATTATAATAAGATAATTCGTGGCACGCGATTCCATCTAACACCCCCGACCCCCCTACACACCCACACCCACACACCCATATATATATATTATATATTAAATAATATATAATTATATTATATTAGATAAAGATACTGTAGTGTGAGATGGTCACTATTTCAGCTTTTTGCTGGAATTGTGTACCAAAAAGCAGTATTAATTGGGAGACGTGTCAATAAAAATAGAGCTGTTATATAATATAATAATTAAAAATAGGTTTTACATATCTATTATTGGGTGACAAAGGAATTCACAACCATTTTGTTTATGCGATCATTCATCAGTGAAATGTTTCAAATGGCATTTGAAACTCTTCACCTATGAAATGCATCGCATGAACCATATGGTGTGAATGTTCCTTTGTCAACAATAAAATAGATATGAAAACCTAATATATTTATCTATTATATTATATTATATTAATATATATATATATAGATATATATTATTATATATATATATATATTATATATATTTATTAAAGATAAAGATAAAATGCAAATAAAAATTTTATCAAAAACCGTGTTTAATTCTACTATGGACAGAGCAGATTCAAAAACTTAAAATGTCTAATTACTTGTTTTATCTATTAATGGCAGATTAAACGTACAAATATTTTTTTTTAACGGTAACAGTAAATGTAAACAATATAGAATAATACATGAGCCACAGGTTCCAAATAAGGTGTATCAGCAGTACTCAGGCCTCATACTACCCCCAGGTCAAAACCGACACCCCTTTCAAGGTGTTGCGAATAGACTATTCTCATTTTAATATTCTTACATAATATTTGTTTTCAACATAATCTTCTCCTTGTCAATGCCACTTAACCCAGTTTTCTCCATTCGGATCAAATAAAACATTGTACAGTATAATTTTCAGACCAAACATTATACAGTAAAATGAAATCAAGCATATACAGTGGAAAATTCTTATGATAGTTATAGAATGAAAAATTTCAGATGAACATTATATTACTAAGACAATTTGAATCAAGCATTATACAGTGAAATTTGAAGGACCAAGCATTATACAGTGAAATTTAAAATCAAGCATTATACAGTGAAAATTTCTATGAAACTTATGAATGAGAAATTTCAGATGAAAACATTATACAGTGAAAAATTTGAGACCAAGCATTATACAATGAAAATTAACCAAGCATTATACAGTGAAAATTTGAGCCAAGCATTATACAGTGAAATTTAAAAGCAAGCATTATACAGTGAAATTTCTTATGAAACATTATAGAATGAGATTCAGATGAAACATTAATACAGTGAAATTTGAGATTCAAGCATATACAGTGAAATTTGGACAAGCATTATACAGTGAAAATTTGAGATCAAGCATATACAGTGAAAATTTGAGACCAAGCATTATACAGTGAAAATTTGAGAGCAAGCTTATACAGTGAAAATTTGAGAGCAGCATTATACAGTTGAAAATTTTTTTATGAAAACATTTATAGATGAAAAATTTTCAGATGAACATTATACTTAAGAAATTGGGGAGATCAAGCATTATCAGTGAAAAATTTGAGGACCAGCATTATACAGTGAAATATTTGAGCCAAGCATTATACAGTGAAAATTCTTATGAAGGATGTAATAGAATGAAAATTCAGAATGAAACATTATACAGTGAAATTGAGAGCAAGCATTATCAGTGAAAATTGAGATCCAAGCAATTATACAGTGAAAATTTGAGACCAAGCATTAACAGTGAAATTTTTTTTGAAACATTAAGAATGAAAATTTCAGATAAACATTATAACTAAGAAATTTGAGATCAAGCATTTATAATGAACTTTGAGACCAAGCATTATAGCAGTGAAATTAAAATCAAGCATTACTGTGAAATATTTTGAGATCAAGATTATATAATGAACATTTGGTTAGTCCAACGTAGAACGACATGAATTTCCGGAAACCACAGAAACTATTTGATAATTTTGGTCTTGACATTTGTGCATTTAGGAAAAAATCAAACTTTAACATTTGTTTATGTTCTCGGCTACGTCCTTCACCCTCCCTTCCTCCTTTTGCCCCTCTCTCTCTTTCTACTTTCATCCTCTCTCACTCCTCTCACTCTCAACTCAGTATCGCTGATTCCTTTGTTACATGATAGCTTTTTATAATTTGTGATCACAAATTTTGAATATCGGATCTTCTGTTTATATTTTTTGTTTGAATAATTTATTCGATCAATCATTCGATTTGATCTTCGATTCTGAGGGGGGGTTTCAATTATAAAGTAACGTAGTAGAAACGTAAATTGGTACTTTGTGTAGTGTATCACGCACATTACACACATATCCAAAATGGATAGCACTAACCGAAAACACAACCAACACACACACACAGACACACACACACACGCACACGCTCACCACGCACACACCACACACACACACACGCACAAACACACACACACACACACACACAAATATATTAATATATATATATATATAATGTATATAAGATATATATGACATTAATAATTGATAATATATTTTATAACTATATAAAGAGTGTCAAATATCATTATAGAGCATATATATCAAAGTTAGGGTAGCGAACAAATTAAATTAATAGCACTGTAACTGACAGTTTTTCACTTATGCGATTTTCAAACCATGGTTTCACTATCTTAACTTAATAAATCAACGTGAGAAAAATGCATTTTATTTTGATTTATACGTTAGTTGCATTAAGTAGTGATGAATATTTATCGAAACATTATACAGTGAAATTACAGATAGGCTATAACTATTGTTTTTTGGGGTTAGTTTATTAATAATATATAATGAATTTATGTTACAGGCTCAGTGGCACCACAAACTCATCAAATCTTCATGTCAATTACACGAAATGTATGTCATTATACAGTGATAATTCAGACCAAACATTATTGGTTTCACTTATCGCTAACTTAATCAACGTGATGAAAAAGTGCATTATTTTGCATTTTATACGTCAGTGCATAAGTAGTGATGAATATTTTATCAACATTATACAGTGAAAAATTACAGATCAGGCTAAAACTGATGTTAGTATAATAAATAATAATTAATGAAAATGTATTGTGTACCAGTGCTCAGGGCACCACAACTCATCAAAGTCTCATGTCAAGTACACAGAATAAGGTAGTGTCATTATACAGTGATAATTTCAGACCAACGTTATTACTGTGAAAAGTTAAATCAACATTATACAGTGAAAATTTGAGTCAAGCCATTTACAGGGGGAAAATTTGAGATCAGCATTATACAGTTTACAGCAGTGATATATGTATGTTGTGCGCGGTGTATTTAAATGTGTATATGTTGTGTGCGTGATAAATGTGTATATGTGCGTGCCGCCACATATGGTGTGTGTGTGTAGGTTGGTGCGCGTACGTATTGAGTGTGTGGAGTGAAGGTGGTTGGTGGTGCTGCGTGTGTGTTGACAATTCTTAATATCACTTTCGCTTTGCAATCAGTTGATAGCAAATAAATCCCAGGACAATAATCACAAAGATTCGGCAAGAAATCCTTCAAGTCTCATTTTTTTGGTTGGGTGTGGTGGAAGTGGAGTTGATAGGAAAAATATCGTCGTCACACTCACTGTCCTCCCTTTTCCTTTCTTTTTTCTTTTCTTTTCTGGGTCTGTCTGCGGTTTTTAAAGGTCGCCCTGATCGCAACTCGAAAGAAGAAAAAGAAAAGAAAAAAGAAAGAAAAGGGAGGACATGGAGCTGTGACGACGATATTTTTCCCTATCCATCCCCCACTCCACCACACCCACACCAAAAAAATGAGACTTGAAGGTTTCTTCCGGAATCTTTGTGAATTATTGTCCTGGGATTTTGCTATCAACTGTTGCAAAGCGAAAGTGAGTAGTAGAATTGCACACCACACGCATGCCACACACCACACACACACTTCACGCACCACTCAAACGTACGCGCACCCAAACATTACACACACACACCCATTGGCGCCGCTACGCACATATACACATTTTATTACACGCACGACCAGATCACATAACACACGCGCACACATACATGCATATCACTGCTGTAAAACTGTATAATGCTTGAGCTCAAATTTTCACGTATAATGCTTGATCTCAATTTTCACTGTATAATGCTGGATCTTACACTTTTCACAGGTATAATGTTTGGTCTGAAATTATCACTGTTAATTAATGACACTACATTATTCTGTTGTACTGACATGAGACTTTGATGAGTTGTGTGCACCGGCACTTACACAATAAATTTCATTATATATTATGTATACTAACAAATATTATTAGCCTGATCTGTAATTTTCACTGTATAATGTTTGATAAATATTCATCACTACTGAATGCACTGACGTATTAAAATGCAAAATAAATGCATTATTTCATCACGTTGATTTAAGTAGGTTATGAAACCAATAATGTTGGTCTGAAATTATCACGTATAATGACACTACCATTATTCTGTGACTTGACATGAGACTTTGATGATTGTGTGCCCTGACATGTACACAATAAATTTCATTATATTATTATTTTACTTAACATTACATAGTTATTAGGCCTGATCATGTAATTTCACTGTATAATGTTGATAAATATTCACAACTTATTTAAGTGCACTACGTATAAAATGCAAAATAAAGCATTTTTCATCACGTTTGATTTTATTAAGTTAGGTAGGAACCATGAGTTGAAAATCGCATAAGTGAAAAACGCGTTACCAGGTGCTATTAACTTTATTTGTTCGCTACCCTAACTTTGATATATATGCTCTATCAATGATATGATCACTCTTTACTTATAGTATAACAAATATATTATCAATATTAATGTATATATTATCTTTATATAATTATATATATATATATATTATATATATCTATGTGTGTTGTTGTGTTGATGTGTTGTGCGTGTTGTGTGTGTGTGTTGCGTTGTGAGCGTGTGCGTGTGTGTGGTGTGTCTGTGGTGTTGTGCATGTGTGTGTTTTCGGTAGTGCTATCCATTTGGAATGGTTAATGTGCTGTGACACTACATCAAAAGTACAATTTACGTTTCCTACTACGTACTTTATATTACCCCCCCTCCAGAATTCGAAGATCAAATCGAATTGATTGTCGAATAATTCATTCAACAAAATATAACAGAGATCCGAATTTTCAAATTGTGATCACAAATTAAAAAAAAGGGTTATCATGAAACAAGAATATAGAGCGATACTGAGTGAGAGTCGAGAGATGAGAGAGGATGAAAGTAGAAAGAAGAGAGGGGGGCAAAAGGAAGGAAGGAGGTGAAGACGTAGAGGAAACATAAACAAATGTTTAAAGTTGTTTTGTTTCCTAAATTGCACAAATGTCAGACCAAATTTATCAAATTAGTTGTCTGTTGCTTTCCGGAAATTCATGTCGTTCTTAGTTTGGACTAACAAATGTTCATGTATATAATGCTTGATCTCAATTTTCACAGTATAATGCTTGATTTTTAATTCACTGTATAATGCTTGGTCTCAAATTCATATATAATGCTTGATCTCAAATTTCTTAGTATATGTTTCATCTGAAATTTTCATTCTATAAGTTTCATAAAAATTTTCACTGATATAATGCGTGTCTTCAAATTTCACTGTATAATGCTGTGTCTCAAATTTTCACTGTATATGGCTTGCTCTCAAATTTTCAGTTATAATGTTTCATTCTGAATTTTCATCTATAATAATTCATAGAATTTTCACTGTTTAATGCTTGTCCAAATATTCACTGTATAATGCTTGGTTCTCAATTTTCACTGTATTAATGCTTTTGATCTCAATTTTCTTAGTATAATGTTTCATCTGAAATTTTCATTCATAATGGTTTCATTAAAAAAATCACTATTAATGCGTGGCTCTCAAATTTTCCTGTATAATGCTTGCTCTCAAATTTTCACTGTTTATTATGCTTGTTCAAATTGCACTGTATAAGCTATCTCAAATTTCACTGTATAATGCTGGGTCTCAAATTTCACTGTATAATGCTTGATCTCAAATTTCACTGTATAATGTTTCATCTAAATTTCTCATTCTTATGTTCATAAAAATTTTACTGTATAATGCTTGATTTTAAATTTCACTGTATAATGCTTGGTCTCAAATTTTCACTGTATAATGCTTGGTCTCAAATTTTCATTGTATTAATGCTTGGTCTCTTTCACTGTTATATGTTTCATCTGAATTCTCATCGATAATTTTCATTAAAATTTTCATGTGATAATGCTTGATTTTAAATTTCACTGATAAGTGCTGGTCTCAAATTTTCACTGTATAATGCTGATCTCAAATTTCTTAGTATAAGTTTCATCTGAAATTTTCATTCTATAAATATGTTTCATTAAGAAATTTTCACTGTATAATTGCTTTGATTTCAAATTTTCACTGTATAATGTTTGGTCTGAAATTATCACTGTACAATGTTTTATTTGATCCGAATGAGAAAACTGGGTTAAGTGCATTGACAAGGAAGAAGATTATGTTGAACAAATATTATGTAAGAATAATTAAAAATGAGAATATAAATTCGCAAACACCTTGAAAGGGTGTCGGTTTTGACCTGGGGTAGTATGAGGCCTGAAGTACTGCTGATACACCTCTTATTTTGAACCTGTAGCTCATGTATTAATCTCATATTTGTTATCATTACTGTTATCCGTTTAAAAAAAAATATTTTGTACGTTGAATCTTGAATTAATAGATAAACAAGTAATTTAGACATTTTAAGTTTTTGATCTGCTCTGTCATAGTAGAATTAACCACGTTTTGATAAAAATTTCTTTTGCATTTTATCTTATCTTTATATTATATATTATATATATATATAATATATATATATATATATATATATATATTTAAATTATAATATAATATAATTATAATAAGATAAAATATATAGGTTTACATATCTATTATTGGTTGACAAAGGAACATCACAAACCATATTGTTTCATGCGATGCATTCATCAGGTGAAGTGTTTCAAATGCCATTTGAAACATCTTCACCTGATGAATGCATCCATGAAACCAATATGGTTGTGAATGTTCCTTTGTCACCCAATGAATAGATATGTAAAACTATATATATCTTATTATATTATATAACAGCTCTATTTTATATTGAGCACTCTACCAATTAATACTCTTTGGTACACCATTCCAGCAAAAGCTGAATTAGTGACCATCTCACACTACGATATATATATATATAATATATATATTTATATATATATATATATATATATATATATATGGGTGTGTGGGTTGGGTTGTAGGTGGGGTTCGGGGTGTTAGATGGAAATCGCGTGCCCAAGATATCTTATTATAATAGAGATTGTAGCTTGTCTGTCTGTAATCGAAAACTATATAACTATCACAATTCCCTTTGTTATTTATGTCACATTCTCAATTCATTCTATTTTTATTTAAACATCAATTATTAATAAAATTGATTTACATTATTAATACTGCTGGTCATATCTAAATATTAAGAACATGCAATTGTATTTTATTATTCAACAAAATAGATAGCGGTTTACAGTATGAACAGGAAGGCTAATTTGCATTAATTCGGCAGTTCATTAACTTTGTTCAACATTTCTTTAGTTATTACATGAGTTACAAATATAGGTGTGCCATTTTTATCTAATCTTATTATAATGAGTTATGTGTTTTCACTCTGTAACCGAAACTATATTTCCTACTCAAGTCACAATTCTCTTAGTTATTGACATCACATTCTCCATGATTTTATTTTTATCTAAACTCATTATTAATAAATTGTCTTACATTATTAATACTGTTAACTATGTCTACATACTGACAACATGCAATTATATTTATATATACAACAAAATAGCGGTTTACAGGTTGTAACGGGAAGGCTAATTTGCATATTAATATTAAAAAATCGAATTTAATAAATATGTACTTAGTATTATGATTTTCTAACTGTTTGTTTTATTTTAATGAATATAAGCAAAATCTCTTCAATGAATCTTAAATAAAATCCATTAACAAGATAAAATAACTGTCATTTTATTCTTTACTTCCTTTATAACTAAATACTTAAATTAGAAAAAATAACAATGAAAGACGAGAGTGATGGAAGAGTAAGTTTCAGTTGTTCCATTTTATCATACTCCCTCTGTTTCAAATCTTTATTTACTTCCTCGTTTCAATCTTTTTATCTTTATTTTATTTAGTTTTATTAGTCTTTCTAATTTAATACAATATTTATTACATTAAAACTTAAATACTTGCACCCGGAGGGTGCATATATTTGCTAGTTCATATATGAAGTATTAATGAAACCCACACTTAAATATGTGTGTGTGTGTTGTGTGTGTGTTGTTAGGGGGGACACGCAAATTGCAAAGAAAATATATGCATTATATATTTAGTTTAGTCTGACACAAGGCAACAGTAACTGGCATTCGGTGAAAATCAAACTCGTTGCAGTAGGCTTATAAGCCAGACAAGCTTCCTATGTGCTTCACGGCGAGGTGTTCAGTACGCAGACTTTATCTAAAATCTCAAAGTCATTTCACATATCAAACTAATCACTTTTTACTTATAATATATATTATTATATAATATATATATTATATATATATAGTTTTTTTCCGTAGTTAGGGTCTTTCCATGTGTGGTTTAACCAAGCGATGCAGTAGACCATAAGGAGAGCTCAATGTGCCTAATACCAGTGAGTAAAAGGGCAGAGCAAGAAATTTAGTAAATGAAGAAAAACTCTAAACTTGCTTCATTACAATAATTTATTTCATGTTCTTGTGATTACCTGAAGATGCCCGTATTAATACGGTTGAAATAAATTATTTTAATGAAGCAAGTTTAGAGTTTTTCTTCATTTACTATATATATATATATATATATATATAATTAATATGCTATATTTATAAGTACATAGTGCTCAATAGAACATGAAAAAATAATCCACTAAAAAAATGGCCCTAATCACTTACGAAACGCCGTTTTTTGTTTGTTTTGTTTCAGGCGAAATTACCCGAAGAATGTCGTTATTCTGCACCAATTCCCAGAATCCCCGTGGCCCCAAACATGTCACCATTTGCTATTAAATTGGAAACCTTCCTCAGAATGGCTAAAAAATCCCTTATAAGGTAAATGGAAAATTGTTTGTGCTTTTTCTTTCGATGCAGTGTTTCTTTTATTGTTTTTAAACATTTTTGTGTCGTTTTTTTGTTTTTTTTGTTTTTATATTGTGTTTCAATGTGATCAGTGTTTCATTTTTGATCTCTGTTTCATTTTGATTAGTGTTGAAACAGTGTTGATCAGTATTCAATTTGATCTCTGTTTCGATTTGATCGTGTTTCATTTTGGTCAGTATTTCAATTTGATCAGTGTTTCATCTTGATTTCTGTTTCAATTTGACCCGTGTTCAGAGTTGACCGATTGACCTCTAAGGGGCAATTTGGCAACTTTCGAAAACCCAGTGTTCCTGAATTGTAAATTTGCTACTTGTGGCTTTTTGGTGCTGAGCAAATTTGGCCGATGAGAAGAAAGTCAATTTTTTAATCTATTTATAATGTGAATACAATTACATTTGAAGACACGTAAAGATAAATATCGCAAAGTTATCTTATTGAGACATTTATTTCTTAATTAAATGTATAATGATCCGATTTTTCTATGTCTGTTACCCTAACACAACAAAAATTGCACATTGTAGTGATTTCTGCCAATATTGGAATGCTTGCTGATATTTAGTTGTGTTCCCAAATCTCCAAGGATCAATATTAGCATGAGTATATCCGTGATATACGAACACCGAACAGAATGAAAGGAAAGACAAGATAAACTTATTTGTATATACAAAAACATTTAACCATTTATGTACATAATATACATAGAAGTAGTATTAAAAGAAAAAATAAACAAATCTGCCCTATGGTAGAGTTATATACACATTGTTCCATGAACAAGCAGTATATGGAAGGGGGACAAAATGGAAAAGGGCTTACTTAATCGTGGGTAATATAACCATATAGGTTTACTATTCCCTGGAAGGACCAGGACAACGTCTCAACTGTTCAATGAACAAAGGCAAAAAGAGATCGTTTAATGGATTTCGGCATTTCATGGACACCTATCGAGCCCCTAACGGACTCGCCCATTTTCTAAGGGAAAAATTATTCATTGTATGCTATGGTCAGCGAAATATGCAGACCATCGTTAGTGAGTTCGATTCTCAGTGATCTAAGAATTCTGTTTTGTTTCATTTTTTCTTTTTTCTTTTTTTTTTTTCTGTGTTCTTTTTTCTTTTCTTTTCTTTCTTTTTCTTTTTATTTCTTTCTTTCTCTTTGTTTCTTTTTTTAATTCTTTTTTTAATCCTTTGTTTCTTTTTCCAAGAGTGTCTATACTTACCAATTTTCACCAAAACACAAGACGCCATGGATAATATTCAATGACGAAGTAATTAGTGACACACATTTTATCATCAAATTTCTGAATCGCAAATTGGATATCGATCTGAACAAACATTTGTCCCAAATAGAAAAATCGGTGGCTCGAGCCATGCAGAAAATGGTGGAAGAAATCTTTTCTGGTGAGAATATTTTCAAATAATATATCACTTTATTTGCTTCTTTTTTTTTTTTTTTTTTTTTTTCTTTTTTTCTTTCTTTTTTATAATTTTTAATTTCAAGTTGGATTTAACCCATAGAATTTCCAAAAGTGGTAACAACTAAAAATATCCACTATCTCAGTCTCCGCTTTTTTCTCACCTTTTACCTGTATCTTATTATTATCTCCCTTATCCGTTCCAATGTTAATTTTATGTCTATATTTTTATTGAAATGTTATCGTAGTCATTGTAAAATATTCCTTTTGTATGTGCGAGTGTGTGTGTGTGTATGCGTAAGTGTTTCAAGAGAAGTGGAATGTAATATGCATCTGTATTTAAGAGTTTCTTTGATGTATACAACACTGGGGATGGTGTGGTATGAGATGACCAGTTGGTAAGGTGTTGGCGTGGTAGGAGGTGACAAGTTTGTAGCCTGTTGGCAAGGTAGAGGTGAGAGGTTAGTAGCATTGTTGAATTTAGACGAACCTACCCTGTAGTCTGGAACTCCTCTGTCTTGAATTGCAAAATGGCATCTTTTTTTATTGACACCGCTGAATTAAAGTGGATTAGCTGAAATGACTTTGTATTTGGGCGCGAACAGTTTTGATTGGTTTTAAAATAACCTACTTTGTGTCCTTCTATTTTTTTAAACGGAAGGCTGTGCGGAGCCTCCATGCGTACAGACCATTTATCGACACAATTTTCTCGGACGTCGTAGGGTGAAAGATATTACACAAAAATGTATTAATTATCAGTTTTTCTTCAATTAACTGTTAGAACAATTGCTGGAGGGTGTTCAGTTGAGTTCCAACTCACCGAGGACGAATATTAGCATTAGTATATTCATATATATTGTAATTGTAATATCTTGATTAATACGGGACATCTACTTCAAAGACGCCGGCGGAAGTGAACTGTATGATATTTATAATAAATATTAGTAATAGATCCGCGATCTTGTGTTGTTAATGGGTGGGCCTTAAGAGTTAATTTGTAGCCATCCCTAAACGGAAAGAATGACAAGGTAAGCTCATCAACACATATAGAAACATTTAATATAATATGCATTTCAAGTAATATTGAAAAGAATACATAAACGTGTCCTAACAGATAAAATATGCACATATTGTTCTAACAGATGAAATATGCACATATTGTTCAAACAGATAAAATATGCACATATTGTTCTAACAGATAAAATATGTACACATTGTTCTATGAACAAACAGTATGCGAAAGGTGTACAAGGACGGAAAGGGGCTTACTTGACGAGGATGGGTAATCCACTTTAATTCAGCGGTGTCAAAATGTTCATAGCCATGTTGGTTTTACTTTTCATTGGTGATACGAGAGACAACGTCTGTACTGTTCATAGAACAGATACAAAAAGGAGCGAAAATGTTTTTTCGAGACTGTCAGTTGACAGTCCATAAGCCACCTAATAGACACACACATCCTCCAAGGGAGATAATTATTCATTGTCTGCTCATACGATTGATATCATTAAATTGTATTTTTTTAAATTTTAGGTCATTTATCGTGAATCGGTGGGTGCACGGATCCGGTGACCCATCCCTAAGAGAGATAACTGGACTAAATCGCTTCTTGGTTTGGAGAGTGCGTAAAATCGTCGAGCCTCAAGCTTACAGCCAGGGTGTTGGTAGACATAATCCTCAAGAGGTGGAATCCATTGCTAGAGAAGATTTACAAGCTCTTTCGGATTATATTGGTAACGATAATCTTTCTTTTTCTTAAGTTCATATTTTAAAGAAATTATTAAATCATTCGTCTTCTTTGACTTTTTATATCAAATAATCAATTTCTTTTTTTTTAAGAATACAGGCATGTATGCCCACACAAGCGTGTGTAATAATTTACCAAATTAATATTATTTGGATGCCAAATAGTCGGTGTCAAAACGTACAGAGAGAGAGAGAGAGGGGGAGAGAGAGAGAGAGAGAGAGAGACCGACTCTCTTTCGAGAGAGACTTTGTTTTAATTATTTCTCAAAAATAATGTTTATAAACTTCTTGGCATCTCGAAAGCTGTAGTTATATGACAGGCGTTTCTGACTGAAAATACACTCATCTCATATTGTGAATAGTGTTTGTTGGGATTGAATCATGAATAAGACCAAATGAAATAAAAAATATAAAAAAACTCAAAATAAATTAAATAGATATTAAAAAACAATAACAATCTCCCAGCAGACCTCTGACAGGAAGAACCATTTGGACATACACGGAGAGAGAGGGAGGGGGCTTCCTTGTACCAAAAAAGGAATTCTAGTCCGTTCTTCTAAGACCGTGACTAGGAACACATCTATTACTGGCTGGGAAATAAATTCCTCTCTAAGAAATAAAAGTTGAACTTTTCTGCCTAATGACCAACAAGAAGGAAGGACCACGCGTGTTGGGGTTAAAAGAAGGGGACAAAAAACTAACGACCCACCTAACCACTTAACCCCATAAGTCTTTGTTGTTTTTGTTGTTTTACTTTTTTGGGGGGGGGGTGTAGAACAATTCACAAACCTAGTAATATCCCATCCACAGAAAGCGACGTTAATGCACATATAAAGAACGCATGTTCTGCCATAGATAAATTATCAGTCATGTGGAAGTCCGAGACAGCAACCTACAAGAAAGCAGCTGTATGGTCGCCTGGCCCCCATCACACTGACCATTCAAGTGGGACGAACAAGCCATGCTGAGCACTGCTGGAGAAGCAAGGACGAACTAATAAGTGATGTTCTCCTATGGAAACCAGCACATGGGTACGCCATTGTTGGCCGCCCATTGACCATCTCAGCGCAGCTTTCAGTACATGCATAGAGCAATAAATAATAGGAACGGTTGGCGAGAAATTTTCATGGGTATCCGTGCTACGAGCACGACATGATGATGATGATGATGATGATGATGATGATTTGACCGAACAATTTAGAGACGCATAACATTAATTCAAACCTTTGACTTGAAAAATTGGTCGAAACTCTATGAAATCGATCAATTAAAAATATTGAAACATTAGTTTTAAAATCGATAATCGTTCAATTGTTGATCTTATGCATTTAACCGATTTTAATTTCAGGAGATAAGAAATTTCTGATGGGCGACGAACCGTGTGAAACAGATTGTGCTGTTTTCGGGATGCTTTCTTTGATGTGGCAAATGCCAGTGACCACGTTCTGCTACAGATTTGTCAAGGGTGAGTTGGTGCAAACACACACACACACACACACACACACACACAACACACACAACACACACACACATACACACACGCACAAGCATGCGCATGTCCTTACCTGACTCTCCCTGGCGAGTGAAATACACTGGTTGGCAAAAAATAGATAGCCTGGGTCATATTTATAGCTTTATTCAAGAAGAGTTAACATACGAGAGTCGACTGAAAAGTTCATAAGCTGACCAAAATACTCTCATCGGTGTTGCAGTGCTTGAATCCCCATAAGTAAAAAAAAAAAAAAAAAAAAAAAAAAAAAGGTCATCAACAGTAGATATAACATTAACTTTTCATCCAATCAACTTTTGAGTCCACCCTTGAACGTAAGAAAGATACAAAACAAAACATTTAATATGTTACCATATTAAGTCCTTTTTAAATATAGAATGGCTTTACTACGTTTTTTTTTTTTTAGCAAATCACTTCTTTTAGGCATGTTGTATATCAGTTTCTTACATTGTTCAATAGAAATAGTTTCCCATTCTTTCTTAATTGCTTCCCACAAAGTATCTTCATTAGAAAACCTTTTACCAGACAACTTTCATTTTATTATTCTCAAAATATTTTCTGTTGCATTCAAACCTGGATTTTGTTCAGATCAAAACATCACTTATATGGATTTTTCAGAACGTTTTTGTCAATTCAGCAATATGAGGAGGTGGATTAACATGTTTAAAAATTATATCTGATACACATATGCCTAAATACAGGCATGTATGCCTATTCTAGGCTGTAACAGAGTTAGTGCTACTGTATGGCTGCACCACTTGGAATCTAACGAAACGCTTAGAAAAAAAGCAAGATGGGAACTATACAAGAATGCTGCGTTCTATCTAAAACAAATCTTGGTGGTCCAGCCGTACAGTAGCACAGCTTGGGAGAATTTTCAATTTATCTTATCAGTGAGATCAGATTTCCATATAATCGATATATCTTGAATTGCTGAAAAGATTTTGTTATTTCTTTTATTTATTCTTTTTTTTTTTTTTATCATGCAGAGAACACTTTCCCGAATTTGAACGCCTATTTCTATCGGATGAAAAAAACATTTTGGCCCGAATGGACAGAAAGCAGCAAAATTGGTGAGATTTACGGTGAATACAAACTGGGCCAAGATGATCAGAAAGAAATACAAAAAGAATGAAGAAGCAGACGAACTCTGTCGACTTTTGGATTCTTCAATAGGAATGATACATTTGACGGATTTCTTTTTAGGATATTCAAATTAAATATTAAATCGAAAGTTGATATTTTTTACAAGCCGACGCTATAGCGCTTCAGTTTTTATTCTAACCATCGACGGGGCTATCAATTATGTAAAAAGAAAACTGTTGACAAGCTTTTGCTTGTAAGCATTTGTTTATAGTGTGTAAAGGCCTCTGTTGATATTCAAAATATGAGAAAAGACACAAATTAAAACGTCACGTAACGCTAGCGTTCCCATTCAAAATCTGTGTGACGAAAAAACAGCTTAAACAAAATCAAAAGAAAATGTAATGTTTTCCCAAAGTTCTAGAGTGAAGAACTCTCATCATTCCAAAGTTTACAAGGATTGGCTGAAAAGTTCATAGGCAACAAGGCTTCCATTAAAAATGTAGTTTTACAAAAATAAAGAATGATACTGGGTGTTTATAAGGTCTTCCTTTAACATTGAAAACTTAATAACTCACGTTGTACAAATGATAGAATCATTTTGTAAAAAAACATATGAAAGTCCAATCCTTGTAGTCTAACTTTTTATGACCGTTTTGATAAGTTTCACCTTTAGCTGTCAAAATTCCTAGCATAAAATTGTGCGTGCGCATTATCTGAAATGAACTTAATTGTTATTAAGAACACATTTTATGATATTTTTGTGTTAAAGCATGCAGTTGTATTGTTTTCGAAAAGTTTCTAAGATTTGTTTATTTCGCACGGACACTTTCAAAATGGCTACCAGCTTGTTTCAAAGTGAAAGTCAGTTGACTAAATTCATAGCATAAAATTATCTGAAATGAACTTAATTGTTATTAAGAACACATTTTATGATATTTTTGTGTTAAAGCATACAGTTGTATTGTTTTCGAAAAAGTTTCTAAGATTTGTTTATTTCGCACGGAGACTTTCAAAATAGCTACCGGCTCGGTTCAAAGTGAAAGTCAAGGGAGGTTACTCTAATTGCCTTATTTGCTGGGAATTTTGACAACTAAAGGTGAAAATTACCAGCGTGTTTATAATTGCATTTCAACAAGACTACCATCTTTATTGTTACTTTTTTAATCTACTGCAGGACTTTATAAACTATTTACTATTTGTTATCTTATTGTCATGATATTTTTTAAAAAGATTATATTGTTCAAATGTTTGCTGGTTGAGAGGAGACCCAACTCATGCGTGTTACCTCGGTGAATGCTGGAGGGTCTAAGAGAATTTTGACTCTTGGTGTTTCTGGATTTACTAGGCTGTTTGCAATGCCACGGAATGCTGGAGGTCTAAGAGAATTTTGACTCTTGCTGTTTCGGGTTTTACTAGGCTGTTTTGCAATGCCACGGAATGCTGGGTCTAAGAGAAGTTTGACTCGTGGTGTTTCGGTTTTACTAGGCTGTTGCAATGCCACGGAATGCTGGAGAGGTCTAAGAGAATTTTGACTCTTGGTGTTTCGGGTTTTAATAGGCTGTTTGCAATGCCACGGAATGCTGGAGGTCTAAGAGAATTTTGACTCTTGGTGTTTCGGGTTTTACTAGACTGTTTGCAATGCCACGGAATGCTGGAGGTCTAAGAGAATTTTGATCTTGTGTTTCTGGTTTTACTAGGCTGTTTGCAATGCCACGGAATGCTGGAGGTCTAAGAGAATTTTGACTCATGGTGTTTCGGGTTTTACTAGGGTGTTTGCAATGCCACGGAATGCTGGAGGTCTAAGAGAATTTTGACTCGTGGTGTTTCTGGTTTTACTAGGCTGTTTGCAATGCCACGGAATTGAGGTCTAAGAGAATTTTGACTCTTGGTGTTTCGGGTTTTACTAGACTGTTTGCAATACCACGGAATGCTGGAGGTCTAAGAGAATTTTGACTCTTGGTGTTTCGGGGTTTTAATAGGCTGTTTGCAATGCCACGGAATGCTGGAGGTCTAAGAGAATTTTGACTCTTGGTGTTTCTGGTTTTACTAGGCTGTTTGCAATGCCACGGAATGCTGGAGGTCTAAGAGAATTTTGACTCATGGTGTTTCGGTTTTACTGGCTGTTTGCAATGCCACGGAATGCTGGAGGTCTAAGAGAAGTTTGACTCTTGGGTTTTACTGACGGAATGCTGGAGGTCTAGAGAATTTTGACTCTTGGTGTTCGGGTTTTACTCGGCTGTTTGCAATGCCACGGAAGGAATGTAATCACTACATTATCATCTGTTGTATTTCTTCTTTGTTCAAATTATTAAAAGAAAATACAAAATGTTGATTTAATGAGGTTTTATTTTTGTTTGAGAAAATTAGGCTTTTACATCAAGTTGTACTAAGCTTGATTGTAACCTCTTAAACTTGTGTGTGGATCCAGGAGCTGAAGGCTGAGTCAGGTTCACCGGTGACTCTCATGGAAAGCTGGTGTCCCTTCTGTCGTCTAGTCGTCAACTGGCTTCTCCCACGTGTCTCTTTTAGTGACTCCTTACAATTACTACTATCTGCCTCCTACTCTTATTACTATCTACCTCCTACTCCTACCTCTCATATTCCCATTTAAAAGAAACGGTTCCTTATTTTACCGCCCAAATTTGAATTCTTGGTACCAGTGTGTCTACATTTTTCTATTTTTAGAACACTAGCCAAACGCCATTTTATCAACCATTACACATCAATTAAAAAAACAAAAAAAAAAAAAGATTGCATCGTCCAAATTCTCACCCTCGTAAGCTATACACTTCTGATGGTTTCACTATGAAATTCAGCAGCGCTTGACTAGTCATTTCCTCTTGTATTGTTGTGATTTCATGACGAAAAAAAAAACTTTCAGTACGTCAGTTGCCAGCGACCTACGTTTAAAGACTTGAACCTTTGATAAGAGCGAAATAACATGGGCAAAATACGAAGGTTGATTGAAAAGTTCATAGGCTGACCAAGATACTCTTATCAAATGAGGTTTATTTTTTTAACTTTGTCCTCCTTGCGGTTTACACACATCTTCTTCCACCGGTGTTGCAGTGCTTGGATCCCGCTGGTAAAAAAAAAGTCATCATCGGCATATATGACGTCATCATATGAACGTTTTGTTTTTAGTTGAACGTTTCGACCAACTCATTCTTCGGCCTTTTTAGTCTGAATAATTCATAGAATACGAACAATATATGCAACATTATATTTGAAATCTTGAATAAATACTTTCGAAATCTTTCATAATGACTTTTAGAAATCTGTTGAAATTAATTGTGGGGTTTTTATTTCCGGGAAAAAGCACTGTTTAAACGCTAAGTTTTGTAGGAAAATAAACCGTACTCAGAATGCAGTGAGGAGTTGGGCACCGATTCTGAAGAAATGACACAAACGAGTTTTTGCAACTGTCAAATCATCCAGAAAAAAATTAAAATGTCACCCACCCCCTTCAATTTTTCTGAAATGTTGTACAGGTGTGGACTATGTTAAAGTTAGACATTCCCCAAAATTTGGGATTCCAATTCCAAAAATTGGCGGAGTTCTGTCGATTTTTAGCTCTCCAAATTTGGTGGGGTTCGCGTAAAAATGGCGATTTTTTGTAACTTATTTATGTATGTAAAATGAGTTCCACTACTAAAAATTGGTTTATAACAGCATTTTTACCTAATAAATCCAAAAATGTTTTCGAAAAGTCTGAAAGTCAACCAATTTTAAGTTATTGATTATTTCTGATTTTTTAATAGCAAGATCAATATCCCGATGTGGCACTGAATCTAAGACAACATTTTTTTCTATTATTATTTCACATATATTGAACATTATTTGTACCAAAAAAATAGTTTGGTATTTGCCCAGAAATTTTAACAAATTTTTGCAAAATGTTGTTGCTCGGTTATGAGCAATTATCAAATTATCTTTTGGTACAAATAATGTGCAATTTATGTGAAATAATAATAATAACATTATTTGGTTATTTCCTATAAATCCAACATAAACAAAGGGGAACCACTCTTGACTAATAAATCATTTATTTATTTATTGATCTACTAGGAAAAAAAGAAGACGGGGTTAGGGTTAGGGTTTAGGGTTAGGGTTAGGGTTAGTCTAATGGAAAAATAAATAAATAATTTATCAGTCAAGAGTGATTCCCCTTTGTTTATGTTGGAGTTATAGGAAATAACCTATAAAAGCATTTTGCATACTAAATCCAAAAATGCTATAAAAAAAGTCTTAAAGTCAACCAATTTTAAGTTATTGATGATTTCTGATTTTTTCATAGCAAGATCAATATCCCGATGTGGCACTGCATCTACGACAAAAAATGGGTTATTTCCTATAACTCCAACAAAAACAAAAACATATTTGTTGTTGTCGTAGATGCAGTGCCACATCGGGATATTGATCTTGCTATGAAAAAATCAGAAATCATCAACAACTTAAAATCGTAGGCAAAATGCTTTTATAAACCAATTTTTAGGAGTCGAGAAACTCTAGAACTCATTTTACAGACAAAAATAGATTACAAAACGTCGCCATTTTTCGCGATTGGAGATTTTGGGGATTGTCTAACTTTATCATAATTCACATTTGGAAAAAAATTCAGAAAAATTGAAGTGGGTGGTTGACATGGCCTGGACGATTTGACATTGAATTACCCATGGGTGATTTTCAAAATCTATTGGGTCAGAATGACACGATTTTATTTCGGTTAAAGATATAGTAAGGAATAGATATAACTGGTTCGACATTTGTTTGTATTGTAGCGGACGATTAACGGTTTCAAAGATTGAAGGTTGTCTTCGTATGTTTTGTAGTTTTGATAACCACGACCCATCACTAACATTTTAGTTGAGATTGAACAAACACGGAAACTTCGTTATTTAAGCCTGTGTGTAATAAGATATACTAGCAGGACCTGTGGATATACCACAGTATGATAATTATTACAACGGTTGATATGTTTACTTAGGAACCATTGCAAATTATATCAATATGTAAAAAGTATAGTAATATTGATTTAGCTCTCTCTCTCTCTCTCTCTCTCTCTCTCTCTCTCTCTCTCTCTCTCTCTCTCTCTCTCTCTTCTTTCTTGTTTGCCTTATGTTAGATTGAAACATAGTGTTATCGCTTCCGCGCGCTCACCCCCTCTTTCTATCTTTCCCTATTTTCTTTCTGTCTTTCTTTCTTATTATATTTTTTCTGTGTAGCATATTCTTTTTCTTTCCTTTCTTTCTTTGTGATAAAGATGGAATGTTCCATTATTTAGCTGCGGTGACGATACTCATAATAATTTTTTTAAATTCCATGGATAAGCAACGCCAGATAATCAGGATTTACATTTTTGCATTTCAACTTGGATGATTTGGACGGTCTTATTTTAACAAGAGGGTGTTGCAAGATGATAACGGTCGTACAATTAAGATAAAAGTCTTGAACCTGTTGGTAAAAGATGAAAATTAAATAAGTATGTTGGACAATGTTTTCGTGTGCCACGAAGTTGCTGCAGGTAAGAAGCCCCCTGTAACGTAGACAAAAGATACGCTGCTACCTTTGTCGAGGCTAGAAAGTGAAAGAGAATTTTTACTTTGGCGCTTCTGGTTTTATAAGGGTGCTTGGTATGCTACCTAGCGCCTACTGGAAGAAACGATTGGTAATCATGTAAAGTAAGAAATGCAATTCTTATAGAATTTAGTAGTCAAATAGTGATTTAAAGTGACTATTAATTGTGGAATAATTTGGAAAAACTCTAAGGAGCTTTAATCAACTAGTAGATATTTCACTTATTTAACTAACACTGTCGGCTGGGGCTTTAGAATATACCGACTGCACCTCTGTAAAGAGTTGGTCGTGTGTGGCGACTCGTGATGTTTAAGGATTGAACCCTGGTGACTGAATAGTCCATGGCATGCAACACTCCGCCTTAGCCCTTAGGCTAGACGGGTGCTCGGAGATGCCCCCTCCGATCAATCGGTTAGTCCTAGTACCTAAATGATTATCTTGACCCAATTGCTCTGACGGCAAGCTCCCAACCCATTTTATCATATATGCGCTAGAAGGCTGTGACTGAGGGTCTTAGTGTCCTGGGAATGACGTTAGACTCTATCGAATGAAGTTACAATTCTGAAGCTCTAGAGAATGTAGAGTACCCCTTTATCACCATTACTCTCAGATCCACTCTGACCCGGAGTGGTAGTTAGGATCCCATCTATGGGTTAAATAGAAAAAAAAATGAGTTTTACAAAACCCATCTAGAATGAATAAAACAAAATGTCTTCGGCATAAAATAACCCAATATGCCGTAAAATCCAACCAACCAACCAGCCAATCACTTATCTTTACATTTTTATGATTATTCACCAAACCTTTTTGCCAGTCATAGTGACTTTATTTATTTTTATCTATATTGTAATTATGTATCCCACCCAACGCCACGAGCAAGGTTTGACGCAAGATCAACTTTTTATAAGTTTATCAACCCCTCCGCATGAGTAGTGTAAAAAAAAATTTAAAACACATGAAACATATGAAACGAGCCAAATAAATAATATTTTACACTTTCATCTGCAATTTGATTATTTTAAAACAAACATTTTCTCCCCTAATCTCTTCTGTGTGTGTGTGTGTGTGTGTGTGTGTGTGTGTGTGTGTGTGTGTGTGTGTGTCCAGGTAAAATGCTTTCCAAATCTTCTGGATGAGGACATATTTGAATATAGTTGTGCTGGGGTAATGGCAAAAATTATTCCACGACCGCTGGTAAAGGGGAACAACCCTAATTGAGTTCTCTCCCCTGTTTTTCTTATAAAATTAACATTATTATTATTTTCAATGTTCTTTTGTATTTTTTAATTGTATTCTTTTTATTTGTCTATAATCGTTTTATGATATCCATGTATTCGTTTCTCATATTAATTTATACACAATTATATATGGTATCAAATAGGGATGTACAAAATCTCAAGTTATAAGGAGATAACTCGTGTTTTTCATCTGGAAAAAAGGCTTACTAGGACAAATTTTACTAAAGTCTTGCTGAAGAGTAAAAATCCGGGTATTTTGAAGTAAAAACTTTTTCTAGAAATGTAAAAATTAGGTACTGGAAAATATGTTTATTCAAATGAACAAAATTACGTTGGACGAAACATATCTCTAAAATTGTCAAAAAGGCCGAGCAAGACCTTTGTCAGCCGCTCACTGGCTATCTATTTAAAGCTGTACAAAGCTATGGTGCGGTCGCACTTGGAATTTGCATCACTAGTCTGGAACCCCATTAACCTACTAGAAACTGTACAGAGACGTGCAACCAAACGAATAACCTCCATCAGGCCTCTGCCATATTCTGAACGTCTTGCTGCCCTGGGAATGGATTCGTTGAAACTTCGGCGTCTGGCAACTGACCTGGTAAACACTCATAAGGTTATTAATCATCTTAATAACAGCAACCTTGAGCACCTTTTTGATCTCCATGTTTCTAACACACGTGGACATGCCTGCAAAGTCAGAAAACAGCATTTTTTTTTGGGGGGGTTGACTTTCGGAAACATTTTGTTCACGCTCAGAATTGTCGAGGCATGGAATAAGCTGCCCGCGTCCGTTGTAGGCTGCCGAAACACTGCATCTTTCAAGGCCTCCATGCTTCCTGTAGTCCGCCAACACCATACCTGATGCCCCTCTCCACACACATAAGCACACACGCGCACACATACATGTATATTATTACTGTAAACTTTTCATGTTCCTGACACTAATACATTATTCTGTGTACTAGACATGAGACTTTGATGACTTGTGGTGCACTGTACACAATAAATTGTGGTACACTGTACACAATAAATTTCATTATTATTATTATTAAAAGTTGAAACCCACCACCACCACAATCATAGTTGATTTTTTTTATAGAATAAGCTATTCATTATGAAATCAAGTCATTAATGAATAAAATGCTGAAAATTTCTTAAAAATTGGACAATTCCCCGATTTTTGGTAATTGTTTTAAAACTAATATTTTAAAACTATTATCTCTCTTTAGAAAAATGGACATACGTAGTATCAAGTATTCCAATCAAATACTAATAATTTATACACAATTATTTTTTAAATTAATTATTTATATTTAATAATATTCTTTTGTCTGCACACAGTTATATGGTTTCAATTTTGATTTTGGTTTGGTTTTACGGCATATCAACCTCAGTGGGTCATTTAATGCCGATAAAGTTTTGAAATAAATTCATTCTTAATGGATAATACATTTTTTTTTAATAAATACATGTTTTTCTATGTAACCCATAGATGGGACCCTAACAGGTACTACCACTCCGGGTCAGAGTGGACCAGGGAGCAATGGTGATGAAGGGGTGCTCCAAATTCCCCAAACCTCCAGAACTGGAACCTCGCCATCAGATTGAGTTTAACGTCATTCCCAGGACATGTAGACCCTCAGTCACCGCCTTCTAGCACCCATATGATAAGGGGTTAGGGCAATAGGGATGGGAAAATCATATAGGTGCTAGGGCTTGACGTGACCAGCCGATTGATAGGAGGAGGCCTCTCCGACCGCCCGTCTAGCCCAAGACAGGGCCAAAATGGAGTATTGCATGTCCTGAACTGCTCATCTACCTGGGCTCTATGCTTAAGCATCACGGGTCGCCACCTACGGCCAACAGGTGGCCCCATTGGGGGAGTCTTACCCCTCTGCAGAGGTGCAGTCGGTACATTCTAACACCCCAGCCGACAGGGCGATATATGGTTTCAAGTATTCCTATATAACACCAATAATTTACAGACAGTTATGTAATTTCAAGTAACTTAATAATCTTATTATAATGGAGATTGTGTGTTTTTCTGTCTGTAACCGAAACTAAATCACTATTCAATTCCCAATTCCCTTAGTTATTGACGTCACATTGACCATGAATATATTTTTATTTAAACCTCAATTATTGATAAAATTGTTTTACATTATTAATACTGTTGACCATATCTACATAGTATTTACCGCGTACCCCACTTGTACGGGTCACAAAGTCCCTATTAACGTGGGACCACCCACAAGCCGAAGCTCATGGAGTGGCAGGTGAAAAAATTGCGTCGATCCCGTCGGCATTCCCCCTCAAGGGGGCGCCTCAGGCACTGGGCAATAAACCCAGCCCTGCCCCTTTAAATCAAGGGGGCAGGTGTTGCCTGGGGGATAGCCCCCTGGGATCGACGCTATTAACTCGTAAAGATCCAGGGCCGAAGCCACTGGACCCCCACCCTGTTGGGCGGGTTTACATGATATTTACCGCGTACCCCACTTGTACGGGTCAGGCACAAAGTCCCTATTAACGTGGGACCACCCACAAACCGAAGCTCATGGAGTGGCAGGTGAAAAATTGCGTCTATCCCGTCGGCATTCCCCCTCAAGGGGGCGCCTCAGGCACTGGGCAATAAACCCAGCCCTGCCCCTTTAAATCAAGGGGGCAGGTGTTGCCTGGGGGGATGGCCCCCTGGGATCGACGCTATTAAATCGTAAAGATCCAGGGCCGAAGCCACTGGACCCCCACCCTGTTGGGCGGGTTTACATAATAACAACATGCAATTTTATTCATATATACAACAAAATAGCGGTTTTCAGTGTGAACGGGAAGGCTAATTTGCATATTGATATTAAAAATGTGATTTTAATAAATATGTGGTTAGTATTATTGATTTCTAATTGTTTGGTTTTATCTTAATGAATATGATTAAAAATCTCTTCAATAAATCCTAAAAGAAATTAATTAACAAGAAGAAATAACTGTAATTTTATTATTTACTTCTTATTTTAACTAAATAGTTAAATTACGAAAATTTAGCATTGAAAAACGGAAGTGATGAAAGAGTAAGTTTCAGTTGTTCTACTTTCCGATTTCCGTTTCAAATCTTTTTATCTGAATTCTTAATTAGTTTCATTAGCCTTTCTGATTTAATCTAATATTTTATTACATTTAAACTTAAATACTTGCACCCGGAGGGTGCATATATTTGCTAGTAATAATAATAATAATAATAATAATAATAATACAAAATTCATACTACAAAAAAAAAGAAGAAAAAAAAGGAGAAAATAATTCTATAGAAGAATAAGAGCCATATTAAGAACAGAATTGAAATAAAGTTATAGCAATTAATACCCTGACAATATCAGTAGTGACATATAGTTTAATCTAATAAACTGGACGTTAAGTGAAAAAATACCAAAGTTAGAAAACTAATAAATTGCCACAGAATGCATCAGCCAAGAACAGATATAGATTGTTTCTACACCAAGAGAGAAAATGGTGGAAGAGGCTTAATCCAACTAGAAATGAACCAACCGCTATTGAATTAAAGAAATATTTAGACACCATAATAGATGGGATGCTAAATTTTGTAAACGCACACGAAAAGCAGAAGAAAACAATTGTTCAATTAGTAAAGATAGCAAAGTCTAAATCCGACCTAAAAACAACCACCATGGCAAGTGACAGTGACATTATATATATATATATATATATATATATATATATATATATATATAATAGAGAGAGAGGGGGGGCGGGTCATATATGTGGCACAATGGTGTGCTTTACGCTTGAGAAGTCAAGCCTAGATGAATAGAATTTTAAAGGTCGAAGAGCTCTTATTCCTCGTCAGTTATTTACTAAGCTTAGGTTAGTTGTGGCACAAGGTCAAAAGTATGTGACACCCAGTGAGGATCGAACTCACTAACAATGATCTGTTAAGCTGGGTTGCTAACTTTTACACCATGTGAGTTGCCGAAGTTAAATTTATAGGTTGGTTTCTTTGTTTAATGGCATATCAATCTTTGTGGGGTATCTAATGCCAAGAACAGTAGTGGTATTATCTAACTAGGTATACCCAAAAGTTCGGCTGCTTTTCATTTTAAAAAACAAATTAAAAGGAATTAAATCGATTATTCAAGGTTAAATTTTTGTCTAAGTAGAAAAGTAATAACATAATGAGAATCAGTAAAAAAAAAAAGCAAAATAATATTACACATGTAATTTATTTTTAAAACATTTAAAACGATTTTTTCGGTCAATTTCGATCGCGTATGGCCAAACGCAGTTTAAATATGGCGTAAAATTAACTTAATATTGAAAAAAATTACCAAAAATCAGGGAATTATCCGACTTTAATGAAATTTTCATATTGATTCATCAATGAATGAATTTCATTAAAATCGGATAATTCCCTGATTTTTGGTATTTTTTTTTTCAAACGGGGGAGTAAAAACACGGATTTTTCGCCAAATTGGGTATACCTATATTTAACCTATAGCTGGGGATGGATAAGGTGGTTCATACCTTTCCATGAGTATTATTCCGTAAGTGAGCGTAATAGAGCAACTGAAGTTCGAATTCGCTTACTACTATGTCAGAGTCCAGCACTTTAGCCACTACACTACTGGGACTCCCCCCCTCCACACACACACTCGTTAAATTTATATATTGAATCTTCACCTATTATATATTCTTCTTTGTCTAAGTATTTATTATATCATGCGAATTGTTTGTTCGAAAACTCATATTTTTAACATTTTGTCGTCCCGGGCTCCAGCCCTATTTTACGCTATGTTTTTACTTGCCGGCGTCAGACCTAATTCCGACCAAACGTAGATATTTTCCGAGTCGTGTTTCTCACACTTTATTGGCAAAATAACGTAGAGATTTTACAATGCCCTCCTCCCACCAGCGTTTTATCGGCAAATTAGCCCAATTTAGATATCCCCCCCCCCGCTTAAAAAAATTTTTTTTTCGATGAATTAATACAAATTTCAATTGAATTTTTACAAAACACAAACTCAAATTTCAAACATTTGCCGTGCTGTGTTTCTCGCTTTTTATCAGCAAATATATGTAGATATTTTACAATGCCCCCTCACTTAATATATGTATTATATTCTATATACAATTATATACATTGTAAAATATCTACATTAATTTGCCGATAAAAAGCGAAAAACACGACTCGGAAAATATCTAAGTTTAGCCGGGATGAGGCTTGGCGTCGGCAAGTAAAAACATAGTGTAAATTAGGACAGGAGTCCGGAACGAAAAAACGTTAAAATTACCCGAAAACTTAGCCAATCAATTTAGGAAGGCTTCTTTCATTTTTTTTTTTTTTTGCGTGTTTACCAATTGAGCCACGACAAAAGTTGTTTTTTTTTCTGTGTGAAAGTAGGTTGGGCATTTATTCAAGCAACTACGTCTTGTGCATACGACCGGGTTTGATATTCGCTCTAGTGTGTCCTCCTCGCATTACAAGGCAACTCTCAGTAATCACCCCTTTCTTCTTTTCTTTATCTCTTTAACTTCGTCAAAATCAAAAGAGGCCACCGATTTGTAGTTTATAAATATCTACCCAAGTTAAGCCAGCCAGTGAGGACACTTTCGTTTACCACAACGATGGCAACATCTAATATGAAGGAAATCCTTATCGGTGTTGTTGGTTCCGGGGTAGTTTTGGTGGTTACAATCAAACTTCTACGTCGATTATTTGTTTCAGAAAGGTAAGTGAAATAAAGGGGGTTGTGGACCCACATTTTGGGGGCCCTTGAACCTTATCTTTTAATTCGTATTTTAACTATTTTGTATTGAATTGTGTTATATTTCTATTTTCTAAGTGCTCTTCTCTCTCAAACGAGCAATGAGGGTTAAAGTTGTTGCTTTTTGAGGGAGGGTGATGTGGGGGTCACATGTGAGATTAAGGACTTTAAAAGGTAGACAGTGAATTCAGTAGCGTAATTTTTACCATACGTGGGGGGTGCTTCGAATGTCAGGCGAAAACTCTTCACTTGGTAGTTTAAACTCGTGGGGGGGATTTTAATGGTTAACCAAATTAAAGTGCGTCTCATAAGCACGCTTAGTAAATAACTATAAGCCGCCAAAATACGGCATTTGTTTAATTCTTTCGATGATGTCTGGGATAGTATGATTAATGCAACATTGGGTGAAATCACGTTTACTGGGTAAGGTTCGTCGTCCGTTATCAAGGAAGTGTTGAAATACATTTTTTTAATGTTAAAAATATAATTGAGATCTCTTTTGGTTAGACAATCTTGACTGTTAAAAGATTGAAATAATATTCATATATGGGTAGACTGCGACAAAAATGGTTTAAACTATGAAGAGTTTTCGCCTGACATTCGAAGCCATCCCCACGTATGGTAAATATTACTCTACTGAATTTCTAGTCTACCCCTTGAAAATTAAGTTTTATTAGCTTTTATTACTTTCATGATAGATACGCACTTCAATAAACACAAAGTTACCTAAAGCTTTTTAAAAAAATTTTCCTGTACTCTCATATAAAAATAAATTTTTTGGTTCGTAAATTATTTCCCCCTTGTCTTTAAATGATATCTAAAGGCAAGTTAAATTATTTGATAATTATTTTATTAGAAATTTAATAAATATCTAATAAATAATTTTTTTTTTTTTTTTTTTTTTTTACAAAAATAAATAACATTAAGTTTTATTTAAAATTTTATATGGGCATTCGCATCCAGCCTCTCAAACCGCTCGGGAATTAGAGTTAAACGTCCAGAACCCTTTATAGGGCTTCAAATTTTGAAACAAAATAATCAATCTAAAAAGAAAAATACAGATTTAATTGCCATATATTAAGAAACATACATTAAATAATTGAAAAATGTAACAGCATATTAAAAAAAATTGAATAATTAGGGGGTTTCTTTTCAATCCTCCTGTATGTATATTATATATTGATATACATACAAGTACAGTACTGCAGAATTAACTGTATGTGGGCTATTCTGGACAAATATTGATGCTTGAAGGAATCTAATGTTTAGGGGTCAGTGGATGATTATCTTCATTATATCGAGATTTTGGATGATTAAAAAATCAGTGTGTGTACAGACCCCCTCAAAATTATCATTTAGTTGAAAATTGGACTAGAAAATACTGTAAGATATTTTGGTGGTGCATTACTTGAATGTAATAAAATAAACTTTATATAGGATGCCATTTTTCACGGTGGGCCTACATTGGGGGGGGGGGAGGGGGTGAATTGTTATAGGAAGATTTGCAAATTGAATAAACTTTTTATTTCATCTATTATTTTGTATTGTATTAGACTAGCCATGGGCATTTTGTGGGTGCAAGGGAGATAAATGCGTGAAAAAATGTTTTCTTTAAATGATCAGAAGTCAACCCTACATTCTGAATTGATAAAAACATTTTTTTCTCATTTTCTTTTCTAAATGAAATAAGCTATTCATGGTTATTTCCTATAGTCTAACATAAACAAAGGGAACCACTCTTGACTGATAGAGTATTTATTTATTGATCTACTAGGAAAAAAAGACTGGTTTAGGGTTAGTTTAATGAGAAAATAAATAATTTATCAGCCAAGAGTGGTTCCCCTTTGTTTATGTAAGACTTATAAAAAAATAACCCTATTCATTATAAAATTAACTCATCAATGAATAAAGTAGTGAAAATTTCATTAAAATTGGACAAATCCCTAATTTTTGGTAATAGTTTGATTTTTTTTTTTTTTTTTTTTTTTTTTTTTTTTTAATTCATAACCTTCTCTTACGCAGAGTGTCCATCCCTAAATTAGACTATATTATTTTCTTAACGCACTTTCTTGTACAGTATGGCGTCCCATCGTGGTGTAATGGTTAGCAAGGTAATCTAGCAGATCCATTTTAGTCAGTTCGATCCTCGTTGGATGCCCCATACTTGCGACCTTGTGTCGCACGCTACCCGTAGCGAACGGGTTGGGTAAATAACTACCATAGATCCATACTTTTTAAGCAATGTGGAATAAAATAACTTCTGGGAATTGGGGAGGGGGGGCTGAAATGTAAGCTTCATTGGTTTCATAGTATATCCACCACCCCATGCATATTATCTATCAAAGAAAAGAAATGAATAAAAATGAAATGTTGGGGGGTAGAAAATTCAGCGTATACAAAATAAACCATTTGTAATTAAAACTTCTATTTGCTCATTTTTTTTTATTTACTGACCAGTTAAATATTATAACGGAGATTCGATGTCTGTCTGAAACCGAAACTACGTCACTGCTTGCGTCACAATACCCTCAAAAATTGCGTATGTTTATCAATGAGTATCTAATTTATATTATAGTCAAAATCATTAATAGAATAGATCTTATTTATTGACTATGTCTCTATAAAATCTGAGTTAGATTTGCCTCAAAACTGCCCATGTTATTAGTGCATTTAAAATCCTGCAATGTGTCTTATAACCCTAAGAAATAAAGGTTTACATAATATATGGTGTGGTTAATTTGCATATTGGTTTTAACAAAACCGGGTTTGATAAATAATTACTTGGTGTTATTGATCTCTAATATTTTATTCTCCAACATATTAAAATCAATCCTATGAATGACTTTATATAGAAACCAATTAAAATATAATTGAAATAAGTGTAATCTTTTTATATGCGTTCTTTAATTTCGTTTGTCTTTCTAATTTAATATATTTCATTACCTTAAAACTTAAATACTTACACCCGGAGGGTGCATATTCTTGCTAGTCCATTTAAAAATGAAATTTTTGTGGATAGAAAATTCGGTGCACACAAAATAAGCCACTTGTAATTTGAACTTTTTTTTTTCCCGACCTGTTGAATAAAAGATAAAACTAGTTAGTCGAGTGTTTTTTTTTTTTTTGTTTGTTTGTTGTTTTTTTTTGTTTTTGTTTTGTTTTGTTTTTTTTGTTTTTGTTTTTTTTTAGAGGTGTGGTTCTTCCTTTAGCAATGTCATGGTCAAATATTCAACTTTTTTGTTCATGAAAGTTGTCTTCTTTTAAGTCTAAAACTTCAGACAAAATTCTTCTTGGTTTAAACAAATGAGATGGGGATAAAAACAAGGCTTTTTTGTATTTAAATAATCTACAAATACACTTCTTTATTGTTTTTAAAACTTGTTTGACTTGTTAGAAACTCCCACACCAACTCAATTGTGAATGATTTGACCTGAAAAAAAAAAAGACAGTGAACTAGATTTTTTAGATCTATCATTTTATTTTATCTCGATCCTCAAAAAAAAGTTCTCTCTTCTCCCCCAACCCCAAACAGGGACGAAATAGTTGCTACACCCACCAACTTTGGACTAAGAAATTCTGGAGAATAAATCTCTTGTATAATACGTACGAGCTTCGAAGAGTCAATATTATGATTCGTTCTGTTTTTTGTTTTTTTGTTCGGTTAAATTCTTCCGAGATTTTATATACTGCAGAATTAACGATTGCATATAACACACATATCTAACTTACGAATTTTCCAAATAAAATTTTCGTGTATGACCTTTTAGAATTTGTATCAGCTTAATTAACCTAAATTTAGAATTTGTTCAACTTTTTATCTGTTCATATGACTAAAAATACGAATTTATATAGTTTACATTAGCTACTGGCAAAATGAGCCTAAAATGCGTTTTTGACAAAATGACTTTAGATTATGTAAATTATTTTCTGTAGGGGGGGGGGCTACAGAATATTATTAACCAAAAATCAGGGAATTATCGGATTTTAATGAAATTTTCAGTGTTTATTTATCAATGATCTTTATGATGCATTATTTATTTTATTTCAAAACTTTCTAGTTTTTTTTTTTTTTTTTTTTTTTTTTTTTTTTTAGGTCGCTTAATTATGTTGGGGGCGTAAGTTATGAATAGAAACGTAAGAATTTTTTACGGTGGCTATTCTATGAGAAAACAAGTACCGAAAATCGAAAAATAAGATGTAAAAAAATAATAGATAATTATTTTTGGGGGGAGATTTTTTTTTTACTCATTTCGATAATTATTTAATTCTTATAAAAGAAGAAATCCTACATCGATATTTTTTCTGCTTAAAAAGGTGGGTGTGTTGCGGGGCCGATAAGGATGTCGACCCCACAGACTTTTGAATAAGTGAAACGACTGGAGGCAATGAAAGAGACAAAGGCAGAGGATTTAGATGGCAGGAAGTAACCAGGTGGTCAATTTATTCACGAGAATTGACAAAGGTAAATCGGCAAGTTGAGAGTTTTCGTCGTTCGAGGTTGGTCGCTCAACGTTCGGTCAGTCTTTCGTTAATCTGGGTGGATAGGTCGTCCGTTGTCGGATAGGCAGCTGGAATCCGGAATCGGGATACAGTGCGTCTACGGGTTTCGGTTGACGTCGTGGTCGGTCGGTAACGGTCTCGGCTTGCGGTTGTATCGGCTGCGAGCCCCGGTCGTAGTCCCGTCGAGGACTGTTCGGGTACGAGCGTGAAACGTAACAGCGACGGACCGTTCGCTTAGCACGTGCGTTGCTTGGGTCTGATTGGCCGCGGTTATGCGGGATTTCAGACCAGGCTGGTACGTGTGCGCAAATGCCTCGAGTAGCTAGGTGTTTGCTCGGCGGAAGATCGAGTCGGATCTACCAAGCTAGGACCTAGCGTACTGTCGGCGAGGGACGCCTATCTGGTCGTAAGATCCAGATCTTCTAGGGATTTCGCCCTAGGATCGCATTCGTGGTTAAGGAAAGACTGAGGTGAAAAGGGCCGACTGGTTAGCTCTGAAAAGAGCTGGGTTTGTTTAGCCTTGAAAAAGGCTGATATTGCTGGACTGGAAATGTTTGTGTCATCGCAGCGTCGTCTAGCGTCAAAGAAAGGCAGGTCGTTCCAGCAGCGTAGAGAGGCAGGGCGGTCAGGAATCAGGAAAGGCCATTTGTTCAGAATAGGAATCAGGATCGTTAACTGTCGGTGGCTGGCTGGACCTGTCCTCGTCATCACAAACGACTTTCTTAAATACCCGAAATTTGCCGGAAATATCGAATGACGTCAGGGAAAAGTTCGTTAGAAATGATGATGACATAGTTTTGGCTACGTGACCCAATACACGTGAAAGGGGGTGGAGCTTAAAGGGTTAAAGCTGGGCAAAAACTGGATATATCTGGTCAGAAATGGAAAGGGGTTTGCTTACGTGCGAAAATGCACACGCGTGCTCTGATTACGTGCGTTCGTTCAGAGAAAGGGGTCAAGGCTGTTTTGGCCCCGACAGGTGTACATTTTCAATCGAGTTTTTCTTCAAAAAGTATACTTTGATGCAATGAAATAAGGTTTGCATTAAGTAGATATTTATTTCTAGAATCTAAAAATATAACATTTTAAACTTAACATCAGATTTTTCACATTTTAAATGAATTTTATATATTAATTTTTCATAGCAAAAATACTAAATTAAAGTTTTGAAATAAAATAACTGATGCATTATAAAATTCATTAATTGTTAAATCATTACTGAAAATTTCATTAAAATCTGATTATTACCTGATTTTTGGTAATTTTTTTTTTGCAATCGCGAATGTTACAGTAAAATTGTAAACAAGCACTTAAAATCATCGAAAAAGAGACAGAATGGCGGATCGCGTCGAAATTGACCAAAACAAATCCCTTTAAATGTATTAAAAATAAACTGCATATGTAATGATATTTTTCTTTTTTTTAATGATGGTTATTATGTTACTACTTATCGATTTAGACAAAGTTTGACCTTAAATAATAGATTTAATTATTTTTAATTCGCTTTTAAAATTCCTAGCAGACGACAAAAACGCCAGTCCCTAGTTTACATTCTCTTAAAACACACATTTTACACAGTACATTGAGCAAACAGGATTGTTCATGCGACAAACCTTCGGTGACAATAAGCTCATATTACGAGAAACAAAATTATTGACAAAATCAAATTCCTTTGAATATTTCTCAATAACATTGTAAAACACATTAGTTTTGGTCATCCTGTCTCTAATAAAATGAGCCATATGGTTGGAAAACCATTAATTATATAGTTCCAATGTATAATACGCACCTCCTGACTTTTTTGGGCGGAAAAAATGGAAAGATAGTCTTATCTCTATATCAATACTCATGTTTCTTAATTGTACGACTGTTATGATTTTGCAACATCCTTTGGTTAAAATGAGATCGTCCAAGATGAAATACAAAAATGTAAATCCTGATTGTCTGGTGTTGCTTATCCACCGAATTATTCCTGTGTCGTCACCTCAGCTAGATAATGGACAATTCTGTTTTTTTATTATAAAGAAAGGGAAGAAAATAACATGCGCAGAAAAAATATAAGAAAGCAAGAGTAGGGAGAAGATAGAGGTGATCACGCGGAGGCGATAACGCTAATCTGTTTCAATCAAACATAATGAAAATATAGAACGAAAAAAGTGAGTTAAATCAATTTTACATATTGAACTATTTTTACAATAGCTCTTAAGTAAACCTCTCAAACGTTGTAATGATTAAATCATCATTCTGTGGTATATCCACAGGTCCTGCTAGTACACAAATAATTACGGTAGTTTCAGGAATTAGACCATTTTTATTCGAGAAATAATCTCTTGGGCGATAATACATAAGCCTATGACTTTTATTTTTATTTATAAATCAGTCTGTAAAACAATTTACTATTCCAAATTATCGACTCACTCGCTGGTGAGTTTCCACGTGATCACCTATCTTCTCCCTACTCTTTCTTTCTTATGTTTTTTTCTATGTAGCATGTCATTTTTCTTCCCTTTCTTTATAATAAAAACAGAATGGTCCATTATTTAGCTGATGTGACGAAACTCATAAGAAATAAGAATTCGGCGGATGAGCAACGCCAGACAATCGGGATTTGCATTTTTATCTTGAACGATTTGGACGGTCTCATTTTTTTAACTAACGGATGTTGCAAAATGATAACAGTCGTACAATTAAGGAATAAGAGTATTAATATATAGATAAACTCTTTCCAGTTTTTCATCCAAAAAGTCAGTTGTCATCCATTAGGGGAACTGAGTGTCTGAAGTCAGCTGGATGGAACGTATGTAAAAGATTGGTTTACCTCACCCCATCCTTAGCATCGATTTTAAGCCTGTAATATCCTCGGCCTTCAAGAGTCATCCGAAAAAGAGAAAAATTGATGCTGAGAATGGGGGGGGGGTAAGCCAATCCTTTGCATACGTTCCAACCAGCTGACTTCAGGTGCTCAGTTCCCCCTAATCGATGACGACCTCTCCGAGACTCTTAGTTTAACGCCCCTGTTTCCCCGGTCTGGTAGTTAATAACTTGTAGAGGAATATTAATTGGAGAAATGTGAAATTGTTACGTTTTTAACGTAAGTAGAACAAGACCGACACATAAACTTCAAATTGTGTGGGACCAGATAAATTGTACATGTGTCATGGTGACCTTTCTCCTCCCTTGCCTTCTTGTTCCTACAATGCACTGTGCCCTAACGGGAGGCACTCCCTGACCTTTGTGTCCGAAAGAGAGCAAATTTTGAGATAACGCTTGATAAATTGTATTTAAATTTTTCGGATTGTTGTCCCCATCTTTGTTATATACACAACGTTTCAGCCGATGTGCCCCCGGCCTTCTTCAGGGGTTTCTTGAACTTCTCTTCGAACTCGGGAGCCTTCACGAAAGTTCGAACCGACCCCTTCATTCAATCCACTTGGGTAGACTGTTCTCATTCCGTTAACCATGACTGGGTACAAGTGTTAAGCCATGTTAAATATGCTATGTTTTTATCGTCCATGGTCAGGATTGAACCTACAACCTACAGATAATTGTCACTTTATATTAAATCAACCCTCTAGAAAATATTTGATAAACTGACCAGACTTTGGGTTACCCTTGCTGCTCTTTTAACCAGGTCTATTCTCTCCGATACACTAATTGTCACAAATGGGCTGTTTTAGAGATATTTAATTAAGATTAAATAATGATTTTCATAATCGTTGAGAATGTGACTTAAATAACTAAGAAAATAGTGACATCAGTGGTGACCTAGTTTCGGTTACAGATAGTTACATAATTTCCATCATAAGATTTTTCAGAATATCTGCCAGTGTCCTTCCTGCTGTTTTCTCCCGCTAAAAAATTAATGTTCGTACGCACGGGCGCTTTCCCTTATTACTGCTGTATTGCTGATTTTTATGAAAAAAGGGGTTTGCTAAGAGATATTAAAATTTAAAAAATTAATAATTCTCACATGTCTGGGTAAATTTCGAGTTCCAATATATGGGTAAATTTTCAAGATAAATTTCGTAACTTTCCGGATACTGAATGAAAAGATAAGGCATGACAAATGTATTGTAACAAATTTAATACAAAAAAAATAAATAAAAAGAAAGGAAAAGAAAGATTGATTTGAGAGATTTGATTACAAATTTGCGAGAATCTGATTAACAAAAAGTTTTATTTTGAAACTGAGTTGAATTCTTTGAAAGTTTTCTTGGTAAACTTTTTGTGTTAGAATTTGTTTGAAGTTTGGGTTCAATTCTTGAAGTTTGTAAGTTGAATTTTCGTTAATGTGTCAACTACGAAGCGTCCGTCGCTGTGAGGGAGAAATATTTTTTGTCCCAAATCCTCACAGAAAGCTGTTGCACCGAGCACTTTTAGTATTTTTAAACTTTTTCATAATTCCTGTAATTCATTCATGATTTTTTTATTACAAACTTTTACAAACTTGCATATCTTTTTTTTATATATAGAGATTAGGTTTTGACACTGCATCTTTCAAAACCTCCATGCTTCCTGTAATTCGACAATAATATATCTGACATTGCCTCTCCATATGCACACACATACACGTATATTATTTTATGTACTATGAGCGTTTGAAGAGTTGTTGTGCACCTGGGCTCTGTACGTAATAAATTTCATTATTTTTATCATATAGAACGAATCTGGCCTCCAAAACGGTCGTAAATTGCACGTTTTCCGAAGAACTCCAAGGTACCCCCCCCCCCCCCAAAAAAAAAAATGAAAGTAATTTCTGACTGCTTGGAAGATCAGATGCGTTCAAAAACCATCGGAAAAACACGAATTCCACCTGTAAAGGAAGACATGTGTAATAGTAAAAGGTTATCGTTTCAGTTTTGTTTTTATCTTTACAGGAAAAAGGAGTATCCTAAAGATGTCGTTATCTTATTTCAAATTCCACGAACTCCAGCCGCACCGAATTTATCTCCATTTGCGGTCAAACTGGAAACTTATTTACGAATGGCAAAGATCCCTTATAAAGTAAGTTAACAAGGGTGATAAAAATAATTTTAGTTTTGAATTGACAGTTGGTTGTATATCATTTCCTCGAACGCTATAAATATAAGTTCACAACGAAAGTTATAACTTTTAAAAAAATGTATTGGTTATTTATTTTTATGAAGTGTTTTTTTTTTCTTTTTCTTTTTTTTTTTTTTAACTTTTAATTTCGTACTTTGTATGTACATAACTTGGTTCACTCATAACGTAAGATTTCGTAAATTTTTGAGCTAATTTAATGTTCAAAATGTATCAAATTAATTACATATATTTCCTTTTTTTTTTCTGATGCTTATTATGTAATTATCTTATGACTAAGAGTAAAATTTAACGTTGAATAATTGCTTTAATTAATTTTAATTCGTTTTTTTTTTTTTTTAATTGATAAAGTCCGTTTTTATTAGGGGGTTGTGGTACCTAGTGGATAGTATGAGGATTCGCGGGACTCGTATAATTCCCAGGTTAAAAGCAAGTAAATTTGGAAGAAAGAAGACGAACAATTGAAGATTTTAAAAAACATAAAAGGTTGCAAACTTAATGGCGCTTGCTGCCAGACTTATCTTGCTGAGGGGTAGAAGGTAAAGGAAGCACTGGATAACACGACTCGCTGGTTGACTGCCCAACACGATAAGTGACTTTCGGCATATAATTTAATTTAGGTGCCAATATCGTATATTGGCGATTCGCTCTCTGGTGCCTGAGGCAGATAATTTAACTATAATTTTTCCCGATAATGGAAATATCCCATAGGTAAATAGACTTTGATAGGTAAAGTCTTCAGGTTGTCTGTTAAAGTAAAATATTGGTTTGAGCAGTTTCTTGTGTCACACGAAAGCCTGCGAAACCCATGGAAAAGAAATCCAATTTGTGTGTGTTAACCTCTTCAAAGCCTGGAGGATAAAAAAGCTCTCGTGTGCATAGCACACTTCTTGCCTTGGTGCAAAGCCAGCACTCACCCCTTCTCGTCTTATGGTCTGGAGACATAATTCGTGTGTCACCTCTGGAGGGTTTAAGACCGTTTGACTTTGGCGTTTCTGCCTTTTATCAAGTTGCTTGCCACGCCACCTAGTGCCCAACGGAAGAACCATGACAAGAAAGGAATATAATCCCTACAAATTGAAATAAAATTGTACGAAAATTAGTTGCTATTTTAGATATGTATTATTATTATTATTATTATTATTATTATTAATAAAAATAATATTGTCGAAGAAAAAAGTTGTAACTCTTCGTTTTCAAATAAAGTGTTTATTACAAAAAATATTACTAACAATGTCTTTTTTTTTTTTTTTTTTTCAGAACGAGTATTGTCTGAAGATGTCACCAAAACACAAAACTCCATGGATTATGTATAACGATGAAGTGGTCAGCGATTCTCAGTTCATCATAGAATTCTTAAACAAAAAACTTGACGTTGATCTCAGCAAACATCTGACGTCACGAGACAGAGCCGTTTCTCATGCCATGCGGAAAATGACCGAAGAAAGCCTTTACTGGTAAATAAGTCAACTTCTTACTTCAACTTCGAAACTTTTAAATAGGCGCTCTTAGTGTCACAGTTATCGTCGTAGGAAATGGACACGGCATCCAGAGTTCAAATCATGTACGAGCCTAATTTATTTTATTTATTTATCTTGCTGTTGTCCTCATCTTTATTGTGGTATATATAAACACAACGTTTCGGCCGCTATATCATCCGGCCTTCCTCAGGTGTTCTCTGCATATCCGAATACAATAATGATCCAACCTGGGAAATCACTTAAATAGTTTGACAACTGATCAAACAGGCGTTGAAGATCTTATTCAAATAATAACGTCATTGTTTTATACGCCTATCTTTCAGACATGTCAAAAGAATCACAATCATTTAGATACACAGGGAAGGCTGGAAGACACAACGACCGAAACTTTGTGTATATATATATATATATATATATATATATATAACACAAAGTTTCGGTCGTTTTCCACAAAGGTTGCCTACGAGCAATCTGTGGACTCACCCTCGAAGACAGAATGTCTAATGCTGACCTTTTCACCATATGTAACATTGACGGAATAGAGAGCTTCCTCATAAAATCACAATTGCGCTGGGCTGGTCATGTTTTGCGAATGCATGATGACAGAATACCAAAGATTCTCATGTATAGTCAGCTTGACAGTGGTCAAAGAAACGTAGGTTGACCATTGCTCAGGTTTAAGGACAAGTTGAAAAGTAACCTCTCAGCTGCAAATATAGATTACGCTACTTTTGAGAGCACAGCACTCAATTGTAGAACGTGGAGGACTTTGTGTTACAATGGTATCAAGAATTTTGCAGCACCGGAGGTCACAAAGCTGCGTCAAGCTAGAGAAAGGACTAGAGTATTGGCTAGTGTCCCAGCAATACATTCAAACAATGCAGGCTCTTGTTCCATCTGTGGACTTCTTTGCAAGTCATTGGCAGGGCTGAAATGTCACCTGCGATTAACACACAAGGTTAAATGAAAGAGGTTGTCGGAACCTCATACGTCGAAAATCGACGGGAGAGTCCATCATATATATATCACAATAAAGATGAGGACAACAGTCCGAAAAATCAAAATTATTCACATCAAACCTCATCTCAAAAATTCTGACAAATAATGTGCGAGGCTGTTTGAATTTCATATAGCGCTAATATCCTTGGTAACGGTAAGCATCCCATCGTGGTGTAATTGTTAGCAAGATAGTCTCGTAGATCTATTACTACTGAAAAGCGAGTTCGCTCCTCGCTGGATACCTCATACTTGCAAACTTGTCATATCCTACCCATGGAGAATAGCTTGGGTAAATACTACCCTTGGTAAAGGCAAGTATCTAACTATCTTCTCTCCAGCTATGGGTAAATAATGACTCTGCTTTTTAGTCTTGGTATGGTAACCTATCGAAAAGGAAAAATCTGAATTCAAACCAGCTAAACTGGTGTCGCGTCTTGCTTATGGTGGAGGGCTTAGGTAAATACAAATATACAAAAAGAGGTACAAAATAATCAGTGTTTTGATGTAGCCGGCCAACAGCCTGGTAAAGGTAAGGCGTCCTATTGTGGTGTAATGATTAGCAAGTTAGTCTCGCAGGTCCATTACTACTGAATATAGCGAGCTTGATATTCGCTGGATGCCTCGTACTTGCGACCTTGTGTCACATCTTTCTCGTGGCGAACGGGTTGGGTAATCACTATTACCCAACCTGTATGAATTAGGTCTGGGTTCGGGTCTCACAGAGCGACATGGCTTCCAGTAGCGAAGGAATACAACTCACTAATTGCCAAAAATCCACTGCATATACTTCCTCTATTCTCAAAATATTCCCTTTCGAGTATATCTGACAGCCATTCTCACAGCTCAAACACGTATGCAGGTGCTATACAGGTCAACCTTATCTGGTGACAGATTTTGTCTAACTTTCTTTGATTCCTTTGTGTGGGTCACAGCTGACATTTTTTTATGAGCAGTAGTGCACTTGTTCTGCCTTTATTTAAGGTTCCCTTTCTCCCACCACACACACACATCTCCTCTCTGTTTAGACCAATTCCTGTCCACAAGGTCGAAACCTGCCTAACAACAGACAATATTTCGACTGCTAATTCGGCACCGACAACGTTATCAAAATTTGGTTTATCAGTTCCCTCGAGTTTGGCCTTAATAGTAAGACACATGAATGCGATTCTTGTAACATTTTCATAATGCCTTTTTTACCCTGGGGCTATCGGAAAATGCTTCAAAGACGTCTGCGGGGGAGACATGAGAAATATGCCACAAACACGTGGGAGGTAGATGCAGAAAATCGAGATACCTAGCACCTCGATGTTAAACAAGTACCGAAGACGAGTGAGGCGGAGTGGAAAGTAGCCTCCACGGCAAAGAGCCAGAAGGGACAAAAGAAAACGGCAGCTCCAGCAAGCATCACTATTTGTGGGCAGTCAGTGCACCAAAGACTGTCACTTAGGGGTTAACCTGCTCAGTCACTTGCACAGATGTAGATAAAACTTTTTGGGACACTACGCCATCGTCCTTAGTTGACGGAAAGGTGCCAACAACAACAGCGGAGAATATTGAACTTTTTATTTTTTTCATTTTCTTCATTAAATATGTATTTGTTTGAAAATACTAACTTTTATATTTATTCTCTTGAGTTTTTTGTATTTTTTAAATTTTACTGTTTTATATCCTTTCATCACCATTTAGATAAGCTACTGTCCAATTCTTTTGCACAAGACAAAATAGTTACTAGCAGTCAATTACGCTGAGTTGACAGTAACAGTTTCAATATTTTCAAAAGTAACTACACTACATGCCAAATAAAAGATTCGGCCAATCAATTTAACAATTATACAAAAGGTTGAATTTTTGATTTTTATTTAGATTTTTTATTTTTTTTACTGTTTTGCTCATCTTTATTGTTACATGACGTTTCGGTCGATATACCATTCGGTACTCTTCGGGTGTTTCTTGTCGAACTTGGGAACCTTCACGGAACTTCAAACAGAACCCATTATTTAATCCATTAGGGTAGATAATGTTAAGTATTGTTATTTTTCACATATATTCAGGATTGAACCTGCAACCTCCAGATGATTCTCTTAGAACTATATTAACTAAACCATTACAGCCGATACGTTGTGTATATAACGATGAGGACAAGTCCGAAAAAATGTAAAGAATACAAAAAGTTGAATTGTTTTTTTTGGGGGGGGGTCTTTTTCTTGGGTGGTGGTGTTTTTAATTTTTTAATTTTATTTTTTATACTTTATTTTTCAGGACTCTTGTTTTGAGTCGGTGGATTTACGGTTACAACGATCCTTCTTTGCTGAAAATAATTCCTTTAAGCAAATTCATTTTGTGGAGAGTCCATTCGTCCCTTAAAAGCCAGACTTATCAGCAGGGCTATGGCCGACATACTCCAGAAGAAGTGGAAACAATTTGCAGACAAGACTTACAAGCTTTGTCTGATCAAATCGGTAAGGCTTACTCTAGGATTCTATTTTGCCCTGTCGGTCGGGCTTAGAATATGCCGACTGTATCCCCCCTGCAAAGGGGTAAGGCCCTTCTAAAAAAAAATAATAATTATAATTCTACTGATATGTATAACACTAAACTATATTTGGTGGTGAGGATCCAATTCTGGAGTGGAGTCGGTCTCCTTCATTACCATTACTCTCAGAACCACTCTGACCCGCAAGCATCTGGTTATAAGGTTCCAGTTCTGGAGCTCTGGAGAGTGTAGAGTACCCCTTCATCACCATTACTCCCAGGTCTACGCTGAAACGGAGTGGTAGTACCTGTTGGGTTAAATAGAAAAAATGAGTTTTAAAAAATGTTTTATAAAATCATTGAGTTTGAAAAGAATTTTGAATATCATCCAGATATGTTATACCATCATGTAAAACAAAACGTCTTCGGCATAAAATAACCCAACAAGGGTTGACTTGCCGTAAATACCAACCAATTGATCTGGAGTGGTAGCAACTGTTAACGTCCCATTTAGGGATCAAATAGATATGTTTGATAATGATTAGTATTGGGTGGGAATACTTAAGACCATATAACTGTGCAAACAAAGGATTATGCACAAATAAAAGTGCAATGGAACATTTGAAAATATAGTTATGATTGTAATCATGCTTTGGCATTAAATAACCCACAAGGAGTTGATATGCCGCTAAAGAAATAAACCAAATCACACTTTTTTATAATCTGACTTTTTATTTTCAAATAGAGAAAACCAACCAACAAACCATTTCTGGGTTTACTTAACATTAGGTTGAACCTTGACTTACGAGTTTAGTTCGTTCCGCTAGTAACTCCATTTCCCCTTTGTATACATATATAAAGGGCAGTTGGTGTGTATGTATGTCCGGACGAAAATAAAACAATTAACGACAAAGTAAAGATACATATACACATTAAATATCATCAGTTCAGCTTTTTGTGCAAAAATCATGAAGATTTGATTTATTTTCAAAGATATTTAAAAATTAAAATATACATAGAAATAGCATTGAAATTCTACTTAGAAATGTCCAGCATTTGTAAATCTCAAAAGTAAACAAATCAATACACCAGGTTTTTTGTTCTCTCCCTTTTACTCAGGCGATGCTAAATAGCCGCTTCTAGTTTGAAATGCCATTAATTCGTTCCAGTCCCCTCCAAACACTCTAATCGTTTGGTTTTGTTTTGTTTTTGTTGTTGGGGTTTGTTTAGGGTTTTTTTGGGGGGGAGGGGTCATTTTTTTATTTTTTTTTTTATTTAATTAGAAAATTTGCACTGTATTGTATAACATATTTTCTTTGGCGTAACAGATTTGTAAACTTATTTTTATTTTTATTTTATTTATTTTTTTTTTTTTACTGAACTTATTAACATAAGTGTATCTTAAGCTCACTCGTACCTCAAATTTTAGCTCACAACACAAAGCAAAAAGCTCGTAATTCTGAAAACTCATAAGTTGAGGTAGCACTGTATTTTGAATACTGAATGAAGATTATTCCCATGACAAAAAAGGTTCAAACAATTTCGACTTTCATCTGGATTTAACACGTTCGTTCCCGTCATGCACGAAATGATTCCTTTTTACGATAGTGTGTTAATTCTTTAGGAGGTGAGTGCGCGGAAGTGATAACGCTAATCCGTTTCAATCGTACATGATGAAAAGAAAGAAAAAGGAGTGAGTTAAATCAAGATTATTATACTTTTTACATATTGAACTATTTAGCTCTTAAGTAAACATATTGAACGTTGTAATAATTAAATTATCATACTGTGGTATATCCAGAGATCCTACTTGTAGATTTCTTATTTCGACATTTGCAACTTAACTTTCAAAACTGCCCCAATACCAAATTCAAGAATGTGGAAGTTTTTATTTATTTATTTATTTGTTTATTTATTATTCATCTACTTATCGTTTATTTATTTATTTTGTTATAATTTATTTCACCTTAATTGAAATGACTTTAATTTAATTGTAGGTCGGAATTTGTTCTTAATGGGGAACCATCCGTGTGAAGCCGATTGTGCTGTTTTTGGAATGTTAACAATGTTGTGGATGTTGCCAGATAATTCTTTTGTCACAAAAATCGTAAAAGGTAAGCAGTTTATCTTCCACTGGAATGGGGAGGGTGTCGGTTGATGCAAACTGGAGTTTAATTCTCCAGCTTTCTCAACTGAAAATGAAAATGTGTTCTATTCTTGGTGAAGTCGACGTTATAACATTTCCGTTTGTGTCACCTTCATCGGGACCTGAAGTAGGTGAAATATTGTGTGGTGATGGTGAATGACTTCCGAAAAATGGGATAATTATTGGTTGTATATGAAGAACGTGGAGTAACCAGTGTCGGCTTAGTGTTAGTTCTGGGACACGTGAAGATATTCAAGAATTGGTGAATAATCGATGTATGTATTTACCCAAACGTTCTGTCACGAGCACTGACTGTTTCAAAGTCTGAAACCTCATTTATCTCCCCTTTTTAACTCGTTTTTGGACATACCTCGTTTAAAATGAGACAAATTTAGATAAATTTTCTAAAATTACAGTTTCCCCGAAAATAAGACCCATGTGCAATATAAGAAATAGTAATTTTTAAATATACCCAAGTTGAGAGCGGCAGACTGACAAAAGAAAGCATTCTTCACAATCACATTAATGAGTTTTTGAATCAAAGAACATGTTAATGGTAAATGTTGATCATTTTTCGTAATTTTGGTTTAATTTCGTAATTTTCAAATTTCTACTTCGAAATGTCTTATTTATTTATTTATTTTTTATTTTTTTCGATATATGAAGAAAAAGACATCCCCTAAAAATAAGCCCTAGTGTTATATATAATTTCAGGGAACAAGATATTCCGATAAGGATTCTATTACTCTTTTTTTCTTCTTTTTAAATCAATTTTTTTAATCAAATTCTATTTTCGAAAATATACTAAATTTAAAATTATTCTACTTATAAAGTCTTTTATCATTTCTATGAAAAATCGTGGCATACACGAATTATTTTTGCCCATAATACGAACGTTTCAAGGGAGATAACTCTTAGTTTTATAGTTAACATTCAAGTATTTAAGCATCTAAAATGCATCCGGTGGTGAGGCTCCAGTTCTGGTGAGTATGGTGTACTCCTTCATTGTCATTATTCACAAACCTTTACCCATTATTAATGAATTCTTTAACCTGATATTTAAAAATTTCAAGGGGGGTAACTCTAATCTACTTGCAGTTTGAACCTAACTTTAACGATGGTGATTTTTAAGCAAACCGTCTACAGGAGGAGCGCTTAGCCAAACGGTTATCGTCGTAGGAAATAGAATTGGTGACCAGAGTTCAAATCATGGACGAAGCTGTTTGCGTTTCACTTCGCACTAATACCATTCCATCTGTCGGGCAATCAGCACGGAAGGAAAATTTTGAATTCAAACTAGCTTTGCTCTACTTAAAAATTGACCTTTTGTCACATCCTGTCTGTGGTGAAGGGGTTGGGTAAATACATGCTTTACAGTACACAGTAAATTTATGTATGTATGCTCCCCATCACCATGAAGCCTGTATGTATATTTTCAGTCTAAGACAAGAGCTAGCGTAATTCATAGGATGAGGAATTCTCAAAGTAGTTTTAATTAACGAAAAGATAGCCCCTTTGGCTTGAATTCAGTTTTTCTTCCCTCGGACCGGTTTAAAAAAGTTAAGGATTTCAGTTTTCCCTTCTATTTATCTATAGCTGGAGGGAGAATATTTAGATTCGTACCTTTCTTAATGATATTATCACTATGTAAAATGCAAACAGCCACGTTCAAAGATTTGAACTCATCTCACCGTGTCCATTACCTACAACGGTAACTATTAGCTATGCACAAAAATCTTAAAGGTGGATAATAATTTTTTTTTTTTAATTTCTTAATTTTAAAGCAATTACCAAAAATCATGGAATTGTCCAATTTTAATGAAATATTAGACATATTAATAATTCTATGATGAAAAGCTAATTTTATTTTTTCAAAAATTGAAAAATGTTTTTTCTCAGTTATAATTGTAGGGGGTGGGGTAACGATTGGTCATTTGATTTCCAGTCCCTAATTTTTACATTTCTGGGAAGATCAAATACTGAAGACCACATAAAAATTTGAAAAATTTCAACACCCTGAAAAAAGGTTTTAAAATTTATGTTCTTAAAACACAAAATGTTTGTAGCGTGTTTTCTCTTTGTACTTTTAAAAACAATATTTTTCTTCTGAATTGATGTGTGTGTGTAAAAAAAAAAAAAAAAAAAAAAAAAAAAAAATTTCTGATTTTAATTAACCTGTTTTTATTCTCTTAAAAAAATCAGTGAATTTTAAACGTCTATAAGGTGGTATGTTGAACTCTATATTTTTGTGGGGAATAAAGATTTATTCAATCTATTTAAAAATGTGCAATTTTGCGCAACATATTTTCCGAGATTTTTTATATATTTAAAAATTATTACTAACGATTTTTCTTTTTCTTTTATTGATTATCTATACTGCTATAATTTATTCCTTTTACTTCAAAAACCCGGCTTTTCATTTTGGGAAAAGCAACAACTGTTTCAGCATGCATGTCTCTGTTGCGTTATTTTTCTTACCCTTTTTTTTTTTTTTTTTTTTTTTCTTTTGTACAGTGTAACTTTCGTAGATGAAATATTTCACATGTAGTCCCTCATAGATTTTATCCGAGCATATATGGTGGTTAAGGTGATAACATGAGTTAATAACAGGAAACACATGGGACAACTTGGAGTTTCAAAGAATGTTATATCATAGTCATGTAAAAGAAAATACAGTGTGTCAATAATTTCAGTTGCAAACAAATTGTTCTGTTTGCGGCTATATTATATGAAATCCACTTAATTGGAGTCCTTGGTAAATGGTTTAACGTACTTGCATATGGCTCTTCGTGTTTTCTCTGATATAGTAGCAGCAACAATTTGACATCCGCCTCATTCGGAAAGAGGAAGATACTTATCTTTGATTTCTAGCGCCAACAATTGTAAGCCAGTAATTGGTTTGTTAGAAAAGGAGTGTCGACCAAGGGAGACAAATCACCGACTTTAGATATATTTTTTTATGAGTAACCTCTTTCTCTTGATAAAAGACATTACAAAAAAAAACGAGTTATCTCCCTCTAACTCCGTGCCCATACCTAGTAAGTAACAATTCTACTACGCATCTCTACCATATAGAATGCAGCAGTTGATTTTTATGAATAATTCTTTCTAATATTGTTGTTGTTTGTACATTTCAGATAACGTTTATCCCAACTTGACGACTTATTGTGAAAAGATGAAGAAAGAATTCTGGCCAGACTTCGAACAAAAATAAATAAATTGAGCTGTGAGAGGAGGAAAGGAAGAAAAACAACTTTTTGACTTAAAACTAAGAACATTTGATTAGAATTAAAAAAAAAACATGTAGACGATACAGCTTTCCACTTGGTTTGGTTTGGCTTCTTTGTTTGTTTAATGACATATTAACCTTCATGGGTTATCTAATGCCAAAGCCAGCCTTGTAGAACAGTAGTAGTTGTTGTACCATTTGACCCATAGTTAGAACTTAGTTTTGAAATTTGATTTATTTATCAATAAATTTTATTGTAATGTATTTTGTATTGGTTCGACTATTTTTATTTGTCTACAATGTTTCGACCATTTCCCTTCTGGTCTTCTTCCGTCCTATTGGCTTTGAATATGCTGACTTAATCCCCTTCCTGTGTATGATGCTCCATTACATCTGGGAAGTGTGGAGTATCCCTTCATTGCCATTGCTCCAACGTCCTCTCTGAACCGGAATTAGAGTCCCATCTATGGGTCAAATAGATCCAATTTTATTGGAACACTTGATATCATATAACTGAATTATTTGTATTAGTAATTACTTGATGCTATAATTGTTTATGTAGGATTATTAGTTACTTAAAACCACATAATTGTGGAGAAATTACATATATTGGATAGTAATACTTGATACCATACAAAGGTGTAAAAAAAAAAAAAAAACTTACACAAAAACGTAAATATTAACGTATGCTGAGCGCGATTCCACAACCTCTTTGCATAAAATAACCCTAGATTGATTGACATGTTGTAAATAAATTCTGGTCCTGTTCTGGTGTTTACTTTCATAATAAATCAAGATAATGATTCTGGGCGTCAGGCATGGTTTCCGGTCAAAGGATCATTACCCAGAGACCCACCTGACCCGTCATTATCTTACGATACCATAAAAATTTGATTTTTTTTTTTTCTTCTTTCTTTCTTTTTCTATCACGTTGCAGAAATGAGAGGTCAAAATGCAGCTGTGTCATGTTGTTGTATTCATAACTTTCCAGCCAATATAAACGTTAATTCAATGATGAACGATTTAAATTAACTGGCTAGATGTCTACGTCATGGCACTGAACGAGGAATTGGAAGTAAAATTTCTGTGAATTTCACGTTTGAACCCAATATAGAAAATCTGAATAATTAATTATTAATTCAATGATTTATGTATTACAGAAGTCTTTACTTGTTACACTTTTCTACGTCCACCACATAACAAAGGAAATTTATTTTTCGATGACGTAATAAAAATGTTGAATTTAATTTCTTTTAACAAACTTTTATATTGTAGAATAATTACAATTATTATTTGTATTATTCGGACTATTGTCCTCATCTTCGTTATGTGTACAACGTTTCGGCCGATGTTCCCTCCGGCCTTCCTCAAGTATTTCTTGTCAGGCTCGGGAAACCTTCGTGTCATAATCGGGAGCCATCACGGAACTTTCAACCTAACCCTTTATTCAGTCCACGGATATAAATGGTTAGGTTCAAGGTTCTGTGATGGCTCCCTATTACAAGAAGGTTCCCGAATCCGACAAGAAATACCTGAAGAAGGCCGGAGGGCACATCGGCCGAAATGTTGTACATATAACAATGAAGAGGGCAATAATACAAATTATCAACACTCATCTAAAAATCGGAGAAATAATTACTAAAATTATTAGTATTTCATAATAATTAGGGGTCAAAGGAAAATAACTCAGAACCTTGAATTATCCCCCTTGATAAGACACAAAAATTGAAATATTAAGCTAATTTGAATGCCAGAGAAAGATCTTGGGAGTACAACGCGAAAAAGTGACGAGACAAAACCACGAAGCTCCGGTGACTTAAACAGAAAATCGGCCATATAACCAAAGCACGAAGCCACGATGACTTAAACACCAAACCGCCCATTTTCCTTCTCTCACATTTTTTTTTGTTTCTCTCTGATTAACAAGTCATCATGTAAACCAAAACATTCCTCTTCTCCTTTCTCTCTGTGTTGGGGATTTTACTACTAGGGAATTTTGCCAAGACCAGCTAGATACTATATCGGTGGCCTCGATTTTGCCATGGCGAAAATAAGATTTTGTTTGACAAGAGACCAATCTGAATTGCGTTCAATTCTTTCTAACTCCCTTCAGCTATGATTCTCCCTTCAGCTATGGGTAAGTAGTAGGGCGGACTTGGCTCTTTAGTCTTGGAGAAAAAGATATAAATTCAAACCTCTTAAACTCCGCTTAAGAAATTGACCATGTGTCGCATCCTGTTCGTACGGAAGAGTTGGTAAACATATTCATAGTTAGCTAAATATAGAGGGGGTGGGAGAAGCCAAAGAAATGGTCACTGACTCTCACAAATCCACACTGTTGAGGGTCAGTCTCTGTATTTAAAAAATAGTAGTGATCATGTTTCTTTTGTATGCTGGTAAATCTAGGATCATCTGTAGCAGACACGCGATAAAGTTTAATCCCCATAATCTGCCTCCGTAATTCCTGATACATATGTTCTAGGTTTACCCAATTTGTCAAAAAATCTTTGTTTTACAAAACAAATTTAACCTCCCCACTCCTGTTTGAAAAGAATTTTCCAAAAATCAGGGAATTATCCGATTTTAATGAAATTTTCAGTGTTGATTTATCAATGAATGAATTTTATAATGCATCAGTTATTTTATTTCAAAATTTTTGATATTTTTCAGGTCACTTGACTTTAAAATGTTTAAATCCCCCCTCCCCTAATGAGGCCAGCTGTAGGCCGTGGATTGCAACCTGTGATGCTTGAGAACGGAATCCTGGTGGCTGAGCAGTCCATGACATGCAACATTCCACTTTGGCCTTTTAGTTAGGCTAGAAGGTCGGTCAGAGAGGCCCCCTCCGATCAATCGACTAGTCAAGTCAAGCCCTAGGACCTATATTATTGCCCTTATAGCAAACCTCAGCCCTTTTTATCATATATGTGCTAGAAGGCGGTAACTGAGGGTCCTAGTGTCCTGGATATGACGTTAAATTGCGTCTAATAGTGAAACTCCAATTTTGTTGGTCTGGAGAATGCGGAGTACCTTTCCATTGCCATTACTCCCAGGTGCACTCTGATGTAATATTTTTTTAGCTTAGAAAATTGAAAGTTTTAAATTCACCCGAATTTTTTAGCTTTTTTTTTTTTTTTTTTCTTCAGGAAAATAAACTTGTTTTTCATTTGAATTCTTTATACATTTTCATTTTTGGAGGTTTTAAAATATTCTTATTTTCATAAAAAACTTCTTTTTTTTTTCTTTTTTTTTAATAATGTAAAACCAGAAAACATCGAATTACATAAAAATTTTAAGTTTTACAAAGTTAAACAAAATTATTTAAGGATTTAAATGAAAAAAAAAGTCTGTAAAAGCAGATCAAAACATGTTACGAGGTTGGCACCTGCTGCTAATTTGGAGGGAGCGTTCGTTAATTTAAAATGCTGAAAATTTCTGTATTTACGTTTAATATTAAGAAGAAAAAAAACAATTCCAAGTTATGTACCATTTCTACTTCAAAAATTATTTTCAATATTTTTTCATAAAATATCATAATGGAATCTCATAATTTCTAGCTAGTCGTATCATTAGTTGACTTTTTGAAGAATTTGTGATTTCTCTTATTGACGCAGAAGCAGAAATTTCCGTAATTTATTTATTTTTTGTTTTGTTTTTTAATAAAGTTTTAACTCAAAGATCTTAAAATTTATCGAGTGAGGGGAAACATGAAAAGATTGTTTGATTTCAATTTTTTTTTAAATGTAAAGATTCGTGCATATTAAAATAATTGTTAATAAAAATTTATATAAAAATATAGAATCGTTTTATTTATAAATGTAAATAAAATAAAATCCGTAACTAAAGAAAAAACATTTGTAGAACCAGAAATTTACATGATTCAAAGTTGTTTTTTTTTTTTTTTTTTTTTTTTTTTTCAATTTTCTAAGCTAAAAATATTACGTTTTATTTCTAAGTATGTCTTGGTTGTACTCATTAAGTAATGGCTGTACTCGTTAAGCGAAGAGAATTTTATTTTCATAAAAATTTGTGGGCGTGTCTAAAGCTGATGTCATTGGCAGAACCCGAGCGAGTGGCAGTTTGGTAGTACCAAAAAAGTATTACCAATAAAAGACCGAAGTTGTGAATAGAAAAAAAATTAAGGGGAATATGAGAAAATAAATACCAAAAAGCGGAAAATAAAATGTAAAAATAAAAATTTTTGGAGATTTCTTTTTTAATCATTTCGATAATTATTTAATTGGCTATTATCTTATAAAAGAAAAATATAAATCGATATTTTTTCTGCTCAAAAAGGAGGGGAGGCCTAAATTTTCAATAGAGTTTTTCTTCAAAATGTATACTTTGTTTGACTAAAATAAGGTTTGCATTAAATAGATATTTATTTCTAGAATCTAAAAATATAACATTTTAAAGTTAACATCAGAATATTCATATTTTAAATGAATTTTATATATTAATTTTTCATAGCAGAAATACGTAATTAAAGTTTTGAAATAAAATAACGGATGCATTATAGAATTCGTTAACTGATGAATATATACTGAAAATTTCATTAAAATCGGATAATTCCCTGATTATTGGCAATTTTTTAAAAATCGCTAATGTTACATTAATTTTGTAAAAACGCCATTTTTAAAGAGCGTTTATGGCTGAACGCGATTGAAATTGACCAAAAAATCGTTTTAAATGTATTAAAAATGAATTAAATGTGTAGTATTTTTCTTTTTTATTGATGGTCATTATGTTACTACTTATCGATTTAGACAAAAGTTTGACATTAAATAATCGATTTAATTAATTTTAATCCGTTTTAAAACAATAGTAGCAGACAATTTTTGAGTATTCCAAATTTATACCCCTATTATATTAAAGGTAAAAAGTTGTTTTTTTTAAAACCCTCTCTGGTAATAATAGGGTGAGGATTTTATTGAACTTGTCTTTGCAGGTCTCCTCCATTTATAAAACGACGTACGCTTGGTTGTTGTACAACAAACATAGACATTTAGATAATTTTTTATTTCATATCATCACCAGGTCGTGCTGGCAACACGGATATCCATCCATCCATCCATCCATCCATCATCTCTCTCTCTCTCTCTCTCTCTCTCTCTCTCTCTCTCTCTCCTCTCCCCAACTCCAACTGTCCCTATCGGTCCTCCGCACGGCATTTAGAATCCGCAGAGTTGATTCATAATTATTTTTATTAATTGTGGATTTATTTCCTTTGTTCAAATGAAAATTATTTCAGGATTTTCAAAAATCAAATAATTTTTTTTAGTTTAAATCCCATTAGCGTCAGCATATACGTCACCACATTCCTCTTGGAACCATCTTTTCTTTTTTCTTTTATTTTTTAAGTACTTTTTTTTTTTTTTTTTTTTTTTAAGTGTGTAATTTAAATATTTTGCCGTCCCGGACTCCTTCCCTAAGCTGAGCCGGAATTAGGTATGTTGCCGGCACGGTAAAACATTGCGAAAATTAGGACAGGGGTCCGGGAAGACAAAACGTTAGAATTACCTACAACTGTGTGTCTATAGTAGAAGCTTTACAGTTATTCGCTGTGAACTTTTGCACATATCGAATATAGGCCTTTTTCTTTTACTTTCTTTAATTTTTTTATTTTTATTTTTTTACTTAAAACAAACTTTGCTGCACCTGGTCGCATTGTACACGAATAAATTCAGGGTAATACTTTTCATTTCTCAAAGTTTGCCACCTACTTACCCACTCCTCCACCTTCAGTTTCCTCTTACCCTCTACCCTTCAAAAAACCTCACCATTTGTTCTTCAAACAACAAATAGATCAGATCTTATCTCAACAGCGTCTGCGGTAGAATCACGTGACCAACCATGCCCGGCGTCGTTTTCACTGCTAGAATCAGAGGCGGGGACGACGAACGTTTTTGACAAACCGGTGGGTTGGTAGGGTAGTTGGCATGTGAACACATTGGGTTATTTTATGCCAAAGATGTTTTTGTTTTATTGATTCTTGATGGGTACTCAATTTTTTTTAACTCAAATTTTTAAAAACATTTTTAAAGCTCATTTTTTCTTCTATTTAGCCCATAGACGACTCTAAGAGATACTTCACAATCTCCAGAGATCCAGAATTGGAACTTCACGACTAGATGCTGTTTAACGTCATACCCAGGACATTAAAACCCACAGCCAACGCCTTCTAGCACATATATAATAAAAATTGGGGGTTGCCATAAGGGCAATACGGTCGGGACAATCATGTAGGTGCTAGGGATTGACGTGACCAGCCGATTGATTGGAGGGGGACTCTGTGACCGCGCGTCTATCCCAATTAATTGAAGAACCGGTGGGTTACGTTTTTAGCTTTTAGTTTCTGTTAAATAGACCAACCCTCATCAAGCAGACTTGTTACTGCCCACTTGTGGAAGGGCTGGTGCAAGTTAATTTGGCGCCCTAGACCAACCTTTATGTGCGCTCCTTTTGGGAAAGCTTTAATATGATCAGTTAACCCATTATAACATTTTTCTTTTTAAACTCTGGGAAAACACCCCCCATTTGATTTTTAAAAAAAAAAACCAAAAAAATTTTTTTAAAATTTTTCCATCTTGTGGCCTATATTAATCTTCTTTT
>CM042171.1:33686582-33861582 GCA_023376005.1 Doryteuthis pealeii
TAAAAGATATTAAACAGAATGAGAGAGATACATATGAAGACTCTTCATTAGATAGATAGATTTGATCATAATGACATATAGATTAGATATCGACAGAATAATACATGTATGAAGAGTCTTCATATGTATCTCTCTCATTCTGTTAATATCTAATGTCTTATATATACTAGTATATATATATATATTAATATATATATATATATAATATATAATAACTTTTGTCAAACCATATATATATATTATATATATATGTGTGTGTTGTTGGACAAAAGTAAATCATTTACTGTTAGGAGGTAAATCGTACTATTCGCAGAGTTCCTCCCGGCCTCCTGCTTTAAAAAACGCTAGCCGGATAGGTAAAAACACCCACACCCATGAATTAATCCCTAGCTAAATGCCTGTATATGAAAAAAAAATAATTTGTCGATTGAAAGGTGTTTTTATCAACAAATTATTATTTTTTTTTTGGGTTTGATGTTAAAAGTAAGCCATATTTTTGAAATATTTAAAAAAAATAAACAAACAAACAAAAACAGCGCCTAAGGCGTTTTTCCCAAAAGATTAATGCGATATTTTACCACCTTCCAGTCTTTTTTCGACAAGTAAATGCAAATATTTTAAACCTTAAAAATAATGGCTTACTTTTTAACGCTTCAAAAACCACAAAAAAAAAAGGTTGATAAAAAACGCTCTCAATCGAACAAATTATTATTTTTCATATACAGCAGGCACCGCGTTTAGCTAGGGACTTCATTTTTATAGGTTGGTGTTTTTGACCTATCACCGCCTAGCGTTTTTTTAAAAGCCAGGAGCCCGGGACGAACTCTGCGAATAACTACCGTAAATTAACCTCCCAACATAATATTTTTCTCTGAATGTTTGAGATGAGATTGATGATTACTATTATCTGCGTTATTCGGACTATTGTCCTCATCTTCATTGTTATCTGTACAAACAAGGTTCCAGAGTCCGACAAGATATACCTGAAGAAGGCCGAAACGTTGTACAGAAACAATGAAGATGAAACAATAGTCCAATAACGCAGATAATAGTGATAATATTTTTGCTACATCATTCGAATTTTAAAAGAAACTTTCACTCTGTTTCATGCCTTTAATTTCAGGTTGCAGAATCACGTCCACGCAATAATATATATACAATGATAAACTAAATATCTTTATTTAATTCTTATATGTGGAAAAAAATGTAGACCCATGCAAAATGTTCCAATGATGATATATTAAAATTCTAGGACATATTTCTGGTCTGTATGTTATGACAATTAAATTGAGATACTTATTCGTTAAATCCCATTTGTAATACCACTAGTTTGATAAATAAAAAGTGTCTCGTCAAAATGAGCGTAGGTATATTTCCCAGACATTTATTTTTACAGAAACAAAAAAGCAGTTTGCTTGTGGCCAAAATCCCTAAAATTATTTAAAGTTTACAAAGTTTTTATTTTTCATGGGGAGTTCCATTTATTATTTTTATACTAATCAAGAAGAAGAAGAAGAAAGAAAAGAAAGAAGAAGAAGAAGAAGAAGAAGAAGAGAAAAAAGAAAAAAAGTGCACCTTTTTTATGTATAAATGAAACACGTGTGCCGAGTCTGGAAAACAAGTTGTCTACGAATGTATCCAAAAATGTTTCAAATTTAAGTTTGCGTGTATTCGTGTCTCCCATCTGACCGGATGAAAGGTACGAAGTTATTAAGTGACGCCTAGACAGTGACTACGCTTCCTTGTCACCTTCAACGAAAAGGGTCACAAAACGGAAAGAGGGATGTAAAGAAAAAAGAAAGAAACAGAGTAGGCTGAAGAGGGTGGCGGTTTAGAGAGAGAGAGAGAGACGAGGGGGGGGCTAGTGTAAAAATTGAAAGAACAATAATATAAAAAAAGAAGTTAGAATTACGAATAAACTTTACTAGTATTTAGGCTAGTCTGGCACAAACGTTACTTGTCGGCAACCAATAACTATATAGTATACCTATACTTATATGTATTTGAGATGAGCTTGATATGAATTATTTCATATTTCGACTGTTGTCATCATCTTTATAAAAAATAAATAAATAAATAAAACAACTGAAACAGAGCCCGAGGTACTGTGGCCCGGATGTTGTGTTTATAACACAATAAAGATGAGGACAACAGTCCGAAATAAAAAATTAACTCTATAGTAAGTAAGTAAAACTTGGCAGAGGGCTTATTGTCGTTCAGCCGGACAGCGAGGGAGTCGATTCCCTTTTCGATAGCGCTAAACTAGGGAGATTGTTTTTGTCTTTTTTTTTCTGACGTGAAGCGCCACATATGCTGTCAGCTCCCCACTTTGCCGCACAGATCATTTACCCAATCTGTGCTACTCATGTGCTTAGTTGGCTGGAACCGGTATCGAACCAGGGACCTTGCAATTCCTAGACGTGTGCTCTACCGACTAGTCATTTATTAAGCGTATTTTGGATTGGTACAAGACCAGAAGAATGGGGCAATCTGTGAGAATCGAATGCACTAACAATGGTCTGCTAGCCGAGTTCGCTAACCAGTATGTTATGTGGCAAAAAAAATAAATAGAATAAATAAATTTAAAAATATAAAAAATAAGCGTAAGTTAAATTTTATCATTAAGTTGTAAATACGGAACCCCTAGTTAGAATTGAGGGCATTAGTAATTGGGTGCGAGACTAGTTTGTTAACCTTTCCAATGAATATAGGATTTTAAATTGTTAACATGTAGCAAAATATCTAAGTTTACCATAGACATTGTTGAGATGTCATAAAATGAGATCAGTTTTGTATACTTATGTATACTGGGTCCCTCCAAATCACCCAGTGACAAAAAGGATTATTATTATTATTATTATTATTATTATATTATTATTATTATTATTATTCTTACCCCTGCGAGTTTTTCACAACAGTAGTAAATGTGTTTTTTTTTCTGGAGTTCGAGTGACAGTAAGTCGCCCCAGTATTCCAGGACTCTCCAAAGTATTCTAGCCGATCTCCGCAGTGCTTTGGTATGGAAAGTCACAGTTCTTCCTCGATTTCAAATTCCAACATATTTCTTTCAGGTTATTTGGAGTGTTCCAAGTGCTCGGCTATGATTAGTATTACTGTCACTACATTAAAAAAAAAAAATTTTGGCAAGGTACAAATATTTATTGAGTTGTTCGCTTTCCTTTATCCGTTGAAACAGTAAAGTCCCGTAAATGACACACCCCGTTCTTCTTGTGTATTATAACTAAGTCTGATTTTTCTGGCATTGGGTAGTCCCGTTTTTATCTCCAAGTCCAAGAGGATCTTGTATGCCTTATTTCTAAGACAATTTTCTGGTTTGTGCATCATATAACATTTGTCAACATGTCAAAATTGTAATCCCTTGCACAATTCCCAGAGTATCAACTGTCCTACCCAGTTATGCCAAGTCTTTTATTTACCTTTGTGTCATTTTATCATCATCCTCATCATCATATATATTTTTCATTTTCAGATTATTTTTCTGATGAATTTATTCTATTTCCGACTATACTTTAGAAGTTTGAATATTTTAAAATTTAAGACTATCACTTTTTCACATCTCTTCTTGTTTTAACGAATATATAATATATATTATATATATATATATAAATATATATATATTATGTTGAAGTTGGCGTTATTATGAAGCATTTAAAAATAAATGAAGGAACTCGATATTTATGGAGTACTGGATTCACTTATTTTTTTTATTATTTGTTATCATAAATTTTCGGGATCGTTAGATACCCTTTTTCAAATAAATGTCGCTTCCTGTTCAATCGAGTCCTTTGTCTTTGTTGTTATTGACAGCGCAGCGTCTGTAAAATATTTTAAGAACGAGTATTCCGATATTGGCGTTCAGTCCCCTCACGTGAGTTCGTAGTTTTAAAATACACACACACACAACACACAACACACACAACACACCACACACACATATATAATATATATATATTATATATATAATTACGATAGTTGTCGATCAAGGCGACCCTCAATAAGGATCACCATTGTTGATAGAAATACCTAATTCGGATATTTACCCAACCCGTTCGCCACGGATAGATTGTGTTAACACAAAGTCGCAAGTAGGGCATCCAACGAGGATCGACTCGCTATTCAGTAATAACGGTTCTGCGAGAATAGTTTGCTAACCATTTACACCGTGAAGTAAATACAAACCAACATAGGAGAGGAAAAAAAATGACTCTTCGCATTTGTAATGAACTTCTTATTGGATTTTAATAATTATATAATAACTAGCATTAGCCACCCGCGCTACCTGGATTTTAAACAATTAGGAATAAATGTCTTCTTTATTATATATATATAGATTAATAAAAATGTTTTTTATTTATTTATTTATTTTTCATATATTGTTTATTAGCTTTTATTCTTTATACTAGCACTGCCAATTTTTCGCTCATTTTCATTTTAAAAATGAATTAAAATAATTAAATCGATTATTTATCAATTCTTGTTTTAAGTCGAAATAGTACTAACATAATAAGCATTCAGCTTTTGGGAAACGATTTATATACCTAATTAACATTAAATTAATTATTTAAAATTAAGTGACCTGAAAAAAATCAGAAAGTTTTGAAATAAAATAACATGCATTATAAAATTCATTCATTGATTAAAATCAACACTGAAAATTTCATTAAAATCGGACAATTCCTGATGTTTTTTGTTTTTTTTTCAATCAGGGGGTTAAAATTTATTTTGTAAAATACGTCTGTAAAGTCAAAATATGCAGTAAACCTGATTTATACTCTTACTTGAGGAGTAAGCACTTTTTAACTTCATCTCGGACTAAAATAAGGTGCGCGATTTTATTGAACTTTTGATCTTTGCTGATAATGGACTGCTCATCCACCAGGATTCCCGTCCTTAATCATCACGGGTCCTACCCCACGACCAACAGCGTGGCCCCATTGAGAGATTTTAATCTTTTTTTGCAGAGGTAAAGACGGTGTATTCCCACAGCCCCACCGACAGGGCTTAACGAGAATTTGGATAATTAAACCATACGCCACAATAATACCCGGAATTAAAATTCATTTATTCTCTAAATTAGAATATTTTTAGGGTCTAATAATGAATTTAAAATAATAGTAATAACAATAATTAATACCCCCCCCCCCAAAAAAAAAAAAACACAAAATAAAATTCTTATTATAATGAGATTCAGTGTCTATCTCTAACCGAAACTATGTCACTGTTTACGTCACAATACCCTCAGGAATTACCTAAGTTTATCAATAGTTTTATAGTCAAAATTATTAATATTTAGATTAGCATTAATTTATTAACAATGTCTCTATGAAAATCTGAGTTAGATTTGCCTCAAAACAGTCCATGTCACAAGTGCATTTAAACTCCTGCAATGTGTCTTATATATCACTAAAGAAATAAAGGTTAACATAATACATGTTGTGTAATTTGCATACTGGTTTTAACAAAACCGAGTTAATAAATAATTACTAATGTATTGATCTCTAATATTATTGTATTATTCTCCAACGTATTAAAAATCAATCCTATGAATATGCCAATTAGAATATAACGAAGTATAATCTTCTTTATATTGCGTTCATATTTAATTTCGTTATGCTTTCTAATTACTTTAAAAACTCAAATACACCCGCAGGGCGCATATTCTCGCTAGTAATATAAATAAATAAAAAAGGGGAGGGGACTTCCTGGCACAGAAAAAGAAATTCGAAAGAGATCCCTCTGGAACTTTGACTAAGAAACACATCTATTACTTGCTCGGGAAGAAAATTCCTCTCCAAGAGATAGCTAAATAAACCTGGAAATAAAGTGGAATTTTGAAAATATGTTTCGTATCTCTGTCTCTTTTCCTTCTTTCATTCCTTTTCAGCCTGATGACCAACGAAAAAGAGAAGACGACACGTATTGGGACTAAAGAAAAACAAGTAACACACAAAATAATAGGCCTAAACGCCATAATTTAAGTATTGCTCTAATATAAATCTTTACTATAGGGTGCCGTTTTCTTTGGCGCTGTTTACATGCATATATGTGTAGGTGGTGTGGGGGAGGACCATTACAATGAAAACTTTTGTAATATATGAGATGACACCTGAACCTGTAATGGTCTCTATTGTAACCACTGTCCATGATATATTGATGTTTCTATTTAATAAAGATGTGAAAGATCCTAATTAGAATTTCTTAGTTATCTTCATTATATCGAGTTTGAATGAATAAAAAAGGACATTCAGTCTTACAAAATGACTGTTCAGTTACAAATTTAACAAGGATCTGTGCAGTATCTGCGCCTATGATCAGTGTAGTATCTGTTGCGCTCTACCTAACTTATCATTTCCAATTCATACTTGTTGTTCAAATAGAGGCATCCCACATTGGTGTAATGGTAAAACAAACTCGCAGGATGGGTTGGTAAATAGTTTTCCTTCTTCAGGTTTGGTTGGCCCTTACAAGTTTAAAGAACCAAGCCTTCTATACTATTTACCCATAGCTGAGGGGAGATAACAAATGGATTCATTCCTTTCCCAATACATTAGCTCAAAGTAAAACAGCTTCGTTTAAGACTGAATAGCATTCGCTCCTCGTTGGATGCCATACTTGAGACTTTGTGTCACATCATACGGCTGGTGAATGGGTTAGATAAAAATAACTTGGGCGTTCCATCGTGGTATAATGGTTAGCAAGCTAGTTTCACAGATTCATTGCTATGAATAGTAAGATCAATCCTCGTTGTAAGTCCCATACTTGCGACCTGTGTCACATCCGACCCGTGGCGAAGGGGTTGGGTAAATACCTACTTGCAGTTCAAATAAGCACAATGCTAGACTTGCTTTGTCACTATCTGCTTACCTTCAGGTCGTACGTTCGAATCTGAATAGCATCGAGCCTTGATTTATATATCTGCCTTTACTGACAAGTTACGGACAGAGAAAAAATCATTACTGTCCATTATCATATCTAGATGGTGCGTAAACCGGCTGGGTTCCCGTTGAAATTGTAGTCCATCATTATTGACTGATGTGTTTGTATTTAGGAAAATGCGAAGGATTCTAATTAACATTTCAATAGTAATCTCTGCTATATCGAGAATTTGGATGATTTAAAAATGTTCAGCGCGTGTACAGACCCCACATAGGGAGTGAAGAATTCTATTTTTATTTTTTATAGCTTTTCTATGATTTTCCATTGACGGATTTATCGGGTCCTTACCGATTAGGTACTTATTTCTCTGAATTTTTAATGAGCTTGATAAATTTGGATTATTTGGATTATTCGGACTATTAACAATGAATAGGACAATAGTCCAAATAATCCAAAAAATAATCAAGCCTCAGCTCAAAATTCAGATAAAATAATTCTAATTAATATTTCATAGTCATCTGTAATATTGAGAAATTTGGATGATAAAAATGATGTTCAGCGCATGTACAGATCCAAAATAGAGTGAAAGATTCTAGTTAGCATTTCATAGTTATTTCCATTACAATCGAAAAATTAGATGATTTAACAAAAAATACGTTCAGCGTGGACACAGACCTACAAACTTTTGGAAATTGCTTTATTTCTAAAGAGCGTTTACTCTAATAAAACCTAGTTACGGTGTGCCAATGGCCTCCTGTCCTAAAAAACAAAACACAAAAAACAACAAACACTAAGGCGTGCCTGCTAAAATCCAACCCACGTATTTTTTTTAACTCTACTGTTTGAAGGTGATTTTTCCCCAAAAGTTAATGCGATATGAAAAGCGATATTTGACCCCCCCACCCCCACACGTATTTTCTCGAAAGTAAATGTAAATATTTTTAAAAGTTTTTTTTAGGTTTGATCGACAAATACCTATTTGACGGCATATAAGAAGCACCCCAATTTCAGCTGATCAGATTCAGGAAAAAAAAGTTTTTAAGTGTATTAAGCATATATTGTTAAAACAGTCTAGCTGTCATTACACAAGCAGAAACATAGCTTTATAAAGCAATTGGTAGCTGTAGGTAGGTAAAAGTACTGAGCGTAAGCTGGGTTATTGAGCAATCATAGAGAAGATTAGCCTAGACCTACGCGAGGTCTCAAAACTTCACCTTACAATGTATAAGACGCAGGGCAAATTTTAGCCAAAAATTTTGGAAAAAAAGTGCGTCCTAATGCCGTCAAATACGGTAACTTTTTTAGTGTTTTGAATGTGTTAAAAGGTGTTAAAATAATGTGAATTTAGTAATATAGTTGTAATTGTTGCTTGCCATTTAAAAGCTGAAATAGCACTCACAGTTCGAGCCGGCGTTATCCTTTTAAGCGAATTAGACTATCGTTAGGGTGCCAACATTTGGCGGCACCACAAATTCACAGCAAACTAAATTTCATTATACTTAAGATGTCAATTTAATATATTGTTCCAATCAATGACTGGTCACAAGTATCTTATTTTCGTAGTGTCCTGGGTATGATGTTAAAACTGCTATCTAATGCTAATTCCAATTCTGCGGATGTCAACCCTTGTGGGTTATTTATGCCGAAGACATTTCTTTTATTCATTCTTGTTGGGTATTTAATTATTTTTTTCAAACTCAATTAAAAAAAAACATTTTATAATACTCATTTTTTAATCTATAAGCCCATATATTGGACCCTAAACAACTACTACGACCCTGGTTAGGTGACCTGGAAATAATGGCGATAAAGGGTACCTCCACATTCCTAAAAGTTCCAGAATTTGAAATTTCACCCTAGATGCAGTTTAACGTTCATACCCAGGACACCGTAATGGATCTGCGAGACGAGTAATTAACCATTACACCACAACAGAATGAATAAACGATAATTGGTTATTTTCATGGATGAAGTAAATAGCCACAAGATGAAAATTATGTTATCAATGGTGCTTCAAGAGCTTAGAAAATGTGTAATGGGTTTACTGAAATCATATTAGCTTTCAAAAGGAGCGCACATAAAAGGTTGTCTAGGGCCGCCAAATTAACTTGCACCAGCCCTTGCCACAAGTCCGCAGTAACAAGTCGCTTGATGCAGGTTTCGTCTAATTTACAAAAACTAAAAGCTAAAACTAACCCTCATTCAAGCAACTTGTACTGCCCACTTGTGGCAGGGCTGGTGCAAGTTAATTTGGCGCCCTAGACCAACCTTTTATGTGCGCTCCTTTTGAAAGCTAATATGATTCAGTAACCCATTACAACATTTTTTCTAACTCTTGAAACACCATTGATAACATAATTTTCATCTTGTGGCTATATTACTTCATCCATGAAAATAACCAATTATCGTTATTCATTCTGTTGTGGTGTAATGGTTAATTAACTAGTCTCGCAGATCCATTACGGTGTCCTGGGTATGACGTTAAACTGCATCTCAGGGTGAAATTCAAATTCTGGAACTTTTAGGAATGTGGAGTACCCCTTTATCGCCATTATTTCCAGGTCCACCCTAAACCAGAGTGTAGTATCTGTTAGGGTCCAATATATGGGCTAAATAGATTAAAAAAATGAGTATTAAAAATGTGTTTTTTTAATTGAGTTTGAAAAAAAATAATTAAATACCCAACAAGAATGAATAAAACGAAATGTCTTCGGCATAAAATAACCCAACAAGGGTTGACATCCAGAATTGGAACTTCAGCATTAGATACAGTTTAACATCATACCCAGGACACTACGAAATAAGATACTTGTGACCAGTCATTGATTGAACAATATATTAAATTGACATCTTAAGTATAAATAGAAATTTAGTTTGCTGTGAATTTGTGGTGCCCCCAAATGTTGGCACCCTAAGCGATAGTCTAATTCGTTTAAAGGATAACGCCGGCTCGAACTGGTGAGTGACTATTTCAGCTTTTACAATGGCAAGCAAAACAATTACAACTATATTACTAAAATTCACATTATTTTAAACACCTTTTAACACCTTCAAACCACTAAAAAAAGTTACCGTATTTGACGGCATATAGGACGCACTTTTTTCCAAAATTTTGGCTAAAAATTGCCCTGCGTCTTATACATCGTAGGTGAAGTTTGAGACCTCCTGTAGGTCTAGGCTAATCTTCTCTATGATGCTCACAAACCCAGCTTACGCTCAGTACTTTTACCTACCCTAAGCTACCAAATTGCTTTTATAAGCTATGTTTCTGCTTGTGTAATGCACAGCTAGACTGTTTTCAACAATATATGCTTAAATACACTTAAAACTTTTTCCTGGAATCTGATCAGCTGAAATTGGGGTGCTTCTTATATGCCGTCAAATACGTCGATCAAACCGCTAAAAAAAAACTTTTAAAATATTTACATTTACTTGTCGAGAAAATACTGTGGGGGTGGGGGGGTCAAATATCGCTTTCATATCGCATTAACTTTTGGGGAAAAATCACCTTCAAACAGCTAGAGTTAAAAAATAACGTGGGTTGGATTTTCAGCAGGCACCGCTTAGTGTTTGTTGTTTTTGTTTTTTTTTAGGACAGGAGGCCAATTGGCACACCGTAACTAGGTTTTTATTAGAGTAAACGCTCTTAGAAAATAAAGCAATTTCCAACAGTTTGTAGGTCTGTGTCCACGCTGAACGTATTTTTGTTAAATCATCTAAATTTTCGATGTAATGGAAATAACTATGAAATGCTAACTAGAATCTTTCACTCTATTTATGGGATCTGTACATGCGCTGAACATCATTTTTATCATCCAAATTCTCATATTACAGATGACTATGAAATATTAATTAGAATTATTTATCTGAATTTTTTGAGCTGAGGCTTGATTATTTGGATTATTTGGACTATTGTCCTCATCTTCATTGTTAATAGTCCGAATAATCCAAATAATCCAAATTATCAAGCTCATCTCAAAAATTCAGAGAAATAGTACCTAATCGGTAAGGACCCGATATAATCCGTCAATGGAAAATCATAGAAAAGCTAAATAAAAAAAATAAAAAATAGAATTCTTCACTCCCTATGTGGGGTCTGTACACGCGCTGAACATTTTTTAATCATCCAAATTCTCGATATAGCAGAGATTACTATGAAATGTTAATTAGAATCCTTCGCATTTTCCTAAATACAAACACATCAGTCTAATGATGGACTACAATTTCAACGGGAACCCAGCCGGTTTACGCACCATCTAGAATATGATAATGGACAGTATGATTTTTCCTCTGTCCGTAACTTGTCACGTAAAGGCAGATATATAAAATCAAGGCTCGATGCTATTCAGATTCGAACGTACGACCTGAAGGTAAGCAGATAGTGACAAAGCAAGTCTAGCATTGTGCTTATTTGAACTGCAAGTAGGTATTTACCCAACCCCTTCGCCACGGGTCGGATGTGACACAAGGTCGCAAGTATGGGACTTACAACGAGGATTGATCTTACTATTCAATAGCAATGAATCTGTGAAACTAGCTTGCTAACCATTATACCACGATGGAACGCCCAAGTTATTTTTATCTAACCCATTCACCACGCGTATGATGTGACACAAAGTCTCAAGTATGGGGCATCCAACGAGGAGCGAACTGCTATTCAGTCTTAAACGAAGCTGTTTTACTTTGAGCTAATGTATTTGGGAAAGGAATGAATCCATTTGTTATCTCCCCTCAGCTATGGGTAAATAGTATAGAAGGCTTGGTTCTTTAAACTTGGTAAGCCAACCAACCCTGAAGAAGGAAAACTAATTTACCCAACCCATCCTGCGAGTTTGTTTACCATTACACCAATGTGGGATGCACTCTATTTGAACAACAAGTATGAATTGGAAATGATAAGTTAGGTAGAGCGCACAGATACTACACTGATCATAGGCGCAGATACTGCACAGATCCTTGTTAAATTTGTAACTGAACAGTCATTTTGTAAGACTGAATGTCCTTTTTTTATTCATTCAAACTCGATATAATGAAGATAACTAAGAAATTCTAATTAGGATCTTTCACTCCTTATTAAATAGAAACATCAATATCATCATGGACAGTGGTTACAATAGAGACCATTACAGGTTCAGGTGTCATCTCATATATTACAAAAGTTTTCATTGTAATGGTCTCCCCCACACCACCTACACATATATGCATGTAAACCTAGCCCAAAGAAAACGGCACCCTATAGTAAGATTTATATTAGAGCAATACTTAAAATTATGGGTTAGGCTATTATTTGTGTGTTACTTGTTTTTCTTTAGTCCCAATACGTGTCGTCTTCTCTTTTCGTTGGTCATCAGGCTGAAAAGGAATGAAAGAAGGAAAAAGAGACAGAGATACGAAACATATTTTCAAAATTCCACTTTATTTCCAGGTTTATAGCTATCTCTTGGAGAGGAATTTTCTTCCCGAGCAAGTAATAGATGTGTTCTTAGTCAAAGTTCCAGAGGGATCTCTTTCGAATTTCTTTTTCTGGTGCCAGGAAGTCCCCCCCCTTTTTATTTATTTATATTACTAGCGAGAATATGCGCCCTGCGGGTGTATTTGAGTTTTAAAGTAATTAGAAAGCATAACGAAATTAAATATGAACGCATATAAAAAGATTATACTTCGTTATATTCTAATTGGCATATTCATAGGATTGATTTTAATACGTTGGAGAATAATACAATAATATTAGAGATCAATAACATCTAGTAATTATTTATTAAACTCGGTTTTGTTAAAACCAGTATGCAAATTAACCACAACATGTATTATGTTAACCTTTATTTCTTAGTGATATATAAGACACATTGCAGGAGTTTAAATGCACTTGTGACATGGACTGTTTTGAGGCAAATCTAACTCAGATTTTCATAGAGACATTGTTAATAAATCTAATCTAATCTAAATATTAATAATTTTGACTATAAACTATTGATAAACTTAGGTAATTCCTGAGGGTATTGTGACGTAAACAGTGACATAGTTTCGGTTAAGATAGACACTGAATTTCCATTATAATAAGATTTTATTTTGTGTTTTTTTTTTTTTGGGGGGGGTATTAATTATTTTATTATATTTTTATTCATTATTAGACCCCTAAAAATATTCTAATTTAGAGAATAAATGAATTTACATTCCGGGTATTATTGTGGCGTCATGGTTTAATTATCCAAATTCTCGTTAAGCCCTGTCGGTGGGGCTGTGGAATACACCGTCTTTACCTCTGCAAAAAAGATAAAATCCTCTCAATGGGGCCACCTGTTGGTCGTGGGTAGCGACCCGTGATGATTAAGGACGGAATCCTGGTGGATGAGCAGTCCATTATCAGCAAAGATCAAAAGTTCAATAAAATCCGCACCTTATTTTAGTCCGAGATGAAGTTTTAAAAAGTGCTTACTCCTCAAGTAAGAGTATAAATCAGGTACTGCCAATTTTGACTTTACAGACGTATTTTACAAAATAAATTTAACCCCCCTGATTGAAAAAAAAAAAAAAACATCAGGGAATTGTCCGATTTTAATGAAATTTTCAGTGTTGATTTATCAATGAATGAATTTTATAATGCATGTTATTTTATTTCAAAACTTTCTGATTTTTTTCAGGTCACTTAATTTTAAATAATTAATTTAATGTTAATTAGGTATATAAATCGTTTCCCAAAAGCTGATGCTTATTATGTTAGTACTATTCGACTTAAACAAAGAATTGACCCTAAATAATCGATTTAATTCATTTTAATTCATTTTTAAAATGAAAATGAGCGAACAAATTGGCAGTGCCTAGTATAAAGAATAAAAGCTAATAAACAAATATATGAAAAAATAAAATAAATAAATAAAAAAACATTTTTATTAATCTATATATAAATATAAAGAAGACATTTATTCCTAATTGTTTAAATCCCAGGTAGCGCGGGGTGGCTATGCTAGTTATTATATAATTATTAAAAATCCAATAAGAAGTTCATTACAATGCGAAGAGTCATTTTTTTCTCTCCTATGTTGGTTTGTATTTACTTCACGGTGTAATGGTTAGCAAACTATTCTCGCAGAACCGTTATTACTGAATAGCGAGTTCGATCCTCGTTGGATGCCCCATACTTGCGACTTTGTGTTAACACATCCTATCCGTGGCGAACGGGTTGGGTAAATACCGAATTAGGTATTTCTATCAACACAATGGTGATCCTTATTGAGGGTCGCCTTGATCGACAACTATCGTATATATATATATATATATATATATATATATATATATGTGTGTGTGTGTGTGTGTGTGTGTGTGTGGTGTGTGTGTTTTAAAACTACGAACTCACGTGAGGGGACTGAACGCCAATATCGGAATACTCCGTTCTTACAAATATTTTACAGACGCTGCCGCTGTCAATAACAACAAAGACAAAGGATCCGTTGAACAGGAGCGACATTTATTTGAAAAAGGGTATCTAACGATCCCGAAAATTTATGATAACAAATAATAAAAAAAATAAGTGAATCCAGTACTCCATAATATCGAGTTCCTTCATTTATTTTTAAATGCTTCATAATAACGCCCAACTTCAACATAATATATATATATATATATATATATATATATATATATATATATATATTCGTTAAAACAAGAAGAGATGTGAAAAAGTGATAGTCTTAAATTTAAAATATTCAAACTTCTAAAGTATAGTCGGAAAATATGGAATAATTCATCAAGAAAATAATCTGAAAATGTAAAATATATATGATGATGAGGATGATGATAAAATGACACAAAGGTAATAAAAGACTTGGCATAACTGGGTAGGACAGTTGATACTCTGGGAATTGTGCAAGGGATTACAATTTGACCATGTTGACAAATGTTATATGATGCACAAACCAGAAATTGTCTTAGAAAATAAGGCATACAAGATCCTCTGGGACTTGGAGATAAAAACGGACTACCCAATGCCAGCCAGAAAATCAGATCTAGTTATAATACACAAGAAGAAACGGGTGTGTCATTTACGGGACTTTACTGTTTCAACGGATAAAGGAAAGCGAACAACTCAATAAATATTTGTACCTTGCCAAAAAATTTTTTTTTTTTAATGTAGTGACAGTAATACTAATCATAGCCGGAGCACTTGGAACACTCCCAAATAACCTGAAAAGAAATATGTTGGAATTTGAAATCCGAGGAAGAACTGTGACTTTCCATACCACAGCACTGCGGAGATCGGCTAGAATACTTTGGAGAGTCCTGGAATACTGGGGCGACTTACTGTCACTCGAACTCCAGAAAAAAAACACCATTTACTACTGTTGTGAAAAACTCGCAAGGGGTAAGAATATATAATAATAATAATAATAATAATAATAATAATAATAATAATAATAATCCCTTTTTGTCACTGGGTGATTTGGAGGGACCCAGTATTACATAAGTATACAAAACTGATCTCATTTTATGACATCTCAACAAATGTCTATGGTAACTTAGATATTTGCTACATGTTAACAATTTAAATCCCTATATTCATTGGAAAGGTTAACAAACTAGTCTCGCACCCCAATTACTAATGCCCTCAATTCTAACTAGGGGTTCCGTATTTACAACTTAATGATAAAATTTAACTTACGCTTATTTTTTATATTTTTTAAATTTATTTATTCTATTTATTTTTTTGCCACATAACATACTGGTTAGCGAACTCGGCTAGCAGACCATTGTTAGTGCATTCGATTCTCACAGATTGCCCCATTCTTCTGGTCTTGTACCAATCCAAAATACGCTTAATAAATGACTAGTCGGTAGAGCACACGTCTAGGAATTGCAAGGTCCCTGGTTCGATACCGGTTCCAGCCAACTAAGCACATGAGTAGCACAGATTGGGTAATATGATCTGTGCGGCAAAGTGGGGAGCTGACAGCATATGTGGCGCTTCACGTCAGAAAAAAAAAGACAAAAACAATCTCCCTAGTTTAGCGCTATCGAAAAGGGAATCGACTCCCTCGCTGTCCGGCTGATACCGACAATAAGCCACTCTGCCAAGTTTACTTACTTACTATAGAGTTAATTTTTATATTTCGGACTGTTGTCCTCATCTTTATTGTGTATAAACACAACATCCGGGCCACAGTAACCTCGGGCTCTGTTCAGTTGTTTTTATTTATTTATTTTTTTATAAAGATGATGACAACAGTCCGAAATATGAAAATAATTCATATCAAGCCTCATCTCATAAATACATATAAGTATAGGTATACTATATAGTTATTGGTTGCCGACAAGTAACGTCTTGTGCCAGACTAGCCTAAATACTAGTAAAGTTTATTCGTATTCTAACTTCTTTTTTTATATTATTGTTCTTTCAATTTTTACACTAGCCCCCCCTCTCTCTCTCTCTCTCTCTAAAACCCCCACCCCATCTTCAGCCTACTCTGTTTCTTTCTTTTTTCTTTACATCCCTCCTTCCGCTTTTGTGACCCTTTTAGTTGAAGGTGACAAGGAAGCCGTAGTCACTGTCTAGGCGTCACTTAAAAACTTCGTACCTTTCATCCGGTCAGATGGGAGACACGAATACACGCAAAACTTTAAATTTGAAACATTTTTGGATACATTCGTAGACAACTTGTTTTCCAGACTCGGCACACGTGTTCATTTATACATAAAAAAGGTGACCTTTTTTTTCTTTTTTTCTTTCTTCTTCTTCTTCTTCTTCTTCTTCTTCTTCTTCTTCTTCTTCTTCTTCTTGCATTAGTATAAAAATAATAAATGGAACTCCCCCATAAAAATAAAAACTTGTAAACTTTAAATAATTTTAGGGATTTTGGCCACAAGCAAACTGCTTTTTCGTTTCTGTAAAAATAAATGTCTGGGAAAATATACCTACGCTCATTTTGACGAGACACTTTATTATTTATCAAACTAGTGGGTATTACAAATGGGATTTAACGAATAAGTATCTCAATTTAATTAGTCATAACATACAGACCAGAATATGGTCCTAGAATTTTAATATATCATCCATTGGAACATTTTGCATGGGTCTACATTTTTTTCCACATATAAGAATAAATAAAGATATATTAGTTTATGCATGTATATATATATATTGCGTGGACGTGATTCTGCAACCCTGAAATTAAGGCATGAAACAGAGTGAAAAGTTTCTTTTAAAATTCGAATGATGTAGCAAAAATATTATCACTATTATCTGCGTTATTCGGACTATTGTTCTCATCTTCATTGTTATCTGTACAACGTTTCGGCCTTCTTCAGGTATTTCTTGTCGGACTCTGGAACCTTGTTGTACAGATAACAATGAAGATGAGGACAATAGTCCGAATAACGCAGATAATAGTAATCATCAATCCTCATCTCAAACATTCAGAGAAAAAATATTATGTTGGGAGGTTAATTTTACCGGTAGTATTCGCAGAGTTCCGTCCCGGGCTCCTGGCTTAAAAAAACGCTAGGCGTGATAGGTCAAAAAACAAACACACCTATAAATGAAGTCCCTAGCTAAAGCGGTGCCTGCTGTATATGAAAAAATAATAATTTGTCGATTGAGAGCGTTTTTATCAACATTTTTTTTTTTTTGTGGTTTGAAGGCGTTAAAAGTAAGCCATATTTTTAAAAGGTTAAAATATTTGCATTTACTTGTCGAAAAAAGACTGGAGGTGGTAAAATATCGCATTAATCTTTTGGGAAAAACGCCTTAGGCGCTGTTTTTTTTTGTTTTTTTTTTTTTAATATTTTCAAAAATATGGCTTACTTTTAACATCAAACCACAAAAAAAAAAATAATAATTTGTTGATAAAAACACCTTCAATCGACAAATTATTTTTTTCATATACAGCATTTAGCTAGGGACTTAATTCATAGGTTTTTACCTATCACCGCCTAGCGTTTTTTAAAGCAGGAGGCCGGGACGGAACTCTGCGAATAGTACGATTTAACCTCCTAACAGTAAATGATTTACTTTTGTCCAACCACACACACACATATATATATATATATATATATATATATATATATATATATATATATATATATATATATATATATATATATAAGACATTAGATATTAACAGAATGAGAGAGATACATATGAAGACTCTTCATATGTATCTCATTCTGTCGATATCTAATCTATATGTCATTATGATCAAATCTATCTATCTATGAAGAGTCTTCATATGTATCTCTCTCATTCTGTTAATATCTAATGTCTTCATGAGAGAGAGAGAGAGAGAGAGAGAGAGAGAGAGAGAGAGAGAGAGAGATTACGCGAGAATGTTCTGTCTTTACAGGGTTTTTTTTCGACATTAAATTATTAAATAACAATTTTTAATCTAAAATAACACTAAGAACTTCTAAAGTTAAGATACCAGGATTTTATCCTGATGAGAGCCATCATCATCATTATCATGTCGCGCTAGTAGCACGGATATCCATGACAATCTCTCACCTACCGTCCCTATCATTCATTGTCTTCGGGAGGTCCTCTGCGCAGCATCCAGTATCCGCGCATAGCTGGTCAATGTAGGTCTTCTCAATACGGCCCTCATTGGCGTGCGCATGTGCTAGTTTCCATAGGAGAACATCGCTTATGAGTTCGTCCTTGCGTCTCCAGCATTGTCCAGCATGTCTTATTTGTCTCACTCAGATGGTCTGTGTGATAGGGGGCAAGTGGCTGAACAGCTGCTTTCTTGTGGGGTGTTGTTTCCACGATTTGTTTAAGATCGCACGCAGCATTCTTATGCAATTCCCATCTAGCTTATTTTCTAGGTGCTTTCGTTAGGGTCCAAGTGGTGCAGCCATACAGTAGCACTGATACAACTGTGGCTTGGAAGAATTGTCACTAACTTGTCGGTGAGATCTGATTTCCATATGACTGATAATCTGTTTATTGCAGACCATGCCTTCTCTATGCGTGCATTAACATCGCTTTCTGTGGATGAGATATTACTACCAAACTACATGAATTGTTCTACTGGCTTTCGGGGCTTACAGTCGAGTATGGAGATGTCTCCTTTCTTTTTAAAACACATGAACTCAGTTTTATCAGTTAACATAGAGGCCAGTGTTTCGTGCTGCCTTCTCAAGGCTATGTAGCAGAGATTCGGCTTGTGCAGGTGTATTTGCTAGAAGTTCCAGATTATCTGCGTAGTCCGCATCCGTAATAGTCTGTGTGGGATATCGCCTGTTTCTTGCCTTCTTTTATGGGTGAGAGAATACAATAGATGTATATTTGTGATTGGTTGGTTAAAACAAATACGAAAAAAATACTATCAAACAACAAATCTAAAACAGATATTCTACCAAATAAACCCAGAAAAACTACTCGGATACATAAAAGAGGCACACATCTACAACAAAATCTAAAAAATCTTCCAAAAAAAATGAAAACACAAAAATATATGTTAAAAAGAATCATCTAAAAGTTCCATTCACAAAAAATATGTAAAAAAAAAATCTTTAGAAAATTAAACATTATCACCAATTCATTTCAAAAACGTAGTCGGCATTAAATGACCCATTGAGGTTGATATGCCGTAAAACAAGAACAAAATCAAAAAAATGGTTGGTTTTATGCATTTATGACTTCTTTTTCTTTTCTAGTTTTCTTTACATTTTCTAGTTTATATAGTTTGGTTTGTCGGATTTTACGGCATGTCAACCCTTGTTGGGGTATTTTATGCCGAAGACGTTTTGTTCGATTCATGCTTGACGGGTATTCAATAAAAAAAAAGTTTTTAACTCATTTTTTAATATTTAATCCATAGATAGGATCCTAAGTACTACCACTCTGGGTCAGAGTGTACCTGGGAGCAATGGCGATAAAGGGGTACTCTACACTCCCAGAACTTCAAAATTGGAACTTTACCGTGATGCAGTTTAACGTCGCACTTAGGGCACAGCTTATGTATGATATATGTATCTAATTTCCTTCGCAAGGACGAACTTATAAGCGACGTTCTCCTATGGAAACCAGCACATGGGCACGCCAGTGTGGGTCGTCCAGCAAATACCTACATTGGCCAGCTCTATACGGATATTGGATGCTGGGCAGAGGACCTCTCGAGGACAACAAATGATAGGGACGGTTGGCGAAAGATTGTTATGGATGTCCGTACCGCTCTCGCGACATGATGATATGTATAAAATATATGTATGTATGTAACCATAACCCAACAAAGACTTAGAGAATAAACTAGTTTCCAGTCTAATTTGCAACTGAATTAGTATTGAATATAATTTTTTAACCATCCAAATTCTCAATATAACGGTGATAACAGTAAAATCTTTCACTTGCTTTAAATAAAAGTATCAATAACATCATGGGTGCTGTTACAACGAGAAATTAACAGGTTATGGGGTTGTCTAGGGTCTTTTTAAATTATAAAATAAGGTAGAGAGAGAGAGAGAGAGAGAGGGGGAACGGGTGTTGCAATACACACACATACAATGCGATACAATATACGAAGTGTATTTAAATTAATGATAATAACACGATAAAATGATTGATTTTAACGGCATGTCAACCAGACTAGGAGTATTCTATGCCTAGAGGTTAGTGAATCGTGTTCATTGTACGTTTATATTTACATTTTTGTATAGTTTCTTAAGAGTTTTTTTGGGGGGTGTACATATTATTGTCTAATACTAATAAGTATACACTATATACTTATATATTTTAAAGTAACTCTATTTAATAATAGTTATTTGTTTGCTCAGTTATATGGTTTCAAGTAACTAATTATAAAAATTATAACTTCAAGTAACTTTTCTTCCTATCCAATACGAATATTTAAAAAAAAAATCAATTTCACCCATAGATGGAATCCTAATAGTTACTACCACTCCACACCTGGAAAACCTGGGTGTACTGACAATGAAGGGGTACACCACACTCCCTCGTGCTCCAGAACTGGAGATGCAGTTCAGCCCTGTCGGTTGGGGCTTTAGAATACACTGATTGCACCTCTGAAAAGGGGTAAAATCCTCCTCCCCAATGGGGCCACCTGTTGACCGTGGGTGGAGACTTATCATATTCAAAGGAAAACCCAGGTGGTTGAGCAGTCCATGACATACAACAATCCACTTTGGCTCTTATTATGGCTAGATGGGCGGTCGGAGAGGCCTCGCCGATCAATCGGTTGGTCACGTCAAGCCCTAGCACCTACAGGATTGTCCCAACACTATTACCCTTATGGCAACCCCAACGCTTTTTATTATATATGCACCAGAAGGCTGTGTCTGAGAGTCTTAATGTCTTGGGTATGACGTTAAACTCAATTTGATGGCGAGGTTCCAGTTTGTAGCTCTGGGGAATGTGGAGTACCCCTTCATCACTATTACTCCCAGGTCCACTCTGAGTCGGAGTGGTGGTAGCTGTTAGGGTCCCGTTAAGGGTTAAATAGATAAAAATAAGTTTAAAAATGTGTTTACAAAAATTGAATTAAAAAAAATTGACTACCCTTCAAGAATGAATAAAGCACACGCGTAGGAATCACAAGGTTTCGGGTTCGGTACCGCTCCTTGTAAACTAATCTGATTTGTACGGTAAATTGGGGAGCTGGCGGTAGGTGTGGCGCTCAAACCCCGCAAAAAAAATTGAAAAAAAGCCCCCAAAAAACTCCCTGGTTTAGCGCTAGAAAAAAGGGGTTTGACTCTCTCACTGTCCGGCTCCACCAAATGTACTTTTTTTACGTATTAAGCTTAGCTCTGTGACACAAAGCCGCAAGTATGGGGTGTTCAGTAGAATCGAACTCACTAAAAATGGTTTGCTAATACAACTTGCTAAACATTATACCATGTGATGTACCCTACACCACATTTGGTGTTGTATAGTTTAAAGAATTCCTATTTTTTACTAATATTTTTTTAGTTTCAAGTAATTATTTCTATTTAATAATAGTCATTTGTTTGCACAGTTATATGGAATCAATTAATATTAATAATCTTTAGTTAACAATTATAGCTTGTTCAAGCCTGGGGCACTCTGATTTGCCACCATTTTGAATAGCCTCAAAACAAATTTATTTTGCGAGATTAGAATAATTTGGGCTATAAAATAATTCCAAACAATGTAGAGTTTACATTTATAGGAAAAAATCTGAAAAACATTTTTCTTTTGAAAAATTTCCTTTATTTATTGAATGACCCACGTGTATATATATATATATATTATATATATATATATATATATATATATATATATACACACACACACACGAGGTCATTCACTAAATAATGGGAATTTTGAAAGAGAAAGTGAGGTTCGCTGTTGGCCCAGTGGTTAGGAACTCTGACGTAAAATCGGTTGGGTTTCGACCTCGAGGTAGCCGGCTATGTGTAGCCACACTGATTAGAAGTACGGTGTCTGTGGATGGCTATATATATATATATATATATATATATATATATATATATATACTAGATAAAATGTGACCATTGGTCATCCATTGAGTTCTGGGTAGATAATTGGGATTAGGGAAAAGTGAGTTTGCAAAGCGAATTAAAGTTAAAAAATTAAAAATCATTTTCTAAGATTTCTAAGAAGGGGACGTTTAACCTAATTTAAATTTATTAAGAGCCAAGATGTTGAAGCTACGGTCTAGCTGCTTATGAGTGCGTCCTTGCTTCTACGGCAGTGTACTGCGTGTTTTTAATGACACTTGGATAGTTCGTGATATAGGATGTAAGAGACTGTTCAGCTGATTTTTGCCGGGTGTTGCTTCCAAGATTTGTTCCAGACAACACATAGTATCCTTGTGCAGCTCGCATCTAGCCTTTTTTTCCCATGCGTTTCGCTAGAGTCCAAGTGGTACATCCATACAGTATCACAGACACGGTTACAACTTGGAAGAATGTCTGCTTTATATTATCAGAGAGATCAGATTTTCATATGATCAATAATCTGTTAATAACATGTATCATTTGAATTATTCAAACGATTGTCACCGTCTTTACTGTCATATACACAGTGTTTTTGCCAATGTGCCCTTCTTCAGGGGATTCGTGTCGAACTCGTGAACCTTCTTATCGAACTCAGGAACTCTCACCCCGTAATCGGGAGCCTTCACGGAACTTCGGGCAGAACCCTTTATTCAATCCATGGTGGTAGACTTCTCATTCCTTTAACTATGACCGGGTACAAGTGTTAAGCTATGTTTAGTATTCTATGTTATTATCACCCTTGACCAAGATTGAACCTATAACCAACACTTTATTAACTCAACCCTTAAATCCGTTGTGCTATGTTCGTTTTTACAATCACAGTGCAGCCAAAACGCCCGGACTGGATTTATCAGCGACCGAAACATCTTAGAATTCTTTTCACAACAATATTGATTTTTTCTCTGAATGTTTAAGATAAGGCTTGATGATTAGTATTATCTGCGTTATTCGGACTATTGTCCTCATCTTCATTGTTATCTGTACAACGTTTCGGCCGATGTGCCCTCCGGCCTTCTTCAGGTATTTCTTGTCGGACTCGAGAACCTTCTTTTCGAACGGAACTTTGAACCTTTATTCAGTCCACGGGGTTATCCTGTTCTCATTCCGCAAACCATAGCTGGGGTAGAGGCGTTAAGCTGTATTAATTATTAATCTATGTTACTGCTGCCCATCTAACTCCTTTATCCACTAGGCTATGGGTCCAATTAGACATATGGCCTAGTGGATAAAGGAGTTAGGTTAAGACAGTTCTAAGTGACAGTTATCTCTAGACTGCAGGTTCAATCCTGGTCAAGGGCAGCAGTAACATATGGTTAGCGGATTGAGAACAGCATACCCCCGTGGACTGAATAAAGGGTTAGGTTCAAAGTTCCGTGATACTAATATTAACTTTGTAAGATAATATAAAATATTATTGGAGGGGGGGGGTCTACCCTTTATAGTGACAAGTAGGTACTACCAATTTTCCCTATGAAATTTAACCCCCCCCCCTATATTTAACTCAATGAAACTTGCTTAAAGGTCAATATTATCTTGAAAATTGTTTGTCCATTCGAAAGAAGAAACATTAAAAAAAAAACGCCTGATGATTTTTTTAAAAAAATCCGCTTACGGAAATAATGAAATTTATGAACGAAAAACAATGTTTACATTTTTGCACCGTTAAATCAACTGAAATTTAACGTAGCCAAAACAAAGTTATGACTAGAGGCTTTTTAAAAAATTCTATGAAAAATTAATTAATGGTCCGATTTTCACGAAAATTTCCTTAATTAGTTACCGTTTGATGTAATTACGTGGTCTACCCCCCTCCCATTTTATTTTATGAAATATGAAGGAAATAAAAGCGAACCGACAAAAAACGATTTTTACTTTTTTTCTATAAAGATAAGAGTCTGAATAATTATTTCAGAAGATTTTTATAAGTTTCGATGCGAGAGCTTTTTAGTAAAAGAACCACGAATACAGAATTCTACTAAAAAATATCAATAAAGAAACTGACCCTGCTGTAAAAAAAAAAAAAAAAAAAAAAAAAAAAAAAAAAAAAAGGACTATTTTACTTATTTTTCAAGATAACGGTGAGTAATTTCCCCCCAATCGGATAATTTGATCCTTGAATTAACTGGTTTTTCTTTGTAACAGCTGTTTATGTTCGTTATTTCTTTTTTGCGAGATTAAAAAAAAGTTCAAAAATATTTACATTTCTTCCTTCAATATGGCCTTTTGGTGGTACCTAGTGACAAGTATGTTAATTATTAATTAACAACAAAATCTATAGAGTTAGTTATGGTCAAAGTCATTTTACCTCTTTACTCCGCCCTGTCGGTGGGGCTATAGAATACACCAACTACGCTCCAATGGAGCCGCATGTGGCGACTCGTAATGCATGAGGACAGGATTGTGATGGCTGAGCGGTATGTGATTCAAGTACTGACTGGTCATGTGACATGCAACACTCCACTTCGACCCTTACTTGTGCTAAACAGGTCGTCGGAAATGCCCCATCCGATTGATCGGCTGGTCTTGTCAAGCCCTAGCAACTACATGATTGTTTCGACTGTATTGTTCAAATTGTTCTCATGGCAAACGCTCCTTTTTATCATATAGGTGCAAGAAGGCAATGGCTGAGGGTCAACCACCAGTATTTATTAATACGTCTGAAGTTAATGAAAATTATTTCAAGCAATTTATTAATAAGCTAGAAGTTAATGAAATATATTTGATTCGGAGACCGGTTTAGCACCATCGGGAGAGCATCTGCCTCGGAATCGCAAGGTTCCGGGATCGATACCAGTACCCGCATACTAAGCGCATGAGTTGCACAGATTGGGTAATTTGATCTGTGCGGTAAAGTGGGTAGCTGATGGTAGGTGTGGCGCCCCACATCAGCAAAAATAATCTCCATGGTAGTGAAAAGGGGATAGATTCCATCACTGTCTGGTTGTTACCGACAAAAGGCCACTCCGCCAACTTTACTTTTTTATTTTTATTTCTATCAATTTATTAATACTAATACTAATTAACGTAAAATCCGTTTTTGACGAAATGAATTTAGCCCCCCCCCCTCCTACAGAAAATAATTTACCAAAAATCAGGGAATTATCGGATTTTAATGAAATTTTCAGTGTTGGTTTATCAATGAATGAACTTTATAATGCATTATTTATTTTATTTCAAAACTTTCTGATTTTTTTCAGGTCACTTAATTTTGACCCCCCCCCTTATTTTGGGGGCGTAACATTTTGGTAAGTTGGTCAGTTTTCTGTACAAATTACAGTATAAATAAAGAGATATAAGACCGAAGTTATGAATAGAAAAACATTTTTACGGGGGATTTTCTATGAGAAAATAAGTACCGAAAATCGGAAAATAAAATGTAAAAAAAAAAAAATAAAAAAAAATACATTTTTGGAGATTTCTTTTTTATTCATTTCGATAATTATTTAATTGGCTATTACCTTATAAAAGAAAAAATTATACATCGATATTTTTTCTGCTTAAAAGTGTGTGTGTAAGGGGGGGGGCTAAATTTTCGATAGAGTTTTTCTTAAAAACTTATTACTTTTTGCACCTAAAATAAGGTTTGCATTAAATAGAAATTTATTTCTAGAATCTAAAAATATAAAATTTAAATTTAACATTAGGATTTTCATATTTTAAATGAATTTTATATATTAATTTTTCATAGCAGAAATACTTAATTAAATTTTTTAAATAAAATAACTGGTGCATTATAAAATTCATTAATTGATAAATCAATACTGAAAATTTCATTAAAATCGGATAATTCCCTGATTTTTGGTAAATTTTTTTGAAATCGCGAATGTTACATTAAATTTGTAAACAATCCATTTTAAGCCATTTTAAACCAGCGTCTCAGACCAAAAGCAATTGAAATTGACCGAAAAAAATCGTTTTAAATGTATTAAAAATGAATTAAATGTGTAATATTATTTTGCTTTTTTTTTATTGATGGTCATTATGTTACTACTTATCGATTTAGACAAAAGTTTGACCTTAAATAATCGATTTAATTAATTTTAATTCGTTTAAAAAAAAACATTAGCAGACTCTAGCAGCCGATTTTTGGGTAACCCTAATTAATACACATGAAGTTATAAAAATGATTTGGCATTGAATAACCCACAAGGATTGATATACCATTAAATACCAACCATCCAAAACTCTTACCCGACGTAGACGAGTACTTCAACTAGTTTCAATATGGACACCAATCGTATATTAAATTCCCTTTTTAGATTGAACAGTCGGCTAAAACGAAGGATTTATAATATTGTACTAACATAAACGAAGGCCAGTTAGTTCGCTGTTTATTCTTACTGACTGTCTGGCGAGACATCAAAGAAAAAATACGAGTCGAAAGCCGGAACTAGCAGACTCAACCAGTGAAAGAGACGTTTGAAAAAACAACACTGTATCTCTCTTTAAGAAGTCAGTCAGTCAGTCTCTCTCTCTCTCTTCTCTCTCTCTTCTCTCTCTCTCTCTAACACACGTTCTCTCTCTCTAACACACGTTCTCATTGCTCATAGATAAGCACAACACAAACATTTTTATTAAAACTAGTAAATAATGCGCCCTTTGGGCACAAGTATTTAAAATTGAATATAAATATTATATTAAATTAGAAAGACTAATGAAATTAAATACGAACACAAAAAAATTAGTTATTTTTACTTTTTCCTAATTGATTTCAATATAAAATTATACATAGGATTGCTTTTAATATGCTTTAGAATAAAACAATCAGAAATCAATAACACCAAGTAATTATTTATTTAACATGGTTTTATTAAAACCGGTATGCAAATTATTCACATCATGTTCTAGGGATTGCCAATTTTGTTGTATTTTACAAAATATATTGGTAATTAAGGACTATTTGCTCGTAAATTCCTACCATAAAATAAACTGAACCCCCATTTTATGACCGTGTTTTTGTATTAAATGTTTTATTTTTCTTGCACCCGTTATTTTACAATACTAAATATATTTTACTTATTTTAATATTCATTTCAATGTGCAAAGTTTTTATTTTGTGAGAATGTTTAGTTTTAAAGTGGGGGCTCGTTTTACAATTTAGGCATAAATTGGATCCTCCTTTTATGACCGTAATTCCTTTTTTTCGTCGACGATGATTAAAATCTGAAGTTTTTATTTTAGAGTACCATTAAAATCGGATAATTCCCTGATTTTTGATAATTATAAAAAATCAGGGAATTATCCTATTTTAATGAAATTTTCAGTGTTGATTTATCAATGAATGCATTTTATAATGATTCAGTTATTTTATTTAAAAACTTTCTGATTTTTTCCAGGTCACTTAACTTTGACCCCCCAGCTTTATTTTGGGGGGGGGGGCGCAAAATATCGGTGGGGTTTTTATACTTTTGTAACTAATTACAATATAAATAAAAAGACGAAAGAGAGAAGGTGTGAATAGAAGAAAAAAACTAAATGAGAGACTATGGTAGAAAATAAGTACCAAAAATCGGATATTTAAATGTAAAAAAAAAACACAAAAAAAGGTTTTGGGGAGATTTTCCTGTTGTTTATAATTGCCTATTATAAGTGAAAAAATTATACATCGATATTTGTTCTGTTTAAAAGGCTGGGGACCAAAAGGTGGGGGTGTGTGTGCAAAAAGCTAAATGTTGGCTATACCTAGGTAAATGACTCATACTGAATAGGGGAGAAAGATAAAGCAGCGATATAGAGTGTGGGGAAACAAAAAGACAGAATAGTCAAATCCGAAAATCACATCTTCAGCTAGTTAAAATTCAAACATCAGCCATATTTCTTTAGCTTTTTTTTCTTCTTCTCCCGCAACTACCAAGAAAGTGTCGAGTTATGGTCGATAGCTGATTTTTAATTTTTAGGACATAAAAAGAAAATAAGTAAATAAGTGAAACTTACTCTTATTTGGATACCACCCAGTCGGCGAGGCCTAAAATACGTTGGCTTTATCTCCCTCTGTAAAGAGGTAAGTCATCCCCACCCAAAAAGGGGGGTATCCTGGATAGTACTGAGGATCTAGGGAGAATGGAGTAACCCATCATTGTCATTACTCACAGGTCCACTCTGATTCGGAGTGGTAGTATATGTTAGGGTACCTTCTATGGGTCAAATAGATCTATTGCTGGACCATAAATTAATAAAAGCGAATAAAAACTAAAAATCAACACACCCCAAACAAACAAGAAAATGTTACACACACACACACACACATATATATATATATATATATATATATATATATATATATATATATATATATATAATTAGCATTTTCTTGTGTTTTGTTGTTGTTTTTCGCAAAACAAATCCAGATACTAATTGTCTGAATCTTTTAGATAACGCTTCATAATTTGTATTATTTAGATTTTTAGTACTGCTGTCCCCATCTTTATTGTTATATACACAACGTTTCGGCCGATGTGCTCCCCGGCCTTCTTCAGGTGTTTCTTGTCAAACTCGAGAACCTTCTTGTCGAATTTGGGAGCTTTCATGGTAACTTCGAACCGAACCCTTTATTTAATCCATTGAGGTAGATTTTTTCTCATTCCAATAACCCTGACCGGGTAAAAGTGTTAAGCTATGTTAAGTATATTGAATATACTTAACATAGAATATACTATATTCTATGTTATTTTAGCTTGTAGTCAGACTTCGAATGATTGTCACTTAGAACTGTATTAACCCAACCCTTGTATCCAACTGGCCCCAAAATGGCTTAAATTAATAAGAGATTCATAATTATATTAAATAAAGAATTCTGTTGTTCAAAGTTCTGTGAAGGCTCACAATCACGACATGAAGGGTCCCAAGTTCAACAAGAAACACGTGTAGTTGGCTGGAGGGCACAAAAACGAAACATCGTGCATGTAACAATAAAGATAATGACAACAGTCTGAAAAATTTAGATAATACAAACTCCTGAAATATATGGAACTTGCAAGAGAATTAAAAAAAAACGACGTGGAATAAGAAGATAACTGTAATACTAATCATAGTCGGAGTACTCGGAGCAATCCCGCAAAACATACAAAAAAGAATGGGGTAACCCGAAATTCGAGACTGTAGCATTGGTGAAATCTGTTAGAATAATTAGAAGAGTCCCGGTTAGCTGAGGAAACTTGTTGTCACTCTGACTTCAGTGTAAACCACCAGTTAGAACTGGTGTAAAAAACACGAAAAAAAAAAATTTAGAAGAAAGAAAAGAAAAAAAAAATGTATTATTATTTACTCCTTTTGAGTTTTCAAATCAGCATTAGCTGATGGTCATTCACTGGAGTCTGAGTGACAGCAAGTCTCCTCAGGTCTCCAGGACTCTTCTGAGTATTCTGGCAGATTGCAGTAGTGCAGTGTTCTGAATGGTTTCAATCCTTCCTCTGATTTCCAAACTTTCCAAACCATTTTTTACCCTTTTCCAATCCTTTTGAGACCGTTCCAAGTGCACCAACTATAATTGGTATTACTTTGACTTTCATATTCCATAACTTTTTCAGTTCTCTGGCAAGGTCCAGATATTTGTCAATTTTTTCATTTTCTTTTAGCTTCACCCTGTGATCTGCTGGAACTGCAAAATCCACCAGTTGACAAGTTCTTTCTTTTTTGTTAATCAACACTAGGTCTGGTCTTCTTGCTGGGATGAAGTGATCCGTTTTAATTTCAAAGTCACAGAGAATTTTATGCGTTTCGTTCTCAAGAACAGATTCTGGTTTATGCATATACCATTTTGTTGTATGGTCAAAATTTAATTTTTTGCATAATTCCCAGTGGATCACCTTCCCAACCCAGTCGTTTCTAGTTTTGTATTACCGTTGTGCTAGTTTGCTACATTCGCATAGTACATGGTTTACAGTTTCATCTCTCTTATCACATAGTCTATTATTATTATTATTATTATTTACTCCTTTTGAGTTTTCACATCAGCGTTAGCTGATGGTCTTTCACTGGGGTCTGAGTGACAGCAAGTCTCTTCAGGTCTCCAGGACTCTTCTGAGTATTCTGGCAGATTGAAGCAGTGCAGTGTTTTGGGTGGTATCAATCCTTTCTCTGATTTCCAGACTTTCCAAACCCTTTTGGACCGTTCCAAGTGCACCAACTACAATTGGTATCACTTTGACTTTCATATTCCATAACTTTTTCGGTTCTCTGGCAAGGTCCAGGTATTTGTCCATTTTTTAATTTTCCTTTAGCTTCACCCTGTGATCTGCTGGAACTGCAAAATCCACCAGTTGACAAGTTCTTTCTTTTTTGTTAATCAACATTAGGTCTGGTCTTCTTGCTGGGATAAGGTGATCCGTTTTTAACTCAAAGGCCCAGAGAATTTTATGTGTTTCGTTCTCAAGAACAGATTCTGGTTTATGCATATACCCTTTTGTTGTATGGTCAAAATTTAATTTTTTGCATAATTCCCAGTGGATCACCTTCCCAACCCAGTCGTTTCTAGTTTTGTATTACCGTTGTGCTAGTTTGCTACATTCGCATAGTACATGGTTTACGGTCTCATCTCTATTATTATTATTATTATATTATTATTATTACAATAACAATAATAATGATAATAATAATACAACTAAATGGTATATGCACAAGCCTGAATCTATCTTGGAGAATGAGAAGCATAAAATTCTGTGGGAATTCGAGGTACAAACGGATCACCTAATCCCGGCCAAGAGACCGGACCTAGTATTAACCGACAAGAAGAGAACTTGTCATTTCGTGGACTTTGCCGTCCCGGCCGACCACCGAGTGAAAATGAAAGAAAGCGAAAAGTTAAACAAATGTGGAATATGAGGGTGAAGGTCGTACCAATTGTAATTGGTGCCCTTGGAACGTTTCCCAAAGCCCTGGAAAAGAATTTGGGCGAATTGGAAATCAGAGGAAGAATCGAGACCATCCAAACTACAGCATTGTTGGAATCGGCTAGAATACTCAGAAGAGTCCTGGAGACCTGAGGAGACTTTCTGTCACTCAGCCTCCAGTGAACCACCGGCTACGATAGGTGTGATAAACTAATAATAATACTAATAATGCCTGACGACACGTAAACCTATTGGCTTCTTGTTGTAACAATGGTCCATGATGATATTGGTGCTTCTATTTAAGAAGGAGTGAAAACTTCTAAGTTCTTTACAATGTAAACTTTACATTATATCGAGAATTTAGATGATTAAAAATGGCGTTCAATGCTTGCGCAGACCCCTACAAAATTATCATTTAGTTGAAAATTAAACTAAAATTGTTTATAACACAAATATAACATTTTAATTGTATTGCTCTAATAAAAATCTCGCTATGATGAGCCGTTTTTTTCTTTCTGGATTACAGTTACATATATTACAAACATAATGATAATTTTAATATAGATAGATTAAGTAATATTTTGATTTATTTATAAATAAAAATAATCAAATTTATAGAATTGAAAAAAAAAAAAAAACTAAAGGAAAGGCATGAAACCACTGTTTCCTGTAGCTTATGGATAAAATAATCATGTAAAGGCAGTCAAAGAGAAGATTAGTTTCACAAAAAAAAAATTGAGTGGGATGGTCGCCGGCTAAAAAAATATTTTCCCACCTCTACCCTACTTTAGTATGAATGGGGGGAGGGGAGGTTAACAACTCGGTGAGAATTAAATAAAAACTATCAAAGTGTCGGGGAACTTAAAGAGTCAATCACCCCACACTTACCATATACGCGAAATACATGTACATATATACATACACAACACACATATATATATAGATATATTATATATATATATTGTATATATATGTGCATGTACATATACAAACATATGTACATATTGTTGTATATATATATATGTGCATATATACATACAGACAAACATATGTGTGAGTGGGTAAAAAAGGACTATTTGCTCGTAAATTCCTACCATGAAATAAACTGAACCCTCATTTTATGTCCGTGTTTTTGCAATAAATGTTTTATTTTTCTTGCACCCGTTATTTTACAATACTAAATATATTTTCTTTATTTTAATATTCATTTCAATGTGTATATTCTAAAAGTTTTTATTTTGTGAGAATGTTTAGTTTTAAAGTGGGGGCTTGTTTAAAATTTAGGCATAAATTGGATCCTCCTTTTATGACCGTAATTTTTTTTTTCGTCGACGATGATTAAAATCTGACGTTTTTATTTTAGAGTACCAAAGCCAAAAAGAAAAGAAATAACAACAAAAGGTAATCTTCAACTTTTTACTCGTAAATTCCTACCATAAAATTAGGCTTGGGCATTTTATGGTAGGAATTTACGAGTAAAAAGTTGAAGTGTAAAAACGAACCCCCACTTTAAAACTAACCATTCTCATAAAATAAAAAAAAAACTTTTAGAATATACACATTGAAGTTAATATTGAAATAAATAAATAAAATATATTTAGTATTGTAAAATAACGGGTGCAAGAAAAATAAAACATTTATTGCAAAAACACGGACATAAAATGAGGGTTCAGTTTACGAGCAAATAGTCCTTTTTTACCTATATATACACAAACACATATATACATATATATTGTATACACACGTATATTTTGTATACACATATATATACACAAACACGTTGTTTACATATACACAAATATATACACACAAACACATTGTATACACACACATATATATATATACAAACACATATATATTGTATAGAGTATACACATATATATACACACAAACTTGTACACACACACACATATATATATATACATTATACATACATATACATACATGTATACATACACACATATGTACACAAACACACATATATTTACACATTCATACGAATATATATGTGTGTATGTGAGTATACATTCAAACAACACACACACACACACACACATATATATTATATATATATATACATACACACACAGATATTCATATATGTATCAAGAGAAGTTTAATCTTACAAAAGGGGCGGAGTTATCTTTACAAGAGTGGGTGGGGCCTTTTAACCTTTGTATTTGCATAATTGTATCAAAATGACCCCTTGTTATTAAGTATTTAAAAGGATGAAGAAATTAAGGGTTAAACTTATTTTAGTCATCGTTGTGCTGTGTATGGAACTGGAAAACAGAGCCTCGAAGTAAGTTTTAAAGAATTTTTACTTTTTTTGTCATCTTTGAGTCAAGGTTCTGTAATTCGTCAGAAAAACAATTTTTCTTATATAGTTTTTTTTACAATGAAAATGTTTCGTTTCTTTCAGAAAAAATTCATTTACTTTTTTTTTTAGAAAGATTTTTATATAAATTTTCCTATAACCAAAATTTGTAACCCCCTCCCCAGTCACCTATTTAAATATATTTCATGTGCCTAACGTTGTTAATAGTTGTAGTAGCCTGATGTATGAGGCACCTAGTGAGACTCAAACTCACTAGTAACGATTTGCTAGTCTAGTTTGCTAACCCTTACACCACGTGAGATGCCCTTTTAAGGAATAAAATGAAAGTGAGTTCAATCCTTACTTGCATGTGTAGACTTTACATTTAATAAATAATTGTTTCGAGTAGTATTACAATGTTTAGCGAGCTATCCAACTATGACTAGCGAGTTCGGTTCTCACTGAGTGTCTCATACTTATGACTTTATATTAAAATAAATTAAGATTACTAAATAAATGACCATTGTATTTTAGCATTGGTTTTTGTGAGGTCTGCTCAATTCTAGTAATCTTTAGAGAATAAAATCTTAAAAACAAGGCTTAAAAAGTTATTTAATTTTAATTGTTATGGTAAAAAAGAACAGTTTTCTCGTTTATTCATACCATAAAATAAATTGAACCCTCACTTTATGTTCGTGTTTTTGCAATGAATGTTTTATTTTTCTTGTACCCGTTATTTTACAATACTAAATATATTTTATTTATTTATTTTAATATTCACTTCAATATGTATATTCTAAAAAAATTTTATTTTGTGAGAATGGTTAGTTTTAATGTGGGGCTCGTTTTTACACTTCCAACTTTTTACTCGTAAATTCCTACCATAAAATGCCCAAGCCTAATTTTATGGTAGGAATTTACGAGTAAAAAGTTAAAGATTATATTTTGTTATTTTTTTCTCTTTGGCTTTGGTACTCTAAAATAAAAACGTCAGATTTTAATCATCGTCGACGAAAAAACAAAATTACGGTCAGAAAAGGAAGATCCAATTTATGCCTAAATATTAAAACACTTTAAAACTAAATATTCTCACAAAATAAAAACTTTTAGAATATACATATTGATGTGAATATTAAAATAAATAAATAAAATATATTTAGTATTGTAAAATAACGGGTGCAAGAAAAATAAAACATTGCAAAAACACGGACATAAAATGAGGGTTCAGTTTTTATTTATGGTAGGAATAAACGAGAAAACTGTTCTTCTTTACCAAAAGTACTGTAAATAGTTGGTTAAAATATTGAGAATTACAAAATTGTTTCGGTAAAATTTAAATTTAGTGTCGGAAGAATGATTTTAAATAAGGTTTCACGGATTCAAACATTAAGACATCCTACAGCACATAAAATTCACGTTTATTTATTTATTTTAATTACATTTATGAGATGTCCCTGACGCATAAAAATCTAAAATGACGCCGTAAAATCATAGCCATGTGTCCCAGTGTTTTTATTTTTTTCTTCCCTCACCATTTCAAGCGAACTGGAAATACATTTCAATAGTTTCTTAGAAACGAATTACACAGGATAGGTTACAAAGTAGGAGTTTAGATAAATTTTCCCGGGACTCATTCAAAACAAATATGTGCGTCCCAGGACGCACTAAATCAAAAAGCTATCAGCATCATTGCATTTAATTTTCGGTACTTATTTTATACCAAAATCGCTCCTTTAAAAGTATTTTTTCCATTCACACCTTCGGTTTTTTGTCTTTTTTTGTCTGTAATTATATTTTGCGCCCCCAAAGTTAAGTGACCCGAAAAAAATTAGAAAGTTGAAATAAAATTACTAATGCATTATAAAATTTATTCATTAATAAATCAACACTGAAAATTAAAATCAGATAATTCCCTGATTTTTGGTAAATTCCTTTCAATCAGAGGGGTTGAATTGATTTTGTAAAATACGTCTATAACGTTACAATTGGTTCGTACCAAGTTCCAATAAAATCTTATTTAAATATAAAAGTACCGTAAATAGTTGATTAAAATATTGAGAATTACTAAAAGGTTTCTGTAAAATTTAAGTATATCGTCGGAAAAAATGATCTTAATTTTCAGAAAAATATAATTTATTAAAAATAATTCACGTATCGTTCATTAAAAAAAGTTTCAAAATTTATTAGGCGAAAGAAATTCACTTGTGATGTTTCATATTTTTAAGCTTTTGCGCGCTGCCATGTGTTCAAAATGTTTTTTTCTGTTTGGTATATTTTTTCCGACACTAAACTTGAACTTTACTGACATTTCTTTCCGACAAAAAACATTTTGCATTTATTGCTGCTAAATTTGATTTAAAAATAGAATTGTCATTTTTTTAATATAATTATTTGAGATAATTCAAACTGATTTTTGAAATAAACTTTTTTTTAACTGCCGTTTGCCCTGGCAAATTTTAAAAAAAACAACAAAAAGAACAACAAAAAAAATACCGAAAATTGAGTTCTTGAATTTTAACTTTTATCAAAATATTTGACATCATTGCTGGAAACTTTTGCACATATCTAATTAAAAAAGATACAATAAAATAAAAAAGGAGTTTACAATACAATTGAACCATTTCATTAGAATATATATTTTTCTTATTTAGTTTATAATTGCTTTATTTGAAAAAAAAGGGGGGGGTGTTCTGACAAAATTAACACAAGGCATTTTATACGTGGGAATTTTTAATGGGGCATCCAGTGAGGTTCAAACTCTCTCTACAGTAATAATGAATTTGCAAGGCTAGCTTGCTAACCATTACGCCACGACGGGACATTTTTTTTTTCTTTTTATTAAAAAATCTGTTTTATTTAAAATGACCGTCATTTAATTTCAGTTTTACGCGGTAAAGGTAACCCGGTTACCAAAACTTCTCATTCCCCAATGATACCTGCATCGGAAAAAAAGTTTGTCTTCGGGTTACCCTTAACGCGCTTTTAACCTGGACTAGTTAAAAATAATTTTATTATTCATGTCATTATTAGATTCTAAAAAAAAATATTTTTTAATAACAACTTTACTTTTTTTGGTCGAATACTGTATTGAAAATTTAGCCCCCCACCCCTTTAAACTGAACAAATATTGATTTATATTTTTTCTTTTATAGAATAATAAATAAATATCGAAATGAGTAAAAAAAAAAAATCTCCAAAAATGTTTTTTTTTAGTTTTTATTTTCATTTTATTTTCCGATTTTCGGTACTTATTTACTATCCGAGCAGATTCTTAAAATTTTTTTTTTGTTTTCTTCTATTCACACACCTTCGGTCTTTTATCTTTTTTCATTTATGCAGAAAATAGTATCAATCACAAACCACGCCGATATTTTGCGCCCCCAAAACAGGGGAGGTCAAAGTTAAGTGGCCTAAAAAGAATCAGAAAGTTTTGAAATAAAATAACTGATTCATTATAAAATTCATTCATTGATAAATCAACACTGAAAATTTCATTAAAATCGGATAATTCCCTGACTTTTGATAAAAAAATTTTCAAACGAGGGTGGGGTCAAATTTGTTATGAAAAAACACGGATTTTTCGACGAATTGAGTATACCTAACAGATATCCATATCAATCTCTCGATAACTATCCCTATCACCACTGCCCTCGAGAGGTCCTCTGCGCAGCATCCAGTACCCGCCCAAAGCTGGCCAACGTTGTACGTCTCTGTTGGACAGCCCGCACAGGCGTGCCCATGTGCTGGCTTCCATAGGAGAATGTCACGCATGAGTTCGTCCTTGCTTCTCCAACAGTGTTCAGCGTGTCTTATTCGTCTTACTCGGATTGTCTGTGTGATAGGAGGCAAGTGGCCGTACAGTTGCTTATGGGGTGTTGTTTCCTCAACTTGTTTAAGATTGCACGCAGCATTCATGTGCAGTTCGCATCTAGCTTATTCTTTAGGCGCTTCGTTAGGGTCCAAATGGTGCAGCCATACAGTAGTACTGATGCAACTACGTCTTGGAAAAATTGTTGTTTTAACTTGTCAGTGAGATCGGATTTACAACAGAAATAAGAAATTGGAAAAACTGCCTCGCAAGAGGTTCACTTCTTTTTAATGGCACATTTTGGTCTTGCAAAGAAGAGCCGAACACCTGGATGATATCTGTTGTCATATGTAAATTTCGTAGATAGTTTGGAATTTCTGAATGGGACATCCTGGAATTTCAATAAACAATTTTCCTCACAGACGTCACTGCTATAAATTATAGCCGTGACGTCTTTGAGGAAAATAGTTTATTCATTATTTATTCATACAGAGATTTATAGTCTTTGTAATTGGATGTCAATGTCTAACTTGAATACATTTTTCATGAAAAAATTTGGTACAAATGCAGATTAGCACGCAAGAGATAATGTAATAAGAATCTCATTTTTTACTAGGCACTGTCAATTTATCAAATCGATTATTTAAGGTCAAATTTTTGTCTAAGTCGAAAAGTGGTAACATATTCCCACCTTCGGTCTTTTTTCATTTTATTTATACTGTAATTATTAGTTTCAACTTTATATAACCCCACAGATATTTTGCGCCACCACAATAAGGGTAAAAGTTAAGTGACCTGAAAAAATCAGAAAGTTTTGAAATAAAATAACTGATGCATTATAAAATTCATTAATTGATAAATCAACACTGAACATTTCATTAAAATCGGATAATTCCCTGATTTTTTGGTAAGGGTAGCGATGTGGGGCGGGGGTAAATTTATTTTGTAAAATACGGATTTGACGTCATCATTGGCAGTGCCTACATTTTATATACAAATAGCATTAGATGTCGGAAACTCCCGAAGTAGCCCCCTGGCCCTTACCCTAGCGTCTCAAAGGTTTCAGGTATTTCTGTGAAATGTAATCAAATGTAATGCTTTTAATACGTAAAGTTGACGGAGTCGCCTATTATTGGTATCAGCCGGACAGCGATGAAGTCTAGTCTTTTTGCTGAGTTGGAGCGCCATACCTACCGCATATATTATATTACGCAATCTGTGCTACTCATGCGCCGATTTGGTGGGAACCGGTATCGAACCCGGAACCTTGGGATTCCTTGGAGGGTGCTCTAACGACTGAGCTAAACCTGACCCTTTTTATACGTAATTAAATGATATTTTTGTTTTAGTTGAAAAGTAGTAATATAATGAACATCAGTATAAAAAATGCAGGCGGACCTGAACTTTCAGAACTCCGTATGTAAAATTTTCGTTTTTAATTTTTTTTTTCAACGGATTATTATCAATTGCACACCAATCTATACGATTGAAAAAAAAAAAATTCAAAAGTTATTTATTTTTCGAGTTTTCAGGGGTGCTCGGTTCCACGTATAAGTTTATCGTAAACCGATCCCCCATATCGGAACCGCTTAAAATTTTTTTTAACGATTACACACCAATGTATCAGATTTAAAAAAAAAAAAATTCTAAAAAGTTATTTTTTGAGTTTTCAGGGGTGCTCAGTCCCACGTATAGGTTTATAGTAAACCGATCCCCCATATCAGAACCGCTCTACCATAGCAGTTGGGCTGAATTTGCAGTGACCCCCAAAAAAACAGAACCCACAAACTTTGTAATAAATTTTTTTAATTTTACCTAGGGGGGTTAGGGTTGGGGTTGGGGTTTGGGATTGGGATTTTTTTCTTTTTTTTCTGGGTCGTGCAAGTTCAGCCAATAGTTGTGTTAACGATAATAATGACAGAGACGTATTTTTGTTAGAGAAGAATAGACATTTTATTTATGATTGTAAAATAGATAATTTATGCTTTCAAAAAATTGTCAAACAATAGTTCCAAAACTTTTTTTGGGGGGGGTCACCTTAATTTGGACACCTTAGTGCAAATTCAGCCCAACTGCAATGGTAGAGCGGTTCCGATATGGGGGATCGGTTTACGATAAACTTATACGTGGAACTGAGCACCCCTGAGAACTCGAAAAATAAATAACTTTTGAATTTTTTTTTTTTCAATCGTATAGATTGGTGTGCAATCGATAATAATCCGTTGAAAAAAAAAGAAAAATTAAAAACGAAAATTTTACATACGGGGTTCTGAAAGTTCAGGTCCGCCAACAAAAGTATTTATTTTACATTTTATAAATTTAAAAAAATCCCTGAAAAATAAATTAAAAATGTAGACAATAAGAACTTTTAATATAAAATTCTTTTGAAAATAATCTAACAATTAAAAAAAAAAAGAGATTTAAGTTTCAATGTTTAAGATGCCCTATTTCCAAAACCGATTTATTAGCGAATTATCTTTTCCTGTGATCACTCTTTTATAGAACCAGCGATATTTTGCACATAGCTACTATTCAACAATAAAAATTGCAAATTCTTTTAAAAATATTAATCGAGCTCGGATCGGACCAACTCTTAGTTCACCTGAATTCTAAAAATCATATTTTTAGATATCCGTGAAAAATTCGATTTTTTTCCGCAGAAAAAAAATTTAATTTATTTCACGCAGAAAATGAAAATATTTAATCACGCAGAAAATGAAAATATTTAATCACACAAAAGATTGATTTTCTTAAAAAAAATTTTTTCTTTTGACAGTTTAATAGAATATAGTACATACCAATTACAAAAGCAAAAAAAAGGTTTCAAATATTAATATATTTTTTTGTACTTTTTATTTCCGATTTCATTAATTTTTCCTAAAAAAAACTATAGCTAGGCACGTTATACAATTTCATTGATATAGTTATTCAGCCTCTTATCTTTATAGAAAAAAAAGTACAAAATTTTTACGGCGTCATTTTTTTTTATCTCATAAAATAAAATAGATAGACCTCGTAAAAAAATATTTCTCCTAATATATAATGAAATAAGTTTCATTGTGTTAAATGTAGGGGGTAAATTTTACAGGGTAAAATTAGTGGTACCTATTGAAAACAAATAATTATCCCGTTTATATCCAGAAATCAGATATTACCGTTCAGTTAAAATTTTGAAGGTAAGTTAACTTTTTATTTTTTATTATTTATTTTTTTTTTGTTTATTTTGTGTATTGTATTTTGCCAAAAAAAAAATTCTCGTCGTAGTAGACTCAAAGAATTTTACAAGAATATAATGGCCAAATTTGTGTTTTGTAAATTAGTATTTCATTCTCCTAACTTAGATATATATCTTCATCGTTTTTTGATAAAGAACTAAGAATATAATATTATAACAATTGAAACAAACTTAAATTTAAATAAAATGTTACTAATAATAGAACCGTGTTATAATTCTTCCAAGTTCTAGCTATGTTTTAGGAATAGGAATTTTATTAATAATAGCCACATAAAATGCATTAAGTATGAATGAAATAATATTACACCTTTTTGTTTTCTTAAAATTAGTTTTATTCTAAATTTCAGATGGTTTCGATAATTTTGGCCAAATATAATTTCTTTGAAATTGGGCAAACTGTCCTTTATGGCCACATAATATCAAAACTCAAGAAAAAATCGATGTCTATGAGAAATATTCAGAGATGGGCATTGGTTATTCTCCAGTAAAATGGTCAACAGTCTTAAAATGTAAAACCATTCTGAGAAGAGTACATAAAGAAATAGATATTCAAAAATTTGAAGAAATGTGCAAAACTGTAACCACTAATCCTTCTGCCAGCACAGCCACTTCATCTGCCAGCACAGCCACAACTTGCACCAACAGAGCAACACAAAAATGTAAAAGGTGTATTCGACTGGCTAGGCAAATAGCTCACCAAAATGAATTGATTCAGCAATTAAGAAAATTGCTAAAAGAGTCTTGAGAAAAGTAAAAATCCTGACATCAACAAATATGCTGATGATGTAGTATTCAGAAAATTGCACTATACATGTTTGATGCACAATGTGGCATCGTGTAATGTCCCAGGTTTGGTAAAGTCAATTTTGGCTTTATTAAATATTCATGGAAAAACATTTTCGAGGTGGTCGTTGAACAGGATGGTCGGAGAATTAGGATTTCTCGCTATCAGACAGTAGATGCAATTAAAAAGGCCGGTGAATGTACATTGGTATTTGATGCAACCACACAAGATGGCATTCATGTCAATTGCATTTTACTGAACACCATTACTTCCACCCATCTACTGTCAATTCAAACCATTTCCAAAGAAATTTAAAAAAAAGGGTTCTTTTGAATCAAACCAGGAAAATATATTTCCTGGAAAAGATTGCTTGGCTTGGAAAGTCATTTTAAAAATGAACACTCCGCTACAGCGATCGAAAAGGTTTCATTAAGGATTTCAAAAAATTTTTTACTGCAGTATTCTATGAATAATTCTATTCTTCCACGTATAGGACGAAATAGAATAAACATGTTTTCTATGTGGGATTTTTTATTTTTTTTTATTCATAAGAATAAATTTGTTTGTTTAAAAAAAAAAAAAAAAAATCCTAATGAAATTGTACAGAAATTGATACTTGCTTTTGAGAATGAAATCATTTTTGTACAATTTCAAATATTAGGACTTATTCATAAATTTTTGTCATGACCATGGATGAAGACTTTTTATACATCTGCAAACAATCAAGAAGACATTGTTGATGGGATCCGGATAGTGCAGGAAATTATCGGTCGATTAAATCAACAATCAACCGATGTGGATAATTTTCTTAATAGGAATACTGACTTCTTCGGAAAACCCATCATTTTAGATCCGGAATTGTAACAAGACCACCATCAAATATTTCCTTATTCCGATCAATGATGGGGGGATTCAATTAAATGCATAATCAATGTTTTGCAAAGACAATATAAAAGAAATTTCGAAAATTTTAATGATTTAAGAGAACAGCAATTACAATCTGCGAGACAACACACAATGGAAGTAGAAAGTGTGATAGGGGAATTTTGTGAGAGAAAAAATATCCAATCCCAATGCTAATACTTTATCAATTAGTAATATCATAAAAGCAAAAAGAAATAAAACAGACGAGTTAATTCGGACCTTAAATTTTCATATTATAACGCTAATTTCCAAATCAATACCGTATGTCCGGTCACAAATTGAAGAAAACAAAATAAAAAAAGTTGGAATAGCCAAAGAAATTTATGAAAGGTTGATGAACAGAAAAGCCAAAGAAGAAAAAATATAAACAAAAAAACTTGCTGCAAAACTAAAAAATTATGAAAAAAAATCACAATTTAACAGCTGATTTATTTAAGGAATTTTCTCAAATTTATAGAGAAAATATTATTAATATATTACAAATTATATTACAAAGGAAAATAGTTGGAAAACATTTTTGAAATCGAAAATAAAAATCTTAAATTTGATGGTACCGTGATTGGCTACAAAAATAATAATTACGAAATTATATATATACACAAATTTCTGACGAGGAAGATTGCGTATTTACAAAATATGAAATAGGGGCAGACTATTTGAATAATGATTTTTATATTGTGGAATAGCAAGTTTCTATTCAACGTCCTATTTTCAAATTTTGATTTTTTTTTTAATATATGAATTTAAAAACTACAAAATTGAATAAAGAACTTCACCTTTGAGTTATGTAATGTATTGGAAAAAAAAGAATATTATGATAAAATTTTATTATAAATAATTTCTAACATTCTAATTTTGATTTTCCCAACTTTCTTTTTCAATAATATTAAGAGTTAAAGGCATCAAGGAAATGCTAAATTAGTAATTTGTTTGGTAATGAAGGACTATTTGCTCGTAAATTCCTACCATAAAATAAACTGAACCCCCATTTTATGACCGTGTTTTTGTATTAAATGTTTTATTTTTCTTGCACCCGTTATTTTACAATACAAAATATATTTTCTTTATTTTAATATTCATTTCAATGTGCATATTCTAAAAGTTTTTATTTTGTGAGAATGTTTAGTTTTAAAGTGGGGGGCTCGTTTTACAATTTAGGCATAAATTGGATCCTCCTTTTATGACCGTAATTCCTTTTTTTCGACGATGATTAAAATCTGACGTTTTTATTTTAGAGTACCAAAGCCAAAAAGAAAAGAAATAACAACAAAAAGTAATATTCAACTTTTTACTCGTAAATTCCTGCCATAAAATTAGGCTTGGGCATTTTATCGTAGGAATTTACAAGTTAAAAGTTGAAGTGTAAAAACGAACCCCCACTTTAAAACTAAGCATTCTCACAAAATAAAAGCTTTTAGAATATACACATTGAAGTGAATATTAAAATAAATAAAGGAAATATATTTAGTATTGTAACATAACGGGTGCAAGAAAAATAAAACATTTATTGCAAAAACACGGAGATAAAATGGGAGTTCAGTTTATTTTATGGTAGGAATTTACGAGCAAATAGTCCTTCATTACCATTTGTTTTTGCTCCAGAAAAATTATACGTACAAAATTCCATACTAAAAAATAGTGCACACGTCAAGATGCTTTATGTCAACAAAGATTAAGAAATGGCGGGATTTTACTGGAATTTACTTTTAAATGCAAAAATTTAGGTTTTATGTGAGAAATTTGTTTTTTCTTTTTTTTATAACACATAAACTTGAAATTATTCTTTATATTAAACGTAAAATAAATCATTAAAAAGTTCATTTTCAGTTTTTTTTATTGACGTTTTAAAATATTTTTTAACATACCTGTGCGTATTAAAAGAGCGTGTTTTGCACGTAGCTACCTATTACCAAAACCGAATTAGTTGCGATTTATTTTTTTTTACATATGTTCCGTCGTTAAATTATCTTTCCAAAAATGTAAAAATTATTTATATTAAAAAAAAAAAAAATGTTTGTATTTTATTACTTCATATACTGAAAGTTTTATTAAAATCGGATAGTTAGTTTATTTAGAGCCATCGAGAAAATGCACATGTCTAGAAATTGACGTGAAAAAAATGTCTTCGGTTTTGGTATAAATTTTTTAAATCAAAAATGAAATGAAAATTTGAATATTTTTTCTAAGAGAAAAACTGATAAAATAATCAATATATGCTTACTTTTTATTCTAATAGGTCGAAAAAGTTAAAAATAATTTTTTACACTAAGAAAAACAAACATTGGTTACTGGGAAGCGTCTCGTCTCTTTGTATAAAAACAAAACAAATATGTCAGTTTTGCTCTTCCGTATATTCTAAGAATCACACATTACTATTCAACAATAAAAATTACAAATTCTTTTAAAAATATTAATCTAGCTCGGATCGGACCAACTTTTAGTTCACCTGAATTCTAAAATTCATATTTTTAAATACCCGTGAAAAATTCGATTTTTTGACGCAGAAAAAAAGAAATATTTAATTTATTTCACGCAGAAAATAAAAATATTCAAGCACACAAAAGATTGAAAATCTCTTAAAAATTAATTAAAAAAAAAAAAAAATTTTTTTTGACAATTTAATAGAATATAGTACATACCAATTACAAAAGCAAAAAAAAGTTTTCAAATATTAATATTATGACATTTTTTATTTTCGATTTCATTAATTTTTCCTAAAAAAACTACACCTCGTACATTCATACAATTTCATTGATATAGTTATTCAGACTCTTATCTTTATAGAAAAAAAAGTACATTTTTCTGACGCGTCATTTTTTTTTTTATGTCATAAAATAAAATGGGGGGGGTGATAGACCTCGTAAAAAAATATCTCCCCTAATATATTTTAGAAAAAAATTGATTTAACAGTGCAAAAAATGAAAACATTGTTTTCAATCATAATTTTCATTATTTCCGTAACCTGTAAATTAAAAAAAAAAATCATCAGGATTTTGTTAATGTTTCTTCTTTCGAATGCAAAAAAAAAAAAAATTTCCAGATAATATCAATTTTTCTGCAAGTTTCATTGTGTTAAATATGGGGGGGGTTAAATTTCACAGGGTAAATTGGTGGTACCTACTAAAGCTACTAAACCCAATTCGCCAAAATGTTCATTCATACACTAGTTAAACTGTCATGGATCACCAAATAAGTTTCCGTTTTAATTTTGACGAAGATTTGCAAGTTTAACCATTTAATCTTCAGATTTTTGGTATTTATTTTATTTGATTTATTTAAAATCTTTTTGTGAAATTTTTTTTCTATTCACACCTTTGGTCTTTTCATGAAACTAGCTGATAATCTGAACATTAGCTACATAAACAAGAGTAACCTCACCTTGGTTATTTCACTTTTAGGAAGTCACCTGTTTTGGTCGGCCATTTTCATTTCGCCGTAAATCTACACTGAAAATACGAATTTGTTCGAATCAATACAACTGCATGTTTTAACACGAAAATATAAAATGTGTTCTTGATTGTGCTTGCGCATTATTTGAAATAAACAATTATTAAGAACATATTTTATGATATTTTCGTGTTAAAACATGCAGTTGTATTAATTACGGTTAAATGAAAATAGCAGACCAAAACATATGGCTTCCTCAAAGTGAAATAAACAAAGGAGGTTACTCTCATTTATGTAGCTAATGTTCAGATTATCGTCCTTGTTATATAACTTAAAAAAAAAAAATTCTTATATAGTTTACAGATTTTTGCGACTTTGGAAGAAAAAATAAGAAATACAAGGAAAATGGATGTTGCTTCTATCAAATATGACAAGCTGATCGATATTAAAAAAGAAGGTATGTAAATATGAATCAGTTGTTTGGTTTTAAAGTCAGTTGATAGAATAGTTTGGCAACAAGACTAATGTAAGTTAACTAGCATAGTGCCTGTCAAAAATGATTAAATTAAGTATGGGTAAATTTCATAATATATATAGTAGGTACATGCATAGATCGCAAAGGGAGGTAATAAAAAGAAATTAATTTTTTTTTTTAATTTTAAAACTATTACCAAAAATCAGGGAATTTTCTGATTTTAATGACATTTTCACCTAATTATTTGTTAATGACTTCGTTTTATAATGAATAGCATATGTTATTTTTAAAAAACAACACATTTTTTATCAATTAAGAATTGAAGAAAAAATATTTTCCAGTCCCTAATTTTTACATTTCTAGAAAGATCAAATCCTGAAGAAAAAAAAAAAAAATACTTCAATACTCGAAAAAAGTTATTTTCTTAAACTGAATAAATGATTAATATAGTGTGTTTTTTTTCCCCTCTTTGTAATTTTAAAAACAATATTTTTTTTGAATTGATGCAAAAAAAAAAAAGTATTTGCTCTGATTCAGTTGGCCTATTTTATTCACTTAAAACTTTTATAGTAAATTTTAAACGTCTCGAAGGTGCTATGTTGAAGTCCTAGATTAAGCTTTAATTTATTTAAAAATGTACAATTTTGTGCAACATAAGTTCTGAGATTTTTATATATTAAAAAAGAATATTACTAGCGATCTTATTTTCAGGTATCAAACATAATAATAAAAAAAAAGTAACTTCCCTGAATACCCAGGTTGATGAAATACACAATAATTTTAAAACATAGGCTTCCATAAATTTTCATTTATTTAGCTCTTAATGTCCTATACCACCCATTCCGCCCATTCGTTTTCCAAATCCACCCCAAATGATAGCCTTTGTTTAAATGTAATATTAAACATTTTGAAGTCTTTGATTTAAGGGAAATAACAGGTAACTTTAAATGAAAAGACTATTTTTAGCCATTTTTTTTAGAAATCCTTATAGGAACAGGGCTCTGGACTTGGAAAATTCTCAACAGGATGTTAAGAGTTAAAGGCAAAATTTTTAATTCGTTTTGATTTGTTGCATTTATCTCCCTTACACCATAAATTTTGAACATAACTTATATATAGGAGTGGCCACAGTTTTACGTTTTTAATCTCCCATGAATTCTACAAAACTCAAAAAAAAAAATGAATGAAACTTCGTTTTTTGTGGGAGGGGGGTTATTATTATTATTGGAGTCACATGTGAAATTTGTTTTAATTTTTAACACTGGAGAATTTTATATATGTAGGTACAAACAATTGTAGACATATTTTACAAAATCACATCACTACCCCTGATTGAAAAAAAATTTACCAAAAATCGGAATTAATCTGATCTTAATTAAATTTTCAGTGTTGATTTAAAAACTTTGATTATTTTCAGGTCACTTAAATTTACCCCCCCCCCCCTTGTTTTTGGGGTGCAAAATATTGGTGGGTTTATATATAGGGAGGTAATAAAAACATTTTTTAAATGTTCAAACTATAACCAAAAATCACAAACTTGTTTGGTTTTAATGAAATTTACACAACTTTATTCATTGATGACTTAATTTTATAATGAATAGATTAATTTATTTAAAAAAAAGGGAAAAAATGTTTATCAATTCAGAATGTGTGCGTGTGTGTGTTGGTCTTTAGTCATTTGAAGAAAAAAATTTCCAGATCCTAATTTTTAAATTTCTAGAAAGATCAAATTCTGAAGAAGAAAAAAAGCCCTCTCACTAAATGGGGTGGGGGTGGGGGTATTTCCTGGGTATAACACTAAACTGCATCTAATGGTGAGATTTCAGTTCTAGAGCTCTGGGGAGTGGAAATACATTTCAATATTTTCTTAGAAACAAATTACAAAGGATGGGGTATAGTGTAGGGGTTAGACAGCTTTAGTTATTTCATCAAAGAAAGCTTTCAAATCCCTTCTCTCAGTTTATAGATAAACCCTACAATTTATCAAGAAACTTTAGTTGGAACTCATCAATTTTACTGGGGACCCATTTAGTTAAAATTAAAAAGATATCAACATCACTGCACACGCATACATACATACATACATTGGTGGAGGCGTGTGGTGTAATGGCTAGAGTCGTAGGAAATGTACTCGTTGACCCGGGTTCAAATCCTAGACGAAGCTACAGTTCACATAGCACTAATTCCCTTGGCAAAGGTATGAATCCAACTATTCTCTCTCTGCTATAGGTAAATAGCAGGGCAGAGTGGGCTCTTTAACCTTCATTAGGCAACCAGTCTAGGAGAAGGAAAACGCTGAATTCAAACCTGTTAAACTCCGCATAAAAACTGCTTGTGAGGAGGAGTTGGTAAATATGTACATTTTATAAAATTAGGAGATATGTATTTGTATAAATTTAGAATGTGTCTAATTTATTTATCTATTTATTTCACAGATCCTGAAAATTTGAGCCTCATTAATTTTGATTCAGTAAGTATTTTTATGTTGATGATACTAACAGAATATTTTTTGGTAAGCCACTCCTTTATCACTTGGAAACGAGTAAGAAGTTGTAGTCATTCTGAGTCATTGCACCCTTTTATTGAGAGCTTGATCACCATATCCAACACCACCACCATCACCATGTTGACCCTAAGGCCCTGCCCCCAGGGGCTTCATAGACTTTTGTATGCCTTGGTGGTTGGAGTGGGGTGGGGTCACCTGTCATTCTTCCTGGGATTTCTGCTCCCCATCAAAATGGCTGCCTAATTCCGTTAGTTGGACACATGGCGCAACAAATATATGGGTTGAGTTAATGCAGTTCTAAGTGAGTCATTTGCAGGTTCAATCCTGGCCAAGGGTGATAATAATAGAATACATAACATAGCTTAACACTTGTACCTTGTAATGGTTAACCAAATGAGAACAGTCTACCCTAGTGGATTGAATAAAGGGTTAGGTTTGAAGTTTCATAAAGGCTCCCAAAGTTTGACAAAAAGGTTTCCAGTTTAAAGAGGTTCCAGAGTTCAAGAAGAAACACCTGAAGAAGACCAGGGGGCACATTTTGTATATAATAAGTATTGCCAAAAAATGATAACAAAAATAAAGTAGACTGTATTAAAATAAAGATTTGATTTTAGAATCTTAAAATATGAAATTTGAAACTTAAAATTAAGCGATTCATATTTTAAATGAATTTTATCTATCAATTAGGTACATAAATTGTTTCCTCAAAGCATTCTATGATAGGAAGAAATGGTAATATTTATTTTGAAGACTTTTGATTCATTTCCATTGAATCAGTTTGATTGAAACAATACAGTAATTAAAAATAAAAATAAAAATTTGTTGATTAATAAGTAAACAGTAAATTTTATTGAATTCAGATAATTCCCTGATTTTTGATAATTGTTTTTCATCTACATTGACCTACCATACAAGGAGAGGTCATCTGACATTTTCTTTTGGTCTTTTTTTTTTTCTTTCTTTTTAGTAAACAAGAATTTTTTTCTGTGTATTTAGACCAAAAAGAAAAGGATATTTCATTTAAAAGTTATTAATTCTTCTGTAATGAGTGTATTTATTGTTTTTTGTTATTGATTTCTAAGAAGAAACTGTTATAAGCCTTAAAATCCTAAAAAGGTGTCTTTTTTTACTCCGTTAGTACATAAAACAGCGGCCATCTTTACAATATATGTGAGCAAAATTGATCGAAAATAATAGTTTAAAATGTATTAGAAATAAGTGTGATATTATTTTGCTTTCTTTACTGATGCTCATTATGTTAATACTTTTCGACTTAGACAAAAATTTGACCATAAATAATCGATTCAATTAATTTTAATTCGTTTTTAAAATGAGTGAATAAATTGGCAATGCCTAGTAAAAAATGAGATTCTAATGACATTATCTCTTGCGTGCTATTCTGCATTTGTACAGAATTTTTCATAAAAGATGTATTCAAATTAGACATTGACATACAAATTACAATGAATTATGGACTATAAATAATATATAACAATAAAGATTCAGATAACAGTTTGAAAAATTCAAATAATACATAAATGAACTATGTTAGTACTTGCAATTGGTATAATAAGCTAAATAATCACATGAATTCCTTCTATTTATTTTTATTCTCCCATTATCTAATGTTACTCTTTCTTGACAGGAATTTTCAGATTTTAATTTTACTGAATGCACAAAAGCACTTAATGATTTACTTGAAACTCTCCCAAAAGAAAGAAAGAATATGTCATTAACAAAAGTAAGTAGAATCCTTTTTTTTTCTTTTTTTTTCTCTGAATTTTTGAGATGAGGCTTAATAATTTGGATTATTTGGACTATTGTCCTTATCTTCATTGTTATCTGTACAACGTTTCGGCCGATGTACCCTCTGGCCTGTGGATTGAATAAAGGGTTGGGTTCAAAGTTCCGTGATGGCTCTCGATTATGAAAAGAAGGTTCCTGAATTCGCCCGACAAAAAATACCTGAAGAAGGCCGGCGGACACATCAGCTGAAACGTTGTACAGATGACAATGAAGATGAGGACAATAGTCCAATAATCCAAGACAAATCCTTTTTTTTTTTTTTTTTAACCCTTTATCTACCACTGCCCATGCTGAAAATGTTAACAAGCTAGTGTCCTAGATCCTTACCTATTAAATGGAAATGTATTCATTTATTTATTTTTCTTTTCTTTTTCTAAGAACTGACAAGCACCGGCATTGGGGGGGGGGGGTTCTGGCATTTTGATTCAGGTGGTTGGGGTGCTCTTGTAGATAAAGAGTTAAATAATTTTATAAAAAGAACTTGTAAGAACTCTTTCATTTTTCACAATGTCCAAAACCATCTCTTTAAAAAAAAAATTTGTTTGCCAACCATTAGTTATGGGCAAACTGCTGATTGTGGGCCACATGCAAGTCCCACACTGCTTTCGGAATGGCCCACTTAATAATGTTTTTTTTTTTTAAATTTTTATTTGAATTGTTCACTCACTCACTCACACACTAACTCAAAAAGGTTTTTTGAATCTGGTGTCAAAAGGACCTCCATTTAAATAAAGGTAATCTCATGGACTCTCATATAGATAAATATAATCTTGTGGACTCCCATATAAAGATAATCTCGTGGACTTCCTAATCAAACCGACTTTGGGAGGCTGCAGACCAACTTTAAGGAAGTCTAGAAAGGAACAAGTCATTATGTCCCGATTATGCATTGGTCATACAAAACTAACACACTCTTATATACTCAAACAAGAACAACAACCACAATGTGAAACATGTCAAACACCCCTGACAGTCAAACACTTATTGATGGAATGCAGATTTTTTGCTCACATCAGAAAACATTATTTTAAAGCAAACAATATGAAGGATCTATTTGAAAATGTTAACATAGACGATATTTTCTCCTTTTGGAGGGAAATAAAATTATACCATAGAATATAGACATGAAACAAATCAATGCCATACAGTATGATTCCCAATAGTGCTAACACATTGTTAAAACCAATTACTAAAAGTATATATATGAATATACAATATGTATAACACCCCAACCGCTAGGCATGATATAACCCTGGACGGGTTGATATGCCGTTAAAATTAATAAACCAAACCAAACCACATTAGATGTTCATATAAATGAAAATAAAAACCTCATAAACATTCATATAAATATTTTCTATTTTTCTTTTATTTTTTTTATCTGATTTATTTCATTTTATTTTATTTTTTAAAATTTTTTTCTCCTCCAGGAATCTATTGTGATAGAAGCGACTAATTATGCCCTGGAACTTGAGCAAATCCTTCAAGATAACAAAGAGAATAACATGAAAGATCTTACATCATTGAAATCCAAAACTTTTCCTTTCAAGAAAAGTAAGTCTTTTACTTTCATAGTCCATACCTCACTCATCCTTGTGTTATATACCATATATACTGTTACATACGCCTATCGTTCAACGCTATACAGCGATACCAAAGAAAATGAAAGGTGCACATGCAAAAAAACTTGGCAAAGAACAATACAACACAGTATTATTTTAAAACACAACATTTAATTCAAGGTTATAGTCTTTGGGAATCATAATACGAACGCCGACAGGCTAGAGTTTATAATGTCATTTTGGTGGAATTTCTTCTTCAAAATCAATTTAAAAAGGTTCATAATGAAAAGACTTTGCGCTTATCTTTGTTTTATGGGTGATTTGTTTTCCGTGATAATGATTATTCCGGTATTAGTTCTTTATCTGGCATTTTCAATTGTGATAACTTTCTTCTTGGGAGACATTCTTCGTCTTCCCTCCCCCACGAGATGTTCACTGACCGGCTCTCTGGTATAAACAGCTGAAAAACTGACTACCAGGGATCGCTTTCCCTTCCTTCCAACTCGTGACGTCACCTGTCTCGGTACGTTTTGGTGTACGTAGGTAAAGCAACGAGTGTAGTATCAGTCGTTCGTTTCGTGTGCCTTCCTCTTCTCAGCTAGGTCGGCTACGGCCAGGACTAAACGAGATTTTAGGGTCACATTCTGGACCCCCCCCCCCTCTCCCGGCGTCAGCCAGTCTCTCAGAATATTCCAAAAGTTTTAAACCGCTTATCATTTGATGGAACGTAACAATACCCTTCTGCCATACTCGGGTATATAATAGAGAGAGACAGAGACATTAGAGATAGGGATGGTAGTCTTACTTGGTACTCTGCTGGTTACTTGCTTCTTCTTCTATCTTGTCTGGCCACAATTGTTCTTTGAGCTGAATCTACTGTTAAGGGTTGATTTCTTTCTTGTTTTTTTACTTTAGGCTGGGCTGAGCTGGTCATTGTCTTAGTTATTTAATAAACACAAAAAGACCTTGTTTTTACTTGATCAAGTTTTATATTCTTCTAGCCCATATTGGTTCCGCTGCGGGGAGAGATGGATCTTGTCAGAGCTGATAATTATGTCTACACTCTCTGAAAGCTGGCTCGCATCTGAAATCACACGCCTCTAAGGGTTATTAACAATCACCAGTAATTTTCCATGGGGACTCCTTGATTCTAAAGTTAACGGCCCTTAATTTAAATATTTCTAGCTACATGTCTGTTCACAATTTATGACTTTTCATGAATTGTAACACTTGTATTTGGTCTGGGAACATTCTGGTCTCATTCCAAAATACAACACCATTAGGCATTGCATTTATTTCTGAAACGTACAGAAGTATGGCCCATGTCTGAGTATATTGTTCTCATCAAATAAAAAGTAAAGTAAGTAAAGTCGATAGGGTGGCCTAAAGTCGGTATCAACCAGTCAGCGAGGGAGTCTATCCCCTTTTCAATAGTGCTAGACAAAGGAGATTGTTTTAGCATCTGAGGTGGAGCGCCACACCGACCACCAGCTCCTTACTTTACCGCACAGATCCCTGTGCTACTCATATGCTGAGTTGGCGAGGACCGGTATCGAACTAAGAACATTGTGGTTTCTAGCCGAATGCTCTACCGACTGAGCTAACCCGGCTCATTCTCATCAAATACTAACTTTTAATTACCGTAATTAGTTGTGTATATCATGCATAATACACAATGTATAATACACAGAAGTTGACACTAGAAGAAACAAATTCTAAACAAATATGCAGAGGTTATTTCTTTGTAGCGTTACGCAGTTTTGATCATAGATATAACTTTTATGGTTATTTCCTATAAGTCTAACATGATCAAAGGGGAACCACTCTTGACTGATAAATTATTTATTTTTGACCCTCTCATCATTAATCTCCTGAATAGATTAGACTCAATGTCTAACTCTAAGGAGATTATTATATGCTGGATACCAAGTCATATAGGAGTGAGGGGGAATGAAAGAGCTGACACTGCAGCTAAATCGGCTCTAGATTTAATCCCTGACAAGTTCCAGATACCATATACTGACTTGAAACCTAAAATTAATAGATTCCTTCATACAAAATGGCAGCAACACTGGAATAACTGTATCCACAATAAACTCTTCCTAATCAAACCGACTTTGGGAGGCTGCAGACCAACTTTAAGGAAGTCTAGAAAGGAACAAGTCATTATGTCCCGGTTATGCATTGGTCATACAAAACTAACAGACTCTTATATACTCAAACAAGAACAACAACCACAATGTGAAACATGTCAAACACCCCTGACAGTCAAACACTTATTGATGGAATGCAGATTTTTTGCTCACACCAGAAAACATTATTTTAAAGCAAACAATATGAAGGACCTATTTGAAAATGTTAACATTGGGGATATTTTCTCCTTTTTGAGGGAAATAAAATTATACCATAGAATATAGACATGAAACAAATCAATGGCATACAGTATGATTCCCAATAATGCTAACACATTGTTAAAACCAATTACAAAATGTATATATATGAATACACAATATGTATAACAACCCAACCGCTAGGCATGATATAACCCTGGACGGGTTGATATGCCGTTAAAATTAATAAACCAACCAACCTAACCCTGTCTTCTTTTTACCTAGTAGATCAATAAATAATTTATCAGTCAAGAGTGGTTCCCCTTAGATCATGTTAAACTTACAGGAAATAACCACTTTTACTTTTGGTACTACTAACCCAGAGCATCCCCAGCATCCCCCTTATAATACAACTAAATTTTGTTGGATTTCTATAACATTCGAGAAATTTCAAATAAAAATGCAGCCATGTTACGTACGTATTTACCCAACTTCTTGTAATAGGCAGGATGTGACACAATCTCAGTTTTTAAGCAGGGTACATCTGGTTTGAAATCAGTTTTCCTTTTCTGAGACTGGTTGCCTTATCCAAAGCTAAAGAACCCAATCTGCCCTACTATTTATCCATAGCTGCCTTTCCCAAGGGCATTTGTATGAAGGGAAATGCACACAGCCTTATCCAAAATTTGCAGAAAATAATCTCCCTGGTCTAGCACTAGCGAAAAGGGGATAGACTCCCTTGCTGTCTGGCTAATACTAACAATAGGCCACTCCGCTTACTTTACTTTTTTTTTTACTTTACCATGTACTTGCTTGGTTACCCCATTTCAGGAATGAAGATGCCTCCTTCAGGGGTACTTGTACTTTTTACAATATCACAATTTTTTTTAAGGAGGCCTCCCCCCTCCTTTTCAGCATTCATGTTTGATATCTTAACTTTGACCCTCTTCCCCACCAGTTTTTCTTCAATTTAAAATTGTTTTATTTATTTTTCCAACAGAAGAAGAAATTAAACGTCCAAGGAATGGATTCATTAGATTTGCCATGAAATATCGAGCGGAAATGGCAACCCAGCATCCGAATTTGGATAATCGGAACATTTCCTGTTTGCTGGGAATGCAGTGGAAAAAAATGAGCGAAGAAGAACGGAAACCTTATGAGTAAGTTGAATATTTTTGGAGTAAATTTTTCATTAGTAACCATTGAATATTTGGTGGCTATAGGCTCGCTTTAAACGAACATGCTCCGTGTGTCCATGTTTCTGGTTTTCAGTGGTGTTGGAGGGGGAGGAAGAGGCAGCGGTCAAACATCAAAGTTTTCACGTGTGCACACACACACACACACACACACCTATCATCATAATCATCAATCACACCATTGATGACCACAGTGATGAAGGGGCTGGTTTATCTAAGTTGGTAGAGCACCCACCTAGAAATTGCAAAGTTCCAGGTTCGATACCAGTCCCCATCAACTCTGCGCACGAGTAGCACAGCTTGGGTAATTTGGTCAGTGTGGTAAAGTGGGCAGCTGATGGTAGGTGGGGTGCTCCATCTAAGACGTAAAAACCCTGGTCTAGAGCTAGGAAAAAGGATAGACTCCCTCGCTATCCAGGGTGATACTGACAATAAGGCCACTCTGCTTACTTTATGCCACTACTTAGAGCTCTTGTTATTTTTGAGATAATCGGTGATAGATGGACACAAAAAAAATGTTTAAAAATTGATCATCAAGTCATGCTTATGGCATAGATTCTCACAACTTTCCCCACCTAACTGTATTGGTCATGGATTCCAACAAGTCCTCAGCACAGCATCCAGTGTCCGCACAGAGCTTTTTTTTTTTTTTTTTTTTTTTTTTTTTTTGCATGGCCGGTCAACCTCATGTGATTTCTCAACAGGAGAAATTGGGAGTTTAATCTCAGTAGTGTCGAGAAGTAATTCATTTAACTTCTCACTACACCATTAAACAAAGAAATCAAAATCATTCAAAATGACCTTAAGTTCGTTGATTGGTTGTTTTGTTTTACGTCATATCAACCCTTTTCTGGTCATTTACTTCTGAAGTCATTTTGATAACAAATGACACATGTTGCTTACAGTACCTGTAGTTGCTAAAGTGGTCAACCAATTAAGTATTAAACAGGTTCAATGCTGTTTAACTAAAAATGACCTTAAGTCACATCAAGCTCGTGACGAAGGGTTTCGATAGCAGTCGATAGTGCCCGCCAAGGAATCACTTGGTTCCTGGCTTGATACCGTCCCTCGCCAACTCAGCGTATGAGTAGCACACGGATCTGTGCGATTTGTCCAAGATAGCACACAACATCCTTGTGTAGTTCACATCTAGCTTTTTTCTCCAAAATACTTTTTATGCTCCAAAAAGATTTTCTCTCGTTTTGGCTGCTTTATTCTTTGGCCTTCTTCAGGTACCTTTTTGTGCACTTCATAAACTTGGAAGTGTACACTTATTCCACTGTCCATTCCTTAGGGAATCTCGCATTGGCCACTTTTTGCCTTTTTCACTACTGGACAGTGGAATGAGAACAGTGTACCCCAGGATTCAAACAAAGGGTTAAGTTTTAAATTTCTGAAAGTTTACAAAGTACAACAAAAGACACCGGGCGAAGGTCGGAGAATACAGTAACTGAAACGTAAGTATAGCAACCAAGATGAGTACAACAGTTCACAAAGTTGAAAGAATAGTTGGTATTATTCTATGTATATGGGTTATTCCCTATCACTCCAACCTAAAATAGGGGAACTACTCTGAATGAATTTTATCTGTTAATTAATCTACCTATTATTTTCCCATTAAACTAACCCTAACCCTGTCTTCTTTTTTCCTAGTAGATCAATAAATAAATAAATAAATAATTTATAAAATTCATTCAGAGTGGTTCCCCTTTTTTAGGTTGGAGTTATAGAAAATAACCTATATATGTATATACACACACACGTCTCACTAAATTGATAAAGTTGACCATTATTATTACATTGTGTGTAGTGAGATCGGTCCTCACCAAGTGCCCTATACTTGTGTCAAAACTAAGTTACTCTTAGTAGGCTACGGGCCCAAAGGCCAAAAAGGCTCTAGTTTTTGATTTAATTTGTAATTTTTAGGGTGGAAAAAAAAAAGCGGCCAAATGAATGCTTATAGACTCCTGAATATCACACTATTTTTTTTTATGCGTAAATGTTGCACATATTAAAGTTTTCCGTGGGTACCACCAATTTTCCCCGTGAAATTTACCCCCCCCCTACTATATTTAATATAATATAAAACTTGCATAAAGGTTAATATTATCTTAAAAAATTTTATTCACTCGAAAGAAGAAGCCTTAAACAAACTCCTAATTATTTTTTACAAAAATTTTCGGCTTACAAAAATAATGCAAATTATAAACGAAAAACAATGTTTACATTTTTTCACTGTTAAATCAATTAAAATTTAACGTAGCCAAAATAGGCTACGGGCCCAAAGGCCAAAAAGGCTCTAGTTTTTGATTTAATTTGTAATTTTGAGAGTGGGGGAAAATAAAAAGCGGCCAAATGAATGCTTATAGACTCCTGAATATCATACTATTTTTTTTTATGCGTAAATGTTGCACATATTAAAATTTTCCGTGGTTACCACCAATTTTCCCCGTGTAATTTACCCCCCCCCCTACTATATTTAACATAATAAAACTTGCATAAAGGTTAATATTATCTTAAAATTTTTTATTCACTCGAAAGAAGAAGCATTAAACAAACTCCTAATGATTTTTAAAAAAATCTTTCGGCTTACAAAAATAATGCAAATTATAAACGAAAAACAATGTTTACATTTTTTCACCGTTAAATCAATTGAAATTTAACGTAGCCAAAAACAAGTTAAAATTAAAATACACATAGAACATTTATTTTCTGGTGTGTTTACATTATACACTTCTTCTTCGCTTGAAGCAGACACAAATCAATTGAAATTTAACGTAGCCAAAAACGAGTTATAACTATGTTTTTTTAAAAAATTAAAATACACATAAAACGTATTTTCTGGTGTGTTTACATTATACACTTCTTCGCTTGAAGCAGACATGTTGAGTGATAACTCATGCTACGGTGATCGTGATTGGTTAATTTTATCAGCAGTCAATGAAAGATGTATTCTGATTGGCTACTTCATTGTACGCAGCTAACTAAAATTTTTAGCATCTAATTTGTGTATTAAAATATATATTATTAACTAACATGAAAAAACGGTAACTCAACCAAGATACAGATATGTTTCTCATGATTTTATACATATTTCTCTAAAAAATAATGCCCACCGCATATTTTTACAAGTTAAAAGTCATCTTTTTCGCCTTGGGAACCTGACCTATAGTAATCAGACCAAATCGCAAGATCTTTATGACAAAGGGAGTAATGGGCCTTACCCAGCCATGATTTAAACTTATACCAACTCTTCTATGCTGGTGTATCGGGACTAGAGTCCAGCTTGCCCTACTATTTAAAAAAAAAAAATTTTTTAAATAATTGGTTTGGTTGGTTTGGTTTGGTTTGTTTTACGGCATATCAACCTCAATGGGTCATTTAATGCCAATAAAGTTTTGAAATAAATCAATTCTTCAGGGATAATACAATTTTTTTATAAATACGTTTTTCTATTTAACCCATAGATGGGACCCTAACAGGTACTACCACTCCGGGTCAGAGTGGACCAGGAGCAATGGTGATGAAGGGGTGCTCCACATTCCCCAAACCTCCAAAACTGGAACCTCACCATCAGATAGAGTTTAACGTCATTCCAGGACATGTAGACCCGCAGCCACCGCCTTCTAGCACCCATATGATAAAAAGAGGTTGGGGCTTGCCATAAGGGCAATCGGGTTGGGAAAATCATATAGGGCACTACTATTTGTGCATAACTGAGAGTTGCCTTTCCCAAATTTAGTATAAAATTTATTTTATAAATGTTATATACTGTATCAATTGACAGCGCTGGTGTGTAGTACACTGGATTAAAAACCAACGCAGGTATACAAAAGAAAGCTGGACTTTATTTTCTTTCCTCGGTTGGCGTGGATGAAAGGAGGTGTGCGCCAGCTTGGATGAGTGGTGGAATGAACCGTAGTTATAACAAGTCTCTTCTTCGGATAGTCGACGGGAGTGACTGAAGTTAGTGGCTACCAACTCTCAACTGCTGAACTCTCCGTCTAACCGTCACTTTTTCAATTTTTACCCAGCATGCTCTGGTCTATTCAAATTACACCGGAACTGTACTGCGTGACCTGCAATCCTAGATTTGTCACCAGTCAATAGGAAGTCCTTTGTCATCCTGCTATTGTTGTTTTTCCGGACAGTTCGTTTGACCCGGTCAGCAGTAAGCCTCAGATCTTACTCACTCTTCCTCTTTATTCGATCCAGACTTCTGTCTGGAACATCCTTTGTTTCCAAATTCCCTTGTCTTTTTTTAACTTCTTTTCGCGCCAAAAGAATTGAAACAATAGTTAATCTGCAACAATAAACAGCCTCATCGGGAAGTGGAACTTTGCTTGCTAATCCCATTTTACACACACACACACACACACACACACACACACACAGCTTGGCTTATTCTAACTTGGGCTACATTCTGAGGATCAGATTAAAGTTTTGTAATCATTACTATGTTTCTACATAGACAATTGAAGATGAAAATTGATACCTCACTTTTTACTGAAAGCAAATAGTGTAATGGGTATCACTAATGCCCTTGGGAAAGGTATGCATCCAACTATTCTCCCTCCTTAGGTGTAGGTTTTTCATAAAGAGACTGGTGAGTTTTGGTGACTGTTGTGCGAATTGGTTTTTATGGTAAATGGAAATTGTAAAACGAATTGGGTCACAAATAAGAATAGTTAAGTTAAAAGTTAGGATAGAGATGACCAACCTCCCCACAAACACACTTTTGGCCTTGTGCTGCATTTATGTATTTTGCAAAATAAGTACCTATTCTCCCTCCAGCTATGGGTAATTAGTAGGACAGTCTGGGCTCTTTAACCAATCTAGGAAAAGGAAAATCCTGTTATGCTCTGCTTAAGAATTGACCATGTATCACATCCTACTTGTGCATATTGTGTATTAAAACAGTTAAAATCCCCTTCCCATTCTGTAAGTGAAGACAGCCTGACTGACACCCAACCGATCGGATTTCAATTCCGGCTGTAGGTAGATTACAATATGTTCTAGCTACACTGAAGAGACTTGATAAGTCGAAACACGTGTCTGTGGATAACCCTATATATATATATATATATATATATATATATTGAAACCGTCTGCATGGATAGGATATGACACAAGGTCAATTTTAAGGCAGAGTAAAATTGTTTTGGATTTAGTGTTTTTCCTTTCCTAAACTGGTTGCCTAACCAAAGCTAAATAACCCAGTCTGTCCTATTTACCCATAGCTGGGGGGGGGGGGTACAAATGGAGTCATGCCTTTTTTGAAGGCACAAAAAAAAAAATGCAGACAATTATATTTGTACTTAACATTTCTCATTGAACAGGGAGGAGTTTAAGGAAGATATGAAGGTTTTACGAGAGACACATCCAAATTGGGTGTACACCCCCAAAAAGAGCAAAACTGAAGAAGAGTTGGATGCTGTGGTGTTGCCTACACGTCTACGTCCAAAGGAGAAGAGAAAAAGAAAGGTAGGGTTGTTGAATTATCTTAGGTATAATCTGTACAAAAAGTCACCACTTATATTTATAGACTGTTCCAAGTAGCAGGAGCTGGATTGATCAATAAAAAAAATGACAAAAATGTATTTAAGGTTATTGATAAATTGTCCTAAAATAAGTTGCTGACTGGATCCCATCCCAGAAGGAACACTATAAATAGATTGACAAGGAGTAATTGATACTACAATCTTTCTACCAAGGAATACTAGATTGACTGATGAGAAAGGAGTATCTATAAATTTTTTCTCCTTTATTGTTTAGGGTGTACTTACCCATGGGCAATACTTGTTTGATTATCTATGGTTTAAGCTGTACGAAAAGTCACCACTTATATTTCTAGACTGTCCCAAATAGCAGGAGCTGGATTGACCAATAAAAAAAATGACAAAAATGTATTTAAGGTTGATGATAAATTGCCCCAAGATCAGTTGCCAACTGGATTCCCTCTCAGAAGGAACATTACAGGCCACAAGAAGAAACTGATACTACAATCTTTCTACCAAGGAATACTACAGATTGACTAACAAGGAGTATCTACAGACACTACATTCTTTTCTCCTTATAACTATTCAAGGAATATATCAAACTTTATGCCACAAGGAATATCCACTGAAAACTACACTCAATATCAACAGCAGAACTAAAACGCCTAAAATAGAGACCAGAATTGTAACAAGGGCTGTTTTATTTTCAGTTTTTCCTTATTAACTATAGAAAAACATGAATGGATGTCTCCCATAACCTATCCATCCTGTCGGTGGGGGCTGTAGAATATGCTGAATGCACCTCTGCAGGGGTGTAAGACACCCAATCCCTCAAATGAAACCACCTGTTTAGTCGTGGGTGGTGGCCTGTAATGCCTGAGGACAGGAATGTGGTGGCTGAGTGGTCTGTGACACAGGTATGAAGTGTTTCCTAGCAGGTATATGATTATTCCGTCTGTATTCTTCAAATTGCTCTTATGGCAACCACCCTCTCCTTTTTATCATATAGGTGATAGAAGGTAGTGGCTGATAGTCAACCACCAGTACTTATTAATATAGATTAAGTTATTGAAAAAATGTTCTTAAACAAATCGTAGATTTAAAAAAAAAAAGATTTGGCATAAAATAATTCACAAGGGTTGATATGCTATTAAATCAAACAACCCACCAACCCATTACCTATTAGGTCATGGGGATACCTGGCTGAATAATTCATCTTCGTGGCCTTTCTTAAGACAATAGGGAATACTTGATTAGACTTTGGTTTAGACCAAAGCTTCTCAAACTTCGTACTTGATTCACTCCTTGTAACCAAGTTTAATTTCCACCATTCATCTCCAAATAAATCAATTTAACTAGCGAGTGTCTGTTATGTAAAGGTATTGAGTTTAATTGTTTATTAATCATGAGTACTATGTTCAAGTTATGTAGAGATTGGTAATAGAATGAGAAGGTTGTGCACTAATCAAAATTCATTAAACATATTAGCAAGAATATGCACATCCTGGTGTAAGTATTTAAATTTTAATGTAATGAAATATATTAAATTAGAATGACTAATGAAATTAAATAAGAATGCATATAAAAAGATTACACTTATTTTAATTATATTTTAATTGGTTTCTATATAAAATCATTCATAGGGTTGATTTTAATATGTTAAAAAAAAAATAAAACAAAAATATAAGAGATCAATAACAAGTAATTATTTATTAAACCGGGTTTTGTTAAAACCAGTATGCAAATTAACCATACCAAATGTAAACCTTTATTTCTTAGTGATATATAAGACGCATTGCAGGATTTTAAATGCATTAATAATATGGGCTCTTCGGGACCTGTGTTTGTTAATGTAAATTAACAGCGTTGATCCCAGGGGGCTATCCCCCCAGGCAACACGTTCCCTCTCGATTTAAAGGGGCAGGGCTGGGTTTATTGCCCAGTGCCTGAGCCTCCCCCCCGGCTGAATGCCGACGGGATCAATGCATTTTTTGTGCTTACCACTCATGAGCTTCTGCTCGTAGGTGGGCCCACATAAAAATGTCCTTGTATCATAAGTGGGATGAGAGGCAAATACTATAATATGGGCTGTTTTGAGGCAAACTCAGATTTTCATATGTATTAATGATTTTGACTAAATTAGGTACTCATTGATAAACTCCTGAGGATATTGACATAAGCAGTGACATAGTTTTGGTTACAGACAGACACCGAATCTCCATTATAATAAGATCTTGAATTAAAAACTAATTGGATCAAGTCTCCTATAAGCACCCTAGCTTCTCAAACTAATCAAAGGTTACAATTTTAACTCATCACTGGTAAGTTCTGCTTCAAACATTTGTAAACAAACCAAAAGATGATTTTTTTTTTTTTTGCACTTATGTATCTGACAAAAACAAATTTTACAAATTGTGTTATACTTATTTCTGAACAACGTCCTTTTATTTAAATATGCATAAAAACTATTTTGTAAATAAAACTATTTTAGTATAAAAATGTAAGTGTTGAAAAATATTCATGAATATCTGATAAAAAGTATTAATTAAATTTTTAAAAATCTAATTAAATTAAAAACTAATTTATAAGTGACTGGTTTAGCTCAGTCAGTAGAGTGTTCAGCTGGGTTATTTCCAAAAGGGGAACCACTCGACTGATAAATTATTTATTTATTTATTAATCTACTAGGATAAAAGAAAACAGTTTAGGGTTAGTTCAATGGGAAAATAAATAAATAATTTATCGTCAAGAGTGGTTCCCCTTTGATTATGTTAGACTTAAAGGAAATAACCGCTCAGCTGGAAACCTAAAAGTTCCTGGTTCGATACCGGCCTTCGCAACTCAGTGTTTGAGTAGCACAGGGATGTCTGTTAAAGTGGGAGCTGATGGTAGGTGTGGCGCTTTTCCTCAGATGTTAAAAAAAAAAATCTCCTTGGTCTAGCACTAGTGAAAAGGGATAGACTCTCTCGCTATCTGGTTGATACCGACTTTAGGCCACCCCAACTACTTTACTTTTTTTTTTGCATGAGAGAGAATTGATAAATTTGAATAGTATTATCTGCATCATTTGGACTATTGTCCTCATCTTCATTGTTATCTATACGTTTCGGCCAATGTGCCCACCGGCCTTCTTCAGGTATTTCTTGTCGTAATCAGAAGCCATCACGGAACTTTGAACCTAACCCTTTATTCAGTCCACGGGGATATCCTGTTCTCATTCTACTAACCATAGTTGGGGTAGAGGCGGAGGGCACATCAGCTGAAACGTTGTACAGATAACAATGAAGATGAGGACAATAGTCTGAATAATGCAGATAATACTAATCATCAAACCTCATCTAAAAAAATTCAGAGAAATAGTATAAATTTGAACTACCCTTTAATTTTTTAATTTCTTTTGTGCCAATTTGCTTTATATGTGATTGACCCTTTAAATGTCAATTTGATTTTTTAATTTCAGGTTTTGTACTGTTTTGAAGAAATGTATCCAACTCCATCCAAACAAAAGTCAAAATCCCACGGATGCAGGAGACGAACAAGGTCAGTGGTTTCTTTTTTTTTTCTTTCTCCCCCCCACTTTTGTTGGCATTATTAATGTTTGTATAACATTCTGTTGAAAAAAGTATTTTGTATTTGTCTGAATTTTTGAGATGATGCTTGATAGATTATATTAATTAATTGATAGATGTAGTCATCATTTAATGAACTCAAGATACTTCATTAACCTGGCATCATAGAAAAGTAAGAATAAAACTGGCTTAATGTGTCAATATTAGACATAATAGTAAATTATAAAATTACCTGCGAATAAGTGCTGTCCTGGAAGATTTTTAAAATGTCCTGGAAACGTCCTGGAAAATGGTTTCCTAAAATGAGTGGGAACCCTGATTATTAATGTTTGTATAACATTCTGTTGAAAAAAGCATTTTGTATTTGTCTGAATTTTTAAGATGATGTTTGATAATTTGTATTATTTGGATTTTTCATACTATTGTCACCATCTTTATTATTATATACACAACGTTTTGGCTGATGTGCCCTCCGGTCTTCAAGTGTTTCTTGTCAAATTTAAAGTTCTGTAAGGGCTCCTGTGTTTGACAAGAAGGTTCCCAGAGTTCAATAAGAAACACCTGGAGGACTGAAATGTGTATATAACAATAAAAATGATGTTATATAGCCCTTATAACATGAGGTATATAATAGAGAGAGAAACTATTAGAGACTTACATTAGATTTTAGGTGATGGATGGTCTTACTTACTTCATTTCTGTTTATTTGTTGCTGGTTACTGCTGCTTCTCTTATCTGCTATGGCTGACATCTTGTTGTCTAGTTGAGTTGGCTTCTAATTCTTCTAATGGGCTTATTTGGGCTAGTCATTGTTTTTATATTTAATAACCAACAAGTTTTCTTGATCAAGTTTTTATTTATTAGCCCATGATTCTATCCATTCCACTGCAGGGATTGAGATTTGAACCCTGGAGAGAAGACTAGCACGTCTTTCTGCTTCCAGGTTAGGGTTGAATCTGATCTAAACTAACTATTCCCAAGTCTCTGTACCGGAGGTCAGTTGGTGTCAACTTCCAACGGTTATGGAAAACTACCCGCCTCCGCTTTTAATTCTAATGAACTTTATTTAAAATTAACTACAGGGTCTGCTCACAATTCATGAACTCTCATGAATTATAACAATGAGAATAGTCCGAAAAATCCAAATATTACAAACATTTTGTAATACCAGGTAAAAATATTTTGCCCACCTTACTATTATAGTGTAGATTCTCACTTTCTTATTCCACTGCAACCCACTAGAATAATATCTTGTTCTCATTTTCATATATGTGTTCTATTATATGTTCTGTTGGCAAATACTGAAAAGGTGTAATCTTTTGGGAGGCTTTGGAATGATCAGTTTAAAAATTATTTGACCCATAGATGGTATTATAACGGGCAATACGACTCGAGGTCTGATAGGACCTGGGAGTAATGGCAATGAAAGGGTACTCAACATTCCCCAGATCTTCAGAGCTGGAGCCTCACCATCCGATGCAATTTAATGCTCTACCCAGGACACCCCTTTGTGGGGAGGGTGGTTCTCTGCAGGAGATACAGTCAGCATATTCTAAGTCTCACAGACTGGCAAAATGAGAAGCTTATGGTCCAGTCATGTAGAAAGAACCGGTTCCAATTTGATCACTCATGGGACTGTTCTAATATTTAGATGGGTGACCATTTAAGCAATAGCAGGTACTGTAAGAAACTGAATATCAAAATGACTTGATTCAGCATTAAATGACCCGAAAAGGGTTGATATGCCTTAAAACAAAGCAATCTACTAACCATGTAAGATGAGGACACCAGCCTTTTCTTGGTGGGTGGGGGTCAGCTGGTTGTTTATAAATTCACCCAAAGAGGATTAACTTCCAGTATTAAAAAAGCTGAAATAATATTTGTAAAAATGGAGATGTGTCTGTCTGTAACTGAAACTATGTGACCACAAACGTCACAATTCACTTAATTATTTACGTTATATTCTCAATGGTTATTAAATCATTATTTAATATTAATTAGCATCTTATTTATTAACAATATCTCTATTAAGGTCTAGCTGAGTTAGATTTGCCTCAAAACAGCCCATGTTATTAGGGTATTTGCCTCTCATCCCACTTATGAGGGCGTGACACAAGGACATTTTTATGTGGGCCCACCCATGAGCCGAGACTTGTGGGTGGTAGGTGCAAAAAATGTGTTGATCCTGTCGGCATTCCTCCTCAAGGGGGATGCCTCAGGCACTGAGCAATAAACCCAACCCTGCCCCTTTAAATCAAGGGAGCAGGTGTTGCCTGGGATCAACGCTGTTAATTTACATTAACAAACACAGGCTCAGAAGAGCCCATGTTATTAATGTGTTTAAAACCCTGCAATGTGTGTTATGTATCTTTAAGAAATAAATGTTTACATAGTATATGGTGTGAATAATTTGTATACAGGTTTTGATAAAACCGTGATTAATAAATGATTACTTGGTGTTATTGATTTCTAATATTGTTTTATTCTCAAATGTATTAATAGCAATCCTATGTATGATTTTATATTGAAATCAATTAGAATAAATTAAAAATAAGTGTAATCTATAGAATACTAAGTCCAATTACCGTTGAATTGGCAAGACGAGATGGCAAATAGTCGTAACTGAATACGATTCTGAGATGCTGTAAAGACACTGAAAAGTGGCAGGATTTATGGAGCCTCAGAGGGCCCTACAAACTAAGCAGCCAATCAGGACTCAGGGAATGACTCATCCAAATGCAAGGGTGGACTGTTCTGAATTCCCATAAATACCAGTTGTCCTGACACTGGTGCAGTTAGGCTTGGCCAGTCACATTGCTCAAACCAATTGTTGACTGTCTAACTGACTTACTTCAATATAATCTTTTTTGTGTTCTTATTTAATTTAATTAGTCTTTCTAATTCAATATAATATTTAACTATATTAAAAGTTAAGTACTTGCACTCAGTGGTGGGGAGGGCATATTTTTGTTAGTATTTGTAAAAATTAATCCGATTTGATTTAGTTTTCACAAAAAAAACTAGCATCACACACAGTTTAGAAAATTCTGGATTAGATATGGGCCATTGATTTAACAATCTTATATTAATACTCTTGTTCCTTAATCTTCCAACCCTTATCATCTTGCACTACCCTCTGGTTAAAAATAAGACTGCCCAAATCATCCAAGATGAAATGCAAAAATGTAAATCCTGATCATCTGGTGATGCTTATCCACCGAATTCTTATTTCTTATAAGTGTTGTCACCTCAGCTGAATAATGGACCATTACGTCTTATTATAAAGAGATAAAGGAAAGAAAAAGGATATTCTACACAAAAAGTATAAGAAAGAAAGAGAGTTAAGGAAAGATAGAGAGAGAGGGGGCGATGAAAAATACTTGAAACCATACAACTGTGTGCAAATTATTTGTATTAGGAATACCTGATATCATATAACTTTGCTGCACTAAAAAATCCTTAAAAAACAACTACACAAGTGCAATGAACGCAATTTCATAAACTCCAGGCATTAAATAACTCTGAACTAGTTGACATGCCATTAAAATCAATTAATTACTAATCTTATTCCTGTTTTTACTGTTAATCTCACATAAAAAAAAAATCATCCAGACATGTCTATTCAGTTTACCCTTCACAAATATTGAACCCGGTTACGTGACTGAAAAGGTTAGCCAATAAGACCATTAATCATTAGTGTTCTTTTCGTAAATTTATTTGTAAATTACCTCTTTCCATCAAAGTAAACATAGTGAAACAATAAGATAATTATCTTCACTGAACATAATGAAAGAAAGAAAAAAAAGAGTTAAATCAAGATTATACTTTTTTACATATTGAAGTATTTGGCAATAACTCTTTAAGTAAACATATCAAATCAAATGTTGTAATAATTAAATTATCATACGTGGTATATCCACAGGTCCTGCTAGTACAAGTTAAATCCACCTAGCAGAAAAAAAATTTAAATTCTAAGAAACCTTCCCATTAAAATACCAGTCCATGATTATAGAGATTAATTCTAATCAAGGTTGCATATATTACAATTGTAATACACACATATATACTTATATCCTAGAAAAAACAGTCTATTGAAGTATTTGCAATAGCTCTTAAGTAAACATTAAATGTTGTAATAATTAAATTATCATACTGGGGTGTATCCACAGGTCTCGCTAGTCATTTATAATTTTCTCAAGCTTATTTTCTTTTTTTCTTCTTCTCTAAATCCACAGAAAGAAAACTACTTCAACAACTGCTGAAGAAAAGCCAAGCAGCCAAACTGACATGAACTGCATGGATCCCTTCAACGGATCTTTTGTTGACACCATTTTGATGCCCCCGCCAGGTGGCCCAAACCTGATCAACGAATTAGTCTCTGGGTTAGAAAATGAGAAACTCGCCCCCATGGACCGAAGCAGAACTTTTAATACAGACTATTTCTCTATTGATTGGGAAAATCAGATTTTAGAATCGATGCTTGATAATTTGACCCATCCATGGTTACAAGGGGTCGATCATCTTACCAAATTATCTCCTGATGATTTCTTGCAAGATCAAATTTGAGAAGTTGCCAGATTGTTTTTCTCAAAAAATCCGAAAAGTTTCTTTCTGTTTAAAAAAAAGAAGAAAAAAAAGTTACTATATCTACTTTCATTGAAACTAGAAAACATTGATGTAAAAAGAGCGGCAACTAAATTGATTTTCCTGTGATAAATAGTTGCGCGTGTAATACTTCTAAGTATTTGAATTGACAGGTTACTTTTGATTGCTTGGTTTAATAGTATATATGTTGTTGAACTGCGCAGCCATTTTCTGTCTGCAAATCTTGTTCATGGTCCTTTCGAGTTGCCGGATTGATGTAATGATATCAGGCGAAAATTGGCTGATGGATTTGCTATAGCTTAATATTTCCTGAGAAATAATAGCATTAATGTTCTAAAATGCCTGTAACTACATTAATAATTACTGCAATAATAATAATAGTAAAGTAAGTAAAGTCGTCGGGGCGGCCTAAAGTCGGTATCAGCGAGGGAGTCTATCCCCTTTTCAATAGCGCTAGACCAAGGAGATTGTTTTGGCGTCTGAGGTGGAGCGCCACACCTACCATCAGCTCCTTACTTTACCGCACAGATCCCTGTGCTACTCATACTCTGAGTTGGCGGGGACCGGTATCGAACTAGGAACCTTGTGATTTCTAGCCAAACGCTCAATAATAGTGAAAATAACGATGATAATAACACAATAATAATACAACAACTATATAAATAACTATAATAAAATAAAATAAACAAATAACAAAATACAACCCCCCCCCCCATATAAATAGAATACAAGTTTAATGGAACCCATTGTTGTATTGTTCTTGCATTACCCCTGAAGATGACCCGGGACGAGACAGGAAGTTCTCAGGAAATAATAAGCTATAGCAAATACATCAGCCAATTTCCGCCTGATATAGTCACATCAACCCGGCAATTCGCAAGGACCATGAACAAGATTTGTAGACTGAAAATGGATGCACAGTTCAACAAAATATGTCTTAAGGAAGAAATGCTGCCTATATATATATATATGTATATATGTATATATATATATTGACCAATCCCTCTACATGAGCAGGATAAGGTCAATTTCTTATGTGGAGTTTAACAGGTTTGAATTCAGTTTTCCTTCTAGACTGGTTACTAGCCATGGTTAAAGAGCCCAGTCTGCCATACTATTTACTCATAGCTGGAGGGAGAGTAGTTGGATGCATACCTTTAGTGCAATGTGATATGCAAACTGCCTTGTTCAGGATTTGAACTCTGGTTGACAAGTCCATTTCCTACGACTAACCATCACACACACACACACACACACACACACACACACACACACACACACACACCCATATATCTCTGTTATTGATAAAATTATTTGTACACCCGTGAATATTTTGACCCATTTCTTAGAATCTAATAACAGTATGCTGCCAAAACCTTTTGTATGTTATTAAGTACAAAAAAATGGAAGATAAGTCAATTTTGAGAAGGATAGGTTAAATTTAACTAAATATAACAAGAAAAATAAACAAAGGAAGAAAAAGACAAAATTATTCATACAGTATGAAAAACTGAGCAATTTTCAAACTATTAACAACCAATGGGTTTATAACTTGTGGTAACTATTGTTTTCTAAAGTTTTTGATGAGATTTGAACAAGTCTTTTTTGAGATTTTCTTCCATTTTTTTAATGGTTAAACATTCAAATTCCTAAAGATTTTTTGGTGACCAATTTATTTGAACTTTCAATTCTTGACATAAATTTTCAATAATTCAAGTCAGAACTCAATGCAAGGCCATGGCAAAACTGTAATCTTTTTTCTGAAACAATACAGTCACTGATTTAGATGTATTTTTGAGATCATTTTAAGTAAATCATTAACCTAAATCAAACTTGTTAAACTCTACTTAATCGATGTTTTGTCATATCCTGTCCAATACGGAAGGATTTAGTAAATACATATAAGTTCATAACCTAATGATGAAAAAAAAAAAAAATTTTTACAGAAATAATTTTCAACATAATCTCCTTCATTGTCATCCCAAAAAAAGTTTGCAAATCACTTGTCTAGGTTTAAAACATTTCTTTTTGTTTTATATTTTGTTTACTCAAATTTTATTGCATAAAACGTTTTGATTTTTTCAACTTTGTCTTTTTGTTATTTTTGCCAACCAGATCATTCAGGTTTGTATTATGTGTAAACATGGGTAAATTTTTGCCATTTTAAATTATTCATTTTGTGCATGCACTTTGTTTCATGTTTTGTCTACTGTGCAGCAAACTAGAATCAGTTTGGTACTGTCTGAGGAAAGCAGCACCATTACACAATTCGCTCCTTCAGAAATTTGGATATGGCATTCATGCTGGAAGCTCTAGTACAAAGATTTCCTGGAGAAGGTAGTGCTGAACCGAGAGGGTAGTTGCTGGCAACAGGTCTCTGTCTCATGCCACACTAGCAGAAGTCATAGGGCTACCTGTTGGCCAAAGATGGCAAACTGTAATGCCTGAGGACAGGATTATAGTGGCTGGGAGGTCTGTGACTCTGGTACTAAGCGGTCTTGTGACTTACAACATTCCACTTCAGCCATTACTTATGCTAGACAGAGAAGCTGTCCAGTTCTTGTGACAAACATCCACCCTTTTATATCATTTATTGGTACTAGAAGGCAGTGGCTGAATTTATTAATGAAGTTCTTTCTTCTAATTGATACACATGAAGTTGATGAAAAATCTAACAATAATTTCTAGCGATATATATATATATATACCAATCCCTCCGTGAGCAGGATGTGACACAAGGTCAATTTCTTAAGCGGAGTTTAACAGGTTTGAATTAAGAGTTTTCTTTCTCCTAGACTGGTTATCTAGCCAAGGTTAATGGCTCAGTTCACCCTACTATTTACCCAAAGCTGGAGGGAGAGTAGCTGGATGCATACCTTTCCCAAGGGTATTAGTACTATGTAAAATGCAAACAGCCTCGTCCAGGATTTGAATTCTGGTCAACAAGCCCATTTCCTACGACTCTATTACACCATGCACCTCCAACCTCTACCAATATATGATACACATTGAGTAAATGAAAATTATTTTTACCAGTTTATAAAACAAAAGCAAACTATAAAACCAAACAAAAATATTTACCAACAAACTGTTCACTTACAAATGAAAGTAAAGCTGAAAATTAAATGCAAAAACATTGGGAAGAACTACTGTAGTAACTACAAGTTATTTCCCTTGGAACAGTTTTTTTTTTCTTTGTTTAAAGTGGTTCTGAACTTCGGATAATGCCTCCTTTCTTCTGACTTGTAGTTTATCTGTTCCCATTTCTCTTTCTTAGTTAAATGAGGTGGGGGTCGACCATTTGCAATTATTATAAAATGAATTGCCGTTTTGTTAAAAAACAATGTTAGTAGCAGTTTATAAAACATAATTTCTATACAAATAAAATTATAAAAATAACTTATCTATCTATCCTATACATATATAAAAGGCAGTTGGTGTATATGTATGTCCGGATGAAACTACAAAAATAAAACAACAAAGTTAATGAATATACACAGTAAATAACGTCTGTTGCTTTTTGTGCAAAAAATATGAAGATTTGATTTATATTTGAAGATATACATAGAAATAGTATTGAAATTCTAATAAAATTGAAAAGTGTTTTTCAACTGGAGTCTGTTCAATTAACAACAGTAATCCTTTTCCTTCAGCAAACTGCTATCACATTTTCAACTGAGTGTTCCTTCGAATTTCAACGCTCTCGCAATCACTTGCTTCGTTCCTTTTTTCCTGAGTGTAAGCGACCGTCTGCTTTTATTATCTAGGCAATGCCGGGTAGCTACTTCTAGTTTATATATAAAGCAGCCTTTTCTTTTAATGGCACACTGCAGTGAATGGATAGATATAAAAGGTAAAATGTAAAGGGCAGTGTGTAAAAGGTATTAGATACCAGGTAAAGTGAGGGTTGTAATAGATAATATGGATTACACAATATATGATGTGAATTAGTAATAATGCAGGGGGGGGGGAGGTCAAAGTTTAGGTACTGGACATGTATGCTAAAAAGGGGGAGGTCCCCCTTAAAAAAATTGATACTGTAAAAAGTATGTGGTACCTCTAAAAGAGGCAGCTTCATTCCTGAAATGAGGTACCAAGCGAGTACATGGTACTATTAGTATTTTTGTAATTTAACCATTGTAGTTCTTTTTGACAGTGAATAATGTAATAGTTAAGGTATGATCATAGCAAGCCTTGCAAAGCTGCCTGCAAGGCCTAGCATAAAGCCACACTACTCAGTGAATTCACTAGTAAGCATCATCATCATCATCATCATCAAGTGCTGACAGCACAGATTCTCATGACTCTCTCTTGCCACCTGTACCTATCAGTCATCACTCCTGGCAAGTCCTCTTCACTGCTGGTTGGCCTACACTGGTGTGTCTACTGGAGAACATCATATGAGTTCTCCAGCAATGTTCAGTATATCTTGATTCTCTTACTTGGGATGGTTTATGTGATAGGAGGTAAGTGGCTGTACAGTTGCCATTTTGCAGTGTGCTGTTTCCAGGATTTGTTCAAGACAAAACACAGCATACTTGTATAGTTCCCATCTAGCTTTTCTCTAAGCAATAAACAGAAAAACTGCAAATAATTTGTTGCTCTCTGCTTCCCATTGACACATGTCTGTCTGGACTTAATAGTCTGAACAAACTATTCTAATATGACTGGAATTACAAGGTAATTATCAAAACCTCGACTGTCAAGCTAACAATTAATTTTCAAAAATTAGGTATGACTTCAATTAAGCACATATCCTCCAAAAAATTGTCGGCTAAAAGCCATATCAAATAAACACATGTTTATTTACGTACTTTCATACTGTCGTGTAGCAAGTCAATAAAAAGTGGAATATAAATAAGTTCAAAATGGACGAAGAATTTGGGATTGGCAAGCTGGTGTAGTGGTTAGAATCTCCGCCTGTCGGCTTGACAGTCGAGGTTTCAAGTCACACACGGAGCAGTCTCCCATGTCTATAACCTTGCTGATGAGACCTAATAGGTCGAAATGTACATTCAGGGATTGACATTTTCTCGATCTGTTTAGCCTTAGATTTGAACATATATGCCCGCCTAAATTCATTAATTATTAACCAATTAATTTTCAAAAATTAGGTATGACTTCAATTAAGCACATATCCTCCAAAATATACACACACACACACACATGGGTCTCATCCAGGGGGAGACAACTATGTTTCATTTTTTATATTTGTATTTTGCAAATTATTTCAAGGAGAGAACAAATTACTTTCAGAACTTCTTTGAGAATTCTTTCAATTCTTAAAGAAGTTCTGAAAGTTCTCTAAGAATATGTGACTGTATCCCCTGTAGAGGGGTAAGATTCCCCCCCAAGTGGTGTCCTGAGTATCACACAACTATTTATTTAGTTTCAGTTCCGGAGTTCTGGGGAGTACGGAGCCACCCCTTCATTGCCATTGCTCTCAGGTCCCCTCAGACTTGCAGTGGTATGGGACAAATATATTTGTTTGAAAATGATTAGTATTAAATAGGAATAATTGGTACCATATAACTGTAAATTGTATTAATAGTTACTTGAAGCTATAATTGTTTACTAAGTATGACTATTGACTATTATTAAATAGAAGAAATTACTTGAAACCCTATAATTCTTAGTATTAGATAAGAATACTTGATAATTTTGTGCAACAAACTCTTAAGAAACAACTACACAAAAAAATATAAAATTACAATGAATGCCTAATTTCTAGACATAAAATAACACCAGACGTGTGACAAGCTGTCAATAAAAATAACTAACTTTGGAATCTTTAAAAATTGGAAAGTTATATAAAATAGACGTTCTTGACAATGTTTTTAATTTCAATTTGATTAAAAGAAAAAACTACAATTTTTTTTTTTTTAAGTTTTAAGAAAATAATTTTCTAATAACTTTTTTTTCGGGTATTGAATTTTTTTATTTATTTATGTGTTCAGGATTTGATCTTTCTAGAAATTTAAAAATTAGGGACTGGAAATTTTTTTCTTCAAATGAGCAAAAGGTCATCTCTACAACATTCTGAATTGTAGGTACCACCAAAATACGTCACGTGATCAGGTTAGGCCATATTGACGGAAGAAACGTAAATATTTTGGAACTTTAAAAAAAAAATCTCGCAACAGGTAAATATTTTTATTGATATTTTTTAGCAGAATTCTGTATTCATGGTTCTTTTACTAAAAAGCTCTCGCATTGAAACTTATAAAAATCATCTGATATAATTATTCAACTCTTATCTTTATATAAAAAAAAAGTAAAAATCGTTTTTTAGTTCATTTTTTCATAAAATAAAATGGTGTGGGGTAGACCTCTAAAAATATTTCCTCTTATATATCTTAGAAAAATCCTATTTCAGACATATTTACATCAGAAGGTAAATAATTATGGAAATTTTCGTGAAAGTGGGATCATTAATTGATTTTTCAAATAATTTAAAAAGCCTCTAGTCATAACTTGTTTTTCCCTACGTTAAATTTCAATTAATTTAACGGTGCAAAAATGTAAACATTTTTTTTCGTTCATAATTTTCATTATTTCCGTAAGCTGAAAAAAAAAATTAAAAATCATCAGGAGTTTTTTTTTATGTTTCTTTCGAATGGACAAAAAATGTTCAAGATAATATTAACCTTTATGCAAGTTTCACGGTGTTAAATATAAGAGGGAGGAGGGTAAATTTCACATGAAAAATTGGTGGTACTTACTGAATTGATAAAAAAAAATTTTTTTTTTTTAAAAATAAAAGAAGCTATTCAGTATAAAATTAAGCTCTTAACAAATAATTTGGTGAACATTTCGTTAAAATCGGACAATTTCCTGATAGTAATAGTTTGAAAATGAAAAAAGATTTATAACATTTTTTATTACTTCCCTTTGGATTCTCTGCACATACCTACTTAAATGAAACAAAAAGCCGGAAGTTTCGGGAGTGCGTAGGATGAAGATAACTGATTTTACACCTACATCTTAAATAACATTCGACTTACAAAGTATTGAAAGAACTATATGCTTCAAAAATATCGTCTACTCTTACCTGGTTTCCTTTTGAAATTTAACACTAAGGTTATAGCACCCCAAAAACACACTCAGGCATCCGATATTACTTACGGCACCAGCTGTCCTTACTACGTGTTTACCAATTTAAGTAACGAAACAGGCTCGTCGCTGCTTAACTTCCCTTTAAGTGTGACTCATTGCATTTTATATTAATATAGAACACCTTTGTCTGACTCGATCCTAAGTTTTCAGCCTCTAAAATCTTATTCATGAAATGAACTAACTCTGCTGTAATAATAGCATTATAAAATTTAATAAAACAGAAAGACAACTCTAAAAAAAAAATAATTAAATAGGGCAACATTCACCTTTTTATTCGGTCCTAAAAAAGAAAATGTTACCTGTTACAAACAAGTTAGAATAATCTCTTGCAATCGACAAGTGAAACGAATGATATGTACGCCGATAATAAAAATGTAAACAATATGAAGCCGGTCAACCACGTGCGTCCTACTTCCGGTGATGGACTTCCGGTTTCTAAGTCCCTCCTCCTTGTTGATCGATCACTACCAAGTTTTCCAACAAACACTCTCCACACATTGGTAGAAGAGGAGGAAGAGAATATTATTCACTGTATTTTTTTTAACGGTTTTATATTTTCTTAAAAATACAATAAAAAATATTTCTTCATCTAGTTTATTTAAAACTAAAAAAAAAAATTTTTTTAAATACTTGATCCGTAAAAAATCAACTAAAAATAAAAACAAAAAATCAGTTATGTTCAAATTCTGACGGAAGAACTTTTTTTTTTTTTTTAATCATTCATAAATTAAGAAATTGTTTAAGTGTCGAAAAATCCTTTTTTTTTAAATACAATTTTGACCCCCCCCCCCCCGCGTTTGAAAAATTTTTTTTACCAAAAATCAGGGGATTATCCGATTTTAATTAAATTTTCAGTGTGGATTTCATTGATAACAATGAATGAATTTTATAATGCATCAGTTATTTTATTTCAAAACTTTGTTTTTTTTCTGGTCACTTAACTTTGACCCTCCCCCCTGTTTTTGGGGCGCAAAATATCGGTGTGGTATATATGTGATTGATACTTTTTTTTCTGCATAAATAAAAAGACAAAAGACCGAAGGTGTGAATAGAAGAAAAAAAAAATTTTTTTAAGAATCTGCTCAGGTAGTAAATAAGCATCGAAAAATAAAAAGCTAAAATTAATTTAAGGAGATTTTTACTCATTTCGATAATTTGGCTATTATTTTATAAAAGAAAAAAATATACATCAATATTTGTTCCGTTTAAAAGGGGGCGTTAAATTTACAATACAGTTTCCAACCAAAAAAAATATGGGTGATTGATACTAAAGTAAAGTATTTATTTAAAAAAAAATTTTTTTTTAGAATCTAATAATGACATTTTAAACTTAAAATGCTGCTGCTCATATTTTAAATGAATTTTATATATTAATTTATCATAGCAGAAATACCTAATTAAAGTTTTTTTTTGTAAATTTTTTTCAATCATGAATGTTACAATTTGTTTTGTAAACACGGATTTTAAGCAGTGTTTGGTGGCCATCTTGATCGAAATTGACCAAAACAATAGTTTTAAATGTATTAAAAATAAATTACATGTGTAATATTATTTTGCTTTTTCACTATTGCTCATCATATTACTACTTTTCGACTTAGACAAAAAATTAAATAATCGATTTAATTAATTTTAATTGATTTTTAAATTTGTAGCAGCTGAATTTTTGGGTATACCTAGTGTAAAGATTACTTTCTGTCAATGTCAATTGACTGAATTATTATTTTTATTACTTATGAGACAAAATGAAAATTGTCGATTTTTCAGAATATGTCGGTAAAATAAAAGATAGTTTACCACTTACCTAGTAATTTATAAAATAATCGTGTGTTCGTTATTTACAGTGGATAATAATGTTTCACCTAAAATAAATAAAAAATATTAAAATAAACTTTACACAGGGTAAAACCAATTTACTGTCCACGACACCATTGAGGCCTATTTTGTGTTTTTGCCAGTAAATTTTACTATCCATTATGTTGTTGAATAAAACTTGCTGAAACCTTTCTTTTGCATGTATATATTTTTCTCTCCCTCAACTCGTCAAAGCTACATTCATCTCCTGACAACAAACCTTTGAGACGCTAGGGTTAGGGTTAGGCTACTTCAGGCGTTTTGTAATCTAATGCTATTTATATACGTAAACTGCAATTCTAATGATATTATCTCTTGCACACTATACTCCATTTGTACCGAACCTGTTATTTTCAAATGTAAGGCACTGCGAGTTTTTGCACAGAATCTTTTTTTCAATCTACCAAGAGGGAATCTTACTGTTTTATCGGCATATTTTGAAAAATTGCCCAAAGGTATTATGCAATTTAGTTCATAATTGGCTTTGCTTTGCTTTGTTTTACGGCATATCAACCTCAGTGGGTCATTTAATGCTGACATTTTGAAATGAATTTATGCTTAATGGATACTCAATTTTTTTTATAAACACATTTTTCTATTTAGCCCATAGATGGGACCCTAACAGGTACTACCACTCCGGGTCAGAGTAGACCAGGGAGTAAGGGGGATGAAGGGGTGCTCCACATTCCCCAAACCTCCAAAACTGGAAACTCACCATCAGATAGAGTTTAGCGTCATTCCCAGGACATGAAGACCCTCAGCCACTGCCTTCTAGCATCCATATGATAAAAAGGGTTGGGCCTTCTCATAAGGGCAATAGGGTTGGGGCAATCATATAGGTGCTAGGGTTTGACATGACTAGCCGATTGAATGGAAGGAGTCTCTTCAGCTGCCCGTCTAGCCTAAGTAGGGGTCTAGTGGAGTGTTGCATATCATGGACTGCTCATACACCAGGATTCTGTCCTTAAGCATCATCAGGTGGTCGCATTTGGCGGGTTCTTACCCCTATGCAGAGATGCAGTCATTGTATTCTAAAGCCCCTGCCGACAGGGATATCATAATTAGGAATTACAGACCAAGTTACCTTTAAGCACCCCAGGGATGACCTGGATTCAGAAGGACATGTTTCTCTTTGCACCGTCAACATCCGGTTGTTTGTTAGGATTAGGGTTAGCAGTTAGTTTTATAATTAAAAAAAAATGCGTCTAAAAATCATCTGGTAACAAACAACCGGATGTTAACGGTGCAAAGCGAAACATGTCCCTCTGAATCCAGGTCGCCCTTGGGGTGCTTAAAGGTAACTTGGTCCAGAATTACAATGATTTCAAATTCAAAGCACCAAGAGCTTTTCTGTCTCAATTATACTAGACAACTCAGAAATTGTTATAACAGCAATCAATGTTGATATTATTGTTTTTAATACACCGCCTTGTGCAGGATTTGAACCCAACTTGTCAAGTCCATTTTTTTACTATGATAACTAACCTTGCCATATGTATATATTAATCATTCACATTTCAAATAGGGTTTATATGTAGTTCTTCAAGTATATATATAAGAGAGAGAGAGAGAGAGAGAAGAGAGAGAGAGTGAGAATTCAAACATATGAGGCCACAAGGTGTTCTCAATTTGGATAGGAGAGAAATGTAATTTTAGCATAATTAGAGAAAATTCCATTTCTAGAGAGCTCAACACACCAAGGGTGGGGAGCTTACGTATTGTCAACTTCATCACATTGTTATAAAAGCAATCCATCTTGAGCTACCGAAACTGTTATCACTCCTGGTTGGTAGCTGATGAGGGCAGAGTATCGCATGTGCTATCACATGTATGATGAATATATATATATATATATATATATATATATATATATATATATATTTGTTTATATTTTATCTAGTATCTGGTATCTAATACCTTTTATACATTGTCCTTTATCTTTTTACTTTTTGTATTTATACATTTCCTATAGATAATTGGGCCATTAGAAGACAAAAGTTACTGATAGTATATATATATATATATATATGTATTACTTATGTCATTAAAACAAAGGAGAGTATACCACTTAATTAGACATTTACATAATATTGATATATAATAATATTGATATATATATTAATGGATATATATATATATATATATATATATATATATATATTCCATTAATATATATATATATATATATTCCATCAGTGGAAATTTTGTAACTATCTAAAGTAGCCTGCCTTGTCTAATCACTGATGATGTATGAAATGGTAAAACAGGACTGTATGTGAATGATATATATATATATTATATATATATATATATATATATATATATATATGATGTATGAAACGGTGAAACAGGACTGTATGTGAAATCATTCACATACAGTCCTGTTTCACCGTTTCATACATTATATATATATATATATATATATATATATGTATAAAGAGAGAGGGGGAGATAGTCCATCTGTATAAATTTTGTAACTTTTGTCTTTTAATGGCCTAGTTAAATACAGTGAATGGATAAATAAAAAAAAGATAAAAGGTAAAGGCTGATGGGTAAAAGGTACAAGATAAAAGGTATAGTAAGGTTGCAAGCACAGTGAGCCATTCTGTGTGTGAATGTAGCAAGTCTGTCACGAAGAGCCAAGCACAAATTAATGTTACATGCAGCAAATTCACTAGTATATACAAGTAAGTAAGTAAAGTGGTCAGAGTGGACTAAAGTTGGTATCAGCCAGACAGCGAAGGAGTCTATCCCCTTTTCACTCGCACTAGACCAAGGAGATTGTTTTATTTAGCGTCTGAGGTGGAGCACGACACATACCATCAGCTCCTCACTTTACTGTACAGATCCCTGTGCTACTCATACGCTGAGCTGCCGAGGACCCGTATCGTACCAGGAACCTTGTAGTTCCTAGTCAGACTCTCTACTGACTGAGCTAACTAAAAATAATATTTACTCATTTTAAATTTCATGATAAACAATTTTTGTAAAAGTAATTCCTTTTTTTTGTGCCCAGACTTTCTTTAGTTATTTCCTATAAGTCTAACATGATCAAAGGGGAACCACACTTGACTGATAAATTATTTAACCCCATCTTTTTTTCCTTGTAGATCAATAAATAAATAAATAATTTATCAGTCAAGAGTGGTTCCCCTTTGATCCTGTTAGACTCTAAACTAATAATTGTTAGTGGTGAGTTGTAGTATAGAAAATGACCAACATATGAAGACCATGAAAAAGCTACACAAATATGCAGTGTGCTGTTCTGAACAAATCCTGGAAGCAGCCCCTTACAAAGCAGCAGTTGTACAACAACTTACCTCTCACCTTGCAAACCATCCAAGTAAGACAAGCAATATATGATGGGCGCAGTGGATGAAGTAAGGACAAACTCATAAATAACATTATCTTATGGACTCCTATACATGGACACACTAGTGTTGTCTGACTAGCAAAAACTTACATTCATCAGCATTGTGCGGACACTGGATGCCGTCTAGAGAACTTAAAATACTGATGACCGACAGGGATGGATAACAAGAGAGAGAGAGAGAGAGAGAGTTACATAATTATTGGAACCCTAATACTTTTTTAAGGTAGTGTAGAAACATAATGGCGATTAGTGCAGCCCACGGCTTTGAAGGATGAGTGACAACGCTTGACCTCACTCTCACCTTGCCTTCCAGGGATAAATCGTGAGAACCGGAAGGCATAGAAGACCCTGTTCCGGTTTAAGGATAGAAGTAACTCAGTCAGTTAGCAGGTAGGAGCTCGAAGGTGTAAGTCGCATTTCTATGCGCATCCTGTCATCTGTGCAGATGTCTGGTTTGGGGATTTACAAATAAAGTAACATCAACATAAATCGAAGTCTTGTATTTATTACCTAAAAACTAACAATGACACAGGGCTTCTGATAAAGAGAAATCCCCAATAGAAGACCAGACTGGAATCCCCAAGTCAACACCAGATGCTAGACCAGACCATGATAGACGATCAGAAGAAGCAAAGCCGGCCAGAAGAAAATACGACTAGAAGAAGAAGTAAGAAAGGGTATACAACATTATATCGATTTGGTACTGTGAAAACCTCAGTATGCAACAAGAGTTAAGGGAATCTGTGCTGTAGGCATGCATTTATAATGATGATGATGATGATGATGAATATTTTCTGGTATTTTAATGTTTTCGATGAGTTAATGAAATCTGTAGAGATATCATAAGTAAAAGATAAGCACCTTATGTGGGGTAATCACAATTTAGACCCCACGGGGTCGGGTGTACGCGCCCGCCTCGGGTCAAAATCATGAGTGTCGATCCCAGGGGTCCATCCCCCAGGCAACACCTGCCCCCACGATTTAAAGGGGCAGGGCTGGGTTCATTGCCCAGTGCCTGAGGCGCCCCCCCCCCTGAGGGGAATGCTGAGGGGATAGATGCAATTTTTAACCCCGCCACCAATGAGTCTCGGCTTGTAAGTGGTCCCACGTTAATAGGGCCTTGTGCCTAACCTAGTACAAGTGGGGTACGAGGATAATATCAATTAATTAACTTTTGGGCATTATTTTTTAGTTATAGGTTTAATCCTTATAGGGGGTTGGTTGGGTTGTTAGATTTTTATATTATGCCAAAGACATTTTATTCAATTTTGTTTTATTCAATCTTGTTGAATATTCAATTTTGTTCTAATTCTAAACTCATTTTTTTTCTAACCTATAGGTGGGACCCTACAGGTACTACCACTTCGGTTCAGAGTGGACCTGGTAGTAATGGGAATGAAGGAGTACTTCACACTCCCCGGACCTCCAGAACTGGAACTTCAATATTAAATGCAGTTTAACACCATACCCAGGACATTCTCATAGAAGGCGCCATACTTACAGCCTTGTGCCCCAAAAAGCTGTGCTTAGTTTTTTTAGGGCGCCTCAACTAGTGCAATAATTAGAGTGCTAGGTTAGTAAACTATTTCTAATGCATTTGATCCTCACAGAATTTGAGCTAAGCTAAATAGTTATTTTCTTAGCTTAAATATATGGCATTTACTGAATTCAGAAACTGAATAACGCTTGCTAACCATTACACTATGTGTCCTTGATATGATATTAAACTGCATCTAATGGTGAAGTTCCAGTTCTGGAGCTCTGGGGAGTGTGGAGAACACCTTCATCGTTAGGTCCACACCTAGAGTGATAGTACCTGTTAGGGTCCCCTCTATGGATTAAATAGAAAAAATGAGTTTAAAAAATGTGTTTAATAAAAGAAATGAGTTAAAAAATTAGAATATCCATCAAGAATTAAAACAAAACGCCTTTGTCATAAAATAATCCATAAAATCCAAGCAACCAATCAAACCATTACATTACGCAAGACAGCCAAGCTTTGCTAAATTTCAGTGTCTATCTTTGACCAGACACGTGTCGAAAATAAAATTGATACCCATTAACCCCCCCCCCCCCCTGATTAGTGGTACCTTCACTTACGAGTTTAATTCGTTCCGCTTGCAACTCAATTTGCTCGTATATCAAATAAAATATCCCCATTGAAACAAACTGAAATGTCATTTAATCAGTTCCAGCCTTCCCCAACAAACACCCTATTTTTGTTACCGTTTTTTAAATTTAAAAAAAAAAAGGTACTGTATTGTAAAAAACATAATAAAATAGAATGTAATGAATTATGTATTGTAACGTTTAAATGTTTATTTCTTATAAATATTTTTAACGTAATAAATTTGGAAACTTAAATGAACTTTTAATAAATTAATATTAGTGTATCTGTAGCTTCGTTCTTCAAATTTTTTCATAACACTAAGCAAAAAATCGACCGAGTGACAGCTCGTAATTCGAAAAACTCGTAAGTCAAGGTATCACTAATTACTAAAGATAGGTTCAATCAATTTTTATAAAATTTATTTTAAAATTAAAAAAAAAGAATTGAAGAAAACTTTATTTCATTATTTAAACTTTTTATTAAATGTTCAATGTGCTGTAAGGACATTTTGTATATTCTATTATAATAAACCTACAACGGATTTATAAAAAGAAAATTGAGTTATATAACTTAATTTCGAAATACGACCAACTTTCTTTCAGACTACCCAACCGTTTTCATCCTCACCGAGATGTAAATGTTCGTCCTACAGCTGCACTCTTCGCACAATGGTGTCACGTGGCTATACCCCTTCTCCTTCTCCTCCTCCTCCTACTCAACGCCGCTTGTCAAGTTTTCCCGCCATATCAGAATTCTTGAATGCCCAGCCACCATTGTTGGGCTCGTTGTATAGTCTTCCTATTTTTCTCTTTTATTTTTCTCCTTTTCCTTGCACGATTTTCTTTTTCTAATGTTCTGTGCGGACGAACTTGTCACTGACATCAAAAGTATTTTTAATACCTATTTAAAAATATTTTTTTTTATTTTTAAAACAGCAAAATATACGAAGTTTACTGGTAAATAACCCCGAAGTGTAAAAATCTTTTTTTGTGAAAAGAATAAAAATGAATATAAATAAATATAATTAATTATTAAAAACTATCTGTACTCGTGGAAATTCTAGGGAATATATGCATAATCACACAAATTTAAATTATAAACAATTCTGAAATAATTAATCGAATTCTATTAAAATTTGGTCAGCAACGCATAAAAATGAATAAAAGAGAACTATAAAAAAAGTGAAAAAAAAATTACAAATTCGTTTAATTAAGTGGCTCATTTTAGGAGTTAAATATATTTATCTTATTTTTGAGTAAAATTTAATTAACCCATTTTTTAGCTGTGTGTGTGTGTGTTTCACTAAGGCTAACGTTGCCCGGTCCCCGAGAAGGTCAAGGTTGATAACATCATTATTTATCACAGTTGAGACTAATTATAAAAAGCTATTAAAAAAATCGCTTTTAAAGAAAAAGAAAACAAGTTATTAAAAAGATTAAGATTGAAAATGTACAATGAAAAATATTATTTATTTTAAATCTTACTCTTTTAATATTTTCTTATTTAAGTTTTTTAAAGCAAATATGCAAATTAGGTAACCTCATAAAACTCGCTCCCCTAATCAACTTATATTCGAGTAGCTGAATGCAGGAAAAAAAAAGAAAAAAAAAAGAAGTAAAAAAAGTAAAGGGGCAGAGAAGGAAATTACAATATTTTTTAAAGATGATCAAATTATCATATATTCGTTAGTATTTTTTAATTAACGTTTAAAATATTATCTACAATTATTTATCATTAAATTAATGAGATTGACAAAAACTTACATTTAATTTATCAAAAAAAAAAAAAAAAAAGAAAGTTAAATGAAAGAAAGCGTCTAATAATATATTTGTTACCACAATTGTTGCAATTAACTATCTTAAAAAATATGAAAACTTATATTAACTTCAGAAGTTACTTATGTATCTTTAAAAAAAGCTAGTCTAGCCAAAGTTTAGTTAATTTTCTCCCGTTTACTCTCCATCTGGTTGTTATTGAATAAGAAAAAAAATACTATTATTGTAAGTAGGGAAGTGAGTAGAGAAAGTATAGTAATAGTAAAAAAAAAAAAAAATAACTTCTCAATTCTCTTCATGCTACGTAACTGTCACCTCCTCTTCCCACTCCCAGTATACCACTCTCTTATTGATTATAATAAATCTTGTAGCTCCCTCTCTTGTATTATCACTTTCACCGGCACTACTATTGCTCCTCCTACTCTGTCTTTCTTCTAACGTCCTCCCACCACCACAGTGCTTATTGCCTCACAACAGAGGAAGAGGAGGAGGAGAGATTACTCTTACTATTTTAGACTAAGAGCAAATTTAAGTGCATAGAACCGGCGACAGTAGAAAGTAAAAACGTTTTATTTAGTTGATTTTTTTGTCGGTGCTAGTGGCCGAATAGTAGCTAGCTACCATGGTTCTTTCCGGGGATGAAGATGTGGAGCAGAGTTTTACAAAGCTCTGCTTGGACCTTAACATGGACAGAAATGCAAAAGAAGAGGCGTGGGAATCCTATCGACGGATACGAACTCACTATGTCCTCGAAGTAAGATTTTTCTTTTAATCTTTTTGAGCTGAAAAAAAAAAAAAAAAATGACACACACACACAAACAAAATAAAATAAAAATAGATTATTATATTTTTTTTTAATTCTAATTTTAAAAACAAAAAAACAAAAACAAAACCTTTAAATAAAATCAACAAACAAAAAAAAAACAACAAAAAAACACGTCCGAATGCTGTGATCGAAACCGTAACTCCCTTTTCAATCGCCTTTTTTCCTTTTTTGGATCGGATTTATTAATCTACTTTTTGTAACGAACCATTTCATTTTTTTTTTTTCAAAAATATGACAAGACGTCCTATTTGTAGTTACGAAACTTATAGGGGATCAGTTTCCAACGTATCGTATCTAGAAAACTGATCCCCAACTTTATGGCCATTCTTGTCTGCTTGTCTGGCTCTAAAGTGAGGGATCAGTTTGAATTAGTTGATCTGTTTTAAAGTGGACCCTCTATTAGTAATTATTGCGTAGATTTTTTTTTACGTACGATAAACACCTCTACTTATTATTTAGTAGGAGAGGTGATTTAAAATAGTAATGAAGATATTTTTTTCCTTTTCTTTTTATAAGTGTGCAATATGCATAGACCGTTTTTTTATTTTTTAAAGAGAAATGACATCCATTAAATTCTACTTACAATTTCGTTATCTTCTCATAAAAAACAAAAAAACACCTCGTGTTCATTTCAGTTTTCAGTTTTTTCATAAATTATTAAATAAATGTTAACTTTATGGGCGCGATTTTTATTTATTAAAAAATAGATGTTTCCTAACTTTATTTGCAATAAGTTTTACTTTGAATTGTAAAATTTCATTTGAATTTTTAAAAAGTGCATGAGATTTTAAAAAAAATTCTTTTTTTTAGGTCATCGTAGATTTTAGAAAACTTGAGTAAAACAAACAAATAAACAACAAACAAACAAACAAAAAAAAAACATTTAAAAAGTTTACTAAAAACAAAAATGCAGAAATGTTATAGCAAATATGCATTGATAACTTAAAAATTTGACAAATTTAAAGAAATCAATTTAAATTTTAAACATCTAACAAGACTTTTTGTTTTTCTTTTGAGAGCACTGAACGTTTTTCTGCTCGAAAAAAAAGTCTACTACTTTTTCAAATCATTCACTTCAGAGCTAGATAAACGTCTTTTGTTTAAAAAGAAATAAAATAAAATCTTGATTTTTAAAACGTTTGTGATAAAAATAGTATATATTTCCCTATAAACAAACAAACAAACAAAAAAAAAAAACAAACTTATTTACGTTAAGAAGATAAAAGTTGTAAAAGTAATTCATGATTTTTTTGACATTTTGATAAATTGCATATGACTTATTTCTGCTTCAAATATAAGATATCTTGTATTTATTGAATTGAATTATAACTCCGAATAACTTTTATAAGTTATTATAAACAAAATATTACAAAAACAAACTACCCGAACAATTTTATAACAAACAAACAAAAACAAAAGTTAATTTGAAAGTTTTAAAAGTAGTTTCAGTTTTTGAAGAAATCGCTTCCACTCCTCCCATAAAAAAACAAACAAAAAAACTTTAGAAACTTCAATTTACTTATTAATTAATTCATTCAACAGAATTATTGTCGTTATATACGTTATATTAAATATTTTAAATGTCATCTTTATTACAATTGATAATTAGTAAGCTTAAAGAACTAATTACTTTAGTAGTGTAGTGTATTTTTCTTTTTCTTTTCTTTATTTTTATATACGGAAGTAATTTATTTCAAATGTTTAGTTTACGTAACTGAATTTAGATAAGATTACCAAACGCTTTTTCAAAAATAAAAACAACATATGACTATTTTTGAAGTTTTATTTTTCAGTTAGCAATCGAAGAAAATAAAATGATATTAGATATTTAAAAGATCTTTAAATATTTTACTTAAATTCGTTATTGTTGCTTTTCCCTTCCTTTAAAAAAAATACTAACATCATTTTGATCGTTGTATAAAAAACGTTTTAGTTTAAATAAATGAATTCAACTTACAAGGATGACACTTAAAAACAAAAACAAAGCCCCCTAAAAAACACACAACATACACATTCCTAAAAAAGTAGAAAAAATATTTGGGACTCTAGGTGTTGGAAAGTTCTAGGCTTAACCAAGAAGATAATTTACGTTTTTATCAATTTTTATTGAAAGATTCAAGAAACTTGAAACGATGTGTCAAGTTTGAATATTTGAAGTAACATTTACGTTTCATGCCTTTAAGTAATAATTTTCTTGGTATGACTGAGGACTTTTCAGCACCGTCTTAATGACCTGGCAAAAAATATAATTGCAGTATTTTTTCAATTTGCATAAGATTAAACCTACGGGTTTGATTACTGGTGATAACAACACCCTTTATTTTGGGATATATTGATCTATATGGTCAATAAATGCAATACACAGGTCCCAAAATAAAGGTTGTATCACCAGTAGTCAGATCCCCGTCCCTGTACCAGGTAAAAAACATCTTCCTTCACTCAGGTGTTATTTCATTTTATGTCAGGTAAAAACAAATGTGTACAAGTTCGTTTTGGGAGTGGTAGTATCTGTTAGGGTCCCATCTATGGGTTAAATAGAAAAATGTGTTTATAAAAAAAATTGAGTATCCATTTAGAATGAATTTATTTCAAAACTTTATCAGCATTAAATGACCCACTGAGGTTGTTATGCCGTAAAACAAACTAAACAAGCTCATTTTATCCCACCCTCAAAGTGCGCTATGTAATTTATTATTATTTCTTTTAATTATAAAAATTTTGTAATGAATTTGCAAATTGTAAAATTTAAAAGATGCTGGTTATAATCTAAGATATAAAATCGTTTCCCAGCCTTTTGTCTGAGAAACAACAATGAACCCAAAAGCCTTGTCAGCTGGGGCTTTAGAACACACTGACTGCACCTCTGTAGAAGGGTAAGACTCCCACCCGTGGGTGGTGACCCGTGATGCATAAGCATGGAACCCTGGAAGCTGAGCAGTCCATGACCTGCAACACTCTACTTTGGCCCTTACTTAGGCTAGATGGGCGGTCGGAAAGACCCACTCCGATCATAGGCTGGTCATGTCAAGCCCTAGCACCTATATGATTGTCCCAACCATATGGCAAGCCCCAACCCTTTTTATCGTATATGTGCTAGAAGGTGGTGGCTGAGGGTCTTAATGTCCTGGGTATGATGTTAAACTTTATCTGATGGTGAAGTTCCAATTTTGGAGCTCTGGGGCATGTGGAGTACCCTTTCATCACCATTACTTCTTGGAGTGATAGTACCTGTTAGGGTTCATCCTATAGGTTAAATAAAAAACAAAAAAATGAGTTTAAACAAGAGTACATATCAAGAATGAATAAAACAAAACATCTTTGGCATAAAATAACCCAACAAGAGTTGACAACCAACCCAAACTCCAGTCTCAGAGGATGTTCCCCCTTGGTTGCACCTTACCCCATGACACTATAAGGATCAGGATGAATATTTGAGAGGCGGGTTAGCTCAGTCGGTAGAGCGTTCGGCTAGAAACCACAAGGTTCCTAGTTCGATACCCGCCCTCGCCAACTCAGCGTATGAGTAGCACAGGGATCTGTGCGGTAAAGTAAGGAGCTGATGGTAGGTGTGGCGCTCCTCAGACGCTAAAATAATCTCCTTGTCTAGCGCTAGAGAAAAGGGGATAGACATAGGCCGCCCCGACGACTTTACTTACTTACTTGACACTACTGGAGAAATGTCACCATTTTCACATACATATAAAGGAACACATAATAAACTTGACCTTGTGTCAAACCTACATAGTAATACAATTTAGACATAAAAGTAAGTCTGCAGAGTTAGTATCAACTGAAAAGCAAGGGAGTCTATCCCCTTTTTGCTTGCACTAGACGAGAAAGATTATTTTTGCTGATTTGTAATGCCACACTTACCGTTTGCTTCCAGATGCTTTACCACACAGATCAGATTATCAAGTTGTGCTACTCATGCGCTGAGTTGGTTGGGACTGATATTGAACCCAGAACATTGCAATTCCTGGGCTAATGTTTTACTGACTGAGCTAAACAGAAGTTGTAAAATCTTGAAAAGAGAAAAATCTAAACAATTAGAATGGTTGAATTTTCTAAATTGTCTTTGGTGTATAAAATATGAAGACAGTATAAAACAAATCAATTATCTTAAGTAATTTACTAATCTTAGTTTGACACAAGGCCAGATGTACAGAGCACCCCATGAGAATGGAACTAACAAATAACGTTCTGCATACCTAGCTGGCTATTACATCATATAAGGGTCCATTGAAACACAAAGGTTAGAAGTATAGGACCCCTTTGTGAAGATTAAACTCTGTCATTATTATCATCAAGGTATCAGCACATATTCCTTTGACTCACCATCTATGCCTAACTGCCATTGCTCTTGTTAAGTCATCTAGATTGCACACAATGTCTGCACAGAGCTGATGAATGTAAGATTTTACTGGTCAGCCAACACTGGTGTGTCCATATGTAGGAGTCCATTGGAGAATGTTGCTTACTTTGCCAGCAGTGCCCATCATATTTTGGATGGTTTGCAAGATGGGAGGGAAATGGTCATACAATTGTTGTTTTGTAGGGTGTTGCTTCCAGGATTTATTCATGGCAGCATCTTTGTGTAGTTCCCATCTAGCCTTTTCTCCAAGTGTTTCATTTGTCCAAGAGTGGATGCACTGACATGGTTTTGCTTTGAACAATTCCTAAGTCATTTATTAAGCTTAGTTTGACACAAAGCCAGATGTATGGAACTAACAAATGTTTTGCAAGCCGGGTTTGCTATTACACCATGCAATGATCCTTAAAACACTAAGGGTAGTTTAATTTGACTATATCCCCTACAGAGGGTTTAGACACTAGCTCTCAAAAATGACTGTTCTGAGTATGACATTAAACTGCATTTGGTGAGGTGTGTGGAGTACCCCATTCATTGCCATTACTCTCAGTTCCACTCTGACCCAGAGTGGTAGTATCCGTTTGGTTCTCATCTGTAAGTCAAATAGGTCTGTTAGCAAATTATTTGTATTAAATAGGAATATTTGATATCATAAAAACGTGTAAAAAAATCTCTTAAGAAACAACTTCACAACTAAATGTAAATATAAATGTACAATTTATGCAATTCTCTAACCTCTGGGCATAAAATAACTCCAAACAGGTTGACATGCCATTAAAATTAATCAATCATAAGTTTCTTTCTCTGTACTGAACCAGGCAGTGTCAAACTGGAACCACCAGTCTTTTGATCTCTGTCATTCAATAGCATACTTTTCTATCTAAATCATGAATGGACCTGTGGGAAGTAAGGCAACTTTGAACAACAGAATCTCTGTGTGTGTTTGATTGTAGTGTAAGAATAGTGAAACTATTAGCAGGGGTAATTTGCAATGCTTGGAAGTGGGGTGAATAAAAAGACAATGTCTCAATGAAATAATTTTGATGAACATGACATTATTTATTCATTTATTGGCCAGGCCGACTGATGTTTTCCACATCACTTGCCACAATACACTTTAAATTTGTTCTTGCTCTTGTCTTTCTTCTCCATATTGTTCCAAATCGTTTAACAATTTTGTCTTCTCATCATCACAGACATTCTGATTGGTTGTTTCTTGTCTCTTGCATACCACTTGACAACTACACGGGTTCAGCTATTGTCTGTGAACTTTGCACCAAGTGTGGCACAATGGAACTGCTTTCAGTACTCCATGATCATGTCCTTTACTCTGCCCCACTCTTGAATTACCTTGTTTTCTATCGGCTTACAGTCAAGTCATGTTGAAAGCACCAGTTCCAGTTAGATCATTGACGTTAAGCAGTGATGAGCCTGTTCAATACTCAGATAAGTGACAATTTAAGCAACAGCAGATACTGTAAGAAACCAAATATGAAAATTAATTGATTCAGCATTAAATGACTCGATAAGGGTTGATATGCCGTAAATCAAACCAACCAAACCATTGCTTATGAAAACAATATTCCCAGTGTAGATCTTTCTATAGCACCCCCTCTGCTCTAACCAATGTCTTCCTTCTTTGTGGTTAACCCTATGTTGTTGCTTGCATATAATATTGCAGGGAAAATGATTCTATTAAAAAGATTGGCACATAGGGTGTTGTTCCGCTTTGCCTTGAGCACATCTTTTATTGTGGTAAATGCCTTTAATGACATAAATAACAAAAAAAAAACCTGATAAGTTTCTGAAGAGAGCTTCTTTCTACACAATGTTTCTTATTCTTTCATGTTTTGTTAACATGTAAAGTCCTTTTTCACAGCTTGTGAACATCTAACACATATTTAAAAAAAAAAACTGTAACTGACAGCATTCACCCTGGATCGGTTCCATCCAACGAATTCACTGTATCCCAAATAAAGGCAGACAATGCACACTGATCCAACGTCATCATTGGTGAATTCATGGAAGGAGTACCAAGAAAATAGGAAATTCACAAGTGGTCCCCAAACCCTGCTTGCATATTTCTGTCAGGGGAAGGAGATGCCCTTGTTTGCTGCAAATTTTCCACAGACGCAATGACAACTACACCAAAAGCCATTGATTCCTAATGATGATAGAGATGCCCTTTGGATTTTCACCACAGCCCTTTTAGCCGGGTTGTGGCCCTAATACCACTGGGTATCAGACCAATTGGCCTTGAGAGGCCCTACCAGAAACTTACATTTTGGATGGTATACATTTTCACCACCCTGCCATGGTGAGGAGGGGTTGGACTTTAGGGTGGAACACAGTGAATCTTTTTCTTCCACAGCTGGGGAAAATGTATTGTATTTTAATAAGATCACACTCAATGAATGTTCACTGTGTTTCCATTTAAAGTTAAACTTTTAGTTAATAACTTGGTCCAAATTTAATTGATATAAAACAAATAAAAAAAAAACATCACTAAATTTTTTAATGATGTTTTGTTGAATTGCTTTTTGCAAGAAAGCATTGGGATATCAGGTGTCTAAAGTGGAAGAAGTGTGCAGTTTTAATTGGTCTTTAAAGAAGGCCTTAAGAATGCAACTTCCTCATTTCTGATTCAACATATAGCTGGCCATGTAAAAAAATCTGGATCTAACCTCATCTGCCATCACCATTTATGAGGTTAAAAAAAAAATGTTTTTGTAATTTATATCAAAATCTCTATCTCAATTGCATTTGACCAAAAATGACATATTTTGACATCTGATGACCTCCAGTGATCTCAAATTAACTCGAATCTTAACCATGATTAGTTTATGTTGGAGTCTGAAATAAAAAGTCAGTATCCTTGTAAAAAATCAAGTCCTCCACCCCTCCCAGGACTTGTTTGCCCATAATCTTTAGGCGACGCATCGAGAAATTATCAAACTTTGGCATAATAGTAAAGATAGTTTGGTGGTGCAATAGTTATTATCATGGAAAATGGATTTGGCAACCCGAGTTCAAATTCTGAATGAGGCTCTTTGCAATTCAAATAGCACTAATACCCTTGGGAAAGGTATGCATCCAACTATTCTCCTTTCAGCTATCAGTAGATAGTAGCAGAGACTGGGCTTTTTAACCTTGGTTAGGCAAGCAGTCTAGGAGAAGGAAATCTTAATTCAAACTCTGCTTAAGAAATTGACCTTGTATCACATCCTACTCATGCAGAGGGGTTAGTAAATATATAGAAGTACTCGGGGATCTTTTGATAGTAAGATAATTTCCAATTTTAAATACAAAGTGTATAAAGCATTATGCACATCACAGGGCAACAGTCTTATTGATATGGATTAAGTCTTCACTCTGCATAAAAAAAGTGTTCACCTGTGCTTGGATCATATTAATGACAAATAAATGTTGAGTGGATATAATCATTAAGAAAGAAGTTTATTGATTAGAATATCAATATTATTAGAAATTATGTATATTAATAATTGACAGCCAATGCATGATACATGACTAAGAGGAGTAGAGAAAGTGTGCATGTGTTTTTCTGAACAGATCATTATGTGATGAATGGGTTGATTCATATTCTAGCTTTTCTATCTACTATTGTAGTAGACAAAGATGACTGGGCATAGACACTAGGTACAGGGACAATCTAGTTCATGCTTTTCCAAGCTGAAACAAAGTTCAACTGCAACTGCTTTTTATAGAAGAAAAAAATACTTAAAATCTCTTATGTTGTATTTCAAATTTTTTTCAAAAATCATTATTCAAGAAAGGTTTGGGTATGTTCATTACTCTCAATGTGTATATATATAATATATATATAGGTGTATATATTGTCATCCACAGTGTTTTGACGTTTCATGTCTCTTCAGTGTGGCTCGACTTAGCAACTAGCCGGGAGTGAAACTCGACTGATTTTTCATCAGCCGATTCCTTAACCCCTCGGCCGTCAGCAGCTACCAGTAAGAAGCAGAAATTTAACTGATAAATACATACATAGGTATATATGTTATGGTCACTAGAGAGCTCAAATCTGTAAATAACCGAGAGCCTTACTTATGCTAACAGTGAAAGTTAAAGTCCTTTCTATATATATATATATATATATATATATATAAAACAATATATTTTTAAATTTTAGGAAAAATATTTAGGAATGTTACAACTGTCTCTGAGGTTGTCATAGTAATATAATTAGGAATGCTATTATGAAACTTTAAAGGTAGGAAACATTTCCCTTCTGTCGGATATTTTACATACACACATACCGTATTTGATGGCATATAAGATGCACCCCCAAATTTAGCAGGTCAGATTCAGGAAAAAATAGTTTTTAGTGTATTTAAGCATATATTGTTGAAAACAGTCTAGCTGTGCATTACACAAGCAGAAACATAGCTTTATAAAAGCAATTTGGCAGTACAGGCAAGCAATAAGCATACACAAGACATCTCGATAGCAGGAAATAATAATAATAATAATAAAATTACTAATAATAAAACTTCAAACTTCACCTATGATGTATAAGAGCAGGGCAATTTTTTGAGCCAAAATTTTTGAAAAAAAAAAGTGCATCCTATATGCCATCAAATACGGTACATATGTTGAAAAGATAAATAAAGGAAAGAAAATGTTGAATAGATAAAAATGAAATGCCAACATGTGTTTCGGTCGAGAGTTTGTCCATGTACACATTGTATTCTATTTATTACTATTTTAGATATGAAATAAAATAATAATAATAGAAAAATATAAGATTTTTAAGTATACAAAGAAAATGGCAAGATGTTTGATATTTAAAGTTAAAACGGTCAAAATACAGAGAATTTAGAAGTGTTAATTTTCTTTCCTTTATTTATTTATCTTTTCAACATTGTCGGATTCATTTCCATTTTTCAACTTACACACACACATATACACACACACACACACAATATATATATATAATATACATATATATATAAATAATATAAATAAAATATGTTAACATCATGTAAGAGATCAAAAGTTGAATTCCTCTATAGTTTGGTTATTTTACACTTTTTATCAGTTAACATTTTTACAGTGAAGGTTACAAATTGTAATATTACAGCCAAATTACATTGAAAGCACCCAAAGTTAAGCAGTGATAAGCCTGTTTGAATACTTAATTGTGTGATAATTTAATCAACAGCAGGTACTGTAAGAAACTGGATATCTAAATGACTTGATTTGGCACTAAATGACCTAAAAGGGGTTGATATGTTATAAAACAAAACAACCAACAAATTGTAATTGTTAATATAAAAACATAAATTCATGTTGCAGAAAAAAATTTAATAGAATACTTAACATAGCTTAACACTTGTACTCAATGTTTAATGGAATGAGAACAATCTACGTATGTGGATTGAATAAAGGGTTTAGTTTGAAGTTCTGTGAAGCTCCCAATTACGACATAAAGGCTTCTGAGTTGAACAAGGAAAATCTGAAGAGGCTGGCGGGCACATCGGCCGAAACCTTGTGTATATAACAATAAAGATGAGTACAATAATCCAAAAAATCCAAAAAAAGGATTTAAATTCTACTAAGCAGTCTATGAACCCATTGGATTCCCATTGTAATAATCCATGATTATATTGGTGCCTCTATTCAAGAAGGTGATGAATTCTAAGTAAGGTTATATAATTATCTGTTATATTGGAAATTTAGTGGATTAAAAAGAAAAACAAGTCTAGCATGCATGTCCCCCTCCCCTACCACCACCACAAAATTATTCAGTTATAAATAGAACTGGAAATTGCTTTATTCTGTAAGAACATTTTAAGTATATTGCACTAATAAAAATCTATGATATATTGGTTGTGTTGCAGTTTCACGTGTAACACAAAATCTATGAGAATTTTGATAATATATAGATTTTCTTATTTTATCTAAGTTAATATTGTTCCTGAATAATTTTATGGAGTTTTTTTGTAGAGAAATATCTTTAAAATTTAAGTTGAGAGAAACGAGATTTATTGATTTAAACATTTTTGTATTTTTGTCTGGACTGTTAACTCGTACTAAGCAATAATGCTATATAATTATTCTATATCTCCAGCTGGAATAACTACCTATCTAATGATATTTAAGTAAACTAGCAAAAAAAAAAATTACATGTTATTAGTAGGTATTTACTCAACCCGTTCGTCAGGGGTAGGATGTGACACTAGGTCGCAAGTATGGGTCATCCAGCAAGGATTCAACTCGCTATTCAGTCATAATGGATCTGCAAGACTAGCTTGCTAACTATTACAGCATGATGGGATGCCCTTGGTATTAGTATGTAGATAAGGCCAACAGTATTAATAACATTTTTCTTTATTGAGATTTAAAGATAAAATTATGGAGAATGTGATGTATATAAATAAGGGGAATTGTAATGTCAGTGGTGATGTAGTTTTTGTTACAGACATAATCTCGTTTGGAACTTGCCTGATTAATTTTGTCTTGCAACAATATGGCCTTCCACTTAATATTGTTTATTAGACCCCCCCTCCTGGCTTTCCACTTAATATTGTTTGTTAGAACATCCCATGTTGGCTTTCCAGCCACCACTGGGGGTCCAGTGAGCTTCAGCGCTGGACCTACAGAGTAAAATTAACATTGTTGATCCCAGGGGGCCATCCCCCCAGGCAACACCTGCCCCTCGATTTAAAGGGGCAGGGCTGGGTTTATTGCCCGGTGCCTGAGCCCCCCCGGGGGGAATGCCGATGGGATCAACTCATTTTTTCCACCCGCCTTCGGTTCGTGGGTGGTCCCACATTAATAGGGCCTTGTGCCTAACCTGTACACGTGGGTATGTGGTAAATGTACACTTAATATTGTTCATTAGATGCCCCCCCCCCCATGACCTCCTACTTAATAGATCTTGTCAGAACCCCCTCTTCACCCTTAAAGAATAAAATTATTTATTATTTTAAATCCTTTCCCTTGGTCCAATAAGTAGTGTGCATATCACATTTAATAGGTCTGTACAAAACCGTTTAGTCATTGACAGAGCACAAGCAAATAAACTCTTCCTAATTATAATCTAAAAAAAAAAAAAAGAATTGCTATCTGTATCATTGTCTGTCGACATATATATATATATATATATATATATATATATATATATATATATATATATATATGCATGTACATGCAGGTTGACCACCACTAATCTGGCATTGTTGGGATTTATGGATTAGTGACTTCTTTTTACTGGATCATCATAAGTGGTTAGATGAGGTGAGGAAACACCTCTTTAATCCAATCACTAAAATCCTTGTTCTGAATGTTGTATGAGTCCGAGAAAAAAAGAATTATTAAATGAAAAGCAAGTAACAAAGTATAATTAAATAAAAGGTGAATTTTATTCATTTACCAGATTCAGCCTGGGGCTTTTGAATACGCTGACTGCACCTCTGCAAAGGGGTAAGACCCTCCCTCCCTAATGGCCATGATGCTTAAGGATGAGCTGTCCATGACATGCAACACTCTACTTTTGCCCTTCCTTAGGCTAGACAGGTGGTCAGAGAGGCTGCCTCTGATCAATCAGCTGGTCACATCAAGCCCCAGCACCTATATGATTGTCCCAACCCTATTGCCCTTATAGCAAACCCAACCCTTTTTATCATATATGTGCTACAAGGTGGTGGTTGAGAGTCTTAGTGTCCTGGGTATGACACTAAACTCTATCCGAGGGTGAAGTTCCAGTTCCCAAGCTCTGGGAAATGTGGAGTACACCCTTCATCACCATTACTCCCAGGTCCACTCTGACCTGGAGTGGTAGTACTTGTTAGGGTCCAATCTGTTGGTTAAATAGAAAAAAATTGAGTTTGAAAAAAAAATGTTATACCCATCAAGAGTGAATAAAACAAAACGTCTTTGACATAAAATAACCCAGTCAGTACATGCACACATAATGAGAATTTTAGTAATACATAGACTTGGTACAATGAAGATATTTTAGTAATTATGAACTTTTGTTTAGTAAATTAGGGTGTCCTAGAAAAACAGAACACAAATTAAAACTGTTAATTTTAACTAGGAGGTTTAGGGTTAGTTTAATGGAAAAATAAATAATTTGGGTTCTGTTTTTTTCTGGGTCACCCAGAAAAAACAGAACCCTAATCCTAGCCTAAACCCTAACCCTAAACCCCCCTAGTTAAAATTAACAGTTTTATTACAAAATTTGTGAGTTCTGTTTTTTCTAGGACACCCTAATTTACTAAACAAAAGTTCATAATTAACAATATTTTTATTGACTTATACAAGAAAGCTGATCATTGCTGTTTCCGAAAGGGCAATTAAGTTAAATGGAAGGAAATGAACAGTTCCTCCTTTTCAAAAAGTCCTCTGAAGGTTACCTTGTGATGGCAGAAAAGTTTCATCCTAACAATTGTGTTAACCTCTGTATGCGACTCTTGTTGAGTTTTGTCTGGAAGATCATCTGAAGGAATGTCATTTTTGTTCCTATCATGTTTCCTGACCAAAAACACAAACCCAACTTTATTGTATTTCAGTTGAGGAGGAGAGAGAGGAAGTAAACAAATTATGGATGGTTGGGATTGTTAGGACCGGAAAAATATTATCTTTGTCCATATGTCTTCCGGACGACAGACAGCATGACCAGTTATCACATGCTGGTCAAGCATTGTTTTTAATTAAAAAAAAAAATTTTTAATTAAAAAATTAAAAAAAGAAAGGCAGGAAATTTAGTTATTTTATTCAGAAAATTTTATTCATGCTTGCAAGAATATACACCCTATGCTGGGCGTAAGTTTTTGAATTTTAATTTAATGAAATATATTAAATTAGAAATTAAAATAAGAACCTATATAAAAGATTACACTTATCTTAATTATATTTTAATTGGTTTCTATATAAAATCATTCATAGGATTGATTTTAATGCATTGGAGAATAAAATAATATTAGATTAATAACACCAACTAATTATTTATTAAACCCAGTTTTGTTAAAACCAGTATGCAAATTAACCACACCATATATTATGTAAACCTTTATTTCTTAGTGATATATTGCAGGATTTTAAATGCACTAATAACACGAGCTGTTTAGAGGCAAAATCTAACTCAGATTTTCATAGAGAAATTGTTAATAAATAAGATTTATTTTATGTATTAATTATTTTGGCTATAAATTAGATACTCATTGATAAGCAGTTTCTGAGGGTAATGTGATGTAAGCAATTACATTCAGACACTGAATCTCCATTATAATAAGATTATTCTAACACTATTTTATACCATCCTGTTGGTGGTGCTTAAGAATACAGTGACTGTATCCCCCAATGCAGACGGGTAAGAGCAACCCAATGGTATCCTGAGTATGTCACTAAACTCTATCCAGTTCTGAGGCCCCATTTCTCTAGTTCTTAGGAGTGTGGAATACACCTACATTATCATTACTCCCAGGTCCATTCTGACCTAGAGTGGTAGTACCTGATAGGGTCCCATCCCTGGGTCAAATAGATCTGTTTAAAAGTTAATTATATTTCACTGGAATACTTTTAATGCCATATAATTGTAAATTGTTTGTATTATGAAGAGTTACTTGAAGTTATAATAGTTTACTAAGGATTATTATTAGTTACTTAAAAGCATTGTGTGCAAACAAATGACTATTATTAAATAGAAACAATTACTTGAAACCATATAATTATTAGTATTAGATAGGATTACTTGAAACCATTCGACGGTGTGCAAATTGTTTGCATTAGGTTGAAATACTTGATATAGTAGATAGGTAAATAATAGAACCAACAGGGTTTTTAGCCTTAGTTAGGTAACTAGTCTAAATATAGATTCAAACCAGCTATACTCTGCTTAAAAATTTATTTTGTGTCACATTCTGCCTGTGGCAAAGGGATTGGGTAAATATATATATTATACACACACACACACACACACACACACACTACCCACTCTCTTATATATATATATATATATATATATATACACAGTGATGCTCATAGCTTTTTGATTTAGTGCGTCATGGGATGCACATATTTGCTTTGAATGAGTCCCCAGTAAATTTGATGTGTCCCAACTAAAATTTCATAAATTGAAGGGTTTTTATTTATGATCTGTAGAAACAACTAAACCGTCTAACTCCTACCTTGTAACCTATCCTGTGTAATTCCTTTCTAAGAAACTATTGAAATGAATTTACAGTTAGCTTGAAATGGTGAGGGAAGAAAAAAGAAAAACACTGGGATGCATGGATAGGATTTTATTGCACCTTTAAGATTTTTATGCGTCAGGGACACAGGACGAGTATCTATAACATCTGTGTGTGTGTGTGTGTATATATATATATATATATATATATATATATATACATATATATACATATATTAGTGTGGTACACATTGTGTATGCAATATCCACTTTGGTATCCGATCAATCGGTGGTCACGTAAGCCTAGCACCTATTGATTTTAAATTGCCCTTATAAGTTTTTATCATATGGGTGCTAGAAGGCGGTGGCTGCGGGTCTACATGTCCTGGGAATGACGTTAAATTCTATCTGATGGTGAGGTTCCAGTTCTGGACGTTATGGAATGTATTTTCACAACTCTGAGAGTGGTAGTCCTGTTAGGGTCCATTGGGTTAAATAGAAAATGTATTTATAAAAAATTGTATTATCCATTAAGAATTGATTTATTTCAAAACTTTATCGGCATTAAATGACCCACTGAGGTTGATATGCCGTAAAACAAAACAAACAAATAAACAAACAAACATAATGTGTGTGTATCATGTGAATTTTAATAATATTTATTAGCAGTAATGATCAGCTTTCTTGTATAAGCAAATAAAGTTACCTTCTATTTTCCAAACTTAGGTCACATTGGGGTTAGGGGGGAGAAGGGCAAAAATCTTCAAATAGTTATGGGACACAGCTTGGATTTGTGAATGATTTCAATTGGTTTGATGATGGATGTGTGTGAGGGAGGGAAATAAATAAAATTATTTTCAAGATTACCAGATGTCACATGAGTTCCTATGAAGAACTCTTGGTTGATTGAAATGAATAAAAAAATAAAATCTAAACTTTGAAAGCAACTCAAATTCTTTGAATAAAGATTGGAGTAGTTAAAAATTAATAAACTGTTGTCATATCCAGTTGATAGAAATTCCCCAGGTTAAACTTATAAAACTGTAAGCAATATCCCTCTCACCTGTGTAATATAAATACAAACAGAAAACCCGTCTTTTAAAAAGCATGATTTGGGATTTGAACTGTGTTTATTAACTCCTACCTTAATTGAAAATCATCAACATGAACTGTTGGATTATGTTTAATTTAAATATCTGGAGGGGGTTGCATTTATTTTTGTGAGGAGTTAATAAACGTTGCAAAGAGGTTAATGTTTTTATAGAATCTCTGACCATTTGGTTATTGATTACAAATGTAAAACACATCACAATCTTTTTCAAGATTTTCATTTGACATTGACTGGAACAAAAAAAAAAAACATTAAAAAATTTCAGCTTTATACAATTAAAGACAGATTTGGTTTAACTAACCTGATCAACACAAAATAAGGGTCCTGTTTAGCATGATCAACTCAAAAAAGGGTCCTGTTTAGCATGATCAACACAAAATAAGGGTCCTGTTTAGCAAAATAATAGCATGATCAACAAAATAAGGGTCCTGTTTAGCATGATCAACTCAAAATAAGGGTTCTGTTTAGCATGATCAACTCAAAATAAGGGTCCTGTTTAGCCTGATTAACACAAAATAAGGGTCCTGTTTAGCAGGATCTCAAAATAAGGGTCTGTTTAGCATGATCAACTCAAAATAAGGGTCCTGTTTAGCATGATCACACAAAATAAGGGTCCTGTTTAGCATGATCAACAAAATAAGGGTCCAGGGTCCTGTTTAGCATGATCAACTCAAAATAAGGGTCCTGTTTATAGCATGATTAACACAAAATAAGGGTCCTGTTTAGCATGATCAACACAAAATAAGGGTCCTGTTTAGCATGATTATTATGGGTAGATTCAACCTCTACTAATATAGCATCATCATTGACTTCATAACAACATAGAAGACTTTGCTTGATAAAAACAAGCTGTGGTATGGAGATGGTGTTCGTAAAGTAACAATTTAAAAGATTTTCATATTACTCAAATTTTCATTGTTTGTATTTAACAACCCAGTAAAAACGGCACCTCATAGTGAGGTTTTTATTAGAGCAATATCCTTAAGATTCTCTAATTTAAAGAATATAGCAATTTCCAGTTCAATTTTTGTGTAAATTATAAATTTGTAGTGTTTGTGTTCATGCTGAAATCGTCCAAATTCTAGATATAATACATCCTGTTGGCAAGGCTTAGAATATGCTGACTGTATTCCCTGCAGAGGGGTAAGCCCCCCCCCCCAAGTAGTCCCAGGTATGATACTAATCTGCATCTCCGTTTTGGAACTCTGAGGTGTGTGGAGTACTCCTTCATTACCATTACTAACTACTTTGACCCAGAGTGGTAGTACCTGTTAGAGTCTCAACTATAGGTCAAATAGATGTTTAAAAATTGTTTGTATCCTATAGGATAGTGTGCAAAAATAAAAATAAAAAAGATAAAACCAACTCTTGAGAAACAACGACACAAAAAAATATGAATATAAACGTACAATGAACAGTATTCCTAATCTCTAGGCATAAATATATACTGGTTGAAATGCTGTTAAAATTAAGCAATCTAGATATAATGGAAATAACAATGAAATGCTGATTAGAATCCTTCATACCTTCCTAAATAGAAGCATTAATATAATTATGAATTGCTGTTGCAAAGAAACCCAACAATTTTATGGGTCATCTCTTATATTTTTAAACCTCCAATAATAAATGTGAATATCAGGATGTCACATTTTTCAACTTTTCTCCTAGAGGTTGAGCTCAACATATTATATCATTATGGAATCAGGCTGATTCCATGAGCAAATTAAAAACATACCGACCGAATCCGGACCGCAACCCTTAAATTTTGGATTTCCAATTTTTAATTGCTGCAATTGTTTAACAATTTTTAAAATACATTTTGTATAGAGTAATGGTAATGAAGGAGTACTCCACACTCCCCAGAGCTCCAAAACTGGAACATCACCATTAGATGCAGTTTAACATCATACCCAGGACACTCTAATATTGGTGTTTAATAATTAGGATAGAATGTCTAGAAGTTAAAGTAGCAATATAAAAAAAAAAAATTACTTTTTGATTTGATAGTCTCAAAAGTTTTCTTTCTTAGTTAAAAAAAAGAAAAAAAAAAGGAATTATATATGAGAGAGAGAGCAAGCAACATAATATGAACACTTGTGAGCTATTCTGGAAAGAGATAATTTGAATACCTGGAAATACATTGAAGTTAAAGAATAGTATATAAATTTCACAACATTCTTTTGTTGTCTCTTCATAGTCCAGTGAACAAATTCTCAATTCTTTGTGTCTTTCTCTGAGTTTGTGCTTTCATGTCAGCGCATGTGCTACCTGAGGTGATTGTTCATGTTTGTATGTATGGAGGTGGTGGTGGTGGCATTGACGACCATGTGTTCATCATGTTTCTGTATCTCTCTCACTCCTAAAATATTTTTTCTTTCTGTAAATTTAGAATTGAAATTATTTATACTTCATCAGTATCATCAGGGAGGGGTATCAGTGTTGATCACCTGCATGGCAGGTGCCAGTTACCATTATATTACTGTGGGGCTTAGCTAAATAATGCCCTCTACAAAGGGCGACTTTTCATTCATTCAACAACTTTAAAGAACAAAAAAAAAAAGAAAAGAATCTTCTTAATCCCTGCTGGTATTTCAGAATCCGTTTAATATGAGTTTATCTTCATCTTAGGCCAATTCAAATCCATTGCATTCACTTTGGAAGCAGTGCTTTTATAAGAAAAGAGATTTTAATCGTATCAACTATGATTTGTGTGATATCAGATTAAAAATAAAACTAATCTGTCTTTTCAATTTCTGAGAATGTAGTGGTTTTTTTTTTGGTTTTTTTTTTGGGGGGGGGGGGCAAAGTTTAGGTACCGGACATGTATGCCAAAAAGAGGGGTCCCCTTTAAAAAAAAATTCTGATATTGTGAAAAGCATCTGGTACTTCTAAAGGGGTTGGCTTCATTCCTGAAATGAGATAACCAAACGAGTAAATGGTATTATTAGTATTTTTGTAATTTAATAATTTATAGTTCTTTTTTACAATAACAAAATAGATAAAATTAATCTAATAACTTCATTGCAATCTTAGATTTCCATATGCGATGGTTAAATGAGCTGTATATCTTAACTAATGACTTGATTAGTTAAGTTAAAAGCTAATAGAAACAATGACATTGCGACAAACATTTAAAAAAATTGAAATAGTTTATTATAACTTATTTTAATTTTTTATCTAAACTAGCAAATATATTGCAAGTATTTCAGTTTTAATGTAATAAAATATTATATTAAATTAGAAAGGCTAATGAAACTAAATAAGAATGCAGATAAAAAGATTTGAAACAGAGGTGGGTATAATCAAAAAATAGAACAACTGAAACTTACTCTTCCATCATTCTTGTCTTTCATTGCTAAATTTTCTTAATTTAACTGTTTAGTTAAAAAAGCAAGTTAAGAATAAAATTACAGTTTTTTCTTCTTGTTAATGGATTTCTTTTAAGATTTATCTCCGAGAATTTTGCTCACATTCATTAAGAGATAACCAAACAATTAGAAGTCAATAATACTAAGCACATATTTATGAAAATCAAATTTTTAATCAATATGCAAATTAGCCTTACTGTTCATACTGTAAACTGCTATTTTATTGTATATGTAAACATACTTGCATGTTTTTAGTGTGTATATATGGTCAACAGTATTAATAATGTAAAACAATCTTATTAATAATTGAGGTTTAAATAAAAATGAAATCCGGAGAATGTGACGTTAATAATTAAGGGAATTGTGACTTGAGTAGTTATATAGTTTCAGTTACAGACAGATAAACACACAATCTCCATTATAATTAGATATATAAATGAATTATTTATATTATATATACATCTAGATAATAAATGTCATTTAATATTTTTACATAAATATTGTAATGCATAGATTAAATAAAGTTTAGTATTAAATTGTGAGTAGAATATTTTTTGATGTTTTGATTTTAAAATTTTATAAAATAAAGGAGGGTTGATTAAAATTTATTTCCACAAACTGTTTTTTAAAAGACCCTTTTTCAAAATAAATTGATTTATAAATGAATAAGGGCCAAAACTTTAATTGAAAATCAGATAGTTGTTTGGTAGATTTAATTTAAAATTTTAAAAATTCAATTAAAAGTTAATTTTCTTTGATTCTCAGTGTATAAATAACACATATACTACAGTTTAATCCTATAAATATTAATTTGCAGTGGTATATATCCAATTTGATTAGTTTTCTAATGTATTACTTTAGTTTTTTTTATCCCTTGTAATGTTGGGTTGCTTCACAAGTCACTGGTTATAATACCATGTAATCCACTACTACAAATTGTATCACTCACAAGGTGGATGAACAACCCCCTCTTGTAGGGCTCAGTGGTCATCTAGCACACATGTGCTGTGGAGTAAAAGAAGAACATTCCATGCAGTGTAGCTTGGTCTACTTGTTCACTGCAACTGATGCTCCAACAACTGTTCTGGTTCCTCACCACCCACAGGATTCAGTAGGGGGAGGTATCAAGATTGTGGGAACCTTTGCATATTCTTACTAACCTAAAATCCACTTAAATGGTGTTCCAGGAAGCTTCATGTACTCTATCTGTATCTCCTGTGGAGTAAGACCCTTCCCTTGAAAAATGAGTTAATTGCATCATATGCTGAGGCTCCAGTTCTGGAGATCTGGGTGAGTGTGGGGTACTTTTTCATTGCCATTACTCCCAGGTCCACTCTGACCTGGAGTGGTAGTACCTGTTAGGCTCCCATGCATGGGTCAAATAGGTCAAGTTAGCAAATCATTTGTATTAGATAGGAAAGCTTGATATAACTGTGTGCAAAAAACTTAAACTAAACAGAAAATGCAATTGTAATCATACAGTGTTTTCTAATCTCGAGGCATGAAATAATCCCAGATGGGTTGACATGCCATTAAAATCAATCAATAAATTTTGGCAAAACATTTAAATCCTGGACAAAACTGTTTGTGTTTCACTTCATGCTGATAACTCTTTAGAAAGGCATGAAACCAACTGTTCTCCCTCATAAATAGTAGGGCAATTAGTCTAAGAGAAAGAAAACTCTGAATTCAAACCAGCTGTACTCTGCTTAAAATTGTCTTTGTGTCAAATCCTGTCTATGTAGAGGGGTTGGGGAAATATATACATATGGTTTCTTTTTAAATGAAAAAAAAAAAATTAATGCTCTTACCAACAGCAACCTTAAGAACCTTATTTTTTTTTATTTCCATGTGTTTAACACACACGTGGGCATACCTACAAAGTCAGAAAACAGCCCAGCTCCCATGACTTTTGGAAGCACTTTTTTCATTCTCAGAGTTGCTGAAGCTTGAAACAAACTATTTGCATCAGTTGTTATCTGCTGAGACACCACATCCTTTAAAACCTCCAGGCTTCCTGAAATTCACCTACACAATACCTGATATTCCCCCTCCATACACGCACACATATATATCAGGACTTCTACGCTGTTCATTTTCCTGACATTTGTACATTATTCTATCTTCTATATATGCACCTTTAATAAATTGTAGTGCACCTGAGCACTGTACATAATAATTTCATTATTATAATCATCCCTTGGTATGGATATTGATAGATTTATTCAACCCATTGTGTCTGAAGGGGTGAACTTTGACCCAGGATGTTAACACTTATTCTGTCATTGACTAATTTGTTTAAATTGTCAACTGGTTTTATATTTGATTACAATAAATTCTTGCCTTGTTTTGTATAAGTTAATCAAAGTTTTTTCAAGGAGCAATGATTCTTGTATGAAGTTTTTATTTATCTTACTAGCTTAAAAGAGGCCCTATTGGGTGGAAATTAAACTAGTGTGTGTATATATGTATATCTATCTATCTTTCTCCTTCTATCTCTGTCTCTCTCTTTCTCTTTCTCTTTATCTCTCTATTTATCTTTCTATCTATCATATATATATTACAGAAAAGAAAAATTATTGCAAAAAAGGATTGTAGGTTCAGATTTGGCCCAAAATGTTTTTAATTTACTCATGGAGTCAGGCTGATTCCAAAATATGTTGTGCTATGCTGTTCAGGAATCAACGGCTTTTGGCATACTTGTCACTGTGTCTATGGAAAGTCTGTAGCAAACAAGGGCATCTCCTTCCCTTGACCGGGATATGCATGCGTGGTTTGGAGACTGCTGAATTTAATATTCCCTTCTTAATCCTACCATGAATTCACCACAGGTGAATTTGTTGGTTGGAGACCCAGAGTGAATGCCATCACAGAAACAAGAACTATAGCCTTTAGGAGTAGAGTTGAAAAAATGTGACACACTGACATTCACATTTATTATTTCAGATTTTTTTATAAATAAAGTATTTTATTGTCAGGCGTCCATTACTAATGATGATAGAAACATTCACTTTCTTTATTGTTAATAACTATTCTTGATAAATAGAGAACAATGGAAGTTTGTGTTTTTATGTTAGAATTAATGACATTTAATATTGTCTACATAGATCCACTTATCGGATTTCAGTCATAATCCTTGGCAATTTATTTTTCATTTCAATTATTCTATTGAAAAAAATCTATGGCATGTCAACTCTTGGTTTATTTTATGCTGAAGATATTTTGTTTTATTTATTCTTAATGGTACTCATTTTTAATTTTTTTTAAATCACATTTTTTTACACTTTTTTTTCTATTGAACCCATAGATGGGACCCTAAGAAGTACTACCACTCAGGGTCAGTGGACCTGGGAGTAATAGTAATGAAGGGGTACTCCACATTCCCCAGAGCTCCAGAATTGGAAATTCACCATCAGATAGACATGAAGACCCTCAGCCACCACCTTCTAGCACATATATGATAAAAAGGGTTGGGAGTTTGCTATAAGGACAATAGGGTTGGGACAATCATATAGGTGCTAGGGCTTGATGTTACCAGCCGATTAATTGAAGGGGGCCTCTCCAACCACTCATCTAACTTCTCTGCTTAGTGTTGTTTGCTCAGTCAATTCTTATTTCATGGTGAAAGTTCCCTGGGATTCTTTGTTTTATATCCCCCCCATCTCATATGATGAAGGGGACATCAACAATGACGTCAATGCCCCAATATTGGAGGTACCTGTGGTGTAATGGTTATCATCGGAGTTCAAATCCTGGATGAGAATCTTCTCATTTCATATAGTGCTAATACTCTTGGAAAAAGTATGCATCTAACTATTCCTCCTTCCAGCTTTGGGTAAATAGTAGGGCAGGCTGGGTTCTTTAACCTTGATATCGTCTTGGAGAAGGAAAACTTTTAATTCAAGCCTGTTAAACCAGTTAAGAAATTGACCTTGTGTCACATCCTACTCACGCAGAGGAAGTTGATAAATACATATTAATCAGTGATTAAAATGTAAATTGGAAGCTTTTTTTTTTTTTTTTAAGAATCTGAGTTTTTATTTTTATTTTTTAAAACTATTACTTCCTATTAAACTCTGGTTACCGACCTAAAGGCTTTGGCAGGATTAGAAAATATAGTAAAAACAAGATGCACTTGTAGACAAATTAGAAGCAAATTTCTCTATCAATCTATTGCTAATTAACTTTTTTTTTGGCACAAAGCCACAGAAGTGTTAGAGAAATCTTAGAAGCGTCTTTGAACTTTGCTTAAGCTCTTTATTGCTTGTTCATGCATTTAAGAATTGCTAGTAGAAAAAGTCATAGAAATAGAAAATGCACAAGCGACATTCGAACTTATGGCTGGAACTTATTATATTAAGAAAGAAAGAAAAGATAAGCTAGTTAAGCCCCCCCCCCCGCTTTCTCTTCCCCCACCTCCTGAGGCAGGCACTTCTGTTCAGTTTATTCATTTGTAACCCTCACACAATGTCATAATCTATTTGTGGTTCTTTTGTAACAAAATATCTAAACAAATGGAAATGGGGAGTGAAGAGAGTCACCGTGTGATTGTCATTTGGTACAACATCACTAAAGAAATAAACCTAAACAACTCAAAAAATAAACAAAAACCTACTTAAGTTTATTATTAAACAAAAACAAAAAACACAACTTAGAGTATATATAACAATGTTTTGGGTATCATTATAGTATGTTGCCTACCTTTTGAATGTAGCCCACGAAATCATGTCTCTCTTATAGTATGTGGCCTACCATAAAAAGCATATTATAAGGTTATAATAATAACTGCTAACCCTATTTCAGAATTTTAGAATATTTTAGAATTAAATCGATCTCTGATTCATGTAAATTATGGATAAATTCTTTTTTAATTATTCTTAATTACATACAGCTTATGACTGAATTGCATTTCTTGAAATTGAATATATGTGAAAAATAATTAGTTTCAATAAATTGCCTACTACTTATATCTATAAATATACTCTTACTGAGGTAGGACACATTCAAACCGTGTTGGCCACATACTATAACAGAATCAAAAAGGTAGGCTACATACTATAACGGTGCCATGTTTTGTCCTATAATTTATTAAGCCTTGCTTAGTCTGGCACTTAGGACCCCATTTGCTTAAATTACCTACTGTTTTTTTAGTGGTCACCCATTGAAGTTCTGAACAGACTCATTGCAGCTTAACTTTGGTGACCTAACAGGATTTTTGCTTTTAACTTTAGCTCAAAAATTTTGGGCATCACATCATGGTGTAATAGTTAGCAAACTAGTTTTGCAGATTGATTATTACTAAATAGCAAGTTTGGTCCTTGTTGGATGCTTCATGTCACATCCTTCCCGGCAAATGGGTTGGGTAAATACCAATATTAACTCAAAAACTTTTCACAAAATATATATATATATATATATATATATATTCTCCCTCCAGCTATGGGTTAAATAGTAGGGCAGACTGGGCTCTTCAGCCTTGGGTAACCAGTCTAGGAGAGGGATAACTCTGAATTCAAAATTCCTGAGGTCGGTTGTTGATTGGGTTTGTGGCAACCTTTGATGCACCAATTCTTTCCTATCGACTGTGCCAAAAAGTGTGGATGGTCCAACACAAGCCTTCACCACTATAAACAAATCCCTGTGTGGTAGTTCATTGTGTGTATGAACCCTCATACGTCGATAATAGACGGGAGAGTCCATTTTTTTAAATATATATATATATATATATATTAGATAATTGTGAAAAATTATGGGTCTACCATGGTTATGATCTTGTCAGGATCTTACATTTTACTGGACTAAGTTGAAATCACTACTATTTATCCTTAGTTGTCACTAGGTAGGTAGGGTGGGTTGAGCTAATGCTATACTCTTAAAATTTTCTATCTTCTTCCTGTGATGCTTATTTTAATTTGTTTATGGAGTCTCTTGTCTGCAGACTTGTAGTTGAAGTTTGTTTATCTATTTCCCTGTTCTTATTTCTGTTTTGTTTTTCTTTGAACTTAATTCTTATTACAGATTGCTAGTGTAAACAATTAAAAAGTATAATTCTAATTATATTTTAGGGAACTACTTGCCCTGTGTCTACAGTTGCAAATTGATTTATTTCTATTGTTTTATAAATTTTTCTTATTGGGGAATTTTATTATTGCTAATTTTTCGTTTAGATATAAGAAACATAGATCATTTAGAGACCTGCATATGTTAAATTTCTTTAAAATATCCCATCTGATCATTGGTGTTAAGCTTTGATCTTTTAATCCCCTGTGTGTGTGTGTATATATGCATATATATATGTATATATATATATATAATGTATATATATGTATAATAGCACTTCACTTTAACACCCTACCACACAACCTTACACACCTCAAATGCATTCTAATAGAACACGCATTTCCAACAACGCAATCTCGAAAACAAGCAGAAACTAAATGGATTCTAAAATTACAAACTCACGTGAGGGGACTGAACGCTGACATCGGAATACTCCGTTATTATAATTGTTTTACAGACGCTGCCACTGTCAATAACAACAGAGACAAAAGATCCATTGAACAGGAACAAGTCATTTGATAAAGGGTATCTAACGAACCCGAAAATTTATGATAAAAAATAATAATAAAAAAATAAGTGAATCCAATACTCCATAACATCGAGTTCATTCATTTATTTTTAGATGCTTCGTAATAACACCCAACTTAAAAAACATATAAATATATATATATATATATATATATATATATATGATAATAAAATAATACATTCTCCATATAATCTGCAAAAAAAAATTATCAGATCCACTTATATATATATATATATATATATATATATATATGAATAAATAAGTGAATCTTTTTATGATATGTAGATGAATTATTTTATCTTCTCTCCTAAATGCTCATATCAAATAACAAATTAATTGTTAAGCCATTACCCGACACGGTAATGATTCTTTTTAATTGACTTAGATCACTCATCTGTAGCAGGAAATGACTTAGAAAATCTGCTGAAATAGACTGTTTTTTTTTTTACTGCCATTGATTTTGATGCTATTCTCTCTGTACTTGTTGGCTTGAATCCCTAATAGTGGAGGTAAGACCTGTTTGAACATGTATCTGCTAGTATATTAAGTCCTCTTCAAACATACTTAGTGTCTGTATCTTTAGTAAAGGTATTGAGTTTAATTGTTTATTAATCATGAGTACAATGTTCAAGTTATGTAGAGATTGGTAATAAATGAGAAGGTTGTGCACTAATCAAAATTCATTAAACATATTAGCAAGACTATGCACATGGTGTAAGTATTTAAATTTTAATGTAATAAAGTATATTAAATTAGAAAGACTAATGAAATTAAATAAGAACTCATATAAAAAGATTACACTTATTTTAATTATATTTTAATTGGTTTCTATATAAAATCATCCATAGGATTGATTTTAATATGTTGTAGAATAAATAATAACACTGATCAATAACACAGTGTAATTATTTATTAAACCCAGTTTTGTTAAAACCAGTATGCAAATTAACCATACCATATATTATGTAACCTTTATTTCTTAGTGATATATAAGACACATTGCAGGATTAAACGCACTAATAACATGGGCTTTTTTTTAGGCAAATCTAACTCAGATTTTCATAGCGACATTGTTAATAAATAAGATTTATTCTATATATTAATGATTTTGACTATAAATTAAATACTCATTGATAGCTTATGCAATTCTTAAGGGTATTGTGATGTAAACAGTGACATAGTTTCGATTGCAGACAGACACATCAAATCTCCATTATAATAAGATGAAAGCAAATGTCCTTCAGATGATGATGATGATGGTTGAGTTGGAGTTGGAGTTTGTTGGTTTAACAATTTTGATTTCAGTGTCGGTTTCGGTTTGTTTTCCCTTGATATCGGTTTTTCAGTTCGGTTTTTGATTTAGTATTTTCTCTTTCTAAAGAAGCCATTCATTTTCTTGTGTAATGATGATTAGTAGCTATGTGCAATTTTACTCAAGGGAGGTAATAAATGAAAAAATGTTTTAACTTTATAACAATTACCAAAAATCAAGGAATTGTCCAATTTTAATGAAACTTTCAACACTTTATTCATTAATGACTTAATTTTATTTATAGTTTATTTATCATTAAAAAAAAACTTGAAAAAAAAATGGTAGGATCGTTTGTGGGGGAGGAGGTCAACATTTGCTTATCTGATTTTTAAAAGACCCTAATTTTTACATTTCTAGAAAGACAAATCCAAAAGACTGCATCATAAAAATTAAAATTCAAAATTTTCAAGACCTGAAAAGAGTTGTTTGAAAAATTATTTTCTTAAAACTGAGTTTTTTTCATTGTATTTTTAAAAACAATATTTTTCTTTGCATTGCTGAAAACAAGTTTTTTTTCTCTTATTCAATTAACCTATTTAAAAATAGGGAATTTGGCAATGTAACTCTCTATGAAATTGACATCATAATTTTTTTTCCCTTTTTCACTGATAAAGTCTAAGAGAAATATCAAATCTCCTTTTAACTTGCATATTGGTTACTATTTTAAGGAGTTAACTATTGAAAATGAATAATAGAAATTTAATTTCAACAGACAATTCCATTAAACTTATGATTGATTCACAAAGTTGACTTCATGGAAATAATGGCATAATTCAACTAAACACCAATTTTCTTAACAAATTTTGAAAGAATTAAAACAATAAAAAAACAAACACTTTGATTAATTTTGTTATTTATTATTGAAAATTACATTAAAAAACATATCTCCTTGTCGGACTCCAACGACTTTGTCAAAAAAGTCTGCATCAGCATCAGGTGAGCGTACCATTGCTTTAGTGTCATTTTAGAGCATCATTATAGTGATAACTGTTTCTTTATGGACACTGTATGCTAGTATTTGCTCCATTTTCCCTTTGTGTATGGAGTCAAATGCCTTGGAGAAATCGACAAATAGTAACGTTGCCTCAAGATTCTTTGCTTCAACCCCTTCTATGATTCAGCGAATAGCCAGGATCTGAGAAGTTGTGGATGGATTTCAGCGGAATCCATTTTGGTTTTTCCTAAGGATTTTCTCCATTTCAGGTCGGATTAAGAAGAGCATTATATATCTTAGCAGCTATAAGAGTTATGCCTCTGAAGTCCTATAAAGGGATATGTTAGCACCATATTTATAATATGCCTAGACTATGTACTTCGAACATAATTAGATCCCATAAAATAAAAAGGCCTCACACTAAAAAAGGCAAGAAGCAGGTGATATCCAGCAAAGGCTATTACGGATGTGGACTATGCTGATGATCTGATACTTCTTGCAAATACATGTACACAAGCCGAATCCCTGCTACATAGTATGGAGAAGGCAGCAGGGAACATCGTGAACTCTGATAAAACTGAGTTCATGTGTTTTAAAAAGAAAGAAGGCATCTCCACACTTGACAGTAAGCCTCTAAAGCCAGTAGAACAATTTACATACCTAGGTAATAATATCTCATCCACAGAAAGCAGCGTTAATGCATGCATTGGGAAGGCATGGTCTGCTATAAACAGAATATCTGTCATATGGAAATCAAATATCACCGACAAGTTAAAGCAACAATTCTTCAAGTCATAGTTATATCAGTGCTAATGTATGCCTGCACCACTTGGACCTTAATGAAGTGCCTAGAGAATAAGCAAGATGGGAGCTGCACAAGAATGCTGCATGGTATCTTAAACAAATCATGGAAACAACATCCCACAAGGAAGCAGGTGTATGGCCACTTTCCTCTCTATCACACAATCCATCCGAGTGAAACGAATTAAGACATGCTAGACACTGCTGGATAAGCAAGGATGAACTCATAATTGACATCCTCTTGTGGAAATCAGCACATGGACATGCCATTGCAGGCTGTCCAGCAAAGACCTACATTGACCAGCACTGGGTGGATGCTGTGTAGAGGACTTCTTGGCGACAATGAATGATAGAAACGGTTGGTTGGAGAGAGATTGTCATGGATATCCATGCTACTAGTGTGATATGATGATGATGACATTAAAAACTCAGATTCCATTTAAAGATTCCACGAATCCAGAAAATTGGACCCCCTAAATATCCAATCATTAAGAATGTTGAAAATGCGAAGAGAAAACTCACAACAAAAATATTTTTTTTTAGTTTTAAAGTAATTTAAGTTTTCAAATAACCTCTTTTATGTCTTGAAATTTTTTTTTTTTAATTTTTAATTTATGCTGTAGTCTTCTGGATTTATCTTTCTATAAAAAAAAAAAGTTATATTTTATTTTATAAAAAATCTTCTTTCATTTTTCTTGTTTACAACAATTTTATTTCATAATTGGTGAATTGGCTTACCAGAAAAGAATTACCCTTAAAAAATGTCCAACATTGACATTAAAAATGAAACTGGCAACTACTTTTTATTTTCTAGCTATTTTTTTTTTTTGCTCACTTCATTTATTTACTTTCATTACAAAAAGTTTCTTTAAACATTTAACTTAATAACTGAAACAAATAGATTTCAGACATCATGTCTTATTCCTCATACCCTTTTTTTATTTGAAAACATTCTAGAATATAAAATAGATTTCTTAAGTGTTATATCTGTCGTATTTCCTTTTCTTTCTATTTATTTTGTAAACAAATAGATTTCACATTTATTTTCTAAAAAATAGTCAATTAAATGTTTTTTTTATATTTTGTTCAATCTTGTCCTCTTACAACAGTATAAATGTTCATAAAATGTAATTTTATCAAAATCTGAAAGTCTTTTTCAACCGTTTTTTCTTTGATATAGTCACTCAGTAGTAATATCATTATGCCTAATGGTTTCAAGTTTTGCCAATGTCCACCAATGATTGAATTTGAGGAACCACAACCAAGATGATGGGGTGCACTGACTGACAAATGCAGATGCAAAGATTGTCACTGGTTGTAAACCCCCTGTACAGACTCATTTTTTGATGGAAGCACGTGGTGTAATGGTTATCATCGTAGGAAATTAGACTTGGTGACAAGAGTTCAAATCCTGGATGAGGCTGCTTGCATTTCACATACTGCTAATAATCTTGGAAAAAGTATGCATCCAACTATTCTCCCTCCAGCAATGAATAAATAGTAGGGCAGACTGGGCTCTTTAACCTTGTTTAGGCAACTGGTCTAGAAGGAAAACTCAGAATTCAAATCTATTAAACTGTGATTAATAAATTGACTATGTTTCACATCCTACTTGTGTGGAGGGAGTTGTGTATATTATATATATATATATATATATAATACCAAGTGTTTCCTTGATAGGATTCAGCCAAAATTGAGGACTCAAACGTACATATAAAGATTTGCGTATATATTTCTACATATATGGAGTATTATAAATAAATGAATAGATACCTTGGTTTGGATATGAATTTATTTCAACATTTTCTTTTGGTCTTGTCAGCCTGTCCTTTGTTTTTCCCATTTTCCTTATTTTTGTATTTTTCACTTTTTCTCAAATTATTTTATTCATATCTGAAATTAAAAGAAACATTTGAATTAACAATTTTCCATCCAGTATTGAAGTTGTGTGCAGTTGGATGAAAAGTATGGATTTATCCAACCCCTCTATAAGATGCAACACAAAGTCAATTCTTAAACTGAGTATAGTTGGTTTAAATTCAGTTTTCCTTCTCCTTGACTGGTTGCCTATCCAAGGCTAAATTACCCAGTCTGCTCTGCTATTTTATCCATAGGTGAGAAAAGGGATGGATTTTTGCCTTTTCCAAGGGCATTAGTATGAAGTGAAATGCAAATGGCTTTGTCTGGGATTTGACTGAGGGTTGCCAATTCAATTTCCCACAACAATAACCATTGTGCTAACTGTGCCTCCAAATAAATGAAAAATAAACCAAAAACTGAATGAAATATGTGTAGCACAAAAGGATTTGATTATATTGAAAAATGAACTTGAATTTGAATTTATTTAATTTTAATTCAATCCAAAGAAGTTTGGCAATATGTGCAATCATGACCAGTAACACATAGTTCTGTGCACAGTGAATGAATGTTTTGTACTCTTAAACAAGATTAGAAATTGCTAAATTCTTTGCAAGAGACAATTGACGTCTGATGAAGAAACTTGTTAGTCACCCAACTGCATGCAGTGAATGACCTGACAAAGAGAAGATAAAGAAATTGTTGACATTTATTTGACAATAGTGCATACTGAACTATTTACTTACATAAAATTGTGCAAGTAGACATGAAAGAAACAAATAGATTTCATATTTATTTCCTAAAAAATAGACAATTAAATGATTTTATCATATTTTTTGTTCAATCTTTTCCTCTTACAATAGTTCAGATGTTGATAAAGTTAAATCTGAAAGTCTTTTTCAACATATTCAAGGCTCATTGGATATAGTTGCTCAGTAGCAATAACTCTACACCAAATGGTTTTGTAAAAAAATCACAATGCAGGGTTTCTGGTGTGCAGATGAAATCGAAAAAAGTTGGTTTTTTGCCACACATCTTTTATATATATATATATATATATATATATATATATATATATATATATAAACCAGGGTTTACACACACACACACACACACACACACACACACACACACATACATATATGTATATATATATATATATATATATATATATATATATAAAACCAGGGTTTACACAGTGATAAGAATTGATGAAGAAACAGAGATGCAGATATAAAGGTTAAAATACATATACATGGTGATATTTAAAAGAAAAAAAGCTTTTTAGTTAATAGTACATAGAAATAGATAGAGATGCTTAGATGAAAATCCTGAAGGATACGTTGAAATATATAAATAAGCAAAGACTGTGATAGATAAAGAAAAAAAAGGAACAGTGAAATCCTTGCCACACAGAAATGAACATTGACCCAGAGAAAAGAAATGAGGAAGGATATATGTAAACTCTGATAAAAAAAACATGCAGTCTGGAACTCAAGTTCCTGGTAGGGTCACTCAAGGCAGACAGATCTGGCACCCAGTGGTAAGGGCCACAACCCGGCCAAAAATCCAAAGGACGTCTCCATCATCATCAGAAATCAATGGCTTTTAGTGTACTTGTCAATGCATCTGTGGCAAATTTGTGTCAAAAAAGGGCATTTCCTTCCCCTGACTAGGATATGTATGCCGGTTTGGGGACTGCTTGTGAATTTCATATTCCCTTGTTACTCCATTTGCTGTAAATTTTCCACAGACACAGTAACAAGTATGCCAAAAGCTGTTGATTCTTTGGATTTTTGCCAAAGCCCTTTGGCGCAGTTAGGGCCCTAATACCACTGGGTGCCAAACCTGTCTGCTTTATGTGTGACCCTACTAGTGCTTAAGTTCCCGATGGGATGGCTCTGACGCTACCAAGTTTACATGACTCTGCCATGATTAGCAGGGGTTGACTTTAGAAATAATGTGCTAGATGGCAGTTGAGCCATATATATATATATATATATATATATATATATATATATATATATATATATATATTCAAAATCCAGCTTAGCTCAGTCAGTAGAGGATCCGCCTAGGAACTAGTAGTTTGGATCTGTGTTGAAGTGGGGAGGTGATGGTAGGTGTGTCAGCCCACCTCAGACACAAACACAATCTCCCTGGTCTAGCGCTAGTAAAAAGGGGATAGACTCCCTTACTGTTTAGCTGATAGTGGCAATAGGCCACTCCACTTTTTACACTATTTACATGACTCTCATTTTGATTTGTTACATTTGAACATTGATAAACAAAATGCGATGAAAAGAAAATGATTGCAATGGAACATTGGAAATATAAATGGTTATTGATTTGTAATTGAGCATTTGCATGTCAATCAAGTTTTGGCATTAAATAACCCATTAAACAGCTCTGTCAGCAGGGCCTTTAGAATACATCTCTGTAGAGGGGTACGACCCCCCACCTTCCCAATGAAGCCACCTGTTGGCCGTGGGTGGCGACCTGTGATGCTTAAGGATGGAACCCTGGTAGCTGAGCAGTCCATGGCATGCAACTCTCCAGTTTGGCCCTTACAAGACAGGCGATAAGAGTGACTCCCGCTGATCAATCAGCTGGTCATGTCAACCGGTAGCATCTATATGATTGTCCCAACCCTATTGCCCTTATGGCAATCCACAACCCTTTTTATCATATATGTGCTAGAAGGCAGTGCCTGAAGGTCTTCATGTCCTGGGTATGACGTTAAACTCTTTCTGATGGTGAGGTTCCAATTCTGGAGCTGGTGTGGAATACCCTTTCATACTTATTACTCTCTTAACTGGATTGGTAGTACCTGTTAGGGTTCCATCTATGGGTCAAATAGAAAAAAATTGAGTTTAAAAAAAGAAATGATTACCCATCAAGAATGTATAAAACAAAACCTCTTCAGCATAAAATAACTCAACAAGGGTTGACATGCCGTAAAATCCAACCAACCTATTAAACAAACTAAAATTATACCTTTCAGAGTCAGCTTATAATGAGCCGACTGTATCTCCTGCAGAGGAGTAAGAACTGTTAATTCCATCTATGGTTCAAATATATCTGTTGGAAAATTAATTGTATTAGATATGAATACTTGATACTATATAACTATGTGCAACTTATTTGTATTAAGAGTATTTATTTAATGTTATAATTTTTATTTAGGATTATTATTAGTTACTTATATATACTTACATATAATTGCTTGCAAATTATTGGTGTTAGATAGGAATACTTGCAACTATATAACCATGTGCAAACAGATGATTATTATTAAATGGGAATAGTTTAAATATAGTTTATATAGTTTATAATTGTTATTATTGGTATTAGATAGGAATACTTGAAACTGTTTAAATTATTTCTATTAAGAATACTTGACATTTTATAACTGTGTATGAACAAATGACGATAGACAAATTAAAAAAAGTGCAGTTCAAAAAAGAAATGCAATAGAATCTTTTAAACAAAGTATTCCAAAAAGATAAATTTATTATAGATGAAGTTGATGTTAAAACGTTTTGGTTTTTATCTAAGCCTTCATAGGATGAAAAAAAAACTTGTTTAAACAGTGATGGAATTTCTCTAATACTTTCTCATCTCTCGTTTCATTTTGAAAAGATTTCCATCACTATCATCTCAATGTCTTGATATGAAAAAAGAACATGACTTGTTGGGAAAATAAAATAAATAGATAAATAAATAAAACTGAGTGAGTTGTAATAGAATAAATATTAAGTGCTCAGTACATATTTGAAGTTGGTTAGGTCTAAATAAGTAACAAGAACTTACTGAGTTTCACTGAAATGGATCTTCAGGTAAATTCTGCCAGAATATTATTGGGATAAACGGATAAATATATACAAAAATACAGTAGAATTTGCTGGGGAGGAGGGACAAAACATATACATAGACAGTTAACAATTAAGTAGCCATTTATTTTTTTGCCTACATCCATTCAATATAAAATTAGTTATGTTTTGTCTTGTGTTTTTATTTAATAGTTCATGACAGCTGTTTCATGTTTAATGCAATTATTCAGATGGACAAATTTGAATAGGAAACAGCTGTCATAGAGTAATCTTATTATTATGGAGATTATGTCAGAATACCCTCAAGAAATGCGTAAATTTATCAATGAATATTCCATTTATAGTCAAAATCATTAATACATATAAATCTTATTTAATAATGATGTCTATTAAAATTATATAGATACCAATTAAAATATAATCAAAATCATATAACTGTGTGCAAATTATTTGTATTCGATAGGAATACTTGATATCATATAACTGGGCACAAACTCTTATGAAACAGCTACACAAAGATGTAAATATAAATGTACAATGAACATGATTCCCTAACCTCTAGGCATAAAAGAATCCTAGATAGATTGACATGGTATTAAAATCAATCAAATCAAGATCAAATGTTTGAATAATTGCAGAATTTATTTAATTTAATTTTATTTTAGAGTAACCACTGATTAAAAAAAAATCTTGAAATATGTGTTATATATCTCTAAGAAATGATAATTTACATAGTATATGGTGGGAATAGTTTGCATACTGGTTTTAACAAATGATCATTTGTTGTTACTGATTTCTAATACTATCATGTTATTCTCAAATGTATTAAAAGCAATGCTATGTATAATTTTATATAGAAATCAATTAAAATAACATTAAAATAAGTAATATCTTTATATGCTTTCTTATTTAGTTTTGTTAGTCTTTCTAATTTTATTACAATAAAAGGACCAAGTAACCAATAAGCACCCCAAATCATCAACTTAATGAAAGGTTCATATTTTAACTTGTCACCGGTAACTTCCGCTTCCAAATTTTTGTAAACAAATGATTTTAATCAGAAGTTTATAGAGATGTTGAACTTACAATAAATTAAATAAATAGATGATTGGTACTTGTAATCAAATTAAAATTCAATAGCAAAATCTTTTTTATAAATGAATACTTTTTAATCAGGAATTTATGAATATTTTTCAACACTTATGATAATTTTTAAAAAAGACGAAAGACGTTTTTATACTAAAATAGTTTTTACTTAATCAGAAGACAAATGCAATTATGTTTATTTAAATAAAAATACAGTTTTTATTTACAAAATATTTTTATGCTTATTTAAATAAAAGGATGTCGTTCAGAAATAGTCTCACATAATTTGTAAAATTTGTTTTTGTCAGATACAATGTAATTGCAAAAATCATCTGTTCGTTTATTTTCAAATATTTGAAAGCAAAACTTGGTCCCATTAAAACTTAATACTTGCAGCTATGGGACAAATACTTTTGCTAGTTTATATAAGAAAACTGTAAAGGTCCTGCATATAAAGTAGAAAAAAGCTGACATAAAATAGTCTTTGCTGTTTTCTTTGTAATCTTCAGAGAGTTTCAAATTGAAGTGTTTATTTTCTCCACAGCTGTTTTATTTTTTATTTATCTTTTATAAAACAAATGCCTTAAAAATTATTCTCAAATCCTCCTGCTAGATCTTTCCTCTTTTTTTCCTCTTTGTTTCCTCTTTTTCTTTGTCTTCCTCTTTTCTTTGTCTTCTTTTTCTTTGTCTTTTTCTTTCTCTTTTCTTTGTCTTTGTCTCTTTTTCTTTCTCTTTGTCTCTTTTTCTTTCTCTTTGTCTCTTTTTCTTTCTCTTTGTCTCTTTTGTTATGATTATCATAGATATATTAACAAAAAAGAAAAGGGTGCCACTGTTGTAATGTTTATAAAATGAACACACAACCCTAATTCAAATCCTCAACAATGCTGTTTGCATTTCACATAGTGTTAATACTCTTTGGAAAGATATACATCCAACTATTCTCCCTCCAACTATTAATTACTGTCACTGTTACGGTATTCACTCCAACCATTGAATTTATCTTAAGTGAATTCATGGACGGAGTGACAAGAGAACATGAAATTCACAACCGATTCCCAAACCCCACATGCATATCCTGGTCAGGGGAAGGAGAGGCCCTTGTTTGCCACAGATTTTCCACAGATGCAGTGACGAGTACGCCAAGAGCCATTGATTCCTGATGATGAAGAAGCCCTTTGGATTTTTGCCAGGGCCCCTTTGGCTGGGTTGTGGCTCTAATACTACTGGGTGCCAGACCTATCTGCCTTGGGTGACCCTACCAGGAACTTAAGTTCCTGATGGCATGGCTCTGATATTACCCTGTTTACACGGCCCTGCTATTTGTAAATTGTAGGGCAGACTAGGCTCTTTAACCTTGCTATGGCTACTGATTTTAGAGAAGGAAACTCTAAATTCAAAACTGTTTAAACTCTGCTTAAAAATGACCTTGTGTCATATTCTGCTCGTGCGGGGAGGGGAGGGTTTAAATATATATATGTGTCCATCTCCCTTCCAGCTCTATATCTCTATTCTTTGTCTCTCTGCTGAAATATTGGAAGATTTATACACAAATCAGCAAAATCCTGCCATTTCCTTTAACATGTCTGTCAGTCTGCTTATCATGTTGAATGCATATGTTGGTTTTTAGGAAATGTGCACATGGGGTAGTGCCCCACCCCCCTCTCTCCAAACCCTGTTGACATTGTTTTGTTGAAATTTGATCATGTCCCTGTGATTCTTAAAATATTGGGCTGCTGATGTTAACTTGTATTGTTTGTTTTTTCTTCTTTTGTAGGGTGAGCAGTTGCATTGGCTTGCATGTGCTGCATACGTGGCTTGTCGAAGGAGCATCGTACCCACGGTGGGGCATGGAACAGTGGAAGGAAATTGTGTTTCCCTCACCAGATTATTAAGAACAGCCAGATTTAGGTAAGAACATTGCTTAGGGGAGATTTGCAAATTAAAACCCAAAAATATTTTTAAAAAAAGAAAAAAAAAAATTTTTTTCTTTTTACATTTTTGCTTTCATCACACTGTAATTATCTGTGTATAATACACACCCCTTACTTTGGATTATGAAATTCTGGAAAAAAACAAGATTGTTATGTATGATATGCACAAGTTATATTTGGCCATATTTCTTTAGTGTTTCCCTCCCTCAACGACTAAGAAAATAATAAGTCATGGCTGATTTGTAATTTTGTGATTTAACACTTCATTAAAAAAATAAAGTAAATAACTGAAACTTAGACTTATTTGGATGGTGAATGGAAGATTTACAATTTTGATATAATATACAGTGGAACTTTGTTTCTTGAACAACTCTCAAGTCAATTCCGAGTTCGAACAACAAATTTGAGTAAAAAAGGCCTCAGTTGTCAAATAAATTTTTGGACTTCGAACACACGAGTTGAGCCGTTGAAAATGGAAGTTGCGTGAATGACTGAAATTTGTGATTTATAGTTATTTACTAAGCTTAGCTTTGATGTGGCTCAAGTCCAGAAGTATGGGGGCACCCTAACAGGGGTCTGCGAATCTAGCTTGCTAACCATTACACCTTACGTGTGACATGCCCAAATTTGTGATTTATAGATTTGCTATTTTTCTAACTGCTAAAAACCAAAAAAACATTTTCAATTTGAAAATTCCAATAGCCTGCCTTCAATTACTGCAGTTTCCTACAATGCCAGAAGAAAATGGAAGAGAAATATCTTTTATTGTGTAATAAGTGAACAAATCAATTTCTTGTGTGTGTGTGTGTGTGTGTGTATATATATATATATATATATATATATACACACACACTTTTCATTTATGTTCATAAAATCATTACTTTATGGAATTCATATTTGAAGCTAAAGGTTGTTCTTACCGACTTTATTTACTAACTCCTCCACTTGAGTAGGATGTGGCACAATGTCAATTTCTTTTTTCTTGAATTCAGAGTTTTCCTTCTTGACTGGTTGCCTAACTAAAGTTAAAGAGCTCAGTCTACCCTACTATTTACCCATAGCTGGAGAGAGAATAGTTGGATGCATACCTTTCCCCAAGGGTATTAGTGCTATGTGAAATGCTAACAATCTCATCCAGGATTTGAACTTGGGTCAATGTGTCCATTTCCTACAATGATGATAACCATTACACCATGTGTCTCCTTTATATTGGACTTCCTTCTTTACAAAATTCTTACTCCTCCTCTATTATGGATTGGCATAAATATTTTGCTTTAAAAATATGATTAATCTCTCACAGGTACTGTAATCTTGTTTTGGTCATCGGGCACTAACTGCAAGACCCAATATCTTTATTCACTAAGCCTTCTCTACTAATATCACTTGAGTCAGTAGTACCTTTATTATTTTAATTACATATGTGTCACTATTAAGTAAAATGTTTATAGAAATAGATATGGATAAAGATATTTTTTCTCTTTAAAAATTAGATCTTCTCACTCTCACTGGTCCTTTAACCTGGTTTGGTCATCGGTGGTGTTACTTATGTAGCATTTCTTGTGCAGAAATAGCCTGGCAGATCCCATCCCTCTTAAATAAATATTGATGAAAATATTTTTTCTCTTTAAAAATTTGAGATCTTCTTACTTTCATTGGTCGTTTAACCTAGTTTGGGGAGTACTTGTTAGGGTCCCATCTATGGGTTAAATAGAAGAAAAAAATAGTTTTAAAAAATGTGTTTAAAAAAAATTGAATTTAAAAAAAGTTTTGAATACACATCAAGCATAAATAGAACAAAATGTCTTAGGCATAAAATTACCCAACAAGATTGACATGCCACAAAATCCAACCAACCAAACAAACCTTGTTTGGTCATGGGGGTTCTACTCATGTAAGTGTGTCTTGGGCAGAAATAGCTTAGTAGATTCCATCCCTCTCAAAGTCTACAACTGATTTAGTTTTCCTTCTCTTAGACTGGTTGCCATATGATGGTTAAAGAGCCCATTTGCCCTACTATTTACTCATAGCTGAATGCATATCTTTTCCAAGTGTATTAGTGCAAATACAAACAGCCTTGTTCAGTCTGTAATGGACTGCCCATGTCTGAAGTCACCCTGGCGCAACACCATGAAGCCAAGAGGTCCAGAAGAAAGTGGTGGCAACAAAGCACCGTCAATCAACATCTTCAGGGACAACCTTCACATGCGACATCTGTGGTCAAGAATGTTTTTTGAACATTGGACTTCAGTCACACGAGGCGCTGTAACTTTAGGGGCACAAAAACTATTTTAGTCTTCTGAAAATGCAATACCGATGATGTTCATGATTTGAACTTTGGTAGCTGAGTCCATTTCCTATGACTATAACCATTAGGCAACAAACGCCTCCTATTGTCAAAAATATCCGGCAGGCTGATGTAGACTATCATTTCTATAACCTACTGACACCTCTGGACATCATGGTTTAGCGTTTGCATTTGAGATACGGTGAATTCATTCGGTGAAGCCGGCTCAAACAACCCAGGGTGAATGCTGCAGCAGTAACAGCCTCCTATGCATAATGCAGTAATTATTATTTTCATGTCAATTTCTGAGTCTAGGAATATTTATTCTGCATAATCAAGTTATCTATAAATTTTTTAATCATTTAGTGAGTCTCCCACATTGAACTATTTTTTGAAAATCTATATTAAACCTGAATTTTGTTTTTGAGATGAAATTTCCAATAACTAAAGGTTACCATAGAAACAGGATTTTGTTATAGCAAAAGATTGAGTGCTTTCACTCTCTCTTGTCATAAGAGGAGAGTTTTTTAAATCTTTTTCTGAATCTATTTTGTTGCTTGTTATTTTTAGAAAATCAATCTTCAGCTATTAAATAAAACTACAGAAAATCTAGGTTCTCAACCTTTTTTGATGATGGCCCCCTTTTGGCCTTGTGCCTACATTATAGCTGTTATCAAAAATATATGTTTACTATTTATGAAAATTTACTATTTATATTCAGTGCCCTGTTGGTGAGGCTTAGAATACATTGAATGTATCCCCTGCTGAGGGGTAAGAATCCCACTCCAAAGGGGTATGTAGTTACCCAACCCTTTTACCACAGACAGGATGTGACACAATATCAATTTTTAAGCTTTTCAAAGTTTTCTTTCTAGACTGGTTGCCTAACCCAAGGCCAAAGAACCAATCTGCCCTACTATTTACACATAGCTGTAAGGAGAACAGATGAAGGTATTAGTGTGAAGTGAAATGAAATCAGCCTTTTCCAGATTTGAACTTGGGTTACTGATTCTATTTTCTATGATGATATGCAGGACCACTCTAATAGGGTCCCATTTATGGGTCAAATAGCTCTGTTTAAAAAATATTTGTATTCAATAGGACAGTGTGCAAATCTCCTACGAAAAACTTCACAAAAAAATGTATGAACATACAGTTTACCTGATTACCTAACCTCTAGACACAAAATAATCCTAGAGGGTTAACATGCCATTAAAATCAATCAATATCTATATCTATTTAAATTACCAGACTCAAAGCCAATTTTTGCCCATTTTTCACTGCTTTTTTTTTTTTTTTTTTTTTTTTTTTTGCCAGCTGGGTGCTCGTTAACCCCTCCCTTAACTGAAAGTTAGGGGTACCATCCTATCTTCTTCCCTGTGTGAACATATTAAATAGTAATCAAACTATTGTTTAAAATTGTTATGTGAGTATTATAACAGGATGATTTAATGTTAAATTGGTATGGCTCCCCAATATCCCATTTATCTTATGTGGTCCCTCAACCAGGACATGGCTCCCCCTAAGTTGAGAATCAATGATCTAAAGATGTAGATTCAAGTTGGATTAGAACTCACATACCATACTTTTAATTTTTAAAGGATCAATTAGGTCCACATTTGGATTCTTGTGTCACTGTTTCTTTGTATTTCGTGCTGTATTGTTGATTACCTTATAATGGAAATTAATGCTTAAGGATGGAATCCTGGTGGCTGAACAATCCATGACCTGCAACATTTGACTTTGGTCCTTAGAGTAGACTAGTTGGCTAGTCATGTCAAGTCCGAGTACCTATATGATTATCCCAACTATTGCCTTCATGGCAAACCCCCAATCTTTTCCATCTTATATGTGCTAGAAGGCCCTGGATGAGGGTCCTAGTGTCCTTGGTATGATGCTGAACTATCTAGTGGCGAGGTTCCAATTGTGGAGCTCTGGGGAATGTGGAGTATCCATTGCTCTCAGGTCTGCACTGACCCAGTATGTTAGGGTCCCATCAATGGTTAGACATATCAAAATGATTTTAAAAAAATGAGTTAAAAATAACTTAAAAATAACTTGAATACCCAACAAGAATGAATAGTACAAAAACGTCTTTGGCATAAAATAACCCAAGGGTTTGACATGCCATAAAATCCAACCAGCCAACCATTATATCGGGTACATCAACATGTTTGCAAATTTTTTTACACATTTTTTAACATATTCTCAACAAAGAGAGTTCAAAATTCTGGATGAAGCTGTTTGCATTTTGCTTTGCACTAATGCCTATTCCTCTGCCCTTGTTCCCCCACCCCCTACACACAATGGGTGAATAGCAAACCAATCTTGGTTCATTAGCTAAATAGTATGGCAGCCAGTCTGGGAGAAAGGAGACTTTGAATTCAAACCAGCTTTTTGCTGCTGAAAAATTCACCATATATTGCATCATGCCTGGGGCAGATGGGTTAGGTAAATATCTCTAAGAAAAGGTTACTTACCTTTTTCTTTTGATTCACGCTGCTTATTTAATGACTGTAAACACACACACACACACACACACACACACACACAGAGAGCAGTTGTTTGGTTGTTTTATGGGCAGTTAAAGTGTTGAATTTAGGGTTTGTAAATTAGTCTTATCAGTGTAACTTGAGGATGAACATGAGATAGGTGATGTTGATCTCCAAGGTCACCGTTGGATAAAAAAGAAGTTAAGGCTGTAACGGAGTGGCATATTGTCGGTATCACCTGGACAGCGAGGGAATTTGTATAGTAGAATGTTTGTTTATTTTAGGATTTTTTTTTTTCTGTTTACATTTAAGATAGTATTTTTAAAATGCATCCCTAAACTTTTTAACGATAAACAAAGCTAAGAATTAGTGTATTTCAATATTCGTTTATTCTAAGAATAGTTTTTTTTTGTTGTTTACATTTTTGAAACAATTTTTTAAAGCGAACTCCCTTGCCTGTTGATTTCCAATGGTAGAAATGAAATGTATCCGTTTAATTCCTTCTTTTTTTATCGTATTAAAATGTAACAATAAAATCCAAAGAATTACAATTGTTTGTATTACAATTTCTTTTTTCTTTTATCTAAAACTCTTTTGTACATACGAAAAAATTGAATACTTAATAAATATGGATATATTTTATTCTAAAATGAAAGTATTAATAATAAAAACAAAGTTGAGTTATTATTAATCGTTAAATCAAATGTTTTCATTTATTATTGTTATTTATTTCGCTGTAAAAAATAATTCAATTGATAAAACCACATACAAATTAGATATTTAGAAAGATTATTTTCTTTTCTTTCTAACCAAATAAATATTTTTAAGATTAGACTGGTGATACGTAAGAAATTACAATCTGAAATGATTAGGGCACAAAATTGTCAACTTCAAATTACCAGCAGCAGCGATATTTGAAATCATAGCTGAATATAGGCAGCAGTCAAGCGAATTTATTTTTATATTAGCAGCAGCAGCTATGCCCCGACTATCTCAAATCATTTGATTTTTGATTAATTAATTAATTATATCCCTTAATCAGTAAAAATCAATAACCTAAGTTGGTGTGTTCCTTAGTTATAAGGATGTCAAGGTGTATGCAAGATTTCGAATCTGAATAACATCTAGTTTTTTACTTATAAGTTGACACGTACATACCAAACTTCCTTTTATTTATATATATTATATATATATATATATATATATATATATATTGTTTCTTTTTACTAATTTCACTTTCCTATATTTTTACTCAAGCCTTGCTAAATATTCTTTGTCAAATTACACAAAATCCTTTTTTTTCTTCTCCAATTGCTATTCATATTTTAATTCTTTTATGTTTTTCTTTCAGTTTGATACAGTTTTTCAACAAAATGAAAAAGTGGTTAAACATGGCCAGTTTGCCTCAGGATTTCCGAGATAAGATTGATCGTCTTGAGAGAAATTTTGCTGTTTCAACAGTAACGTTTAAAAAATACCGGCCCATCTTTTTTGATGTGTTCATTGATGCCACAGACCCTCCAAAACATCCCCGTGGTAGAAAACAAAGGTAAGTTTGAAACTCCTTCTTAATTATGACTTTAGAAAGGATGTAGGTTTTTTATTATATACAATATAGGTATTAACCCATTCACCTACCATTGATCTGAATCCTTTCTGTAGAATACTGTTAAGTATACATTCAATAAAAGATTTTTGAACTTTAAACTTATGTCATTTTTCGTCTCTAATCCTATCACAAAACACACACATATACTAGGGTCCACTGAAAGGTTCATAGCCTGACCAAGATACTCTTTGGAATGTCACCAGGTTTATTTTTCAACATAGTCCTCCTTGCAGTCCACACACTTTTCTCATCAGTGCTGCATTGCTTGAATCCCATTGGCCAAAGAAATCATCGACAATAAGGATTTGAACATTCGTTGTCAAGTCCATTTCCTACAATGATAACCATTACACTATACACCTCCATTAAGTGGAGTAAAGCTGGTTTGAATTCAGAGTTTTCCTTTTAGACTTATTGCTTAACCAAGGTTAAAAAAATTAAGTCTGCCTGTTACTTTATTTTATATATATGTGTGTGTGTGAAAGAAAAGAGAGAAGAGATGGATTTCTACCTTTCCCAAGGGTATTAGCACAAAGTAAAACACAGTCTCATCCAGGATTTGAACTCAGCTCACCAATTCTATTTCCTACAACAATGATTATTATACTAAGTGATTCCTATTTATAATCATTTGGTGTAAATTTTTAATCAAAAACAACAATTGTAAAATATCCAGTTAGAATTTGTCATAGAGAGACACTTCAGCTATTCCTCTAATTGATTTTCTTCTTTGTTCTCCTTAGTTTTTGTTTGGTCTGACTGGGAAGAAAAATGTGTTTCTACAATTCACAAACCATGAATAGCAGTTTAACTTGTAATTTTTAATTATTACATATTTTTTTTTTTTAAGTGGGCAACTATCTAATTGCAACCCTTGTGGTGGGACCCAATGTGCCAACAGCTCCTCACTTGCTCTACTGTCCCCTCCTTGTGTCACCCTTTCCACCCCTTTTTCTCTTCTTCTCCAACCTCTTTGCACCAGTAACATCTCTTAGTTGCTGAATGTTCTTCTTCTTGTAGTAATTGTAATAATGATAATAACTAGTGGGACCTGTAGATATACCACAGTATGATAATTATTACGTTTGAAATGTTTACTTATGAGCTATTGCAAAATAGTTCAATATGTAAAAAGTATAATAATTTTGATTTAATTCTCACACTCCCCCCCCTTCTTTCCTTCTTTTCATATTTTTATTAACTTCGATTAAAACAGATACGCTTCTGTACAGCCACCCCCTCTCTCTACTTTTTCCCTACTCTCTTTCTTTCTTATTATATTTTTTCTGTGCAGCATGTCCTTTTTCTTCCCTTTCTTTCTTTTTAATAAAAATGAATGGTCCATTCTGAGGTGATGACACTCATAAGAAATAAGAATTCGATGGATAAGCAACACCAGATAATCAGGATTTACATTTTTGCATTTCATCTTGGTCAATTTGGATGGTGTCATTTTTAATCAGAGGGTGTTGCAAGATGATAGTGGTCGTACAATTAAGGAATAAGAGTATTAATATATAGATAATAACAACTAGTACTTAATTGTATCTTTTTAATTTTTTTGGTTTTACTTACAACCTCTCATCAGGGCTTTAAAATACACTGACTGTATGCTATGCAGAAGGATAAGATCCCCCAAGATATGATACTAAACTGTGTCTGATGGTGAGGCTCCAGTTCTGGGGAGTGTGGAGTACCGATTCAGTGTCATTACTCCCAGGTCCACTCTAACCTATTATAGTAATAACTGTTAGGGTTCCATCTATGGGTTAAATAGATCTGTTTAAAAATAATTAGTTCAGGATAAGAATAATTGATGCCTTATGTGTATAAATTATTTGTATTAAGGTTAGAATTATTTACTAAGGATTATCAAAACATATAACTGTGTGCAAACAAATAATTATTATTAAATAGAGATAATTATTTGAAACTATATAATTATTAGTATTAGATGGGAATACTTGAAAACATGACTGTGTGCAAATTAATTGTTTTATGAATACTTGAAATCATATAACAATGTATAAAAGAAACAACTGCATAAAAAATATAAATATAAATGTACAATTAATTCCCGAATCTCTAGGCATGAAATAACCCCATGCCACTAAAATCAATTAATCTTGATCTCTACTGAAATTAGAATACATAAGTAACTAATTTATATAGATTCCATTCTTATATCCCTCTTGATATTAATACATTCACCTCTTTTTTTCATACCCAAATCTTCAATTTAAAAAAAAAAAAAAAAAAATGTACACAGATCTTCAATTTTAAAAAACATACCCCGTTCTTCAATTTGGGCAATTCCATGTCAAATCATCCAGAAAAAAGTAAAATTGTCACCGACTCCCTTCAATTTTTCTGAAATTTTGTACATGTGTGGACTGTGTTAAAGTTAGACATTCCCCAAAATTTGAATTTCCAATTCCAAAAATTGTCAGAGTTATGTCGATTTTTAGCTCTCCAAATTTGGTGGGGTTTTCGAAAAATGGCGACATTTTGTAATCTATTTTTGTCTGTAAAATGAGTTCTAGAGGTTTCCAAAAAATGCTATTGAAAAGTCTGAAAGTCAACTAATTTTAAGTTATTGATGATTTCTGATTTTTTCATAGCAATTTCAATATCCCGATGTGGCAATGAATCTAAGACATTTTTTTCTATTATTATTTCACATATATTTGTACCAAAAAGATAGTTTGGTGTTTGTCTTTAATAGTCAACAACATTATTATTGAGGCCATTTTTTCAACACAATGCTTTGATGTTATTGGAAGATAAATATAACTTTGACAAGTAAACTATAGTTTTGTAGTTTTTGTTCAAAAGTTATAAATGATTCAACGATATAATGAGTTTAAACTAGCAATAAAATTTTACTGAATAAAACTGAAAATAGGCCTCAATATTGTTATAAAACTATAAATACTCAAATGTTTGAGATTTTTCTTGCAAAGATTTCTACTGGATATGTTTCTTTTAATCCATTTTTTTTTTCTCATTTCAGAAAAATGCCATGTTCGGTTTCTGATTTATTTGCTTTTTGTTGGACAATGTTTGTTCAGGTTAAAGGTAAGTTGATTTTTTTTTTCACTTTCATTATTTTGATGATTATGAAACCAAATCATTTCTTACTTAAATCAGTTTTTTTTTTAAAGATTATTGTTATACTAGCAGGACCTGTGGATATACCACAGTATGATAATTTAATTATTATAACGTTTGATATGTTTACTTAAGAGCTGTTGCGAATTACTTCAATATGTAAGAAGTATAATAATCTTTTCATTATGTTCAATTGAAACAGATTAGTGTTATTACTTCTCCCTCTCTCTATCTTTCCCTTACTCTTTCTTATATTTTTTCTGTGTAGCATGTCATTTTTCTTCTCTTTCTTTATAATAAAAATGGAATAGTCCATTATTTAGCTGAGGTGATGACACTCTTAAGAAATAAAAATTTGCCACATAAGCAGCACCAGATAATCAGGATTTACATTTTTGCATTTCATCTTGGAAGATTTGGATGGTCTCATTTTTAATCAGAGCCTGTTGCAAGATGATAACGGTTGTACAATTAAGGAACCCAAGTATTAATTAATTGCTATATATCCTGATTTTTATGATCAACAAATGATAACATAAAAAAGTAAAATGTATATTCAACTTAGCAATATTTGTTTTTATTTCTCACTGTACCATTTCATTGCCATTATTCCCAGGTCCACTCTGACCTGGAGTGGTAGTACCTGTTAGAGTCCCATCTATGGGCTAAATAGAAAAAAATGAGTTTAAAAAATTTGAATATCTATTAAACAAAAGATCTTTGGCTTAAAATAGCCCAACAAGAGTTGACATGCTGTAAAACACAATCAACTAAATCAATCATGGTACAGAAGGATTGAAATGGTTTAGACATTAACAGTTCACACTTTTGTTTGTGAAACCACATTGTTTTTTTTTTCTCTTGATCATGCTGCCTTTTACTGAAGAGTGATATCCCTAATGATTATAATTAGCAATTACATCGGATTTATTTCCACCTTTTTGCATATAATATATATATATATATATATATATATATATATTATAATATATAGCATTATCAGCACTTTGCTGAAATCTGTGGACATTGACAAATTTGCACCTTAGTCGTTTTAATTTGCAATTTTTTTTTATTATATTATTTTGATATATAATGTGTGGCATTTGGATGATTGTTAACCATCAGGGCTTTATGTCAAAGGTTCAACTTGGGTAAAAAAAACCTTAAAATTTAGTCATTTTTTATACGTAAACAAGCCTCCAGCATGCATCACATTTCGGATCTTAATTGTTTTAATTTACAATTTCTCAAGTATTTCTGATCCAATCTTAAGATATTTATATGGCTGGAAAGAAAAGAAAATAATCTTTCTAAATATGTAATTTCTATGAGTTTTTATCCATTGAATTATTTTTTATGGTGATTTAAAATGGTATTTTGCTTTGAACAACTGAAAACACAAAATATGACTTTTTTTCAGAGGCTAAATTTTAGTCATTAGTTTGCTTTGCAAAATCAAAGAGGATAATCTTTATCAATATTCTTGAAATTGTACACTTAATTACAAGACACCTTAAACTACATCGTGTAGGTTGTTTTTTTCTTCTTCGACCTTTGGAAGCAAAATCACTAACAATGAAAGTTGACGCAGATTCCCTCAAAAAATATAAGAAGAGCGAAAAAAGAGCACTATATCCTTGATAGAAGATATTCTCAGAATTATTTTGATATATAATGTGTGACATTTGGATGATGGTTAACCATCAAGATTTTTTGTTAAACTTTCAATTTTGGGAAAAAAGAACTTACAATATAATATTAAAATGTTAACAAAACACATATTCACATGCCGGCCAGACAGGCTTTGTTTAAAAAAAATGATTTAAATAGGTATTCTATTTCTTGTAAGTAATACAACATAGCAAGTATTTAAAAAGGTATTTTTAAGTTCAAAGTGATGTTATTTATTTAAATTAATATTATATATGTGTATACATGCAGTATTAAAATGAAAATGTTGAATAATCTTGTGGTAAACTTTAAAAAAGAAAAGAAGAAATGTTGAAATCTGTACCTCTTTTTTTCTAAATAATGGATTATAGCACAGAGATACATACAATTTGAGTGCAGAATCAGAAAAAAAAACACACAATTTTACATAAGAATGCCAAGTTTTATCAAAATTGCTCCAAAAATAAAGAAATGGTGAAGAAATTACTGAATTTCTTGTTTTTAATTGGTCCATGATTTGACATATTTTTTTTAACAAAATCATGTCCACTTTTGTACACCCAATTTCAGGGCTTTAAATTCATATAACATTTGAACCACTGGGAATATTTGCATAATTCAAACAGTTCTGAACTCCATTTACAGAGCTCTATATAACTAATGTGATTAAATAACAATAACTCTCATAACGTTCTTTATTTTTAATTTTTAAAACATTTCATTTTAATGATCGAATATTTATAAAGACCTATCATTTTTCAAATCTCTCCTTCAAACTGATCCATTTTTTGAATTTTTCACATTTTCTTTCTTTGTAGAAAAAGAAAATTCTCCATATTAATTAACTCAGAAATGATGATGATTGTTTCAATTTCCTCAAGCAAAAAATCACACACACACACACACACACACACACACACATTTCAAGAAACTTGCAAGAACTAAACAACCCTCCCCTCTCCCACTTCAGAACAAACTTAAGTGCATGTTTTCTTTTTTCTTTTTGCAGGTCATTTTCCCTCCATTAGTGATGATCTTGTCAACTCTTACCATTTATTGTTATGCTGCATAGATTGGTGTTATGCTAATGCTTTGATTGCCGGACGCAAAGATATCCTCAATCCCAGCTTCAAAGGTCAGTTCACAAAATTAATAATAATCATAATAGCAGGACCTGTGGATAGACCACAGTATGATAATTTAATTATTACAATGTTTGATATGTTTACTTAATGGCTATTGTAAAATAGTTCAATATGTAAAAAGTATAATAATCTTGATTTAACTCTCTCACTCTTTTTTTTTCTTTCTTTCTTTCTTTCCTTCTTTTCATTTTTTGATTATGTTTAATTGAAACAGACTAGCGTTATCACTCCCTCTCTCTATCTTTCCCCTACTTTCTTTTTTATTATATTTTTTCTGTGTAGTATGTCCTTTTTTTTTTTCCTTTTCTTTCTTTATAATAAAAACGGAATGGTTGATTATTTACCTGAGATGACAACACTCATAAGAATAAGCAACACCAGATAATCAGGGTTTACATTTTTTGCATTTCATCTTGGATGATTTAGACGGTCTCATTTTTAACCAGAGTGTGTTGCAAGATGATAACAGTCAGAAGATTAAGGAACGAGAGTATTAATAGATAGATTATTATTATTTAACAAATGTTTTGTTTTCTTCTCTTTATTATTAAATAAACAACAAGGACAACTACAGCTATTATTAATGGGGGACACTGCAGATGCATATTAGTTTGCAAAAAATCGCCAAAATCTTAGGTGTCCTGGGTATGATATTGAACTGCTTTTAATGGTGAGGCTCCAATTCTGGAACTCTGGGAAGTGTGGAGGTATCTTTTTATTGCCATTACTCCCAGGTCTACTCTTGAGCTGGAGTGGTTATACCAGTTAGGATCCCATTTATGAGTTAAAATATAAAAAATGAGTTTATAAAAAACTCCCAAGCTGTTAGGTGTCCTAGGTATGACATTAAACCGCATCTAGTGGTGAGGCTCCAGTTCTGTAGCTCTGGGGAGTGTGGAGTATCTCTTCATTGCCATTACTCACAGATACACTGATCTGGAGTGGTCATACCAGTTAGGGTCACAGCCCTGTCGGCTGGGGCTTTAGAATACACCAACTGCATATTTGCAGAGGGGTAAGACTCCTCCAATGGGGTCACCTGTTGGCTGTGGGTGGTGACTCGTGATGCTTAAGGATTGAACACGGGTGGCTGAGCAGTCCATGACCTGCAACACACCACTTTGGTCCTTACTTAGACTAGATGGGCGGTCAGAGGAGCCCCCTCGGATCAATCGGCTGGTCATGTCAAACCCTAGCACCTATATGATTATCCCAATCCTATTGCCCTTATGGCAACCCCCTACCCTTTTTATCATACGTTTGCTAGAAAGTGGTGGCTGAGGGTCTTCATATCCTGGGAATGACATAAAACTCCATCTGATGGTGAGGTTCCAGTTCTGGAGGTCTGGGGAATGTGGATCACTCCTTCATCCCCATTTCTCCCAGGTTCACTTTGACCCGGAGTGGTGGTACCTGTTAGGGTCCCATCTATGGGTTAAATAGAAACAAATGTTTTTTAAAAAATCAAGAATGAAAAAAGCAAAACGTCTTCGGCATAAAATGACCCAATGGGTTGACATGCCATAAAACCCAAACAACCAATCAGTTTGGGTCCCAGTTATGGGTTAAATATATCAAAAAGAATTTTTAAAAAGATGAGTTATTAAAGAAAAAATTAATACCTAACAAAAATAGATAAAACAAATGTCTTCAGCATAAAGTAACCCAAGGGTTGACATGCTGTAAAATCCAACCAGCCTCTTAATTTTTGTGTGAGGTGTTCTATTTACAGTGTAAAGATAATGCTAAACTGGACCCTTATTTTGTGTATCTTTTTTGTTGAACTGTATAAGGTTGATGTTTAACTGAAAGGTTCCTTGCTAGTAAATAAGTTATACCCCCCCCTTAATCAAGACCTGAAAAAATGATGTATTTAAATTCATAGTATGAGCAATGGCCACTAGAGGGCTATAAACCTTAACCTCTCTTAACTTATAAGTGTTCAAAAAATGTTGTTTATTGTTATTAGCTAGCAATCCTGTTAATAGGGTGAGTTTTCAGCTAGTTAATTATAATTGTATTCATTTATAATTATAAAAAAAATGGCTGGGATAGCTCAGTCGGTAGAGCGTTCGGCTAGAAACCATGAGGTTCCTAGTTTGATACTGGTCCTCGCCAACTCAGCGTATGAGTAGCACAGGGATCTGTGCAGTAAAGGACGCTAAAACAATCTCCTTGGTCTAGCGCTATTGATAGACTCCCTCACTGACTGGCTGATACTGACTTTAGGCCGCCCCGACGACTTTACTTTACTATAATTATAAATGAACACTTTCATAAATGAAGAATGATGGGTTATTGGTGGGAGGGTTCAGCCTCTACTATCATATCACCATCTGCCACTTTGAAATTGTGGGTTAATATTATAAAATAGGAAGCGTTACTTTTGGAGCAACCCTTATTCCCATGAATCTCCGAGCTAAAAAATATAATTAATGATTGTGTGTTGTCAGTGAATGTTGTTTATTGATAATCAGGTGACTCTTCTTTTTCTGAAAAATGGCTTTTCTGTTTGGGGTAAATTGAGATGCCAAAACCTTTGACTGAAAGGAACACACTACTTGCACTGTCTCAACACACACACACACACACACACACACAATCACTTTCTCTCTTACCCTCACTATGTACACACATACACACACTTTTTACATTTACATGCCCGTTCTCTCGCTCTCTACATATCTCTCTCTGCCTGCTCTCACATTCTCTCTCTCTCTCTCCACAAGTACATTCTCTCTCTCTCAAGTACATTCTCTCTCTCTCTCCCACACAAGTACATCTCTCTCTCTCTCCATACAAGTACATTCTCTCTCTCTCTCTACACAAGCACATTCTCTCTCTCTCTCCACACAAGTACATTCTCTCTCTCTCTCTCCACACAAGTACATCTCTCTCTCTCTCCACACAAGTACATCTCTCTCTCTCTCTCTCTCTCTCTCAAGTACATTCTCTCTCTCTCTCTCCACACAAGTCCACACAAGTACATTCTCTCTCTCTCTCTCCACACAAGTACATCTCTCTCTCTCTCTCTCTCTCTCTACACAAGCACATTCTCTCTCTCTCTCTCTCTCTCTCTCTGTGTGTCTCTCTCTTTCTCTACACAAGCATATTCTCTTTCTTTGCTCACACATACACACACACACTCTCTCTCTCTCTCTCTAGAAACACATTCTCTCTCTCTCCTCACACAAACACCTCCCTCCCTCCCACTCACACTCCTCCTTCCCACTCACACTCCCTCCTTCCCCACTCACTTTCCTACCCCCACTCACACTCTCTCTTTCCTACCCCCACTCACACTCTCTCTTTTCCCCCACTCACACTCTCTCTTTTCCTACCCCCACTCACACTCTCTCTTTCCTACCCCCACTCACACTCTCTCTTTTCCTACCCCACTCACACTCTCTCTTTTCCTACCCCACTCACACTCTCTCTTTTCCTACCCCCACTCACACTACCCACTCACACTCTCTCTTTCCTACCCCCACTCACACTCTCTCTTTTCCTACCCCCACTCACACTCTCTTTTTCCTACCCCCCTACACACATTCACATGTTCTCTCTGTACATAACCATCAAACAAGTTGATATTATTAAACAAATAATATGTCTCAATATTGCTGTAGGTTTGAAACTAGGATATTTAACTGACTCTCTTACTTCCTGATTAGATGCCTTCATGTCTCCTGTTTTAGACCCTGGTGGACCCACAGTCTGTAAACAGCTATGCTACCATCATCACTACACTGACTGCTGCTTCTCTGGGGCGATGTTTCAGTTAGTACGTCTATACATAAATTATTAAGAAGGATAATTTTAAACTGCAATTCTCTGTCCTTCTCTCTCTCTCTCTCTCTTCTTTTAATTTTTTAGGTTTATTTATTCTCAAGACTCAGTGCAAATTTTATTCTCATTCACCAACTGTCATTTTTTTTATTAGTCTGTCTATCATAGCACATAACAAGTTTGGTGAGAGGCTACCGCCATCAATTGTATAAGGATAAATTGATATCACTTCAAAGATATCCTGGCATTTTGTTATTATAATAATTAGCAAGAATATGTGCCCTCTGGGCATAAGTATTTAAGTTTTAATCTAATGAAACATATTAAATTAGAAAGACTAACAAAATTAAATAAGAACGCATATAAAGTTTACACTTATATTTTAATTGGTTTCTATATAAAATCATTCATAAGATTGATTTTAATACGTTAGAGAATAAAACAATACCAAGTGATTATTTATTAAACCCGGTTTTGTTGAAACCAGTATGCAAATTAACTACACCATATATTATGTAAATCTTTATTTCTTAGTGATATAAAAGACACATTGTAGGATTTTAAACGTACTAACGTTGGGCGGTTTTGAGGCAAATCTAACATCATTGATAAATAAGATTTATTCTATGATTTTGATTATAAATTAAATGCTCATTGATAAACTTTCACAATTCCTGAGGGTATTGTGACATAAGCATTGGCATAGTTTCGGTTAGACAGACACAGATACCGAATCTCCATTATGATAAGGTAATAGTAAAAGTAAAGCCGGTGGAGTGGCCTATTGTCTGTATCAGCCAGATGGCAATGGATCTATTCCCTTTTCACTAGCTCTAGACGAGGGAGATTATTTTGCATCTGTGGGGACGTCCCCACTTTACAACACAGATCAGATTACCCAAGCTGTGCTACTCATACACTGAGTTGGCAAGGATCGGTATTGAACCTGAACCTTGCAATTCCTATGTAGATGCTTTACCGACTGAGCTGAACCAAGCCAGTAATAATTGAAAAGAGTTTGTTTGTCTTTCTCTATGGATGGCAAAATGGTTTCAGAGGAATGGAGCTATTCACGAGGCATGAGATGGTAGGGTGTCTCATCAAGAGTTTTTAATGATAAACATTAATCAGTAGGAAGCTATATTGCTGCAAGGCATAATCATACATTTAAATTTGCAAACTTCAAAAGTAAAAAATTAAATTATTTGTCTTGCTAAAATGATTATTCACATTTAACTGAACATTACTAATTAGGTTTATAGATACTAGATGAGTCAAATGTATTGCAATATTTTGGTACGTATTTGCGGTGCATATATCATGTGACCAAAGCAATTCAAGCCATGGAAAGTACCCGCTGGGATTGGTAGTATTGTGGTAGTTGGTATGCTGACAGGTTGTGTTTGATTCACTCTGTGGAGCTTACGGTGAAGTCATGTTGAAACCACCAGTTCCTGCTAGATCACCAAAGTTAAGCAGCAATAAGCCTGTTCAATACTTACATAGGTGACCATGTCAGCAACAGCAAGTTCTGTAAGAAACTGAATATCAAAATATCAAAATTTTAGCATTAAATGACCCGAAAAGGTCATAAAACAAAAAATGACCTGAAATGGTCATAAAAGAAAACAATTAACAAATCACTGTGTGTGATTTTAAAGCTGCATAGATGAATGTGCAACATAGTCTAATTCAGAAATTATACTTTACATGTTCGAAATTGGCCATTACACCACGAAAGCAGCCAAAAAGATTTGTGTGAAAAGTAAAGGCAATGTTGGTCATAGTAAGTAGTAGGGCAGACTGGTCTCTTTAACCATTGTATGGGAACTGGTCTAGGAGAAGGAAAACTCTGAATTCCAACCTGTTAAACACTGCTTTAAAAATTGTGTCACATCCTGTTTATGTGAGTCAAACGTTTTGCATGTATGACACATGACTGAATCATTTCAAGTCATGTTAGGTACCTGCTGTGATTGTTTCATTTCATTTGTAATTTGAAAAGCTATACAGATGAATATGCAATATGGCAACTTATACTTTATGTGTTTTGAACTGGGGCCATTACACCATGAAAGAAATCAAAAACATTTCTTGGAATTTTTGAGATGAGGATTGATAATTAGTATTATTTGGATTATTCGGACTATTATTCTCATCTTCATTGTTATCTGTACAATGTTCCGGCCGATGTGCCCTTCAGCTTTCTTCGGGTATTTTCTGTCGGACTTGAGTTTTCTCGGACTTGAGAACCTTCTATTCGAACTCGGGAACCTTCTTGTTGTAATCGGGAGCCATCACGGAACTTTGAACCTAACCCTTCATTCAGTCCATGGGGGTATCCTGTTCTCATTCCGCTAACCATAGCTGGGGTACAGGTGTTAAGCTGTGTTAATTATTATTCTATGTTACTGCTGCCCCTGACCAGGATTGAACCTGCAGTCTAGAAATAACTGTCACTTAGAACTGTCTTAACCTAACTCCTTTATCCACTAGGCTATGTGTCCAATTGTCCAAGAAGATTACCGAGTCCGACAAGAAATACCTGAAGAAGGCCGGAGAGCACATTGGCTGAAACGTTGTGAAGATAACAATGAAGATGAGTTCAATAGTCCGAATAATCCAAATAATACTTAAAAACATTTGTTGTGTGAAAAGTGAAGGCACTGTTGATCACTGTGCAGTAACCAGAGGGTTTAAGAACCTTGATCAGGAAAGATTAGGTAGGCCTAAAACTTTGGATTCCATGGCTGTGCACTGGGAGAGTATCAGGTGAGCTCAATATCAGTCCAGTGTGTCTTGCAACCTTCACCCCCCCCCATCTATGGTTAACTAGTAGCACTGGGAGAGTATCAGATGAGCTCAGTCCAGTGTGTCATTTTCTATTTATAGAAAAAAATGAGTTAACAAAAAATGTGTTTAAAAAAAAAATTGAGTTTAAAAAAATGTTCAGTAACCATCAAGAATGAATAAATCAATGTCTTTGGCAACAAGGGTTGATATGCCATAAAATCCAACCAACCTTCACAACAGCATCTGGAGCTGCTGAATTGTGCCTCATGTTAGCAAAATATTGCAAAACTTTTGACTCACCTTAGTAATTCTTCATTACCGACATGAATATTCATTAATCTGAAATAACTTATTTTTTTTTAGGTGTATTTTTTTTTTTTCATTTAAAATATTTAAAAAAAAAAATTTTTTTTGTTAATAATTTTCTCAGGAGGATTCCCCATGGCATAGTGGCTAACATGCTGGACTGCAACATTGTAGTAAGCTAGTTCGGCCTCCAGTCACCCTATTATATTCATTTTCACACTAATACCCTTGGGAAAGGTATGAAGCCCTTCATCCCCCTAACAATGGGTTAAATAGTGCCACTACTGTTCTTCAACAAGGATATATTAGTTGTTAAATAACCCACGAAGGTTGATATGCCACTAAACAAAAAAAACAAAAATGGCTATGGGTTAAATAGTAACACTACTGTCTTCTACAAGGATGTATTTAGCATTAAATAACCCATGAAAATTGATATGCCATTAAATAAAGAAACCAAACCAATCAATTTCCTGTTTTATTTAAAATGCTGTTATTATCTTTATAAATTTCTATTTTCTGAAAAAGAGAAATGATTCTTCAATGTCCAAGTAGTTGTTAAAAAAAAACAAAAAACAAATATCCTGATTTTCTTCCTGCAGGTCTTCCAGATAATTTCCAGAGTCGTGACTGGAAACATCCAACTGAGGCGCCATGTATTATCAAAATCCTTTGTGAGAAGCACAATGGTTTGATAGTTGATGCTAAAACTATTAAAGAACACCATTGGAAACCTCACCTAAAACAGTTGTTTAGGAGAAAGGTAAGTCTATTAACATTAAAACTACCAATAACAAGTTGGATTAACTGGAATATTATTTGAATTTCCGAGATGAGACATAGCCAATTATTAATTTTTCATCTTAATTTCAGTTACTTTTTATCTCGACTCCCAGATCGTTATTCCATTGTCATCTACAAAACAACGTAGATTGGAAATTACAAAAGAATTAAAGGAAGAATGAGTATCAATAATTTAGTCTCCAAAGTTTAGTTTTAAAGTCTTTTCAAATATTCTTGGAAAATTTTCTTGTTTCCATTTCCTTGTACTTCAAATCCAAAATAATTAAAAACTTAGTACAAAGGTTGATTGATAGTGGAGGTAGAAAAACTTTTTAGAATGTATTTGGTAGTATGTATAGTATGTAAAGTCCTGTTTTAATGTACTTAGTGTTAGTTTGATGTGTGATGATATTGAGTAATAATGTTCCTATTGTACGTTAATCAGCGATAGTGGTAGGACATGCTGGGACAGTACCTGAAGAAGAAGGGGCCCTGTGTCTGACTTGAACAGACCAGGAACATGAGAGACCCCTTTTTATCATATGGGTGCTAGAAGGCAATGGCTGATTGTCAACTACCAGTATTTATTAATACACATGAAGTTAATGAAAATTATTTATACCAATTTGAAGATATTAAGAAATTGAGACAGAAACTTTTATTAAAATGACTTGATTCTGCAAATGATCTGAAATGAGTTATAATGAAAATATTTCCTTCAATAAATTTAAATAATCTTATAGCAGTTATCTCCCTTGAACATAAATGACAATCTGTGAGTTGCGATAAAACGCAATTGAAATTAACTCGATAAGCACCATTATTTTTTTTTACAAAAAGTGCTATACTTATATTTTAGATTCCACCAATGTTTCATAAATGTTAGCTTCTTGTAAAAAATAAAAGAGAAAATTATATGCTCAATTCATTAAAAAAATATTTCGGTTAATTTTTATTGGTTTATTAACCAATAAAAATTAACTGAAAATACAAATGCAATGATTTTTAATTTAATGTTAACAAAGTTTTCAACAAATTATCTCTTGAGAAAAATTGAAAATTTTAAAAAATTTTTTGTATCTTGTTTTTTTTTTGTTTTTTTTTAATGGATTCTGTAAGGAATAGCCAAAATACAATGTTAACAAAATTGTGAAAATAAAGAAGGAACAAAATATATTGAATTTTAACTTGATTCAATCGTCCATGTTCTGGTGGTAGATGTTTTTTTTATTGTCTTTCATTTCTTTTGATAACCATTTAGAGAGAGAAAAAAAATTGTCAGCAAGCTTATTTTTAAATTTTTTATTTGAGGCTTGATGTTACATAATTATTAGATACCTAATGATTATGGCAATAGTGTAGAAATCATAATGGCGATTAGTGCAGCTGATGGCCTTGAGAGTGAGTGACAGCGCTTGACCTCACTCTCACCTTGCCTTTCGGGGATAAATCGTGAGAACCGGAAGGCATAGAAGACCCTGTTCCAGTTTAAGGATATAGTAAGTAACTCAATCAGTTAGAAGTTAGAAGCCAAGCTAGCAAGATGTAAGGATCTGCGCAGACGTCTGGTTTGGGGATTTATAAATAAAGTAACATCAACGTAAATCGAAGTCTTGTGTTTATTACCTAAAAACTAACAATGACACAGGGCTTCTGATAACGAGGAATCCCCATAGAAGACCAGACCGGAATCCCCAAGAAAGTCAACACCAGACGCTAGACCAAACCAAGTTAAGATAGATGATAGAAGAACCAAAGCCGGCCAGAAGAAAAGACGACCAGAGTAAGAAGTAAGAAAAGGGTATACAACATTATATCGATTTGGTACTGTGAAAACGTCAGTATATAACATTGATAATTAGTATTATTTAAATTTTTTTGACTATTGTCCAACTAGACACATGGTACAATGGATATAAGGGTTGAGTTAATACAGTCTTAAGAAAAATAACAGAATATTTATCATAGCTTAACACTTGTATCCGGTTATGGTTAACTGAATGAGAACAATCTACCCCAATGGATTAGATAAAGGGTTTGGTTTGAAGATCTGTGAAGATTCCCACTCATGACAAGAAACACTTGAAGAAGGCCAAAATGTTGAATATATAACAATAATTGAAATGAGGACAAAAGTCCAAAAACAGTCCTGTCGGCTGGGGCTTTAGAATACACCAACTGCACCTCTGTAGAGAGGTAAGACACCCTCCCAATGGGGCCACTTGTTGTCCGTGAGAATGTGACCTGTGGTGCTTAAGGATGGAATCCTGGTGGATGAGCAATCCATGACATGCAACACCCCACTTTGGCCCTTACTTAGGCTCCAATCAATCGGCTAGTCATGTCAAGCCCTAGCACCTATATGATTGTCCTGACACTATTGTCGTTATTGCAACCCTTTTTATCATATATGTGCTAGAAGGTAATGGCTGAGGGTCTTAATGTCCTGGGTATGACGCTAAACTCTATCTGATGGTGAGGTTCCAATTCTGGAGGTCTGGGGAATGTGGAGCACCCTTTCATCACCATTGCTCCCAGGTCCACTCTGATCTGGAGTGGTAGTACCTGTTAGGGTCCCACCTATGGTTAAATAGAAACAAACAAATGATGTAACAAATGTTAGCAATCCAAATATTATTTATGTTAATCTTGATACATCCTTACTGGTGAAAACATTATACTATTCTCTTTTTCCTTTTTTTCTTCTCCTCCCATTTATTTTTCAGTATTTGAAAGGAAATGAAAATAATTTAGCATCTGTGTTGGATGTTGGAAACTTTGAAGCCAACAGGTAAGTCTCCCATTCTCAGTCACTTGCTCTAAATAATTGCTTTCTATCTTAAGGACCAGGTTGTTTTCAAGGCTAAAGAGTGTTTTTTTTTTTTTTAAGTTTTTTATTTTTATTTTTTGGTTTCCTTTTTGTTTGTGATAACAAGCATCACTGTTCCAGCACTGATGAAAAAAATGCTTATTTGTCAGATTCTCTGAATAGAACCTGTTAATTTTGTATTCTGTTTATACTCACTTATTTTGGAAATAGAAAGTTTACTTGCTGGAAATGGAAAAATATTTGATGGTTGTCCTTACTGTAAACCCTTACTATAACAAACTTTGATAAACTCATAGGTCTATCCAAATGTTACATAATTGATAGGTAGCCTATTAATTATGTACATAAGTGTAGTGTAAATTCTAAAATGACGGTTAGTGGAAAACACAGGAAGATGATTGACAGTTTTGTTAAACCTGTGTTGACCTATCCATCTGATTTGCCAGTGTGAATGTGGGAGTTAGCTAGAGAAAATCAGTTTATTGGCTGACAACTGGACAAAACAGACTGCCATAGTGTCTCTCGTTCAAGTAGTCAAATTCTCACACATGTGTTTGTGATCTGGGATCTTAAATATTAGAATGAGCTCACTAAAGCAAAGTCTTGTGTTATTACTAAGAACAAACAAATAACACAAGAAGTCTCAGACAAATCCATAATAACGGAAGATCCAGCTAAAGCCATCAGCCCAAAGATAGACAAAGCAACCCAAGCTAAGATGGAAGACAGCAAGATAGAAGAAATACAAGTGAGTATCCAAGCACACCTGTGTATAACCACAGTTATGCAGGTATACTCTACAGAACAAGTATGATATACAACACAGACTTACTTTGGATTTATCTACAAAATTCGCGCTGTTCACCAGAACTAACTTTCTGATACCAAAGATTATTATGAATAAACCAAGATTATTATGTACATACAACACTTGTGTAATGATTGACTTTTTAAGACCCACTTTTCACCTAAGAAATAAAGGGCCATTCATTATACTAGGTATGTTTTGAAATTTCAAAGCTTACCTTGTTTCTAAGCTTAGCCTTGCTGTAAATTCCATCCAAAGTGGCCTATACCTAAACAAAGGCTTTTAGTTGAGATAATAAAGTTCTTAAATCAATTCTTATTTTATCAAATATGAGGAAACCATTGTCTATAACAAACTTTTTGCTTAAATGACTCTATCCTCTTCCCAATTATAGTCATTGTTTACAGTATTTGATCCTTTAAATATAATGAAGCAATTATTTGTCTAAATCCCGTGCTGTGAATGGTCATCCTGGAAAATTGCTTGTCCATCACATTGTTGTTGTCACTGTTGCATTGCCCACTGTGTAACTTTTCTCACCTTCACTGTTTTGTCTTCATAAACATTCAGCAATCATCAATAAATGTCAAAGACACACATCTGCTTTCATAAAAGTATGAATTATTAGTACTAAGGTTCAACTTTTATAGGACTTGATCATCTGAATATAATGGAGCAAGCATAAGTCTAGGTTCATTGCTGAATTCTATAATTTGGACTAAATTGTGGGCTATCGAAAGAATGGGATTATAAATATCTAAATTCTTTTTTTTTTAAATTTTTTTTTTTAAGGTAAAGTTATTTTTAATGCTTTGTTTTTTTGTTTTCTATGTTTTGTTGAAACTTTATTTTATTTTATTTTTTGTAATAGTACACAAAATGCTTGTTATGATTTGGGAACACAAAAATATAACAGAAAATTTTATTTATTTATTTTTTTTTTTAGCCCTGCTAGAAAAAACTAACATTGAAAGTACAAACTCTAAACAAAGTGTTGTGTAAATTAAGCAAGTTTATAAAAAGTAAGGTGCTCATAATGGAATCTATTACTGAGCTTGATGGGCAAGAATGTATGAAAGATAGACAGTTGCCTATGCAACTTACCATCTCTTCTACATGCCACCACCAGTATAGTCCACCCCTGGACCCCCCCCCTCCCTGTGTAAGGTACCTCGATCATCTTCACTACAGAAGACCATATGCATAAAGTATCGGCCTTTGAAATAGGGAAAAGTTGATTTTTTTTTTTTCTAAAAAAGTTTTAGTATAATATTATCATTGATATCAATGTGATTGACACCTGCTGCTGCTGCTGCTGCTACTGCTGCTGGAATACATTACAAAATAATTAAAAGAATATAAATGAAGACTTGAAAAATCAATGTATTCAATGATTTGTGTGTTGAAGAAAAATTATATATATTCATAATTTGTGAATCAAAATTGTATCAAAACTATTTTCTTTAAATTACAGCTGCATATTTGATAATCTGATAAATGATTTTATTTGTCACTTTTAAATTGAAAGGTAACATTCATATAGAAATACATAAAAAATATACATAGCAGTAGTCAGATTGGTTAATGTCATATAGTACCTAAATAATGAAAATGGAATCACCTGTTTTTTCCATAAATAATGTCAGACAAATCCTCGAAAAAGAAAATAAGATCTCACGGGACTTGTTCTAATTACTCTGTTCACCTTGTATCTTTGCTTAGTAAACCTTTTTCCCTATCCATAATACTTGTGTTTCTTCCTATTATCTGTTAACTCTGATAGATGAGTTACAACAGTTAACTAATTTATTTATTTGACTATATGAAAAAAAATTATTAAAGATGATAAAACTTTTGCCAAAGAAAAAAATTATTATTTTTTAATTATTTTATTATTTATTATTTTTCTAAAAAAAAATAAGTGAAAAATCTGCCAATGTTTTAAAATGCTGAAAAAATTACTGTCAACAAAAGGTTACAATATTGAAGAAACGTTAGACTTAATCATTGTTTAGTATGTGCTTTAATTGAACTGTTTCAAGCATATGGTAATGATATGCAACACTCTACTTTAACCCTTACTTGGGCTAGACCAGTGGTTCTCAAACTTTATACTGTCTAAGTGCACTTACAGTACTACAGATACTTGATAGCGCAATGTATACAAAATAGGACTAATATGTTATTAAGTTAACTGTTAAATATATAAAAAAATAACACATTTAAAAAAAGCAAACTTAACATACCTCTATGAAGTTTATTCATTCCTGTGTTAATGAGAAACATGAGCTTGATGAGACCTTGCGATTTCTTCAATGTTTGGTCTTATGTTTGAGAGACAAACTCTCATTTCCTCATCAATGCATTGAAGAGTTCCTCTCTTTTTACACTTAATTGTTGCGGGGGTTGAAAATCTCACATAAATATGAGGTGGAAAATTGCAATAAAATGGCCAGCGCTTTTTTACATGTTGTTTCTTTTATAGAAATCCAAAAAGCCCTCAGGATACAATTCGTTGTATTTAATCATTAATCCACGACCAGTGGACACAGCTGCCAGTTCTGCTTTTTCTGTTAGTGTTAAACTAGAATCTATTGTAGTTTCTACAAAAAGGTTTCTAATTCAGTCATATTGCGCAGTGTTAATTGATGGAAAATAATAACTCAAATTAATTAGTATACATTTGCTTTTCATATTTGGATAGATTTTTCAGGAATACTACAGAGCGCACCTGAAAAAGCTCTGGGGCGCACTGTTTGAGAACCACTGGGCTAGACAGTCAAAGAGACCCCTTTGATCAATTGGTTGGCTAGCACCGATATGATTGTCCCAACTCTATTGCTCTTATGGTAATGTGGAGTACTCCTTCATCACCATTACTCTTAGGTCAACTCTGACTCGGAGTGATAGTACCTAATTGGGGTCTCATCTATGGGTTAAATAAAAAAAAAATGTGTTTTAAAAAAGATTAAGAATTCATAAAACAAACATCTTCAGTATAAAATAATTCAATGCCATAAAAACCCAACCAACCAACAAAAGTTTACAAAATTCAAGAAACATTGTACTTAATCATTGTTATGTGGTTTCAAGCTATGGGATTGGGGTGAAACGAGACAGAATTTTAGAATTGCAAGGTTCTGGGTTCAATACCAGTCCCACTCAACTCAGCGCATGAGTAGCACAGCTTGGGTAATCTAGTCTGTGCTTTAGACTATTTATTTTCTTGGGTACCTTAGTGACATTCTTGGTATTTATTTTGTTAGTAACTTTCTGGCTCTTATGATTTAAGATTTTTTTTCTTATTGCAATAAAACTTAGGCAGTCATCATTGGTACAAAGCATTTTTTAACATTTTATTTTATTTTGCAAAATTTTGATTTTTGATTTTTTGCTTTTTTTATACATTTTTTTTTCTTTTATCATTATTTTCCAGCAAAGCAATAAATCTTGCTTATGAAGAATATGTGCTTAGTGTGGGAGACTTTGATGAAAGAATATTTCTTGGAGAAGATGCTGGGGAAGAGATTGGGACACCAAGCCGAGTAACATCGGATTTCTCTGATGGAATTCCTATGGGCAAGAGTGTGCATCAGCATCTTGATGAGGTTAGTTTCTTTAAAACAAGTAAAAAAAAAAATTGCAACTGGGGAGGCTAATAATAAAAAGTCCAATTTCTTTATTATTGCTATCTATTAGAATAAAGTAAAATTTCCAAGACTGTGGGACACTCGGTTAGGAACTCATTCTGCATTTTCAAGAGTTTTAGGAATTATTCTCATTTTCTTTGTTTTTAGTGCAATATGTTTAGCTAATCCAATTTACAGATTTCTTCAGGTATAAAATTTGTATAGAATAAAAAAGGAAGGTCCTCCACCCTCTTTCTTGTGTTCTATCTCGCACACAAGTCTCTCTCTCTCTCTCTCTCTCTCACACAAGTCTCTCCCTCTCTCTCTCTCTCTCTCTCTCTTGCACACAAGTCTCTCCTCTCTCTCTCTCTCTCTCTCTCTCTCTCTCTCTCTCTCTCTTCTCTCTCTCTCTCTCTCTCTTGCACACAAGTCTCTCTCTCTCTCTCTCTCTCTCTCTCTCTCTCTCTCTCGTACTTTCTGGCACACAAGTCACACTCTCTCATGTTTTCTGGCACACAAGTCACATTCTCTCTCTCGCATACAAGTCTCATTCTGTCTCTCTCTCTTTCTCTCTCCCTCTTGTCTTTTCTTCCACATGGGTCTCTCTCTTTTTCAAGCTCTCTTGCACACAAGTCTCTCTCCCTCTCTCACTCAAATCTCTCTCTCTCACATTTCTCTCTTGTGCTTTCTGGCACACAAGTCTCTTTCTCTATCTATCTGTTTTGCTATCTTGGATGCAGTCTCTCTCTCACATGTAGTCTTATTCTCTTGTTTAGGGTTACAATCATGCTCTCTTGAACTCCCACTCTCTCAAATATATTGTTGCAAATCAGGAAAAAAGGTTTGCATTACTTAAATAAGACTAGAAACAGCTACCCAGTGACACCTGAGTAGAAGGTGGGGAATCCTGGAGTATTGATTTGTTTACTTTTGATATTTACAAATGCTGGATATTTCTAAGTAGAATTTCAATGCTATTTCTATGTATATTTTAATTTTTAAATATCTTTGATTATAAATCAAATCTTCATAATTTTTGCACAAAAATCAAGAGCTGGTGATATTTAATGTGTATATATATTTACTTAATTATTTTATTTTCATAGTTTCATCTGGACATACATACCCACCAACTGCTGTTTATATATGTATAGAATAGATAGAAGGGCTGAGAATAAATAGGCCAAGATGATTAATAATCTGTGAACAACTTTTAGTATGATCAATGTCCCATTCAAGGAATTTGCAATCTCTTGTGGCAATACCATCACAGATATTCAAGCATTGTTTTATTGTAGAAATTAAAGAAATTCTTCTGTGGTAAGATTTATAACTTACAGCTTTGCTCTCTCTTTTAATTTAAAGCTGTTTACTTTCTTTCTTTTATGAATTATTTATTTGTTCTTTTTTTTTTTTTTTTAATTTGCAAATTTTATTCCTGTCAATTTTTCATTGATTTAAAAAAAAAAAAAAACAAAAAAAAAACCCAAAAAAAGAAACCCCAAAAAACTCAAAGTAAAATTACAAGTGTTTTTAATAGTGTTAATACTGAAATAAAAAACAAAACTTGATATGAAAATAATATTGAAAATTTTAAATTAGAGTTTATTATGTATTGTAAATAGTTCATTTACTGTATATACTTGAGTATCATCCAATTTTGTGTATTGTGTGCCCCTCCCTCAAATTTGATCTCCAAAAGATGATTTCATTGTAATATCCTGTGTATCATACAAGTTCCAGTGTCGGTAGGTTAGGCTCATTTATGTTTGTGAATATATATATATATATATATATATATATATATATAAAGTAATTGGTAATTTGCTTGAAGCATTGTTAATTATGTTATTATATATTAATGTTGTTAATTATGTTATTATATATTAATGTGTTAATTATGTTATTATATATAATGTTATATTTATATATTAATGTTATTAATTATTATATATTAATGTTATATTAATATATTAATGATTATTATATATTGATTTTTGCCTTCAAATCATTAATATATAATATATATATATATATATATCTATGGAAGCACGTAGTGTAATGGTTAAAGTCATGGGAAATGGTCTCGCCACCCCGAGTTCAAATCCTGGACGTGATAATTGCATTTCACTTAGTGCTAATACCCTTGGGAAAGGTATGAATCCTACCCTCCCTCCAGCTATGTATAAATAGTAGGGCAGACTGGACTCTTTAACCTTGGTTAGGCAACCGGTCTAGGAGAAGGAAAAGTCTGAATTCAAACCTGTTGAACTCCGCTTAAGAAATTGACCTTGTGTCACGTCCTACTCGTGTGGAGGTCGTAAATATGTGTATGTATATATATATATATATATAATATATATATATTTGAATGATTTTAACAAAAATACCACACTATGTCAAAATAAACACAGCTGACAAGATACCAGTATATACTATTGGCAAAAATTAGTTGGTTTATACCATTTAAAATTATTACTAATCTTATCAATGGATAATAAGAAAATAAAATAACCTATCATCTAATGGGATACAGTGAATAAGTAAAACAGTATTTGTGATAACATCTCTGTTACATGAAACAAGATTATTTGTCTTTTGCAGCTGGAAATTGTAGGCGTACTAGTTGGCCTTGGCCTAGACTCGGCCAGTTATTTACACACCCAAAGTTTATATCCTGAATATGGTGTAACCCCTAAATATTAAGCTAAAATTTAGGTCTTAGAAAGTTGTGTGATATGCAAGTATATATGGTACATTATGATCTATATTAAAAAGAAAAAAAAGTTATATGATACATGAGTGTTTGTGTATATTCATATATCATGAAATGGAGGCATGGGGTGTTGTAGGACACGGACTTGTTGACCTGAGTTCAAATCCTGGATGAAGCTGTTTGCATTTCACATAGCACTAATACCCTTGGGAAAGGTATGAATCTAACTATTCCATCTCCAGTTATGGATAAATTGTAGGGCAAACTGGGATCTTTAACCGTGGCTAGGTAACCAGTCTAGCAGAAAAAAAATCTGAATTTAAACCCTGTTAAATCCTGCTTAAGAAATTGACCTTGTGTTGCATCCTGCTCCTGCAGAGGGGTTGGTAAATATATATAATAATCTCATGAAACTTTCTGAAACTGTAATTGAGACCTTTTGCAGGTAGCAATTGTAGGCCTACCAGTTGGCCTAGCCTTGGGGAACTATTTGCTCATTCAAAGTTTTTATATTGCATATGGTGCAACCCCCTAATATTAGGCTAAGATTCAGGTTTCAGAAAGTTGTGTGATATGCAAGTATATACGGTAAGCTTCCATAAGGACTTTTTATATAAAGAGGAAGTTCCCTCTAACATGGAGAGTGACAACATATAACTGGAAGTAGGCACCTGGTAAGAAGGAAACAAGTAAAAGTGTCATATTTTGTGGATGCAATTGTAGTTGGTAGACTATGATTAAAAAAAAAAAAGAATTTTAATGGATGCTGTCATATGACAAAAAGAAAATGTTATCTGGTATTAACTAGAATTTAATTATTTGTTTCTTTTCTTTTTTGTTCTTTTTAAAGACTCATAGTTTAGCCCCTTCTACTCCACTCACTGGTAGACGTTACCTAAAAGAAAAAGACCCAAATATCACGCCCATATCAACTGCTACTCAAAGTGTAAGTCGCTTGCAGGCTTTGTTATCTGGACGTAAAACCTCACCCAGTGATACACTTCTGGAAATCTTCAGGTAAATTGTCATCAATTTTTCTACATCCTCATATATATATATATATATATATATATATATATATATATCCCAATATTACTGTTTAAATGTGTGTGTTTGTGAGTCAAAATATGTAAACATTTAATACTGGGCACAAATTTTGAAGCCGTGTCAGTACTATTATATGGTTGCACCACTTGGACTTTAACAAAATATCTAAAGAAAAAGCTAGATAGGAACTACACAAAAATGCTGTAAGTGTTGGCCAACTAGCAGAAAGGGTTTGGTTTGAAGTTCCATGAAGGCTCCCAAGTTCGACAAGAAACACCTGAAGAAGGCTGGTGGCACATTGGCTGAAACATTGTGTATATAACAAAACAGAGGACAAAATTATTGAGATAATTGTTATAGAAATGGATTGTATCAACATTCTTTAAAAATAAAAATTTCAGAGAATTTGCTGAAAGTTTTTATTTTTGTTTGTTGTCTTATTCTGTCTGTGCATGTGTGTGTGTGTGCATATATGTATGAGGTTTTGTCTCTCACTGGTTCTTTTAAATTTTGAATGCTAAAAATTTATACCTTCAAATTTCTTATTTTTGAATACTGATTTTCGTTTCAGGGAATGTTCCCGGAATCCTTTTGATGTGATAATTGACAGAGTGAAAGAAATGGGGGATACATTTTGTACTAATTTCATTCAGGTAACTAATTCTCAATTTTTTACTTATGTTTGACTCCTCATTTTGGTCTTGCCCCCTTTATACTTTTATAGCTGATATTTTTGAATGCAGAATTAATTTACTCCCTCCCACCCTACAACAACATTTATGACTCAACCTTTAATTCTTAACTTTCTTTTGAAATTAAAAGGTTGGTATATTCTATAATTGAGTTTTATAATAACTATTGTAGTGCTTGCCAAAAGTGATGGGCTTATTTATGTACTAGCTGAAGTACCTATCTACACCAAGTAAAAGTCTTCTTCATTGAATCTGAAGCTTTTGCTCTCATCAGAAAACACTTTTTAATGTAAGAAATAGGAAAGATCTACTTGAAAAAGTCAACATAGATGACATTCTGCCCTTTTGAGAGAAATGAAATTAAACCAAAAAATATAAACATAAATAATGCTATACAAAAGTAACACCTCCTCATGATTCCTGACAGTGTTAACATATCATTAAAACTAATTTTTTTCCAAACTGGGTGTAATATAGAAAAAACCAGACCGTTGTTTGATGATTATTGAAGTCAGTTAGTCTACTGTTGGTTTTAATAACAGCAGCTAATTAGGTCCAACTCAAGCAGTGTCCAAGACAGCTGGTATAAATAGGAACCAAGAATGATCCATTTATGAATCTGGGTGATTTGGGTGATTCCACTCCTTGAGTTCTGATTGACTGCTTGACTGCTTGATTTGAATGACATTGTGGAGTCTTATATATACTTTGTCATTTTGCAGTGGACCTTGTAGCATTCGAGTTTGTATTTGAGTTACAATCGCTTGCTGCCTTGTCTTCCCAGTTCGATGGTCATTGGAACTTTAATTATTCTTCAATGATGTGGTTGGAATGTGAAATAATGGCTGATTCAAAAAGATGGCGAAGATTTTTTTACAATGGATTGGCTTAGAGTGGTCTGAGAAATATGATTTTGTAATAAATTGTCTAATCAGATCAAGAAGACCAATAGTGTAAAAAAAATGTAAAATTGAATTTGATCTGTATATTAATATCATGTATGTTCTATACAAAGATTTTCTTCTTTCAAAAATTGATGTCAAAAGATGGTAAAAAGGGGAGATGCCCAAGGAGGTTCATTGAAACAAATAATAATTACAACTTGCTTTTATGAACTTGAAAAATTTTAATGTTTTTTTTTTTTCTTTCTTTCTCACCCTTGCAGCAACCATCAGACTATCCTGGGGCACACATCGATTTTGCCAGAAAACGATTACAATTAGCTGAAAGTTTGTATTTTAAAACACTTGAAAGTATTTGTCTGGATGAGAAGAAACGGGCTCAAGCTAGGGACAAGAAACCAGACCTAACGGTAAATATCAAGTTATTTTTAAACACCTTGTGGATTGTCTCGTTTTGGTAAACATCTCCATACATAGATAGATACATTTATTATCTAAACATCTCCATTTATAGATAGATACATTTATTATCAATTTCTGACATGTCTTTCATCTTATTTCTGTTGCTAGTCCAAAAAATGAGACCATTTTATTTGTTTTCTGAGGGTTCATGGTTTAATTGATGGCCTAATGAGATTAAAGGATGGGAAATTATAATGTGTAAGTCTTACATTTGTCAGCCTCTGTCTGTGTGTGTGTGTGTGTGACTTGCAATGTTTTATTGAGTATATGGAAAAGATTAGACAAACAAAATAGTAAATATGTATTTTCCTAACCCCACCTGCATGAGCAGGATGCGACAAAAGGTCTATTTTAAGCAGAGTTTAACTGGTTTGAATTCAGAGTTTTCTCTCTCCTAGACAGGTGGCCTAATTAAGGTTAAAGAGCTCAGTCTGCCTTACTATCTAGCCATTGCTTGAGGAAGAATAATTGGATTCATGCCCTTCTTAAGTGTATTAGCGCTATGTGAAATGCAAATATCCTTATCCAGAATTTGAACTTGGGTCACTGTATTCATTTCCTATGATGGTAACCATTATACCACACACTTCTAACTTTATTATTATATATATAAGAAGGTGTATCCTACTTAATATCTACTCAAAAATAATAAGTTATATCTTAAGATTATGCTAATTGATTTTACTAATTAATTTAATTACTCATTACACCATTGCTGTATTTATGCCAATCAAAGTCAAAAATTCATAAAATTACATAAAGTGAAAAAGAAAATACTCATTTTTTAATTAGGAACACATCTAAGTTTGCACAACATTAGCACAATTTTATATTTAAAAATCCCATAATTGTTTTAGTGAATGTTTCAATATGTATATAATTCATAATAATATTGGAATGGAAATAAAAGTGAATTCTACTCAAATGTTTCGTATCTTTGTGTTTGTCGTTCCTTGTAAATCAAAGCTTAAATCTTAATCTTCATCATCTGAACCTGATAATCTACTAACCAATTAATCTTGTAAAATCTATTTTCTAGATGGTTGCATCCCAAGAAGGGTCAGCATAAGATGAGATTAATCCTATTTATTTAAGGATTATCTCATAGATCCTATTTGTCGACCCTTGTGATGTGCAAGGCTGTATGGCAATGAATTGAATATGAAAACATTTTGGGAGATAAATAGCATCTTATTTCTAACAGGGTCCGGGTTAGCTCAGTTGGTAGAGCGTTCGGCTAGAAACCATAAGGTTCCTAGTTCGATACCAGTCCTCGCCAACTCAGTGTATGAGTAGCACAGGGATCTGTGCGGTAAAGTAAGGAGTTGATGGTAGGTATGGCGCCCACCTCAGATGCTAAAAACAATCTCCTTGGTCTAGCGCTATTGAAAAAGAGATAGACTCCCTCACTGACTGGCTGATACCGACTTTAGGCCGCCCCGTCGACTTACTTTATTTCTAACAGTTTAGAAACAAAAAATACAATTTTTTGGTTTATTTATTTCATGTTATTTCAGTTATTACAACTCTAGAGTTATTATTCTATAACTATAAAGTATGAACTCTGTATTTACCCTAAACTCTGTTTAAAAATAGACCTTGTGTCGCATCCTGCTCATGTGGGGGGAGGTTGGTAAATGCATATTCCACTATTTTGTCTGTCTGGTCTTTTCCATATTCCCAATAGAATATTACAAGTCACACACACACACACACACACACACACACACACAGAAGCTGACAATTGTAAGTGTTACAATTCTTGTCACCATTTTAAAATTGAAATTTTTTGTTGTGTACTGTGCCAGATTAATGACCTTCTTTCAAGTGTTCACTGGGTATTTAATTATATGAAATTTATTGTGTACACTGCTCAGGTGCACCACAACTCATCAAAGTCTCATGTCTAGTACATAGAATAATGTATTAGTGTCAGGAACATAAATAGCGTACAGTAATAATATACATGTGTGTGTGTGCATATGTGTTGGAGGGGGGTATCAGGTATAGTGTTGGTGGATTACAGAAGCATGGAAGCTTTGAAAGATGCAGTGTTTCGGCAACCTACAATGGATGCAGGCAGTTTATTCCGTGCCTCGGCAACTTTCAGCGTAAAAAAATGTTTCTGAAAGTGAACTATGCTGTTTTCTGATTTTTGTGGCATGCCCATGTGTGTTAGAAACATGGAGATCAAAAAAAGTAATTAATGACCTTATGAGCGTTTACCAGGTCAGTTGCCAGATGCCAGAGTTTCAATGAATCCATTCCCAGGGCAGCAAGATGTTCAGAATATGGCAGATGCCTGATGGAGGGTATTCATTTGGTTGCATGTCTCTGTACAGTTTCCAGGAGGTTAATTAAGCATTTTAGCCCCACTGTTGGTATCGTGTATAGTTTCAGTGGATATTCCTTGTGGCATAAAGTTTGATATATTTCTTGAAGTAGTTATAAGGGAAAAAGAATGTAGCATCTGTAGATACTGCTTGTCAGTCAATTCCTTGGTAGAAAGATTGTAGTATCAGTTACTCTTTGTTTGTTAATCTATAGTATTCCTTCAGGTAGGGAATCCATTCAGCAACTGATTTTAGGACAATCTATCAATGACTTTAAATATATTTTTGTCATTGGTCAATCCAGCTCCTGCTACTTGGGACAGTCTATAAATATAAGTGGTGACTTTTTGTAAAGCTTATACCCAATAAATTCCCACAGTAAGACTTACACATTCTAATTTATCCTACTTTACAAACAGAATGCAACACATGGTTAATTTTTAAGCCAAGTACAACTGGTTTGAATTCAGTTTTCTTTCTCTTAGACTAGTTGACTTATTGTCTGCCATACTATTTACACATAACCGGAAGGAGAATAGTTGGATTCATACCTTTTCCAAGGGTATTAGCACTATGTGAAACGCAAATAATCTCATCCAGGATTTGAACTCCTATAATTTTTTTTATATAGAAATTAAATGAAAATAAGAGTTATCTTTTTATGTATTTTTATTTAGTTTCATTTGTCTTTCTAATGTAATAGGATATCTTATTAAATAGAAACTTAAATACTTGTGCCTGTTGGAGGGTGCATATGCTAACTAGTACATAATAATATTGTTCAATTATGATTTAACTTTCTTTTGAGTTATTTATGAACAGAGAAATTCATGTAAAACAAAGAAAAGACAAAAAAAATTTGGCTGTTAATGGAGAAATTGCATTTTATTTTATTTATTTTTGTAGAAATAAATTAAATTTAAACTTTTTATTATTCTTTCTATTTTCTTTTGTTTTTCTTTTTCAGGGAGTGTTGGAACAAGATATTTTCCAAAGGTCATTGTTTGCCTCCTGTTTAGAAATTGTGATATTTTCTTATAATTCTCAAAGGTGAGTAGATTAATAAAAATTGACTATATATGTACATAGGGTGAAGCAGAAGAAGCAATTCTTTTATTCTATATATATATATATATATATATATATATATATATATACTCACACACACACACACACAGAGTAAGTCATCTGTATTTCTCCAATATTAGTCTATTTGAACACTTACATTCACCATTCATGCTTAAAAAAATATTTTTATTCTTTATAATACAAATATGTAAAACATACGCTAAACCCTTACAACTAATATATATGTATAGGTATATATATATATATATATATATATATATATATATGACAGGTTTATCTCAATTGGTGGAGCATCTGCCTAGGAACCACAAGGTTTCAAGTTTTATACTAGGTGCCGCCAACTAAGTATATGAGTAGCACAGCTTGGGTAATTTGATCTGACAGTAGCTGTGGCATTTTAGCACAAACAATCTCCCTGATCTAGTGCTAAGGGGATAGACTCACTCTCATGCTGATACCAATATATACACATGCAAATTCTATATATACTTGTATTTTATACTTTTAAGAAGCACAAACTTATTCGTTTCAGACTATTGAACATTTAGAGAGAAAAAAAAATGAAAAGTTAGTTTATAATTTAATTGTTTTGTATTTAGGTACAGTACTGATCAAAAGTTTGGGAGCACCCTAAATTGTTTCTCTAATTTGGATTAGATTTTTCAGACAGTTGTCCTCATCTTTATTGTTATATACACAATTTTTTGTCTGATGTGCCCTCCAGCCTTCAGGTGTTTCTTGTTGAGCTTGAGAACCTTGTTGAATTCAAGAGTCTTCACAGAACTTTGAACCCAACCCTTTATTTAATCCATTGAAGTAGATTGTTCTCATTCTGTTAACCATGACTGGATACAAGTGTTAAGCTATGTTAACTATACTATGTTATTTTTACCTGTAGTTAGGATTGAAATTGCAGCCTACAGATGATTGTAACTTAGAAATGTATTAACTCAACCTTTATATCTGTTGCACCATGTGTCCAACTGTAAGTGAATAAGAAAGGCTAATTTTGTTTATTTGGATAAATAAATTCACCTATTGTGTACATTCCAATACTTTGAATGAATTTTTTTTATTTAAAAAATTTTTTTTGAAAAGTAAAAATCCTGAAATGCTTGCATAACATAAATAATCAAATCTTTTTTTAAAAATTTGATATCAGCCTCCTCAGCCTTTTTATTCATTTTTTAATTAAAAAAAATTTTTTTTTTTTTTTTTCCAGAACTTTTCCGTGGATTGTTGATATTTTTGAGCTGACACCATACCACTTCTACAGGGTCATTGAGATGGTCATCAGAGCAGAAGAAGGTTTATCACGAGATGTTGTCAAACATTTAAATCTTGTAAGTAACTTTTAATCTTTAGAACTCTGAGCCCTGCCCTCCTCCTCACCTGTGTCCCCTTTCCTGGCTGAAAAATACCTAGATATGTAAAATATTTGAATCTGTTATTGAACATCCTGATTGGCTGTATTGTTGCTAGGTAATATTAATTTAGAAATAAGGATTCTTTGGCTGGATTCTTGCACTTTTAAGTAGTGGCACAAAAACTGGCTGATCTGATTCCAGTGGGTTAAATTTCATATTAGATATTCTCTTCTACAGGGTCATTGAAAAGTAACTCCCTATTTTTAACTATTTATAATTCTTTTTAATATTTAGTTACATTTTTCTCAATTGTTTAATGTATGTTCCTTAATAATCTGTGTTGTTGTCATTGGTGCTCCTCCACATTTTGCTATTGTTGTTCATGAATGGTTGAATCCCCATTTTCCTGGGTGATGGATGGGTAGACGTGGTCTGTATGAGTGGCTGATTTAACACCTTGTGACTTTTTCTTTGGAATTAGTTGAAGGAGTAAGTCTATGAAGCCAACAACTTTGGAAGAACTTGAAGGACTAATACCAAAATTTATTTCCAACATTCTACAAGAGTTCCTTAGAAGATCAGTTAGTGTGATTCCCAAGTGGCTTGAGGCAAATGCTGGTGCCCATATAGAATTTTAAATAAAGCTCCATGTTATGTATGTTCTTCTCATATTCATATCTATCATTAGATAGGAATACTTCATGTCCTATATATGTGCGCAAAAAAGTTTTAGAAATAACACAAAAAATGTAAATATACATATTTACCAAGCCCTCTGCACAAGTAGGATGTGACAGCTTGTCAATTACTTAAGCAGAGTTTAACAGGTTTTAAATTCATTTTCTTTATAGTAATATTTTTCATTGTGAAAATCTGCATGATTTTCAATTTAAACAAAGTGGGAGGATTATTCATAAACATTTTTTAAACGAAATTTTGAAAAAAGATTTATTTATTTGAACTCTTTACTTTTGTTCTTTGTTTTTTGTTTTTTTTTTACTTTAAAATTTTTTGTTTATTTTAATAATTGTTTTTTAATTTTTAAAACTTTAGTGAGCTTTATATATATTTAAAAAAAATGTATTTTTTCCTCTCCAGATTGAAGAATCTATTTTGGAAAGCCATGCCTGGAAAAGTACATCTCCACTGTGGGATGCGATCAGAGACCAAGAAAGTATGCCTACATGTGAAGAAGTAAGTTCTGTTATTTCAACACATCTCCTCCTCGTCCTTAGTTATTTACATCACATTCTCTATGATTTTATTTTCATTTAAATCTCAATCATTGATAAGATTGTTTATATTATTAATACTGTTGGCCTTATCTACTCACTATTGATAGTTTAAATGATAAAACTGTTAATAGTATGTAGGTAAGGAATTTAAACAGATTAAGATAATAACAACATTTAATGATAATAATGATAATATTAACTTTGATTTGTCTACTTCCACTTTGTATGATAGACCACGATCCAATCACTTTGATGGCCAATGTTCAGAAATACATACGTGTGTATATATATATATGTATATATATATTTCATGGATACACTTTGTGTTATCAGCAACTAAACTGGTAACCCCACAGATTTTGTCTGGTGAAGAGAATGGCTAGACACCCTGCAGAACAAAAATTAAGACCTGTCAAAGGTCAGAGGAAGCTTTTTGTTCAACAGCCATCAAGCACATTATTTCTAAAGTCCAACTCCTCCTCATCATGGCAGGGATGTGTAAACTTTGTAGTGTCAGAGCCATGCTGTCAGGAACTTCAGTTCCTGGTAGGGTCACCCAAGGCAAACAGGTCTGGGACCCAGTAGTATTAGGACCACAACCTGGCTAAAGGGGCTCTGGTGAAAATCCAAAGGGCGTCTCCATTATCATCAGGAATCAACGGCTTTTGGCGTACTTATCACTATCTATGGAAAATCTGCGGCAAACAAGGGCATCTCCTGATTGAGATATTCATGCCAGGTTTGGGGTCCACTTGTGAATTTTCTATCCCCTTGTTACTTCTTCCATGAATTCGCTATAGGTGAATTTGTTGGATAAAGCCAATTCAACTGACCCTGGGTATACGCCATAACAGAAACAAATCTTATTATAATGGAGATTGTGTGTTTTTTCTGTCTGTAACCGAAACTATATTACTACTCCAGTCACAATTCTCTTAATTATTTACGTTAAATTCTCCATGATTTCATTCTTTAAACCTTCAGTTATTAATAAAAATTGTTTTACATTATTAATACTGTTGACCATATCTATGTACTAATAACATGCAATTGTATTTATATATACAACAAAATAGCGGTTTACAGTTTGAACGAGAAGGCTAATTTGCATATTGATATTTAAAATTTTATTTTAATAAATATGTGCTTGGTATTATTGATTTCTAATTGTTTGGTTTTATCTTAAGAAATATAAACAAAAATCTCGTGGATAAATCTTAAAAGAAATTTATTTACAAAAAGAAATAACTGTAATATTATCCTTTACTTCCTATTTTAACTAAATAGTTAAATTAGAAAAATTTAGTAATGAAAGATGAAAGAGTAAGTTTCAGTTGTTCTATTTTTCGATTATAGCCCCCTCTGTTTCAAATCTTTTTTTTTTCATTCTTATTTTGTTAGTCTTTCTAATTTAATATGATATTTTATTACATTAAAACTTAAATACTTGCACCCGGAGGGTGCATATATATGCTAGTACTATTAATATGCAATTGTATTTATAAAACCAAATAGCAGTTTAGATTGTGAATAGGAAGGCTAATTTACATATTGATCTTAAAAATTTGATTTTAGTAAATATTTGTTTGGTATTATTGATTTTTAATTGTTTGGTTTTGTTCTAATAGATATTATAAAAATCCAGTTGATAAATCTTAAAAGAAATTCATTAACAAAAAGAAATACTTGTAAATTTATTCTTTACTGTCTTATTTAGTTAAATTAGTAAAATTTAGCAGTGAAAGCCGGGAGTGATGGGAAGAGTTAGTGTCCAAGCTGTTTTATTCTTTGTTTCTATTTCAAATAAGTTTAATCTAATAATTTATTTTTAAATAATGTTAAATATTATTTTTTATTTTATTATCTAATCTTTTTTTTTTGCTTAGCCCATTATCCATGTTATTAATGCATTTAAAATTCTGCAATGTGTGTTATATATCACTAAGAAATAAATGTGTATATGGTGGGGGTAATTTGCATACTGGTTTTAACAAAACCAAGTTTCATAAGTAATTATTGATTTTTGATATTATTTTATTTTCAAATGTATTAAAAACAATCCTATGTATAATGTATACATATATAAAGGGCAGTTGGTGTGTATGTATGTATACAACAATTATTGACAAAGTAAATATATATACACATTAAATATCACCAGTTATTGCTTTTCATGCAAAAATTATGAAGATTTGACTTATATTCACAAAGATATTGAAAAATTAAAATATGCATAATAATGGATGCTGGGTAGCCACTTCTAGTTTTATATTGAAATCAATGAAGATAAAAATAAGTGTAATATTTTTATATGCCTTCTTATTTAGTATTTCTAGTTTAATATAATATTTCATTACATTAAAACTTAAATACTTGTACCTGGCACAAGGTGCATATGTTTGCTAGTAAACAATTGAAATTGTGTAGAAACAATATAAAATTTCCACATATTCTTCTAAGAACAACCATTTATTTCTCTCTCTTTTTTTTTTTTTTTTTTTCAGGTTTCTCTTCCAAGTCAATTGGAGGGTGCTGCATTACAATCTCCCCCAATTCATGCTGGAATCCGAAGATTGGTAGAAGAAGGAAAATTTCAAAGTAAGTCTTATAGTTTTTGTTACAAAATTTTTTCAGCCTGTCAAATTTGAAAGTCATCTTCAAACCAACTCCCTACCATTCTCTTTTTATCTTTAAGAACTCTCTCTTTCTCTACAACCTGCTCTGCTAACTGCACATCTGCAGAGCGGTAAGACTCCCTAATGGGTCCACCTGTTGGTTGTGGATCATGTAATGCCTGAGAACAGGATTGTGGTGGCTGAGTAATTTGGGACCTTGGTATTAAGTGGACCTGTGACATGCAACACTCCACTTTGGGCCTTACTTTGGATAGATGAGTGGTCAGAGAGGTCCCATCCGATCAATCTGCTGGTTATGTCAAACCCTAGCTACTATATAAGTGTCCCGACCATATTCTTCAAATTGCTCTTATGACAAACACCCATCCCTTTTTATCATATAGGTGCTAAAAGGCAGTGGCTGAAGGCCAAACACCAGTATTTATTAATACATATGAAGTTAATGAAAATTATTCATTAAACTAATCATATATATATACATATGGGCCGGGTTAGCTCAGTCGGTAGAGCGTTCGGCTAGAAACCACAAGGTTCCTAGTTCGATACCGGCCCTTGCCAACTCAGCGCTATGAGTAGCACAGGGATCTGTGCGGTAAAGTAAGGAGCTGATGGTAGGTGTGGCGCTCCACCTCAGATGCTAAAAACAATCTCCTTGAAAAGGGGATAGACTCCCTCGCTGACTGGCTAATACCGACTTTAGGCCGCCCCGACGACTTTACTTACTTTATATATATATATATATATATATAACAAACAAGATTTGGCATTAAATAACACACAAGGGTTGATATGCCATTAAACCAAACAACCAAACCTCTGCAACTGGTCTCTCCAAATATTTTTTAATGTCAATTTATCTTTGACCTCCTCCTTTTCCCACATTAGAAATGTTGTGACAGTCGTGATAAAAAGAATAGCTGTGCATCAAATAGATCTATTTGAGATGATATTTTGAACTATATTAATACATAGGCTCTTAAACATTAGTATTGTAATTAATGTAATATTGTAAACCCGCCCAACAGGGTGCGGGTCCAGTGGCTTCGGCCCTGGATCTTTACAAGTTAATAGCGTCGATCCCAGGGGGCTATCCCCCTAGGCAATACCTGCCCCTTCGATTTAAAAGGGCAGGGCCGGGTTTATTGCCCAGCGCCTGAGGTGCCCCCCTTGAGGGGGAATGCCGACGGGATCAACGCAATTTTTCAGCCGCCACCCATGAGCTTCGGTTTTTGGGTGGTCCCACGTTAATAGGGCCTTGTGCCTAACCCGTACAAGTGGGGTACGAGGTAAATACAATGTAATATTGTAAGTGAATGGTACTGGGGTGCAAATAGATAATTTATTTAAAAAATTCAGCAGCTAAAAGAATGAAAAGTTGACAAAGTTCAACATCTTATCCAGTGTGCTAGGTTTAACAAGATATGTTTGATCTAGCATCCTGGATTGAAAAGAGCAGTTAACCATGACTTGCTAAGCTATCTAAGTAGTGGTGGAAGCTAGTCAGGCAACGCTGCCCTTCCAACATAGGTGGAGGGGGTTGGGTGTTTTGTGAACCTTAATAAGATATGGGTTTCATAATTCACCCTTTCCTTTTGGTGGCTGGGGTATGAGGAGATAAATGTTTACATCTACAGAAAGTGAATGAACCTTTCAAAGATAAGGCAAAAGCTGGTTCCTACTAGAGAACAAAGAAGCTACCCACCCCCCAACACACATGTCCATTTTTCATTTCCACCTACTTTCATGGCTTCCAAAAATAAACAAAGAGAATAAAGCAACAGAGGTCCTAACACTTGGGGAAGCAAGTTATTTTTTTTTTTTTTCATTTCTCCTCTCCCACCTGACCTACACTAAGTATGAAGTGTTTACGTATTTCAAATGATTGTGGGGATACATTATTGTAATGTAACTGTTAAACTGACTTTGGCTTAAAATAACCCATAAAACCAACCAGTAATTATAAAATAGAATTCTATTTCTATGTCATCAGAAATGTTCACTACATTATGGTGGAGGCACTCCTGGTGTAATGGTTATAGTTGTAGAAAATAGGTTCGACAACCAGAGTTCAAATCCTGAACAAGGCTGTTTGCATTTCACATAGCCCTAATAATTTTGGAAAAAGTTGAGTGTCCCATTGTGGTGTAATGGTTAGCAAGTTTATCTTGCAGATCTATTATTATTGAATAGTGAGTTTGATCCTTGTTGGATGCCCCATAATTGTGACCTTGTCATATCCTACCCGTGATGGATAGATGGGGGACAGACGGTCGGAGAGACCCCCTCTGATCAATCGGCTGGTCACGTCAAGCCCTAGCACCTATATGATTGCCCCAAACTATTGCCCTTATGGCAAGCCACAACCCCTTTTATCATATGGTTGCTAGAAGGCGTTGGCTTAGGGTCTACACGTCCTGGGAATGACGTTAAACTCTATCTGATGGTGAGGTCCCAGTTTTGGAGGTTTGGGGAATGTGGAACACCCCTTCATCACCATTGCTCCCTGGTCCACTCTGACCCGGAGTGGTAGTACCTGTTAGGGTCCCATCTATGGGTTAAATTGAAAAACATGAGTTTATAAACAGAATTGAGTATCCATTAAGAATTACTTTATTTGAAAACTTTGTTGGCATTAAATGACCCACTGAGGTTGATATGCCATAAAACAAAACAAACCAAACCCACTACATTATGGCTTGAAACTCCAAAGCCCAGTCTTGTTCTAAGCTTACCAATAGGGAAAGGCCGACAGAGTGGGGAAATTTCTGGAACTATCCACATGTATATATAAGATTGACCGCAATGGTGGCGTGGGTTGTAATGGTTAGAGTCGTAGGAAATGAACTCGTCTACCCAAGTTCAAATCCTGGACGAGGCTGTTTGCATTTCACATAGCGCTAATAACCTTGGGAAAGGTATGAATCCAAGTATTCTCCCTCCAGCTATGGGTAAATAGTAGGGCAGGCTGAGCTCTAACCTTGGTTAGGCAACCAGTATAGGAGAAGGAAAACTGAATTCAAACCTGTTAAACTCTGCTTGATAAATTGACCCTGTGTCACATCCTGATTGTGCGAGAGGGGTATATATATATATATATATATATATATAAGGCTGATCCCACCCTAAACCTGTAATGGGGAAGGTTGATAAATCACTTAATATGTTGTCTATAATGTGTGAATTTTTGACTGTTCCTTTCAGATTCCATCCAGTCTCCCAGTACGTCAATTGCTGGCAGGTTCTGCTCTCCAAACCCTGGCACTGCAAGAAGGAAACTTTTCTGCTCTGGCCCTCCCACTCCTACTTCAGTGGCAACAGTATCAACAGAATCTGCTGCTGCTGGCACAAGTGGAGGGGAAGCGCAGATGGCAACTGCAACTGCTGGTGGTGCTGCAGATACGCCTACAATTGCTGCACGTACTCTTGTGACTAACAACAATGAAAATACAGCTCCAGCTCCGTCTGGTACACACATTATTACCTTCCAGCCCACAACTGATGGTCGGCCGGTGAGTTCTTTATTTCTCTTTCCGCTTTATCATTAGACTAGCTGGACCTGTGGATATACCACAGTATGATATGATAATTATTACATGTTTGATATGTTTACTTAAGAGCTATTAGTCAAAAGTTGGAATATTTCAAAAATGCGGTCTGTATTAAAAATAAAAAAAAAAATGAATTTATTTAAAAAAAAAAAAAAAAAAAAAAAAAATCAGAAGCATTAAAGTTTATAAAAAGACTCAAAAGAGCCTGATGTAAAATTTATAATTATACACTTTTTAAAATTTTACATCAGGCTCTTTTGAGTCTTTTTATAAACTTTAATGCTTCTGATTTTTATTTATTTTTTTTTTTTTTTTTAAATTAAAAATAAAATTCATTTTATTTTAAATAAAATTCATTTTATTTTTAATACAGACAGCGCTTTTTAAGAGCAATTGCAAAAAGTTCAATATGTAATAAAGAGTATAATAACTTGATTTTAACTCTCTCACTCTTTTTTTTTTTTTTCATCCTTTTTCGATTGAAACAGATTAGCATTATTGCTTCTGTGCTATCTCCACTCTCTATATCTTTCCTCATCTCTCTTTTTTTCTTTCTTTCTTGTTATAATTTTTCTGTGTAGCATGTGCTTTTTCTTCCCTTTCTTTATAAAAAAAACCCCGGAATGGTCCATTAATTAGTTAAGGTGATGACACTCATAAGAAATAAGAATTCGGCACATAAGCAACACCAGATAATCAGGATTTACATTTTTCCATTTCATCTTGTACAATTTGGACAGTCTTATTTTTAACCAGAGAGTGTTGCAAAATGATAACGGTCATACAATTAAGGAACATGAGTATTAATATATAGATGTTTATGTAACACATGACATTTTAAGGGAAAATTTATTAAAACATGTTAATAGGTCTCTTTTTTTTTTTTTTTAACTATTATCTAATGCTTTATCTCAATATTCAATAGCAGGCTTTAATTAATACGAGTTTGTATTATTTAGATTTTCTGACTGTTGTTTCCATATTGATTGTTATATACACAACATTTTGGCCAATGTGCCTTCCGGTCATCTTCAGGTGTTTCTTGTTGAATGTGGAAACCTTCAGCTAGACACATGGTACAATAGATAAAAGACATTAAATGTCCTTTTTTTTATTTAAAAAAAATATATATATATGTCACTCATCTTATTACACAAAGATGGCTTGAGCAATGACCACCAAGTTTGTCTATGAAACTGTGTCATTGCTGGAGGATCTGAATGATCTTTTTATTGAAATAACTTTGTGCCAAGTCCAATGCAAATGTCAAATGAAAGAATTTATGAAAAGATTTTTAAAACGCCAACAAACCAAATAAAGTCACAGGCATTCAGCAGCCAGCACAGAACCTGATTGATGATTTAGTATGACATCTCTCACCGACTCTAGATGTAAACCATCAGCGTTTCCTGAAAGTGAAAGTTTTCAAACAAACTGAAATCCAGGACCAATGGTGTCTAATACAGACCAATCTCTGAGGACAAATCATATATATCGAAGCCCCGTACATGATATGGGTGAGATTAATAAAATAAATTAAAAAGTTCTTATTTTTTTAAGAGGGAAGAATGTTGTAAAAAAAAAAATTCCTAAAAAAAAATGGCCTAAAGTCGGTATCAGCCAGACAGTGAGGGAGTCTATCCCCTTTTCACTAGGAGATTGTTTTTTTAGCATTTGAGACGGAGCACCACACCTATCATCAACTCTTCACTTTACCGCACAGATCCCTGTGCTACTCATAGCGCTGAGTTGGCTGTAAATTAAACTAATTCATGATAAGTTTGTGTTTCTGTATAATAGTGGTGGCTATTATTTGATCAAATATGATTAAATGGAAAGTGGCAAACCCTTTTTTTATTTTAACAGATTGTATACTCGACAGTTGAGTGAGACTTAAATTCATTTCAAGTATTTCAGTTTTACCTAACTTACGACACTCATTAAAACCCCAAAGTATGTTTTTTGCATTAGTTTTTGAAAATTCCAAATAAAGATTTTTGCAAATATAATGCTAAATTGGATCCTTTGTTTTTGTACATTGAATTAGTTAACACCCTGTTGATTGGGCTTAGAATATGCTGACTGTATCCTTTGCAGAAGGGTAAGAGCCCCCCCTCCCCTCCTTAAAAAAGGGTGTCATTGTTATGACGCTAAACTCAATCTGATAGTGAGACTCCAATTTTGGAGTTTTGGGGAATGTAGAGTACCACATCATTGCCATTACTCTTAGGTCTACTGACACAGAGTGATAGTATCTGTTAAGGTCTCATCTATAGATCTGTTTAGAAATTATTCGTAGTCAATAGATCCATGTGCCAAAAAAATAAATCTCTTAAATAACTAGACAACAAATGTAAATATTAATATACAATGAATGGAATTCCCTAACCACAGATGGGTTGATTTGCCATTAAATAAATAAACCAAACCTTTACCAATGAATCAAATTTCAGTATTAAATAACCCATAAGGAGGTGATATGCCGTTAAAGCAAAAAAAAAAACACACAACAAAAAACATTAAAATCTAATTATAGAGTACTTCCCCTTATGTAACTTATTAAAATTCCAAGAAATGGGCTGTTGCTTGATCTTGGGTTTAATGGTCATCGAAAGTCCAAATGTTATGAAGAGAAACCCGGTGGACAACCCCTTAAAGTGATGAAGAGTGACGTTAATCAATTAGATCAAATCAGTTTATACAAATCTTCTTTTCTTTTTTTTTCACTACATAAAATAGGTAAGTTATTCTGCCTTTTCACTTATGCAAAAGGGTCAGGTAGTAGTTTTAACCAAGTGGCCATGAAAGAACATAAAACAATGAAATAAAACAATAAAAGACAATAAATGTAACATAAAGGTTATGTATTGTATACAAATATGTACATAAATATAACATTCAAGAAGAAATAACAAGAAAAGAGTAAAGAGTTCAATGTCTTTCATAACTAACCTCAGTTAAAATATAGTTAATAAATATGTAAATGTATATATATATATATATATATATATATATATATATATATATATATATATCCTTCATTTTATTTTTTTAAATGCTTCATAATAACGCCCAACTTCAACATAAAAAAGACATACAAATATATATATATATATATATATATAATCATATTTCATGTAAATATAAATATATAGTTAATGAAAAAAGATTAAGAGAATGTGAATGTTTCAAGAGTGTCAACAGATCGGATGAAAACTACCGATAATATTCTGGTCGGATAGGTGGGGATGTGGGGGGGAGAAGAAATGTTTTTTTGAGGAGTGTCTTATGTGTGTATGTAGGTAGTAACTTTCACCTAGTTCATGATTCAATCACAATTAGAAAATATGTTTGTGTGAAAGAGTTGTCTTTGAAGGCAGAACACACATAGTGTAATGGTTATCATTGAAGGAAGGTGACCCAAGTTCAAATCATGAAGAAGGCTATTTACACTTCATATAGCGTCACTACCCTTGGGAAAGGTATGCATCCACCTATTTCATCTCCAGCTATGGGTAAATAATAGAGCAGACTGGGCTCTTTAATCTTGGTTAGGCACCCAGTCTAAAGGAAAAACTCTGAATTCAAACCTGTTAAACTCCACTTAAGAAATTGACCTTGTGTCACATCCCACTCGTGTGGAGGGGTTGGTAAATATATACATAAATTAAAAATCTAATTGGAAATTACCTTGCCAGAAAGTAAAGAAAACTTCAGAGATGCTGGTAGGTACGCGTCCTGCGTCCCTGACACACATAAATCTAAAAGGACACAGTAAAATCGTATCCATGCATCTCAGTGTTTTTCTTTATTCTTCCACTACCATTTCAAGCTAACTAAATACATTTCAATAGTTTCTTAGAAATGAATTACACAAAATAGGTTACAAGGTAGGAATTAGCCGGCTTTAGTTGAAACCCATGAATTTTCCTGGGGACTCCTTCAAAGCATCCCATGATGCACTAAATCAGAAAGCTATCAGCATCAGTGTAACTTTGTTCCTATAACTTTTTCTGGTCACCAGAAAATCAAAATTAAAAGAAATATTGCTTTGTGTTTATATTTGTAACATGGTCACCATTATTGGTTGATGACATTTATTAACTCGTACGTCCTCCCCAAAACAGTTTTCATGTTACTAGCTTAAAATCTTGCGTCTCAGTGTTTTTCTTTATTCTTCCCCTGCCATTTCAAACTAACTAAATACATTTCAATAGTTTCTTAGAAATGAATTACACAGGATAGGTTACAAGGTAGGAGTTAGACGGCTTTAGTTGAAACCCATAAATTTTCCCGGGGACTCCTTCAAAGTAAATATGTGCATCCCAGGATGCTTAAAATCTTGTCTGTAAATAAATATAGTACATTTATTAAATAGATTATCAAAGATTGCTTCTCCCTCAGCTTTTTGGGGGTTTTTTGCATTTTTTTTCCAACAAAAAAAAAAAAAAAAGAACAAGTTGGTAGTTTGTGTCATTTTTCATGTGAGGAACATGCAAACACAGAAAATAAAATTTTCTTTAAAGTTGTAAAATAATGTTTTTATTTATACAAATTTGACTTTTTTTTTAACTTTGCATATTTTTTTTTTCTCCAGGTTTTGATATCCCTACAGACCCAGATTGTGAGCAGTCCACAACCAGGCAATATAACTGTACCAAACAATACTCTGTTGACTTTATCTCAGTCTCAGCCTATCAATAAAATACCCATAATACAAAAACCTGCCAAGCCCAAACGTACAGGTTCTTTAGCCCTTTTTTTCAGGAAGGTCAGTACAGAATATCTTATTATAATGGAGATTGTGTGTTTTTCTGTCTGTAACTGAAACTATATTACTACTCAAGTCACAATTCCCTTAGTTATTTACGTCAAATTCTCCATGATTTCATTCTTTTAAACCTTCAGTTATTAATAAAAATTGTTTTACATTATTAATACTGTTGACCATATCTACGTACTAATAACATGCAATTGTATTTATATATACAACAAAATAGCGGTTTACAGTTTGAACGAGAAGGCTAATTTGCATATTGATATTTAAAATTTTATTTTAATAAATATGTGCTTGGTATTATTGATTTCTAATTGTTTGGTTTTATCTTAAGAAATATAAAACAAAAATCTTGTAGATAAATCTTTTTATTTACAAGAAGAAATAACTGTAATATTATCCTTTACTTCCTATTTTAACTAAATAGTTAAATTAGGAAAATTTACCAATGAAAGAGGGGAGTAATGGAAAATGATGGAATAGTTAGTTTCAAAGTTGTTCTATTTTTCGATTATACCCCCTCTGTTGCAGATCTTTTTATCTGCATTCTTAGTCAGTTTCATTAGCCTTTCTAATTTAATATGATATTTTATTATATCAAAACTTAAAACTTAAATACTTGCACCCGGAGGGTGCATATATTTGCTAGTATATATAAAATTATATTTATGAATGTGTGCGTGTGATATTCTATCTCAAGTTTTGTATTAAATGATAACTGCAAACATTGCTGGGTAATGGTACCCCCCCTTTTTTTTCTTAATTAATATGGTATAGAATGAGTATAATATCCCTAACCCTATTTAATATTATTATTTTACTCCTTGTTGGTTTTTTAACACTAGTTTTAACTATTGGTTTTTCATTGATGTCTAATTGACAGCAAGTCTCCTTGGCTTTTCAGGGCTCTTCTAAGTATTCTAGCTGATCTTAACAATGCTCAGAGTCTGGATAGTCTCAATTCTACTTTTCATCTCCAGTTCCCCCAGGTCCTTTTTTGGGCCCTTGGGGACTGTTCCACTTCTTTAATTAAAATAAATTGAATTTAATCAAAAAGATTTTTACATAAAAAGAAGTGCTCAATGCTATTTTAGCAGAGCAGGTATAAAACCTAAAGAAAATATAATTGTGAATACTAGAAGTTTATTACTTGACGTTTCATGTTGTGTGCACAATTGTCAAATAGATATGTCTGATGGTTGTGCACACCACATGAAACTTCAAGTAAAAGATTTGTTTTTAGGTTTTATATATATATATATATATATATATATATATATATATATATATATATATATATATATCTGTGCTACTCATACGACA